>JBCNJP010000023.1:92654617-92949858 GCA_039602395.1 Deinandra increscens subsp. villosa | reverse complement strand
ATTACAGGGTGTGACAGTAGCACTACAAATTAGAAAGAGTCTTCACATTCTGTACCTATTACACCAGAAATTATCATGTTAATTAAGTTGCGTTTAGATACATTTTATGAAGCAAAATAATTGCTCGGTGCGTATCATGTGACATCTATTCAACGGAGCCACGTGACCTAATTAAAGCGAGATACTATTCATAAGGCTTTCAACTCTGTATACAGTTAAATTATTAAATGGTATATAAGCTATTATGCTATCTAATCCTGAAAGGCTGAAACTCATGATAACTGACGTTGCTATTAAATTTTCGTCATGCGACTATCATATGAGGGGTACAATCGATCTTTTCTCTAAATCTAGAGGCCTCTGCTAACTGCTTGAGTAGTAGATCACTTTACTATCGAAATGTTCCTTAACGACAACAACATATTTAATATAATCTATATCTATATCTATCTATACTCTATAATATATAATAAACAAAAAGTTTTTTCATACTTTCATTAGTAAAAAACGACACTTATCATCATCACAAAATTTTAGATTAAGTCAAAATTTCAATAAATAATTATCCAAATACTAAATTTCCATATTAGGGTTTATTTAGTTTAAACTTTTAATAAGTAATTATCCAATAAGTAATTATTCAAATACAATTTTTTTATAAGGTTAGTAATTATCCAAATACTAAATTTTAATATTAAGGTTAATATTTTATTACATATATATTATATTATATTAAAAATATATATATTATTGCATATACTTTAATACTTTAATATATATAATGCTTACAATAGTTTATTCATAATAATTTTTTAAATTAAATATTATACATGTAATATAAAATATTTTATTCTATTTAATTTTTATAATTTTTTTTACTTTAATTAAGTTTAAATTCAACTTTACCAAGTATATCATTTCAATATAATAAACAAAATCCTTACTTTTCGTGGTTAGATTTGTTTAACTGCAAACATCCAGTTATCCGGGGGTCTCATAATGGCAAACGGTGTTACTCAAAACACGTTATGATCGCAGTCCGTACGAGTAACCAAGACCCTACGTGTTGCACATCCATCACAGAGGAAACTCACCACCTAAATGCCCAATGTCGTAAAACCTCTGACCCACCAATAATTGCTGAGAAAGTTTTAGATAGTTATAAAAATACATAATTGTCGTAGATTATGATTGTATTTATATTTTCTTTCAAAACTCAGCTTTGTAACACACGGGAATAAAAAAACTTGTATGATAGATAATTAAAAAGATACAGAAAAAAAGTTATAATAAATTGAATAATAATAATAATAATCAAAGTTTAAAGAATTAAATAAATGAAGTTAATAAAAAAATATTTTAAATCTTCAAAGCAAGTCAAAACTCAAGAGAAACCTAGAACAAAGTCAACAAACCCTCACTGCCGGCGAATTGCTTTTCTGCCGCCGTGAACCCGCCATGCACTAAATCAACCGCCGCATCAACTGCCGTCGCCGCCGTGCTATTTGCATCTGCCGTCGGAATTTCCTCTTCCCCGGTATTCCTTATCTTATTTGAATCATAGTCTTGTAAATAATAGTTTAGCAAAAAAAGGTTAATGAGATTTTTTTTATTGTTTCGAAACATTTATTTGCATTCTGTTACAAAAATATACGTCAAAATCTGAAATTTTTTTATTGATAAACTAAGTATATTTTGATGTACATATTAGATGGAGCAACAGTGGTTTATAGCTCAGAATCTTGAATCTGATACCCAGATTTTCTACACCATAGACGACCACCAGTATCATTACCAGCAACGAGTCAAGGCGTTACACGGGAGACGAATCCGCGCATATTTTCATGGCTGGGTGATTCTCTCTAACCATCCAGACGATGTTTTATGGTCTCTATGGAACCCGCTCACTTCTAAGTTGATTCGTCTTCCACCTTTGATTAATAAAAAAGAACCCTCTCACGAATGTTGTCTGGCAGCTCCTCCAGATGAGCAAGGTTCGGTTTTCCTGTTAACAACAGTTGAAGCTCCCACGATTGTTTTTTCTCGGCTGGACCGTAAAATAAAGAGATTGAAATGGACTGAAATGTCATATGCTAAACAGCTCCGGATCATAAGCGGAGTAGATGGCTGTTTACTAGAATGTCCAACTTGTTGTAACGGTAAGGTGTATGCCATGACCTCGGGGCCGGATTATAGGTTTGTGATACTTGTTGACATTATGGTTAAAGGTGATAAAGAAGTTGTGATAACTCTAATGCCGTTTGTGGAAATCCCTTACATGTCTTACAGTCGTTGTCCTGCTCATGATAAATTCATCATCTGTTATAAGTTTCTAAAAGGGTCGTATATGGAACTTTTCTACATTGAAGTCGGCTTTAAAGATGAAGCGAAGAAGACGATTGTTGATGTATATTTGTTCAAACTGGATGTTACTAGTATGATGTGGGAGAAGATAGTAGACCTTAAAGATGCTATATTTTTCCTAGAACTTGCTAGTGATCACGAAGCATGCTACTATAGTTCTGCTGTTGATTCGGAGTTAGAGGGTTATGTACATATTCTTGGTGAGTCGGGCAAAATCATATACTCGTTCCATGCCAGAGATAGAACCGTGTCTCTATCTTCTATGCCCCGTGTATTACAAGAAAGCCAAGTGTCCGCGTGGGCAATGCTTGAATGGAGGTATTACATATTTACATTTAGTTAGTTATCTTTCGGTTATTTAGTATACATGTTTTTATATCAGATAGAAAAAGTTTTCTTATTATGATATTATCGTATGTTCTGTAGGGTAGAAATTGATCATGTAGAATCTAAGCAAGAAGAAGAGGAAAAGGATACTCGGATAATCATAAAACCAGAAAAGGGTGATAAGATTGATTTTGATTGCAGAACAGGTGAGTCACACTTGCTCAATATTCCGATTCATATCTTGGAAATGATAATGGAGCACTGTGTTGGTATCGAGTACATGAGGTTTCGTGCTACATGTAAACATTGTCATTTAGCAGCACCTCCGATTCAATGGAATATCGGAGCAACATTAAGGAGATTGAAGACTTACTCGTTAGCTTCACCATGGTTGCTGGTGTTAGACAATTATCGAGGCATTATCATGTTTATAGATCCGTTATGTGGCGAAACGTATTTTATAACAAAACCTCAAGAACTCAAGGATGATTACCAAATATACTGTTCCAGGTTTGGTTGGTTGTTGATGTATAAAATTGAGGGTGAATCCCAGCTCACATTCTTTAACCCATTTACAAGTGATATACGCAAGCTTCCGGTTGCACCTTATTTAGATAGCTTTTGTTTCTCAGCACCACCTACTTCATCAGATTGTATGGTTGTTGGATTTACAAGATTTGGGCTAGATCACATGTTCATCTATTTTGTATCTAGGGAACCAACATGGCTTTATGTTACTTTGAATTTTGGTGGTGATGATCCATATTCTTATCGCTTTCCAACATTCAATGGTCGAGATGTTTATGCCTTGTGTAACAATGAAGGAATCGACTCTTTTAGAAACATGACTGAGGCTGATTACTCTTGGACGGCTGTCATAGACGAAGCCCCAAAAAGTCGTTGCGGATCTCACGCAAAATACTTTATGTCAAGTTGTGATCAACATCTTTTACTGGTTATAATAGACGATCTTGGAAAATCAGTGGAGGTGTTCAAGCTAAACAAGTCTACAACAGAATGGGAGAAAACCAATTGGTTGGAAAAACATATGATTTATATTTCTGATACATCTTGTATCTGCCTTGACGCCAAATCACCAGAAATGGGGAACAAGATTTACTTTCCAAGGACATTGCATAAGGATGGCACGAAGATAGTGTTTTATTCTCTCGAAACAAATAGGTATCACACATTTGATGACAAAAGTATCCAAGAAAGTTTCGGTGTCGATTTATTAAAAACTAAACATTATTATGACCCTCACACATGGATTGAACCAAGTTGGTCATAAGATAACCGCATTCATCTTTCTAGTACTAACGTGTCATCGAATTACAACACATGATTTGATTTCTGCTAAGGATCTTAATTGGTATGTCTACAATTTGATTTAATCTGGTTTTCAAATTTCAACCCGACCCACAAAGACCAACAAAACAGTTTCCAAGTTTTTGAATCAATACAAACCGTCAGGTTTAAGACATGTTTTTTAATATTTTCCTCGTACTGTCTTTTTGTTTTTTTTATCATTTTGCCTCTCAAATGTTGGTAAAGATGCGTAGACTCAATCGTGCGTCCTCATCACATTTCATAAATCGACTAAAGTAAAAGAGAAAAAGGTTGCGTCAATAAATAAAATTTTCATACGGTATCAAAAGTTCAAAACATTTACGAAATATATCTAATACTGAACTAGAAGTATTTTAGTGTATTTCAAATCTCAATTACCTATCTAGAGAAGATGTTATACTAAGAAGTTGTAATAAGCTAAGGACAGCTATAGACTTGTCGCATGGCGTGATGCTGATGAATATAGCTCCAAGTGACACAACTCGTAGCGAGTCGCGACACGCATCAGGGTTATCTGTCACGTGGCGTGATGAGGGTCTGGTGACAAAAAGATTCTATTGTTTTGACATCATTTTTTCGTTTAGAAGTGAGTTTTGCTGCCAAGATAAAGTCTTAAATACTTGTCCTTTTTATAACGTGAACCGAGAGCCCTTCACATTTTAAAGGTGATGGAATGGGGCTGTGATCGCGACCATCAGCGGTGGCGACTAATGGTGTCGGATGAGGTGTTCGGCTCTTCACATTGAATTATTAGTGCATGTTTGGCTAACCATTACAAACCAACTTATTGACTTATTGGCTTTTCAAAAAGCCAATAAGTTAAAAAAAATGTTTGAATAATGCAAAAGCACTTTTTAAAACAACTTTTGGAGAAGGAGGTTTCTTTATTAACCCAAAAGCCAAAAAAATCTTGGCTTTTAAAACTCCATTTGACTTTTGGATTAACAAATTACTTTTATACCCTCAAATAAACCCAAATATCTATAAAGGATGTGTATTTTGGTCATTTTACCTAAATAAGCTAATCCAAACATTTTTTTAGAAACAACTTATTAACTTATTAGTTTTTCGCACCACAAAAGCTAATCCAAACATTTATTTAAAAACTCAATTTATAAAAGTTAAAAGTCAATAAGTCCTTTTGTCTAAAAGTCCTTTTACACCCAAATAAGCACAACCAAACATACCCTAAGTGAAAGGTTGTAGAGTTTTGAAGGGCCCAATTGAGGTGGTTTAAATAGGAAAGTGGGGAGAGGGAGGTTGGAAGCCGATTGGGGGGGGGGGGGGGGGTCGGGGTGGCGGATGATGATGGTGCTAAGGAAGGGGTAGGGTGGCTTGTAATGATGGTTGAGTGTGTACTAATCTAGGAAGTTGAAATTCAAAATAAGGGGCAAAGGGGGGAGGGGGAACCATAAAGGAGGGGAATGGGGGGGAATGGTTCGCCTGGGTTAGGGTCACGGGTAGGGTTGGGTCGGGTAATCGGGTGGGTCTTGGCGGGTTGGGTAATGAATTTAAACGAGGAGCTGGTGTCGGGTAAAATTAATTAAATAAATATAATGAATAAATAAATGCGTAAATCGAGTTGGTATTAACGGGGAAAATTCAAATGTTGGAAAACGTATAAAATCATATAACCAGTATTACAAACCGGTTAGCCTACCCGTAATGGGGCGCCATCACCAAATTTTTTTTAACATGGAGCCCCTTATAGCGCCCCACACCACTATGCAGGGGCTCCATGTTAGCAAATTTGTTCTCCGGCGTTATTAACATCACGCCCCTCCCCCTCATTCTTCATTGGTTGATTTTTTTCATTCTTTTTTTATTGGATACATTTATTGTTTGGTTTTATAAAAATAATATATATAATATAATTGGGTAATTATTAGAGGGGCGTTATGAGGGGTTACCACTACACCACTTTTTCCATGGAGCCCCTCTTGATGACGTGTACGCCACATGGCGCGTAACGCCCACACGGGGCTCCATCCACTACGGATAGCCTTAGGCTATTCGTAGTGGATGGAGCCCCTTGTGGGCGTTATGCGTCATGTGGCGTCCACGTCATCAAGAGGAGCTCCATGACTAAAGTGGTGTAGTGGTAAACAATTTATAACGCCACTCTAATTAATACCCAATTATTATTTAAAAAACCATTCAATTAAATCTATCCAATAAAAAAAAATCAACCAATCAAGAAGGATCAAGAAGGAGGGGGAGGCGTTATTAACATAACGTCGATGATTCCAACTTCTAACATGGCGCCCTATGGGGGTGGGAAGGGGCTCCATGAGGGGCGTTATATTTAACATGGAGCCCCCATGGAGCCCCACTACGGATGGCCTTATAGATGTTGTGCTAGATTTCTTACCGTTTTATATTGGCTATATAGCCGTTGGAATCATGTTTTTCACTAATTTTACCGTCTAAACAAGTATAAATAGCTGGTGGAGATGTTTGGTTTGTCACACCATTTCTTTATCATCTCTAAACATTCTAATTTTTTTAGAAACGCTAAAAAGGACCACGATGACGGATAATAACAACAACAATAAAAATAACAATGTTGTGCTTAACCGACCACCGTGGGTCATAGGTCCTCCCACAAGGAGGGTACACGAGGTTTGGAATAATTATGATTTGTGTGAGATGTTAGATGGTAGTGAAGAAACACGATGCAAAAAAATGGGTTGCTTTATCTAATCTCGTTTCCTTGAGCATATTGCATCGACAACATGTTGAACCGTTTCTAAGGCGATGAACACCGAGGCGTCTTTGAATGTTCTTTAAGTTTAAAGTGTTGTTAACGTTTTATTATTTTTATTAATAACAATGTGTATTCTATATT
This sequence comes from Deinandra increscens subsp. villosa, assembly GCA_039602395.1. Classification (NCBI taxonomy): domain Eukaryota; kingdom Viridiplantae; phylum Streptophyta; class Magnoliopsida; order Asterales; family Asteraceae; genus Deinandra; species Deinandra increscens. The sequence continues at coordinate 92,942,969 of JBCNJP010000023.1, read as the reverse complement.
TGTTTTTTATTTTTGCATAAAATGTGTTTTTCTTTGTGTTTGTTATAAGTGTTTTTTTAATAATTATATGTCCCCTTATTTCACCATGGTGGAGCGAAGAGGAGCATGGATTGTTTATTTATATATTAAAAGCTAAGGAGGAGATGGGGGTTGATGATCCCGATGGACTCGATGGTGATGCTTACTAAGATCGCGTAAACGTAATATTTGACAAGAATCGCTTTAAGAAATATGTGAGAAGGAGATGGAGTTGGATGATCTCGATTTAACAAAGACTACATAGGATGAGCTAAAAGGGAAATGGACGAGATTAACACCGGTTCTTATAAGCTTTCACACAATATAGTCAAGACGGATAGAGTTGTTGGAGATCTGAACTACGAAGAGCATGATAAACATGTTACTGCAGAATTCGTTATTGAATATGAACGATTATATAGAATATCGTTTAGTAAAAATTTTAAATGACATAATTGACATGTAATTAGTTTAAGTGTTTCACCTAATAATTTGCAAAAAAAAAAAAATCTAATTAAAACCGATAATAGACCGGCTTTTAGATTAACCGGTTCGGTTTCTAACCGAAACCAGTTTCATAGGTTACGTGTTTTAGTATGCTTCATCAAGTTATCAACCGATCCATGTAATGTCAATAACGAGTTTTTTACATTGACCAAATAACATCCGTTTTTTTATCACCAGTTAACTGAGCGGTTAACCGATTTGTGCAACTTTAACCGTTCTCCACCAACATCAAAAGCCGCTAGACGATTCGATTTCGTTTTGCCATTGGAATTAGTATCAAGGTCGATCTCATAGATTATTTGCTTTAATTTTTTTTGTTTTGTTTTAAACGACTAAATTCCTTCATCGCAAACATAAAGTCAGAAGGGTATCATTATTTTTCGATTGGCGCCTCTCTCCGGCCACCGCCATCCACCGGGAGCCACCACTTTAGTCGCTTAGTCTCTGAGCCTATCTTGCTCTCTACCTCCTTCACGGTATTTGAAAAAAAAAGCTCTAAATTTTCCATAAAATATTACAGAGACCGTGTGTATTTTAAAAATTGTTCGAAAGGAGGGTTTTTGATGTTTTTTCTTTAATCTTTTCGAAAAAATTATTTGTGATTTTAAAAATCATTCAAGTTGGAACTTTTTAAACAAATATGTTTATTTATATAAAAGTAAAATCATTCTAAGTTGGAACTTTTTAAACCAACTAGTTTGCCAAAGGTGGATTATTAATATTGAAGGGGTATTTAAAAAGAGTCACTCTGATATGATCCTAAGGATGAATTGGTATTTGCCACAAGATTGTTTCTCGTGGTAGAGCCGGGGATTTGTGGGATATCAAGAAGAGTGTAAAGGGGATTCATGCTATGGAACGATTTTATGGGTCATTGCCCTTGTTCCGCTTTCGATCAGTTTTAAGAGAAATTTCTACAACTACGACATAGAGGTGAGTCCATTGATGCAATCACGAGGATCGTCCTGTTTAGTCCAAGTTTGGTTAAGACTGAAGAGAGGAAGATATATTACTAACACAACATGTTGGATGCTGAATATATATAGGGAATCTATAACCACATCCAAATGTGAATCGTTGTCTAAGTTGATTGATTGGCATAGGAGCGGGAAATGGAATCAAAGAAGCAAGTTAAAACCCTAAACCACCTGTTTCAAATGGTTTCGAACCGGTTCTCTATATGCATCCATTTTTAAATTGACCCACAGTGAATGTGGTTCTTTTAAAACAGTTCTAACACACCCTTAAAGAGTCCTAAACAGAATGTGAAGTTTTTTAGAATGGTCTAAATCAACCAATAATAAAAAAAGTTGAACTAGGAAACATGCTTAAGTAATGTAAATTGTGTATATACTACTAAAGTTCAGTAGTTATTTTAGAGATAATGAAAATCACATTTATTTACACACTCAGATGGGACATGTCATGCTAAAGATGTTCATCAACAATATGATGTAAAATCCAAAAGCCAAAACCACTGTAGTAGTAAACAGACCTGCTTATTTCATATCAACAAAAAAATAAAACCAGAAGAATCCAAACCCCTGCAACATTGAAGAACAAGACAATAATATATAATAATGCATTATTATTAACAACAACATGCATCATAGCTAGCTAAATGAATTTATTTGTAATAAGATTTGTAATCACTAAACGGTTATAAGTGACTTTAGAAAACCAACTGCTAAATGGATTTATTACGAACTGGATTTGATGCACCACCTCATAACTTCTAGTTGTTTTGAATTTGTATATAGATGAAATCCTCACAAAACCGGATGTAATCACTAAATAGTAAACATTGTAAGTAAACACTAATCACTAAACATGCATCATAGCTAGCTAAATGGAATTATTACTAATAAGATTTATAATCACTAAACAGCTTCAAGTGACTTTAGAGAACCAACTGTTAAAGAAATTATTACTAATAGGATTTGATGCACCACCTCATAAGCTTCTAGTAGTTTTGAATTTGTATATAAATGAAATCCTCACAGAACAATATGTAATCTATGTTGCACGGGGACGCCTCCGGACCGCCGTCTCCCGTCCCGGGGACTTCATGGGGACGGGGACGGCATGGGGACGCGTCGGGGACGTTTCCGAGAATGGGGGGACGACAAGGAAGCGGCAGTCGGACGAGGACGGTTAGCAGGGGACGCGTTGGGGACGTTTCAATCCGTTTCCTCTGTTTTTTTTTTAATTTGGATTGATTTTAAAGTAATAAAGTAAAACTCCAGCCCAATAGCCCATTAACATTAAGTAATTATACACAGACGTCGATTCACTTTCTTCAAATTTCAATTCTCCATATTTAATTATTCACATAAACCCTACGTACTCTGGAATTTAGATCGTCATTCACCATCAATTCGATCTACACTTCATCTTCTACACAATCAGTCAATCATGGCTCAAGAACCAGGGTCGTCATCATCATCAACCACCGATGAACCTCTATTTGGGGTTTTATGTTAAACTATCTTTAATATATATTAATTTTTTTATAATTTGTATTGCCGTACCCCTGCCGTACCCGTTTCCTATTTTTTTTTGTTTTGGCGTTTCCCGTACCCGTACCCGTTTCCATACCCGTATCCGTACCCGTTCCCGTGCAACATAGTATGTAATCACTAAATAGTAACAGAGTAAGTAAACACTAATCACTAAACAAGCATCATAGCTAGCAATCACTAAACAGAGTAAGGACACATGCATCATAGCTAGCTATCACTAAACATAAAAGTAAACATAGCACTAACCTATCACTAAACAGTTTCCATATAGCTAAGCTCTATGGATGAAATTGAGTGTTAGAAACTAATATTCATCATCTAGAATTTGAGTGTAAAATAAAAACATCATAGAACTGGTTCCAGAAATTGAGTGTAAAGTAATAATATGTTTTAGATCTCGTTTAAGTTTCAGAGAATCACTCGCCGAAGAGGCTCCAGTAGCGGCGGCAGAGGTAGTTGGAGGTGAAGCAGTAGCAGCGGGAGCAGGAGGAGGAGGCGCGGCGACATCGGGAGCAGGGGGAGCGGCAGCAGCGGTAGCGGGAGCAGGAGGCGCGGCGGCAGCAGGAGCAGGAGGCGTTACGACACTGATAATTCGATCGTATGTGTCTGGGTTTGAGCCCAAACCACGCTTGAGATTGAAATCATAGGATTCTTTCACCGCTGCATGTTTTTAGTTTTTGCTACGTTTTTTCTTTTCTTGTTGATGATCACCGAGTTCGTTTGCGGTGATCGTAACGATTTCATTTCATAGATGTGAACTTTAAAATTGAAAGATTTTATATGCCCTTGTTTGTTCCTAGATTTTTTTTTATGTTGATTGCTATCAATTTTTTTCTTTATTTTCTTGTGAAGTTATTTAATGTTTGCTGTAATTAATTTGCTAATTTGGTTGATTTACTTTTGCTGTCAAGTTTGATTAGATATTACTTTTGGTGCCAGCTTGCATTAGTCCAAAAGCGGATTTTCTTTTTAAGAACTATTTTCCCTTTATTTCCTTGAGGTCTAATTTTTTTTTTTTTCAAAGATTTTTTTTCTGTTTTCTTTTTGTTATAGGTGCTTTATTTCAAATCATATACATACTTCATGTGGACTTGTATGGGCGTGTAACTTACCATCAAAAACATAAAATTCATAGTTGATTGTATATTTGTATATATATAAATAAAGGGGTTAGATTTATTATAAACATGTTTTTGTTAGAGCATATTCCTATGCTAACGTTGTGTCTCGTGTATTGTATCTAGACAAGAGCTTCTGTGTGAGTTAGTTAGTCATCTGGCCGGATCACATGATCCGCCGGACCAGTTGATACGGCGGACCAGATGGTCTGCTGGTGATCCGCTGGCTTATGACTAAGTAACTATAAATAGTTCGTGTTAGAGAGAGTTTACCAGTGCTGTCATTCTACAACTCTTAACTGTGTGTAAACTGAGTGTGTTTCTCTCTCTACTTGTAATCTCTAAGTGAATCAATAAAGCAAAGCTTTATTTACATCTTGTTTCTATCCAATTACCGAATCATGCTGTAGTAAGATCGTATCGTGATTTATCAAGTGGTATCAGAGCTTTCCAGGTTGCTCTACTGCTGTGATTTGGTAAGTTTTCGAAATTCTAGAGAGAGAAAGTTTGGGTTTTCTACATTTTCATCAATTTTTCATAATTCTGAGTGATTCCGAAGATAAAAATGATTTCTGGATGTTCCTGGAGTGTTTTCGCATCATACTGATCCAGTATCTAGCTTCAATTGTCGAAATCTGTGAAAATCAGTCGAGTTTTGTGTTTTCGGCAACTGGTCCGCCGGTCGAGCAATTGATCCGCCGTTTGATCCGCCCCAGCAATCTTCATCAGCTGATCCGCGACAGTTACAGCGTATCAGTCTGATCCGCTGACCAATCTGATCCGCCGTACCAGTTTTGATCCGCCGTACTAAAAACTGATCCGCCGTATGAAATTTGGTCCGCCGGACGAAATCTGATCCGGAAACTGGTCCGCTGATAGTATTTTGATCCGCCAAGTTGTGTTGGTCCGCTGGCAGAAAACATACCTTCACTAAAACTGACGTAACTTGCAAACCGTTTGGAGTTACGGAACCCAATACCAGCCAAAACGTTCGTCTTTCCGAGATCTAGGACATGTACCAGCCTACGGCCAGTACCGTCAAGTTTTGACCCCCAAAATCCGCTTGGAAGACGCCCGTTTTTCAGTTTTAAGTTTTCGCATTCGGTATTGAAATTTCAAAATGAGCGATTTTCACGCTTTTTCAGCTGTTCAATCATCAATGCAAGCCATATTGAACTATGATAACGAGATAGGAACAACTCAGAAAGTTCCTAAGTTACTTCGATTGGAGGATTACGAGAATTGGAAGCAACGATTTGAATCATTTGTTAATGCTCTTGACATTGATTTGTGGATTTCTATTGAACAAGATTATACATATCCTAAGAAAAATGGAGAACCAATTCCACGAAGTGATCTTGATGAAGATCAAAGGAAAGTTTATGCCAGAGAAAAGAAAACTTATGCAAATCTCACAATGGCATTACCAGCATTGTGAAAAAGAGAGTATTGCAGATTTGATTTCTAGATTTTCTCATCTGATTAATGAACTCGATATTGTAGGAGTCCAGAAAGAAAAAGATGATTTGAAGGAAAAATTTCTGGAAGCTTTACCGGAAACATGGGAGAATTTTGTTATGATGCTTTCTAATGATCCAAATTATTCAAGTTGGACTTTCAATCAATTGTTAAGCAAGTTACAAGCTCGAGAAATGGAATTACTTGTAAAGAAGTCAGCAATTTCATCGGTTCAAAATCCTGCAGTTTATTTTGGAGAGAATTCTGCTACTGCTCATGCTAAAGCCAAATCAAATTCTATTTCAAGCAGTAATCCACCAGTAACAGCATTTCTTGCTGGAAAATCAGATAATGGTGGGTATTCTTCAGGATGCAGTTTTACTATTCCTGCTAAATCATCAAGTAAGTCAATTTCTAATCAAGCAACCGACGATCTAGCTGCTTTGTTATCTGCTTTTATATCTTCATCGTCTGGATCGATTTTCGGTCAAGTTAGTGATGCTGGTTTAAGTGGAACTGAGTTAGAACAGCTGGATGATGATCAGTTAACTGAATTAGATTTGCATTGGCAATTTGCAATGATGGTTGAAAAAGGAAGACGATTTATCAAGAAACATGGAAAGAATTCTTTTGTTCCAGGAAATAGGAAATTGGGTTTGGATAAATCTAAAGTAAAGTGTTACAATTGTTCCAAGGTTGGACATTTTGCTCGTGAGTGTTCTCAATCATCATCTGATAAGAGTAAATCTGATAAACCTGACGCAAAAGCTATGATATCTCAAACTGAAGAAGGTTATGATTGGGCTAAAGATTTTCCAGATGAATATGCATTTGTGGTTCATTCTCAAGACAGTTATGCATTGATGGCAAATATTGAGGTTGAATCGAGTGGGTATACATCTGAGACCAGTAAATCTGCTTCAAGTCATTCTGATTCCGAAATGGGTGGTTATGAATCCGTGTGTGAATTTTGTTCACAAAAGGATAGTCGAATTAAAGGTTTGATAAAAGAAATAGAATGTCAATCTGTTGAAATTAAACGAAAGGATGAAGAATTGGAGAGTTTCATCAAGAAATGTCAGGAATTTAATGAAGTTTGCAAAACAAATGCAGAGTTACTCAAGGAAAAGAGTGTGTTGGTGACAGAATTAGCGAAGGTTCAGAAACAATTGTCAGAAAGCTGTATACAGAATGATCAACAAAAGTTACAACTTCAACACGAGAATGATGAGTTCATGTCAAAAATTGTCAAGCTTACTTCGGTCAATGAAAAGCTGGTCAAGGAGGTTGCAGAATATAAGTCTCAAGTTCAAGATGTTAGTGAAGATTTTGAACAGTTATTTCAAAAATCTATCAAAAAGGTTGAAGTACTTCAGACATCGAATGATGAACTTCAGAAGGCATTGGATGAAGTTACTGCTGATAGAACTCAATATCAGATTGTTCAGTCTGAATTGCAAGATACAATCACTTCTTTGAAGAAAGATAAAAATTTATTAACAAGGAATATTGAGATATATAAGGAAAGAGTGGATAAAATTACCAAAGAAGTGCATGTTGCTCATGATGGGATGAGACGAGAAAAATCATTAGTCAACACCACATCTGAGAAATTGATTCAATTAGAAAAAGTTCTTGCTGAAGCTCAGAAGATCATAGCTGATTTGAAAGTTCAAATTCTCGATCTCAATCGTCAATTGCATAACTTGAAGAATTCTCATTCTTTTACAAGTTATTTGTGTCAAGACGACAACTTCAAGAAGGTGTTTGGAGGAGAAGAATTCAATCAAAATCCACATCTTGTTATTCAAACTGATGCTCTTAATGATTTTAGTTCTCCTGATGCAACACAAGATTATTCTGAGTTTGCAACTAAGAAGTCAGATTTGAAGAATTCTAAGAATCGACGAAGAAAGAGGAGAAGGAGGAAAGTGTGGTTGATCAATCTACATCAAAGTTTGTTTCTGGTGGGTTTATAGCAGATACAACCATTCTTTCTAGTGGAAATAAAGTTGAAAAAGATGAGAAGCAGTTGAATGAAGAAAGGATTGCAGCAAAGTTGGTTGGAACTAACAAATTGAAGGATATCAAAGCTGCATTCAATCAAGCTGCAAAATCTGGTCCTTCACGTTCGGAAGTTGATTTATCAACACTGCCAGGTTACAAACAGTGTGGTTTGGGTAGTGGAAACAAGAAAGTTGCAAAGAAAGACAAGAAGAACATCTCAAAGAAGGCTTCAAAAGAAAAGAAAGATACAAGCTTGGAACAAATCTACCATTTGGCTCAAGTCTTCATTTCTACCATGGAGAAAGGATTCAAGGGTAAAAATCAGAAGAAAGATGTCTCTGAAGGTTCTTCTACAATTGGTCAGCAGATCAAAGAATCTTCTTCATCTGGTTCAAATTCTACTCCTCGAAGTCCTACTTCCAAATGGGTACATGCCAATAGGTTTCAAGTCTTTGATGATTATTCTGATAGTTTTGAGTCTGAGGATAGGTGTCATGTTTTTCAGGGCAAACCACAATCAAAAAGATCATATCGTTTGTGCTATCAATGTCGCCGAAAGGGACACATGGCACAGGATTGTCCTGAAAATGATAAACAAAAGTTTTCAAACAAATCTGCCACTATAATTGATGAATCTGGCAAAATTTATATCGAGTCTCCATCATCCAAACCAATTTTCAAAAAGAAACAATTTGTCAAAAATGTTTCAAAGTCTGATGGTTCATCACAGGATGATGACTCAGTTCATACTGAGAAAACTGTAAGGCAGTGGCGACCTAAAGTGGTCAGCAAAGCTGCAACTGACTTTGTGGAAGACACTGGTCGACCAGAAGCTGTGTGCTTCGGGTCATTTGAGTACTAATTTTTAAACCAGTGTGCAGGTATTTCTAGAAGACCCGTTGGTGATTCAAAGTTGCTGATGGAGGAGTATTCTGCGTTTCTTAATTTAAATTACATGTGATATCATTTTCCACACTAAAATTTCTGAAAGCTAAACCTGACAGGTATCAGTATCGATTGGTCAATTTTCTTTCTTTTACATTTTGTATGTAGGTTAGGGGGAGAAAATTGAAAAGCCAAAAATAGCGTTTTTTTTGTTTTTATTTGTGTTAAAATGAAAATCCAAAAAATAGAGTTTTTCATTTTAAGGGGGAGAAATTGAAAAAATACAAAAACATCGAAAAACAGAAAATACAAAAACATTGAAAAAAGAGAAATTGTATCCGACATGATTGGGAAATGATGGTACATTGGCTTACATGTCTGACTCATGGATAAAATAGATGAAAATGCCATAAGATCATTGTTTGATGTACTTGGTAGGCTCGGCATTGAATCAGAAAGTATTCAGATGTGATAAACGATAAACACTAAATATTAATACTTGACCAAGTGGACAACATCTTGATGCATATCTCATGATATCAAAGAAAAGATATGTGCAAAAGAAAATGAGAAGTCACTGTGTATACATGTGTTCATTTTGCAAAGATTTAAACTTGTTTGATTTTTTTTATTTTGTCAAACGATCGGACTTTCTCTGCGTGTCGAAAGACCGACCTGATCGTTGTTCGTTTGACGTTCTGCTTTATTTTCTTTGGTGTTTCGTATAACTCATCGGACTTTCTCTGCGTGTACGGGAGTACCGACCTGATTGTTGTTGAGTTATACAATTTCAACTTGTTTTATTTTCTTATTTTGTTAAATCCGAGGCCTTATCTGCGTATCGAAAGATCGACCTTAAGGTAGACGATTTAACGTTCTTATTTCTTTTTGCATGGAACACAGTTGACTGAATCATGTATACAATCATTATGTGATTAAATCACAAATGAAATCACAAAGTGTGATATAAAAAGCAAAAAACATATCTGAGTATGTCTGATAGTGTGGGGTACACTGGTCAATGCAAATCTAATCAATATAATAACATATCCAGATGTTATGAGTATGTTTGTGCCTGAGTTTAAGATGGACAAGTTATACTAGTAATCGACATGACTTGTGTGCTGAAGTAATTGAAATTGAAGTATAGTTCAGCATGTCATGATCAATATGATCCCAAGTTGTGATCTTTCTCGCAAAAGACAAAAATAGTGTTTGATTCTGTATTGCATTTATGTTTCATATCTGAAAAGTTCAAAAAGATTTTCGGTGTGTTTTGATATAAAGTTTCAAAAAGCCAAAAAGATTTTGTTTCTTATTTGTTTTCGACCGATCGATACATGATACAAATTCAAAATTTCAAAACTATATCTTGGATTCTCGAAGAGAAGTTTTGCGCCAAGATTAAATTAATTTTCAAAAGAAAAGGAAAGCCGTGTTTCTGTCTTCTGAAATTGCAGGTTATCTGAGTGAGACGACTCAAGCATGGTGAAAGGGGGAGTATGTGATATCTTTCACAAGTGTATCTAGAAGTTCAAAGATTTTTCAAGATTGATCCAGCCATGCAAGCTCTAATTCTGACAAGATTTCAAGTTGTCGATCGAATGCAACATTGTTGAAGATTGAAGACTGAAGTTTAGTTAGAATATAGATACACTACACGTTAAGGGGGAGTTTGTTAGAGCATATTCCTATGCTAACGTTGTGTCTCGTGTATTGTATCTAGACAAGAGCTTCTGTGTGAGTTAGTTAGTCATCTGGCCGGATCACATGATCCGCCGGACCAGTTGATACGGCGGACCAGATGGTCTGCTGGTGATCCGCTGGCTTATGACTAAGTAACTATAAATAGTTCGTGTTAGAGAGAGTTTACCAGTGCTGTCATTCTACAACTCTTAACTGTGTGTAAACTGAGTGTGTTTCTCTCTCTACTTGTAATCTCTAAGTGAATCAATAAAGCAAAGCTTTATTTACATCTTGTTTCTATCCAATTACCGAATCATGCTGTAGTAAGATCGTATCGTGATTTATCAGTTTTGTCTAAAAGCAATAACAAGATATCTCATCTATTAAATTCAAGTATAATAAAATAGATAGAAAATTAAGAGTTGGAAGTGTATTTTTGGTAAAACTTCTTTTGTTAACTTTTTAAGTTTCACTTATATTTTTAATGTTCACAACTTTTTTCATACGAGATTATTTTCTTTATAAAAAGTACACCATAGAATCGAGCATTGATATATAAAACTTTGTTCTAGTTTGTGATAATTGTAGTGGTTTTATTTAAAAAAGAGTGCAATGGATTCATAAAAATTGTATTGTTTAACGTTAAAATTATATGTTTTGTACTGTTTTACATTTTACATTTTGTTTTGTATCAAAACAACTATTTATATGTTAGAATAAAATTTCATATTTAATCCAACCCATATATATACATGATTAATATGCGAGAAAAAATTTGTTAGAGTAAAATTTCAACATGTGTTGTGGTGGAATTTCACAGCGTTTTTTTTTTTTTTCCCCCTTTTGAACGACATCTAGAATTATTCTATGATAAATTCAAACAGCATGGTTTGAAGCCAAGGCCTAAGTCTTAAATCCACATCGTAGCGATTATAATCGACTAATAAACCTTCACCGAAAACAAAAGAACAATTACAAAAGAGCTTATGAGTTTTACTAGGGGGAATTGTGAACTTGAAGCTGGTTTGCAAATGGGCCAACACCACTCATTTATAGTTTTATACTACTTGAAATTTATGTGGTATTTTATAAACTAACTTTTGGATATTTAACAAGCTTTTCTAGATTTTAGTAAGACTGGGATTAGATTTTTATGGGAGAATTGATGGCTCTTCTTCTTTCTAACTTTTTCACTTTACTTGTATTATTATTTTATTTAATTAATAAAAAAAAGAAAAAATAATAAAAATTAATTTAGATTAAAAAAACCACTTTATTAAATAAAATTAAAAATAAAACTACATTTCATATAAAAAAATTACACATCCTACAAATTTAAAAAAACACATCCTAAAATTACATTTTCCTAAAATTTAAAAAACACACTTCCTAAAATTACCAATTCCTAAAAAAAAAACAACTTGCTAAATTTAAAATCACAAATTACCACCAGAAATCCGAACTGGAGTCGGTGTTGGAATCCTCAACCCACAGGGCCGCCTGTGACAACTGCAACTTCCCAAGTTAACCCCGTTAAGTTTTTCCGTTAGTTCCGTTAGTTCCGTTAACGAACCCGGGACCCGTTATTTAAATAATTACATGCTTATTCATGTTTATTTGCTAATTGATATTAGTAACTTGTTTCGTGAACTTATTTTGTGATCTTATGTGTTAGTTGTGAAAATTTGCATTTTTATGCGAAACCGGGCTTCATGTGTAAATTTGGATTTTTGTGTATAAATGATAAATTTATATAACCCGACCAATATCTTACATGTTAAATGATTTAAAAACTCTTGGAAACATTTTTAGGAATTTTACTTTACAACTTTTAGCAAAAACCCATTTAAATGAGTTTTTATACCTAAAATGTTTAAAAATAAACTTGAGGGGCCAAATATGTAACTTTTCATTTAACAAATCTGCACAAAGACCCAACCTCCACCCCCATTCACGTTCATATCTCCTCCTCCCTCCCCCTTTCTTACGGATCCAAACACACACACACATACTTCAAAAATTTCGATCTCCATCCTCAAATCAAGCAAGGATTCAAGGTTTCTAGCTTCCTACAAGCTCAAATAACATCAAGGAAGCTTCATCATCTCCTTTTCTCTCCCAATCTGCGATTTCTCCTCTCAAGTGGTAAGCCCTAGTTTTCAAAATTTCGAAATTGAAGGTTGCATGTGTGTTAGTTTGTGTTTATGTGTTAAATGGAGTGTGGGTATGTCTACAAAACTTGTTTTAGCTCAAGATGTGTTGACTTTAATTCTGGGTCAGATTTGAATAGGGTTTCAAATCTGGAAAGATGGCATCATAAGCATGTTCTATGTGTCTCTTGAGGTAGAGGAAGTGTTTAGTTATGAAAATTTGGACGTTTATGCCCTTGTATGCTAGTTACTTGATGAGATTTTGCTATGATTATGATATGATCTTGTTCATGACAGAAATTACATGTTATTATGGTTATAAACTTGTTAGTAAGTGTTGAATGGAGCAAATGTTAGCATAGAATTGAAATTATAAACTTTTACAAACTTAAAAATTCTAACAGCTTTGACCAGAAATTTTGGTCAACTTGCAGCAGCCATAACTCTCTCAATTTTGCTCGAAACTGATTGATTCTTTTTCCCTAGTAAAGTATTATGTCTTAGCTTTCCAACGGCTACTCGCACACTTTCTAAAACCTCCGTTTGGTCACCCAAATCACTGCTGCAAGTTGGGTGCGCAAAGCTGTCAAGTTCAGTGAAAAGTAGACTTTTCAAATTTGTTAGGCATGCTAATCTTGTTATATTGACGAGTTTAAAATTTGTAAATGAGGTTTATATATTAAAACTAAGATCTGGAGGTTTTGGTAAACAAACTCCAAGCTTTGATCAAATTATGGATTAATCAAATTCAATTTGCCTACTTTGACCTTCTACAACAAAACAGATTTTTGGTCAACTTTCAATAGCCATAACTTGCTCATTTTTGATCGAACATGATTGATTCTTGTTGGGTGATAAACTAGGATGTCTTAGCTTTAAAACGGCTATTTATACGCCTTCTAAAACCTTCGTTTGGTCACCCAAACTGCTGCTGCAAAACAGGTACTCAAAGCTGTTTGAAATTTTAAAAAGTAGACTTTTCTAACGGGTCGGACATGTAAACCTTATTATGTTGGGGTGTTTGCTATTTGAAATTGATGTACACATATTAAATATAGGATCTGGAGCATTTGAGGTTTAAAACCCAAAAATTTGAGTGAGTTATGCCAATTTCAAATTTTCATGAACTAGTTAACTATGTGCCAAATGGGTCAACTTGCAATGTGCATAACTTCTTCGTTATTTGATGTTTTTGATTGATTCTTTTTGCAACAAGTCATGTTTAACATGTAGTTTAAGCCTGCAAAATTTAAGATCCTAACTCCTAAGTATGTAGATTTTGACTATGCCACTAGTTTGAGTGTTGAAGTTGACTTTCTGAGTCAACTTTGACCAAAATGGCAATTCTTTGAATTTCTCTCAATCTGAAACTTTTGTATGCATTGTATGACTTGTGTGACTACATGAAACATGTTTAGGTGCTAATATTGCTATTTTCGTCCTCGCGACACCTCCTAACCCGTTTAGGCCATATTTACCCAAACAGGTTGATTGTGACCGACTTGTTGAATCTTTTGCTGTGTATCAGTGCCCCCTAAGGTGAGTTCACTCTCTTTATTGTTATGTCCAGTTAGGGACGATAACGCGCAAGTGGTTGCATCCGGTAAAGGATGGTAACCCGCAACGGTAAGGTATTTCTTACTGAGTAAATTTCCGACCAATATCATATGTGACACTGAGTTGCTTTTAAACTAAAAAGTCCTTACATTCGGACCGTTAATATAGAATAGCGAGGTGATGTTGAGTAGTACTACTGGGGATTGACACCCCCGCTCAGCGGTGCACGGGATGCACCCTCCGACTGGCGGTCGGACTGAGATCAATGTTAGCCTACCCTCCGTGGTCTTTCAAGACACGGGAAGGCAAAATCCATAGGTAACCCCTATACATTGTCAGCTTCGGTTGCGAACGATTCAAGTGTGCATAACTTAGGCTAGCTACCTACGATATGGAAATTTTACTGGTCTTATGATATTGATTGTGTTGTACCTGTCTTTATTCATAAACTTTAGGTCTACCTGTGACGGGTAGACTGCTTTAGTGAACTCACCAGCCTTGGCTGACACTTGATTGTTGAATGCTTTTCAGGTTAGCTTGGAGGATCATGGATGGCACGGGCAGCGGCAGTACTTGTCCTTTGTAAAACCCTTTTGGAAATTGTATTTCAGATGCTTTAGTAATCACTTTTACTAAACTACAACCTTGTAAACTTTTAATGCTTCCGCTGATTTTTGTAAAATGTAAACTCTGATTTATTTAATGTAATACATGACTGTTTACCCCTTTAACTACGGCTTGGTTGTAACTAAAGACTTGGATCCTGGTCTGGATCACACCCCACACGGTTATACTCCGTTAGTGGAAATTGGGGGTGTGACAGATTGGTATCAGAGCCCTTGGTTACAGCGAACCAGAAAATTTTTAGAAAAGTAAAAATTTCTGAACTGTAACTGTTTTGAAAACTTTGATTACAACACTTCCCGAAAGTACTGCTCCGCGTGCCAAAGGTGATCCTCATTTAAAATTCCTATCCTGTGTTGGTATAGGAACCCAATTGTGGTAGAAAATTTTCATTCCCGAGACTTAGGCATTTTGGAAAATTTTTGAGTTAGAAAATTTTTACTAAGTATAAAGCTTAGCGTACTTGTTACATTTCTTCTTAGCGAACTTCATTTTGCCTTTAGCGGACTTGAACTCTTCTTAGCGAACTTCTGTTAGCGAACCTGAAGCTTTTACTCTTAGCGAACTTGTGTTGGTCTTAGCGGACTTCTATCTAGCGAACTTGATTTTGTTCCTAGCGCACTTGTTAGCCTTAGCGAACTTTATGATGCATTTAGCGTACTTGTTTTATGCTTAGCGAACTTGATATATCCTTAGCGGACTTGTTTAACCCTTAACAACATTGTTTATTCTTAACAACCTTGGTAGGATTACTTTCAGGCCTAGATCATGGTAATCTAGACTCTAAGACAATGATCCAACATATTCTCAGCTTAACTGGTCATACTCTCTTATAACATAAACAGGAGTCGTAGTAGACCCTCTTCGGGTAAGACACCCATTAACACATACCGAGAGTACCTTTATCGTAGTGCGTTAGTAAAGAACGCTGTTTAGCCTCGTATAGGGCAACATTGTATGAAACCAGATGATTTCTCATGAGATGCTTGTAACTGTGATTGTTACCCTAGAATACCGACACCCCTTTTTCCTTGGTCAGTTTAGACCTTGCATTTTAATCGCATAGCTGTTGTGTGATAGTTCCGTGAGAATGTGATATTCTCCCTCTTTGTATATATGCATATGTGTGAAAGCTCTAGGTTAAGTTGGGACGTTGTAGCGTGCCTTATCCAAACTCCTGTTAAACCATTTGCTTATCCAATCGTACCAACGGAAAATTTTGGAATTGAGTGAGCTGTTTATCCTCACAACTTGTCTCCTTGGAAAATCCCTGTCAGTTACCTTTGAAAGCACATTCTTGATACTTACCTCTTCGAAACCATGTACTACCCCCCCCCCCCCGAACCTGGTAGCTAAAGCAAGAGGAACCAGTGTGACCATACAAGGTAAATTACCGTTACGGGTGCACACGTAAATGTAATTTACAGTGTATGGAAGCCCGGGGGAATTCTGCTCGGCAAACCATCAGTTGTAAGGACTCGACCTTTCATTTCAAAACTCTCATGACATCAAATTTTCAAGCTTATGGTCTTCGACCGTATTCATTACGCTATCACATCTATTCACATTTCTTCTATATATGGTTACCAACCTATCGAAATCCTTTAAAAATGCTTGTGCAAATGATAACCCCGGTAAGACACCGTATTACTCATCTTATCCGATGACAAGATCTCCCCTCGCTGCGAGCGATCCTAACTCACAACTGAGCCTAATTCATCAGTAGCCCTAATCCTACCCCTATGACGTTAACCGCCATAACCATTCTCCAAGCTCCCGCAGTTGCGCAACAACTTCATAAATGCAAACCCGATGAAACCCGACGATTATGCTTCGAACATTGGAACCAACCTTTCAGCAGGAAAATCTTGTGGAGTTTTCCTCTCTTGACTAGCAACCCCTGATACGTCTGAACGAGTCAAATTTGCTGATTGTGGCCTCGTCGCGATCTCACGCACTCTATACCCTACTACAAATATGATTTCACTTGACGGAGCAGCATTGGTCGAGAACCTTCTGAACCCGTACAATCCCCTTCAATTTCAACACTCATTTTATTTGTGAACTTGATTTTCAGCGAATCTTCTTCTCTCTTACCTGGTGTGGCTTGGATGATCTTCAAGCCAGGAGCCGACGCGGCTAGCTAACCTCATCGATGACACTTCCATGCCCCTTATTGTCTTCAAGGGCCCCCGTACGACAAACTTTGACACCCGACACTCGGCAACAGTGTGCTAGGAAAGTCTGCAATATTGTATATTGATACCCATTGTTCATATTCCTTGTCTCCAGAAAACTTACATTGGTAACCCCCGCTCTATAGTGACCGAGCGAATAACTAACCCGAACCTTGTGATTGGATGAAGACATGTTTGAATCAACCCTATGTGCGTCGAGCTACGCAAGGATCACTAAGTACCCGATATTTTCACATTTTACACACAACATGACCTTTTCGATACGCAATAGACCTCGCGAAACCTTAACTACAATTCGTATATACACTCATTGAAAGCCATGTAGTATTTAAATTCGTCGGCACTTGGTGTTTCGGAAACCATGAAACTTATCCTACTGTACGGTACAACCGTTGACACACTCGCGTTTATATCGGTCGACCCAAATCGTTTTCTCCGGGTTCGCGTCAATTGTGCCGGATGACTCTCTTCGAAACGTATAGTTGCAACTACCCTACACTAGCTACCTCGCCCTTCATCCTGAGTCTGTATTCCCATACTTGGTATCATTCATGCTTCTGCAGGGAACCTTTCGGTCATTAGAACGTCACCCTTATTTTGAATCCTTACCGGAGGGTAATATGCGTAACGATTTATCCCATGTGGGCGAACCCCATTTTTAACCTAAACGTGAAAGACTACCTTATCTTTTGAATCCACTTTAGAAACTCAAATCGTATTCACGTTGCGTCCGCTAAACCCTTAATAATCCTCACCATAGACGAAGACCCCACCGATCGAAAACGTGGAAAAGCCTTTTTGTTGCAAAATTCAAAATTTTCACATGATTGCATGGTTTCAAATCTTTATCTCCCAATCAACTCAAAGGCATTGGGGAAAAACATAAGATACCTTATTTTCAATTATATTATCTAACAAGATTTGTCAAATAGCCAGGAATGGCAAGGAAACTGGTGCACCCTCAACGTGCTGATAGTGTGGTGGGTTAGCTGCGGTACACCCTATACATAAGCACTGCCGGCATGTGGAAGGTGAGATCAGTGCTGAAACACATATTTACCTTGAAAACATAGACAAAAACCTTATTTTGAGAAACTTTATTTAATGGGACAGTACCCACAATAAAGCAAAATTTATGTTATTTCCGTTGTGATTTCCCAAGTCCCTCATGCATATTTTCACTAGAAGGGACACGCACAGTTTAATCAAATAAAAGTTATTGTTTTCCAACCCTCTAGATTGAGAGGAAACATCCTGATATAAATTTCCTACTAAGGGTCAAATATAGGTTACGACTCAGATGAACAACAACGTTTTAACAACTCAAGCTTTGTATTATAAAAGACCAATCACATGTTCTTTGGAACAACCCTGTGACTTTTTCAAGACCCTTATCAACGTTTACTCGTCCCAGATCCACACTCGTCTTGGTTCACCATGGAAATTGGTGAAGTGTTTCAATCGGCCCTCTAGTTATTGCATTTCTGACATACCACTACTCGTTGACCTCGCGTACGCCTAAATTGTCACCGGCTTGGTGAAGCAGAGCACTTCTTTATGAGATTACCACATTCACTCGCGATGCTATTGGTACCGTGATGCCCTGTAGCATCATCTGTCTATACCCTTCTTGCGAACTGTAAGAATCACCCAACCTTAGCCAAATTCAAGGATGCATATCCACCCTCCAGATACGTTAACGTTCGAACCTTTTAGCAACACTTCATGCCTCTACCGTGTCATTTGACACAATACTTTCTGTTATCTTATTGGATACTATAGCTGAAGACTACTCGGACATATGGTCAATTCGTCATATTAAATACTTCGATTTCGGATACGGTGTCATCGTGACACTTGTTAAACCTAACCATGCGATGCGATTCAACTCACTCATGAAAACGTTCGTTATAGAAAATCACTCTTCATACGATTATGCGAAATGTTCATTCGATTCTTTTTAATTATATATATATCCGTTAAACGGTTAGCACTACGACAATTTTCGGGACGAAAATTCTTTAACATGGGGAGGCTGTGACAACTGCAACTTCCCAAGTTAACCCCGTTAAGTTTTTCCGTTAGTTCCGTTAGTTCCGTTAACGAACCCGGGACCCGTTATTTAAATAATTACATGCTTATTCATGTTTATTTGCTAATTGATATTAGTAACTTGTTTCGTGAACTTATTTTGTGATCTTATGTGTTAGTTGTGAAAATTTGCATTTTTATGCGAAACCGGGCTTCATGTGTAAATTTGGATTTTTGTGTATAAATGATAAATTTATATAACCCGACCAATATCTTACATGTTAAATGATTTAAAAACTCTTGGAAACATTTTTAGGAATTTTACTTTACAACTTTTAGCAAAAACCCATTTAAATGAGTTTTTATACCTAAAATGTTTAAAAATAAACTTGAGGGGCCAAATATGTAACTTTTCATTTAACAAATCTGCACAAAGACCCAACCTCCACCCCCATTCACGTTCATATCTCCTCCTCCCTCCCCCTTTCTTACGGATCCAAACACACACACACATACTTCAAAAATTTCGATCTCCATCCTCAAATCAAGCAAGGATTCAAGGTTTCTAGCTTCCTACAAGCTCAAATAACATCAAGGAAGCTTCATCATCTCCTTTTCTCTCCCAATCTGCGATTTCTCCTCTCAAGTGGTAAGCCCTAGTTTTCAAAATTTCGAAATTGAAGGTTGCATGTGTGTTAGTTTGTGTTTATGTGTTAAATGGAGTGTGGGTATGTCTACAAAACTTGTTTTAGCTCAAGATGTGTTGACTTTAATTCTGGGTCAGATTTGAATAGGGTTTCAAATCTGGAAAGATGGCATCATAAGCATGTTCTATGTGTTCTTGAGGTAGAGGAAGTGTTTAGTTATGAAAATTTGGACGTTTATGCCCTTGTATGCTAGTTACTTGATGAGATTTTGCTATGATTATGATATGATCTTGTTCATGACAGAAATTACATGTTATTATGGTTATAAACTTGTTAGTAAGTGTTGAATGGAGCAAATGTTAGCATAGAATTGAAATTATAAACTTTTACAAACTTAAAAATTCTAACAGCTTTGACCAGAAATTTTGGTCAACTTGCAGCAGCCATAACTCTCTCAATTTTGCTCGAAACTGATTGATTCTTTTTCCCTAGTAAAGTATTATGTCTTAGCTTTCCAACGGCTACTCGCACACTTTCTAAAACCTCCGTTTGGTCACCCAAATCACTGCTGCAAGTTGGGTGCGCAAAGCTGTCAAGTTCAGTGAAAAGTAGACTTTTCAAATTTGTTAGGCATGCTAATCTTGTTATATTGACGAGTTTAAAATTTGTAAATGAGGTTTATATATTAAAACTAAGATCTGGAGGTTTTGGTAAACAAACTCCAAGCTTTGATCAAATTATGGATTAATCAAATTCAATTTGCCTACTTTGACCTTCTACAACAAAACAGATTTTTGGTCAACTTTCAATAGCCATAACTTGCTCATTTTTGATCGAACATGATTGATTCTTGTTGGGTGATAAACTAGGATGTCTTAGCTTTAAAACGGCTATTTATACGCCTTCTAAAACCTTCGTTTGGTCACTCAAACTGCTGCTGCAAAACAGGTACTCAAAGCTGTTTGAAATTTTAAAAAGTAGACTTTTCTAACGGGTCGGACATGTAAACCTTATTATGTTGGGGTGTTTGCTATTTGAAATTGATGTACACATATTAAATATAGGATCTGGAGCATTTGAGGTTTAAAACCCAAAAATTTGAGTGAGTTATGCCAATTTCAAATTTTCATGAACTAGTTAACTATGTGCCAAATGGGTCAACTTGCAATGTGCATAACTTCTTCGTTATTTGATGTTTTTGATTGATTCTTTTTGCAACAAGTCATGTTTAACATGTAGTTTAAGCCTGCAAAATTTAAGATCCTAACTCCTAAGTATGTAGATTTTGACTATGCCACTAGTTTGAGTGTTGAAGTTGACTTTCTGAGTCAACTTTGACCAAAATGGCAATTCTTTGAATTTCTCTCAATCTGAAACTTTTGTATGCATTGTATGACTTGTGTGACTACATGAAACATGTTTAGGTGCTAAGATTGCTATTTTCGTCCTCGCGACACCTCCTAACCCGTTTAGGCCATATTTACCCAAACAGGTTGATTGTGACCGACTTGTTGAATCTTTTGCTGTGTACCAGTGCCCCCTAAGGTGAGTTCACTCTCTTTATTGTTATGTCCAGTTAGGGACGATAACGCGCAAGTGGTTGCATCCGGTAAAGGATGGTAACCCGCAACGGTAAGGTATTTCTTACTGAGTAAATTTCCGACCAATATCATATGTGACACTGAGTTGCTTTTAAACTAAAAAGTCCTTACATTCGGACCGTTAATATAGAATAGCGAGGTGATGTTGAGTAGTACTACTGGGGATTGACACCCCCGCTCAGCGGTGCACGGGATGCACCCTCCGACTGGCGGTCGGACTGAGATCAATGTTAGCCTACCCTCCGTGGTCTTTCAAGACACGGGAAGGCAAAATCCATAGGTAACCCCTATACATTGTCAGCTTCGGTTGCGAACGATTCAAGTGTGCATAACTTAGGCTAGCTACCTACGATATGGAAATTTTACTGGTCTTATGATATTGATTGTGTTGTACCTGTCTTTATTCATAAACTTTAGGTCTACCTGTGACGGGTAGACTGCTTTAGTGAACTCACCAGCCTTGGCTGACACTTGATTGTTGAATGCTTTTCAGGTTAGCTTGGAGGATCATGGATGGCACGGGCAGCGGCAGTACTTGTCCTTTGTAAAACCCTTTTGGAAATTGTATTTCAGATGCTTTAGTAATCACTTTTACTAAACTACAACCTTGTAAACTTTTAATGCTTCCGCTGATTTTTGTAAAATGTAAACTCTGATTTATTTAATGTAATACATGACTGTTTACCCCTTTAACTACGGCTTGGTTGTAACTAAAGACTTGGATCCTGGTCTGGATCACACCCCACACGGTTATACTCCGTTAGTGGAAATTGGGGGTGTGACACCGCCTCTGCTTGTTGTTCTCTCAGTTCCTCCTCCCACATCTCACGAAGTGTCGCCTCATCTTGTAATTCATTGTCATCAACCGGTTCTTCTATGTCCTCCAGATGGACTTCATCATCAAATTCGTTGTATTCTTGGAGTGGTTCCTCTGGTGGGTTCTCTAGCAACCAAATATTAACTGGAATTTGAAATTACATTAACTAAAAAATAACATCTTCATCATCCCAGTCTTCATCGTCTTCTTCTTCTTCTGGCTGGGTTGGAATAGTACCTTGAACATTGATCAATATGTTCGATCAAATCAGCTCTCAAGTTGTGATGGATTTCACGGTTACGAATTTCCAAAATATTTGCATTAATTATCTCTTCTGAAGGTTCCCCCTGATCCGGTTCAACATCTTGAGGATCGTACTCGCAAATTGCATAACCCACGTCCTCCTGGTCATGTTATGCAAAATCATGCAAGCAAATATGATGTCTGTGATCCTATTAAGGTTCCATATTCTTGCCGGATTTTCAATGATTTCCCATTTTTTCTTAAGTACATAAAATGATCTCTCCACATCCTTTCTTGCCCCTTCCTGATCCTTAGCATAATTTTTCCGTTTTTCAGTTGTCGGGGCACTTATGGTCTTCACAAACACGAACCATTTCGGATATATCCCATCAGCAAGATAGTAACCATGTTCGTAAAACATGTCGTTCACTTCAAACGACGACTCGGGTGCCTTGTTTTTAATCAAATCATTTAAAAGATGAGATTGCTGAAGCACATTGATGTCATTATTGGAACCTGCCACTCCAAAGAATGCATGCCAGAACCATAAAACTTGCGAGGCTACTGCCTCTAGCATAATCGTGGGGTGTGCATGATCGCCCCGCATAAATTGTCCACGCCAAGCGTTCGGACAACTAGACCACTCCCAATGCATACAATCTAGACTACCCAACATACAAGGAAAACCATGTTTGTTTGAATGAAACTCGTACAACTTTGAAATATCACTCCATGTAGGCTTGCGCATATATTTAGCGGAATATATTTGTCGAAGATACTTGCAAAATTTATAAAGACATTCTTTTGCAGTACTATCTCCGATATGCAAATATTCATCAAACGCATCGGAGGTAATACCATAAGCTAAAGAGGGTTTTTATGGCGCGATAAATCATTAACAATGCGTAAAAAAGAGGTTTGTGCATACGAAAGCGACAACAAAACTTATCTTTAAAGAGTGCATTCTCGGAGAAGTGGTTGTTTACAAGTCGTTTATGTGCCTTCTCTCGTTCTCTTTTGGTCGTCTTCCTTGTGTAACCCCATTTAGAACTTCCGGCCTCCTCACTTGCGGCAACAAACATCGTCTGGACAAAAAACATAGTCGCATCATCATAGGAATCGAACTTTGATGAGGACGATGAGGAAGACATATTGTAGATTTTTTATTTTGAGAGAGTTGATGTGAAATGGTTTTGAAATAGAGAGTTGTGTAGGAGTATTAGATTATTTATATAAGTAAATATTTCATTATTGAAGGTGGTTATCACATGGGTGGGGTCGTTGGGATCAGGTAAGGTCGAGTACGGGACTGGTGATGCTCTATGGGATACGGAATGGAAACATGAATGAGTTGACTGTTGTTTTTTTTTTTTTTTTGAAAAAATTACATATTTTATCCTTTAACTTTACCCATTTTTTAACTTTTGTCCTTTATCTTTTTTTGTTACACTCTCTTTCCTTTAACTTTTTTTTTCTTTCACATTTTGTCCTTTTTAACGGATTCCGTTAAAATCCACCGTTAAGTCAAGGGTATTTTTGTCTTTTTACTTTCTAGGATAGAAAATATTACAGATTTTGTCCCTTAACTTTGCATGTTTTGCAATTTTTATCCTTTATCTTTTTTTGTTATATTCTATATCCTTTAACTTTTTTTTTTCTTTCACCTTTTGACCTTTTTAATGGATTCCGTTAAAATCCATCGTTAAGTCAAGAGTATTTTTGTCTTTTTTTTACTTTTTATGGGTATTTATTGTACTTAAATAAATAAGGAGGGTGTGTTATGTAAATCTGTATTTTTTCCCTTTATCACCCCACACCCACCCACCCCTACTTTCGTTTCAGAGAGAAGGCAACCTCGATCCCCCTCCCCCTTTCCTCTTTCCCGGTCGAATTTTCGGCGGCCTCTCATCTCCGAGCCCTCTCTGCCCCGACCAAACCTCCGACGACCCTCCATCGTCTCCTCGCCAAACGTCGGCGGTCACCAGGCCACCTGCTTCACCGACGACCACCCTTGACAAACCCGATGTCAGGTCGATGGGAGGTCGCCGGAGGGTCGTCAACAGTGTTCGATGGGATGTCGTCGGCCGACCGACAGTGGGGGTGAGGTTTTCACTGGTGATGGTTTAAGGTTAGGGTGGGGGTGGGGTGATAAGAAAAAAATACAGATTTACATAACACACCATTCCTCTTTATTTAAGTATAATAAATACCCCTAAAAAGTAAAAAGATAAAAATACCATTGACTTAACAGTGGATTTTAATATAATCTGCTAAAAAAGACAAAAGATGAAGCAATAAAAAAATTAAAGGATAGATAAGTTAACAAAAAAAAGATAAAGGATAAGAATTGCAAAACATGCAAAGTTAAAGGACAGAATATATAATTTTTTCTACTCTAAAAAGTAAAAAAAAAAATACCCTTGACTTAACGGTGGATTTTAACGGAATCCGTTAAAAATGACAAAAGGTGAAAGAAAAAAAAAGTTAAATGACAAATAGTGTAACAAAAAAAGATAAGGGACAAAAGTTGAAAAATGGGTAAAGTGACAAAATATGTAATTTTGTCTAATATTAATATCGGGTTATTGGATTTAAATAATCCCAACTATCATCAATTGGCCGCAAATAATCCCAACTGAGTAAATGTTTTTTAACGAGCCTAACTTTCACACTATTTTCCTCTAGCAGTCCCAAACTAACGGAACCCTAACTCCGTTAATTTTTTAATGACGTGGCAGTCCAACTCACCCAACATGATTACGTGGCAGTCCAACTCATCCAACATCATCCTATGTGTCATCGCCGACCACCACCACCACCTACCACAAGCACCGTCGCCACTACTTCCACCTCTGGAAAAGCAGAAAGGGAAAGAGGAAGAGGGCGGCGACTCTCCACCCATTGAACATTCGGCGACCGGCCGGTGACCTGCAACTCCGGCGACCTGGTTCCACATCCGACGAACCTCACACGCCCCTCAATGCCGCTCTGACCTGCAACTCCGGCGACTGGTTCCACATCTGACTTCCAGCGAGGGGTGGTGATAGGGTTTGGTGGTGGTGACGGGGGTGGCCATGTGGGACCCAGTTCCAACAGAGGTGGTGACAACCATGTTGGGTGCAGCGGTGGTGCCGGAGCGATGGTGTCGGAGCGGTGGTGGTGGTGATGTGGTGGCGGCGCCACATAGTATAAAAGAATTAAAAAAATATATTTTTAACACATCAGCATGCCATGTAAACAAAAAAATTACACATTAGCATGCCACGTCATCAAAAGTTAACACCGTTAGCATTCCGTTAGTTCGGGATTGCCAGAGGAAAATAGTGTAAAAGTTAGGCTCGTTAAAAAACATTTACTCAGTTGGGATTATTATCGGCCAATTGATGATAGTTGGGATTATTTAAATCCAATAACCCTATTAATATCTTTAAAAGGGTCCAGATTTAGGTTTTCCCTACTTCGGCATTTCGCTATTCTTTCGTTATTTAACCCTCATTCAATTCTAACCTCAACTTAAACCCTCGATCGATTGAGCTGCTGTTACCCGACCGCCGCCGTGAACCCTAAATCAACCCGTGCCGTCGATATTCACCGCCGCCGGACGTTGGTGACTACTATTTGCTTCTTCCATCGATTTGATTTTCGATTCTTTATCCAGGTAACTTATCTCGACATCATTTCATTATTATCTCGATTTGATTAATATAAATTGGTGTTACGTTTTTTTTTCTTCTTAATTTGTTATTTTAAACTTTTGGACATAATTAAGGGTTACTTAGATGGAGCCAAAGCAAATTTCTGGTGCAAGAAACGAGCCGTTTATTTCTAAATTACAGGATAAGGAGATTGAGATATTTGATAGCGCAAGCAAGTCACACTTGCTTAATATTCCGTTTCATATTTTAGAAATGATTATGGAGCATTGTTTTGGTGTGGAATACATCAACTTTCGTGCTACATGCAAACGTTGTTATTTAGCCGCACCATTAACGAGATGGCAGACGTATTCGCCATGGTTGATGTTGTTAAACAGTCATCAGGGCATTATCACTTTTATAAATCCCCTATGTGGTGACAACTATTACACGAAACTACCTCCAGAACTGAATGGTGATTGGCAGATATTATGTTCTAGGTATGGTTGGTTGTTGATGTATGAATCTATTCGAGGAGGCCAAATTGATGATGAATTTGCGCCGGTGTTCTTTAACCCATTTTCAAGGAGTATTCGTAAGCTTCCGGTGTTGCCTTGTTTTTTGGATAGCTTTTGTTTTTCAGCATCACCTACTTCCCCAGATTGTAGGGTTGTTGGATTTACCAAAGGTGATGTTTACATCCATTTCGTGTCTCAAGAACCACCATCATGGCGGAGATATCGTTTAGATTTTAGCACCAATGAAACATGCTTTGGTCACATTCCAACATTTAATGGCCAGGATATCTATACCTTGTGTAACAATGATGGAATTGGCATTTTTAGAGAGAATATTGAAGATGATAGCTGCTCTTGGGAGGTTGTTAAAGTCAAAGGCCGCAGATCTATGATGAAAAAGTACATTATATCAAAATGTGATCAACATCTTTTGCTTGTTATCATTGGTGAAGTTGGAAAACCCATTGAGGTGTTTAAACTAAACGATTCAACAAAAGAATGGGAGAAAATGGACGACTTAGGAAAACACATGATCTATTATTCTAAAGGAACATGTATCTGTCTTGAAGCCAAATCATCACGGATGGGAAACAAGATCTACTTTGCAAGTGTCTTAAACAATAATGACATATTGTTCTATTCTCTGGAGACATGTAAGTATCACACATTTTATCAAAAGCTTGTCCGAGGTTGTTTCGTTAGTGCTTTTTTGGACCCTCACACATGGATTGAGCCAAGCTGGTCCTAAGATGATACATACTCTTAAACCTGTTGCAATTATCAAGTTATTTATGTATTTTCTGATAATGGTTTCTATATGACCTATTTTGTCCAAAGAGAACTGGGCTATTTGCAATTATATGTTTACAGTTTTATTCCGCTATATTCTAATTTCTTATATACAAGTAGAGTATATGAATAGATGTATCGCCATCGCCCCAGATTTACACATCATATATTTTGGTCTACTCACACAAGTTGACTGCAAGTCATTACAAATTGAAATATTAACATCACCAACGCGTAACGGAGGAAAATTTACATATTTCCCTTTTTATGATTATTAATTGTATTTTTTCTTAACTAATTTTTTTTAACGATAAATTTGGATCACTGACGGGGATATTACACCACCCACCTGATCATCTCCAATCCTCATCAAAAGGAAACTCACCACTGCTAATAAAACTCTCTGGCCCAACTTGTAACCCCTATTTTTTATTTTTATTTTGTTACAATTGGGACTTGAATCCAAGATCTCTTGATAAGGGGTCATACACCTTTGCCAATAGGCTAAGCTAGTGGGTGTCTTAACTAATTTAAAAAACTAACTGGGAAATCTTAGGGACACCATGGTGTACCTAACTTGGGTACACCATGGTGTACCAAGCAATGATAAGCATGTAATGGTGTACCTAATAATGATTAGCATGGAGTGGTGTGCCTAACGATGATTAATACATACATAATATTTAATTGTTATATTATTATATATTATAACAATTAGAATTGAGTGCCTTTACTCACATGTTACTGTACTTCATTTACCCCATTTAGTTATTGACACCTGTTTTTTTTTATACGCTCTTTGTTTTTATTAGTTGAAGGTGGCGGTGATGCTTTATTTCCTTTCACGAGTTTACCTTTACAAAGAGAATAATGCCCTCTCTTTCTCTATGCTCTGCATTTAACTCTCTTTATCTCTGTCTTCATCATCACTCTCTCTCATCTTTTTAGGTTTGAGAGAGCTTTGCAGAGCATTCAACTCTCTTGATCTCTGTCTTCATCATCACTCTCTCTCATCTTTTTAGATCTGAGACTGTCATCTTTGTTGTTTATGGATTCCGGTGACCGGAACTTTTGAGGCCGATGATGGCTTATCATCCAAGAATCGTAGCATCCTTTGTTTGTAGAATCCGGTAACCGGAATTTTTAGGGCGATGATGGCTTCTACGGTGGCGGGGCGTCCTTTTCGCAGCCGCTGTAAACCCTAGCCCAGTTTTATTTGTTTTTTACTGTCATCTTTGTTGTTTATGGATTCCGGTGACCGGAACTTTTGAGGCCGGGCGATGATGGAGCCCAGTTTTATTTGTTTTTTTGTTTATGATATATCAAGTTCAACGACTTTAATTTCGATTTAGGGTTTCTTAAAACCCCCAAAGTATGCGATTACTTATGAATTCTGAGGCTAATGGCTAAAATCGTACTGATCATATCTCCGTTGCTTACTGTCAATTGTGGTTTCTAATTTTTGGGAGAATTTCACTTTATTTTTATTAGAATTGATTGATTTTGTAAAACCTAGGGTTCATGACGGAAAAAAAATAGATCATATCTCCGTTACTTACCGTGAATTGTGGTCATTAGGTTTCTAAATTTTGTGAGAATTTTACTCTATTTTGATTAGAATCGATGGATTCACTGTATGTTAAATGTCCAGATGACTTTGCAAAGAAACAGAAATTGGTCATTGGTGAAAATTTTAGCTAATTTTGAAGAAACCTAAAACTTTAGGGTTCATGACGGGAAGGAAATATTTATTAATTTTACAAAAAAGTTAGCATTCTTACTGGAAACTAAACGAATTCGTTTGCTCTGCTCTCTGATGCAGAACCGCAGCCTGTGACAAATACGGCAGTGGCGGATCCTGCCATGAGAGTAAACGGTTTATTAAAGAAGATGGGGGCGCGAACATGTTGACAGGTCTGTTTAGGGTTTCTTAATATCCCCAAATATATTTGTGGTTATTGCATCCTTCGAACTTTTCAGATTTGTTATGTGTGCTCCTTCGAGGTTTGGTTATCTGATTAAAGTTTCTTTACTTTGAGGTTTCTATCTTTTTCATATGAGATGAGATTAATCTCTTCCTCTGGCTATGATTTTCTTCCAGAAATGAAGAATGTATAGGACATTTATTCTTTATGTTGGCATGGCATTTGTTTAACTATTTGCAGCCATCTAATTTTAAGTCCTGTTCTTTCTTCATTAATGGTCTGAGCCATGTTAGCTATGTTAAATTCTGCTTTTCAAATCTGTTTCAGATCTGAAGGGATTAACCTGTTTTCTGATGTATGATTATTTGGAGCTTGGTTCTATGATTAAAGTTTCTTTGGCTATGATGTTATTCCAGAAATGAAGAATGTAGAGGGCACTTTTTTATGTTGGCATGGCAATTTGTTTTACTTTTTGCAGCCATCTAATTTTAAGTCTGATTCTTTCTTCATTAATGGTCTGAGCCAATATCAAATTCTACTTTTCAGATCTGTTTTTGGTTTGTACTTTGAAGTTTCTATCTACTTCAGATCTGAGGGGTTAATATGTTAATATGTTTTCTGATGTATGCTGCTTTGAAGCGTGGTTCTTTGATTAAAGTTCGTTTGCTATGATGTTCTGTTATATACTATAACAATTAGAATTGGGTAGCCTTACTCACGTGTTACTGTACTTCATTTACACCATTCGGTTATTGATATCTGTCTCTACTTTTATATGTTTTGTGTTTTGATTAGTTGAAGGTGGAGGTGGTTGTGTGCTTTCCTCTCTCTCACCCATGTGTGGTGTTCAAAAGTTAACGTCCCTTGGCCGTGATGTTATATCTGTACATTTGGAATTATGAGAACTAACATATTGGTGTTGTAATAATTTTTGCAGCCATGAAAGATTTGTCTTTCTATGGCATGGCAATAACCTTTGCACCCATTAACTATTTTGTTTTTCTATGAAACATTCCACACAGATCTGAGCCAATTCGTATCGTCCTTCACAATCACGTGGCGTAAAGCCCACATCCATTTTGTTCCTGTTGGTTTTTCATGTGATCGTACGAGTTTGTAAGAATCACTATGAAAAACTAGATGGCTGTGTTACCATGTTTCCCGAAATAGTGACAAATATGCAGTTTTGATCGGTTGTGGTCAAATAACTTTGATCAACTTATGTTGTAGGATGGTTCTTTAGCTGCTAAATCACCCCTTGGCTTGGTGTTCATGACTACATGAAGAAATTTTAATTTTTTTTTGGTAGTAGTAATATTGTATGTTTTCAGCAAAGTGGGTTTCAATTGTGCAATGATAATATTGTTGATTAAGTTTCAAAAAGTTTATGTATATGTATTGTAGAACATAGATGTTAATGTCTTGCTTAATTACAAATGATGTGTCTTTTAGCAAATAAAATTGTTTGCAATGACACATCGAATTACATCTTATAAAATAAACTACCCGCTGCAACGCGCGGGTAGTATTATGCTTGTTATTATTATTACATAACAATGATTACCTAACAATAATAATTATTATTATTATTGTTATTATTATTAATATTATTATTATCATAAACATAAATTTTATATTAATTTTATTATAATTTGAAATGACGACCGTATCGCATTATACGTCGCATATATTATACGATTGTATTTTATACCGGTATGTAGGCGTGCGTACGTATACATGAATGAACAAAATAAAAGTCATACTCGTAAAATATGCCGTATCTTTTTGTATGTTCTATAAATAATAATAATATAAAAATGATAATATAATAATAATAATAAACATAAATTTTAAATAATTTACGTAAATATCACACCCCCAAAAATCTCACGCGCGACAACGCGCCGTAGGGAGCGTGACAAACCAAGATCGATGTCCATTAGTTACACCAAACGACCAATAATTAATAAAAGGTTGTATATTTTATTAAAATATAAATACAGAGTTTTACAAATGCGGAAGCGTAATATGCTGAAAGTATTTATTGTAAAAACACCGCCACCCAAGGTGACGTGGCTTGTTCAAAGACAATAAAAGGGTTTCGAAGTCTCATGCATGCGTACTCGTGATACTCGAACATCTGCAACCTGAGAATAACATGCTAAAAAGTGTCAACACAAAGGTTGGTGAGTTCACAGGTTTATCAGTTCAAAAACAGTTCAAGTTAAAAGTATTGCAATTGTTCAAAAACAGTTTAAGTCCAGTTTACGATTGACTGTTCAACCACAATCAAGTTGTAAGAGAATAATCACTAATATATATCAAATAGCTAGCTAGGCTATATACATGAAACTTCGCACGTTGATGGTCACCGAAGCTAACAGTTGTTTATAGTTTGCCTTGTTGTGTTTAGGACGAATATAACACCCGTTCGATATCCAATCGTGCCAGAGCGACTGACCCGGGTGGGGTTTGTCAGACCCAGTAGTACTACAATATATTTCCCGCTATCGTCATTAATATTAACGGTACCATAGGAAGGACTTTGTTGTATCGGTGTGCTACAAGTACTTCAAGTGATATATAAAAGTCTAATTATCTCAGTTGTGTAAATCATGCATGTTAATCTCCCCCAACAGAATTAAAATAGTAAAATGGGGCCGTGAAACTCACCTTAGGTTGCACAGCAAAGTTTCCTGATAAACAGTTAATTCAAGTAGCAAGAACGAGTCTTGTGCAAGCAATCAATCACCTAACGAGCATGAATGTATAAGTGTGTGTTCTATAAACTATAAGTCTAACGTAAACGACACAAACGAAGGATCGTGGAATTCAAAGGAAGTCGAGGATGGCACTTGTGCCAAATCCGAGCGATTATCGAAATATCACGAGAAAATACAATGTATATCATTATTATATATTTTCCAAGTTCAAATATTCTAAGAATAAATATATATAATATATGTATTTACTAAACGTTCAAGAAATGTTAATAACGAATTTGCAAGTACAATATATATTTATATATGTTAAAGGTTATCATAAAATGTCCGGTTATTTCAATAGAAATCCAACGACATAGGTTTATATATTAATTTACTCAAGATGTATATATTTATATATTTTACCTTTTATGTAAATTTTGTGTCAATATATATTTATATAGGTGTTAAGACAAATATTTAAGTAAAACATGATTACGAGGTTTTAATGGTTCAAAATATGTTTTTACGGGTTTAGGATACGTTTGGGGACAACTTTGGGACGCAATATAGTGACCAATTGATTAAAAGATTTCACAAAGGATAAAAACAGCGAGCAGGGAGGTCACTGGGTTCGAACCCGTGACCTCCATGTCACAACACAACATCTTACCACTCGGCCAGAAGCCTGATGGTGTTAAGGAC
This sequence comes from Deinandra increscens subsp. villosa, assembly GCA_039602395.1. NCBI lineage: Eukaryota > Viridiplantae > Streptophyta > Magnoliopsida > Asterales > Asteraceae > Deinandra > Deinandra increscens. The sequence continues at coordinate 92,910,626 of JBCNJP010000023.1, read as the reverse complement.
TCGATCAAAAACCTTTTATCCCCAAGTAGCGACCAGAATTGGGTTTTCAAAAGAAAACTGTAAAAGAAACGGAGAGGCCGTGTTTAGAACCCGCGACCTCGAGGTTACCATGCGCGCTACAAACCACCCAGACGCCTGACCCGTTTGTGTTCTAACCCGGCGTTTATGAAATTTAACATAAAGCCAGATCGCATCATCTTCTTCATTTTAACCCTAATCTCGCCGGAGTTAAACTCCGCCCACCAGAAAATTGTTAAACATGAAACGAGACCTATAAAACGTGCGATTAACATGTAGGATCATTTACCTCTAATCGGTGATGAAGGATTTGAATGTTTTTGATGTCGAAATGAAACCCAAACGAACTTGAATCCGAACACCACGATGGACTATGATACTCCGCGGTTGCTGTTGTGTTCACGATCTCCAGAGGGTGACACGCGATGGTGAACGAGGATGCTACAGGGCTGAAACAGTGGTGGTTGACGCTGGTTTTGAGTCGCCGGAAAACGAAAACTAGCGAGAGAATGAGAGGATGCGAGAGAATGGGACTGTGAGTTGCAAATGATGTTGGTATATCATTGATGGGGTTAATGGCTCAACAAAAACCGAAGAGACTGATGGACAACGACAATGATCGGTCGAAACCGATCCTTCCATAATTCCCGTAATTACTTCAACCCTTCTTTGGTAAATGACGCTTTTAGTCCCTCGGGAATTAACAACTTAGAATACAGGTTTTAGGTAATTACAGATTAGCCCCTCAAGGTTTAATTAAATAGAATCAAGTTTGGAAAATGACAAAATAACTCCCTTGAAGTTTTACGAAAACCTAACGGCTCTAACGGAGTTAACAAAAAAAATGTTTTTAATGACGAATACATGAGGAACATCAAAATATATTAATCGTATAACGTTAATAAGAAACATAAATCATAGGATTACAATCCCTAATTATCCATTTAAATTCTCATAAAATCATAGACTTTAAACCTATAACTTATATATATTTAAGTCACATAAAGCCACGAATAATAGCTTGTAATTAAATCATTAGGTTACATAAAATCATAAATATGATTGAGATCATATATACATATGTGTATGTATTACTTAAAAGGATATATATATATATATATATATATATATATATATATATATATATATATATATCACACAAAAGTAAAGGTTTAATTATTACATAAAATGACATAACGTCACATGAAATCATAATTTATGATTTACATAAAATCAAGGATATCAAACGTCTAGACTTAAGTGCATGCCCGAATAGTGATGATTACACAAAACCCTAATTTGCTAAAGTCAACAAGTCAACACAGTTAAGCACATAAATGTTCACACAACATTTAATACGTTTTACGTTCAGTTAATGCCAGAAAATGACCTGAAAAGCCGGATTGTCACAGTAAATGTGGATCGAACAACAACATTTACCTAGTTTCCATGTTCGGCGGATGGCTCCTCGTCTAAATCTGGAAGTGTCGTCATCTTCTTGTAATAAAAACATGAAGTCGACATGGTCACTTGATAAAACAAAAGAAAATGATATGTTTGCTTTAAACAAAAATGTAAGATGGTTGGTTGTAGTTTGCTTGTGGTTTGCCAAAAATACAAGAAAATGTCTCCCTTTAAGTAATGAAATCATGTAAAGAAATAAAAAAAAGGTGGGATATGATGTCAAATGTGGGAAGATGGGTGAGCTCAAATTAATTTATTATGGTTTGACAAATTATCAAATACAATTCTCTAAATTCATAGGATGCCACACTTATTATTATTACATCTTTACTATACCATGGTGTACCTAATCTTGGGTACACCATGGTGTACCTAACATGACCAAACTAATTACATATTTTCCCTTGGATTAGTTAATATTACCCGTTTCAAAACATAAAATATCAGTTACATTTTTTCCCTCTTAAAACATGCATATATATTATGTTTTTATCCATCTCATAAAAACTAAGGTGCTGTTTGTTTTTTAAGAGGTAAAACGTCTGCAGTCTACGGATCACATCTGCAGACATCTGTAGAAGAAGAGGTGGACCAAACCTCTGCAGTCTGTATGAAGAAGACTGTTTGTTTTTTAACTTCTGCAAACTGCTAAAATAAACTAAAATTTAAATAAACTGTTTTTAGAACTTATAGTTAATTATTATTCAAACCTTTTGATTTTCTTTCTGTATATTTTAACAAATAGTTATTTAAAAATAGTTTTCGCTTAGATAAAGTTATAAAGATGTTTTATAAAAACTGTTTAAAAACATTTTTTAACAATTTAAAAACTTTTTTTTTTAAAATAACTGTTTCAAAACATTTTTAAATAACGGTTTAAAAATGTTTTTAAAAAATTGTTTAAAAAGCGTTTTTTAGAAATTATATACAAAATTTTTTTAAAAACTATTTAAAATATTCTTTAAAAAAAAACTGTTAAAAACATTTTTTAAAAATAAAACTTTATAAAAAACGTTTTCTAAAAATAAAAATTTATAAAACACGTTTTTGAAAAATAAAACTTTATAATAAAACGTTCTTAAAAAAACTAACGATTTTTTTAATAAAACCTTTTTAAAAAACGTTTTTTAAACGTTTTTATAAAAAACTGTTTACAAAGGTTTTCTTAAAAAACAATTTAAAAACAACACGTTTTTTTAAAACTTTTTAAAAGGCTTATTTAAAAAAAATTGGTTATAGAAGTTTTTTATAAGGTATTTAAAATACTTAAAAAGTTTTAAAAAAAACGTTTTTTATAAAAAAAACTGTTTAGAAATGTTGAAAAAAAAAACTTTGTTAAAAAATGTTTGTTTATGAAAAACAGTTTAAAAAGAATGTTAGCAGATGTTAGAAGATGTCAGAAGTGGCTGGACCACATCTGCACCAAGAAGATGCCCCGCAGACATTTTTTAATGAAATGTCTTCGAAAAAACAAACAGTCTGCAGACCTAAATGTCTGCGCGTGGTCTGCTTGGCGCAGACATAAGATGACAGAATAGCTTTTTCAGAAAAAACAAACACCACCTAACTTATTAAATGACTATTTTTTTTCAAGATTTTTCTTTTTACATATTTCCCTTTTCTAAGACCTTGTTTTATAAACAAGCCAAGCTAGCTCATATGCTACTCGTGATCGGATCAGAGAAAACTCGAATAAGCCGAGTCTAGATGAACACCGGACCGAGTCGAGCCCCGGAATATGGCGTTAATTAGCTCGTTTTTTAAACAAGTCATGTTTAAGGGCTCGAGCTAGCTTAAGCCTGTTTAGGATCCGATTGTTTGAGCTTTTTAATGATCTACTTCCGAGTAGCTCACGAATTCGCTTGGCTCGTTTACACCCCTAGGTCTTACGAAGTGGATATATGTAAAAGTACTCTTAGTACAAATAAGGGTACATGGTTATTCAATAAGTAGATTTTAATGAAATGGATAAATATATATGATGTATGTGTTCGTATATAGAAAATGATGGTACTTTTATATAATTTTTAAGTCATAAATTTATAAAATGATTATTTATAAAACCGACTACACGCGAAGGCAAATGCACCTATCTCATAGTAGTATAATCCGACAAGTAGTCATGTATCGATCCAAAAACTCGGAAGCAACTAATAACCAATCGTCACTAGATCTTAGCCAATAATTAATTTGATATTGTTTTTTTAATATTTAACTACAAAATAAACTAAATGAGAAGATATGCAACAAGAACAATGTCTTTGATTTATATGCAACCAGAACAGAAATCCAGTCAACAATGAATTAGAGTTTAAATTGCGTGAAGCAGTAGGAAGAGGACCCGACGAAAATCCACCATCTTTTTATAAAACGTCTCTAGAAGAATAATTTCTTTGATCTATATGCAACCAAGTATTAGTCGTCTATCTGAGTGTAACCTCTTTATCTATTAGGATAAAGGTAAGGGCTATCATCTTTCTTCTCCTCTTCATCAGACCCGTACCCTTTCGTTAAATACCAGTTAATCCTCATTAAGTTTCGTTGTTTAAGGAATAATTGTTACGGGCAAACCTCCGTTAGTCATATTAATTTATCATACCCATACACATGGAATCCAACTAGTTATCATTTCTCTATATGTGAGGCTAAGTATAGTGGTGAAGCCCCTTCAAGCCTCTCTCTTTGACGTTTTTCGCCAATGTGACGGACGACCTGAAAAAGAGCCTGATCACAAATTAGGGTGTAGTGGTTAAAGCCCCCTTCAAACCCTTGCAATCATTGCATAATAAAGCCCCTTCAAGACCACCAACTCTCTTCACCGACACTATGTGGGCAACGCCTTTTACCCAACTTTAACCCTTAGCGCCCTGGAGGATGATGACCCGGACGCTATGGGTCGCTAACTGTAAAAAAAAGTGGGCATAATGCCCACTACACTTGGTCTGAGCGTGAAGTTGCCCAATGTCATACAAGCATGAGATGAAAATAACAAGGTTTCAAGTTGGAATGCTCAATTTTAGGTCTCCTTTTTTACCTTTGTTTTTTTATCCTTTAATAAAATATTAAAATGGAATTAAGGATGTTGATCAGTTCTACAATTAAACAAACTTGATTTTGAATGTCTAATATTGCTTAGGTCTTGGTTTTAACGGTTTATATTATTTACACAATTTTTAGTAATTTTTTATAATTGTTCGATTTAATATGAAATTTTCAAGTACCATTGCTCCACCGCAAAGAGCGGATTATCACCCTGGTTTTTATCAAAGTGCTGGCGGCGTTAAAAACCGGATTCACCACAATTGTGGGTCTAGGATCTAGATCTTTAATAGTACGTTTTTACCTATTACACTATCAACTCTCGTATTATTTTATTTATAAAGTAACAAATTATTTGGTGGCTATCATGTGGCATCCATTTAACAGGGTCACATGACTCGATCAAAGCAAGATACTATTCATAAGTAGGGCTGTCCAAAAAGTTCGAAACTCGAAACTCGTTCGAACTCGCTCGAAAAATATTCGGAAAATGCTCGTTCGATTGTCGCTCGCTTTAGAAACGAACCGAGCGGCTCGGTTCGATTTGTAAAACGAACCAAGTATGAGCATAGGTGCGCTCGCTCGATGCTCGCTCTAATTTATATATATATACATTTAGTTATTTATTTTATATATTTTTATTATTTATTTTATCAATTTTAATTTTGTTATGTAAGGAATTAGGATTGGAATTAAGATTTTCCATTATTCCAAAAATTCTTTGCACTTAATATTTAACTTTGGATGTAAGTTTAATATGTTAGTTTATCATCTTTGTAGCTTCCATTCTCTACAGCCTCCTCCATTGTCATTGTTTTTATTAATATTTGTATAATTCTTTCTTATATAGAATATCTTTTCACAAAGAATCCAATGGTATCGAGACTTCTCATGTTGAATTAAGTGATGGAGAGAGTTTTGAGTTAGTTGCTGAAGTAAAAAATGAGGAAAACGTAAGTAAAGATGTTGATGCAACTAGAAAGGGAAAGCGAAAGAATAGTTCTGAAGCACATCCAAAAAATACAAACAAAACTAGTGTGTTAGTTATTGGACAAATGTTTTAAAATTGGAAACATGGATGAAGGTGTTATGTCGGATCACCACCCACGTCACTTTCCTTTTTGTTCTGCGACGCTCGGAATTTGCTCGATGATCGCTCGAAAAATACTCTGATCGAAAGTCGCTCGTTCGATTTTGGATCGGTTGAAAAAATGCTCGGTTCGGTTCGGATCGGTTTGTAAACGAACCAAACACGAGCAAAGGTCCGTTCGGTTCGGTTCGGATCGTGAACAGCCCTATTCATAAGGCTTTCAACTTTGTATATTGTTAAATTAAACAGTATATATGTAGCATGTAGGTATTTCTCGAGGACATCAAGTTACACTCTTTCAGCTGGATTAAACATAGGGCTTCGGCATTGTGCTTGTCTTGGTCTAGATGGACTGTTAGCGCTTCTCTCATGTAATTGGTTTCGTTTGTTTCTGTTTTATTTGTTTTGTTGTCTCTTGTTTTGCTAGCTTCTCGCTAGTTTTCTAATAAATTTTCGTCGTTAAAAAAAAAAGGTATTTCTCTAAGCATAACAATTTGTAGTATTCAATCACACGTTGATTAACAACTTGTATAAAAGCAATAAAAAAAATTCCAGCTAAATCGGCCCATGGTCATCTCGACATGTTGATCTAACATAAAGCAAGTTACAGATTATGGTTGATATTTATATGATCTTAGAGACTCGAAATTTGTTGGGAATTTTGCTGTTTTATTCTTTCCAAGACAGACACAATATCCTAACCTACAACCGCTTTTACTTTAGAGTAAATTAGGGTAAAACTAGTTTTCATCCAATTTTTATATTTTTTTTACTTTATTACACACGTTTGTTTATTTACCTTTACTGTCTCTGAAACTTACGATAACTAACGTTGCTATTAAAATTTTCTCATGTGACTAGAGGCCCTACCCTAACTAAACCCCGCCCATGTTCGCAAGAATCTCAACCATCGCCACTCGCTGCTTCTTAACCCAATAGTTGAGTAGCATACTATCGGGATCTCCATTAGCGACAATAACATAATTTTTCTTTTTGAACGGTATATTTTTTTTACTTCATCAATTTTTCATCATTATCAAAATTTGAACCTTGATCTCATTCCACAAGCTTTTGTCACTTACAATTGGGCTATATTCTTACTATTGGGCTACATGATAGATGATTAAAAAATATAGAGAACAATTATAATATAATAATAATAATAATCAAAGTTTAATAAATTAAATTAATGAAGTTAATAATATAAAATAACTAAAATTTTCAACGGAGTCAAACCTCAAAAGAACAATTTAGGTTTCCCGGCTACTTTCGTTATCTAACTAGTTAGTGTCCCGGGTAAATACCCGGGGATGTGATATAAAAAGAATTAAACAAAGTAAAAGATTAAAGCTTTTTTTCTAACTATTAAATGATTGTATAAAAAGAATTTAATTTTCTATTTTTAATTATAAGGTCTTTCCTTTTTGTAAATACAATTTAATTTTATAATTCAAAAATTTATAAAAATAACACATAAGCTAATCTTAGGTGGCATACCTTAAATTGTGCCACCTAGACATAAAAAACTTGTGTTTATTATATAGTATAGATTACCCTCATTCGAACTTCTCGAAAACCCTCGATATCGCAGATGTTCTGCTTGAAGCTACTGTCGGCGAACTGCTTTTCTGCCGCCGTAAACCCGGCGTACACTAAATCAACCGCCGCATCATGTCCGTCGCCGCCATGCTGATTTTCATCTGCCATCTGAATTTCGTCTTCCCCGGTATTCCTTACCTTATTTGAATAGTAGTCTTTCAAAAAATAGTTTAGCAAAAGAAGGTTAATGACTAATGAGATTTTTTATTGACTAAATTACAATTTTTAACCTTTATACTTTACAAAACTTTGAATTTTGACCTTTTTAAAAAAACTTTCAAGTTTTACCCTTTATTTGAAACTTATTTCATATTTTAACCTTTACACTAACCTACTTAAAATTTTCCATTAGTTTTCTAATAAAGGGGGTAGTATTGTAACTTTATTTGAAAACTTGTTTCATGTTTTAACCTTTACACTAACTTTACAAACCATATTTGGATTTTTTAGGGTGGTAGGTAAAAAATCAATTAATTTGTTGGTTTTTTTGTTTTTATTTTTTAATATTTTTTTAAATAAAAGTAGTTTTATTTCTTTATATCTCTTTTTTAATCTTGTCAAAATTTTCTTATGTGTGTAAATATTTACTTATTTTTCTCGTATGAGAAGGTATATCAAATATGCAAAATTATTTCACATACAAGAAAGGTTTTTCGTATGCCTGTAATTTCCAATTTGATTCTCTCTCTGTTTATACACATATATCATCTATTTTATTTATTATTAATATAGAATTTCTTACATACAATAATACGATATTGTATTTTACAATTACAAAAATAATAAAACTCATAAAAACATAAAACAAAAGAGAAACCGAAAAAAAAAAACGAATATATAATACCTATGTATAAAATAAAGTTTTTTAAAAATTATTATTCTAAAATATTATTGATTAAGAATGTGGATAAATAGAGGTTATATTTAAATTCATCTTCTTTCATCTCTTATTGATTGAAATTAGAGGTGTACAAACCGGTTTAATTTGACAACCAGACTAAGTTATGACCGATTTGGTTCTATCAAACTTGGTCAAAATCGGTTTGATCCGAAACCGGATTTGATCATAAACCGGTTTGTGATTGAAATCCGGAATCTGTGTTGAACCGTTTGGGATCGGTTTGGTTCGAAGCATTATGGAACCGATTTTCAATATTTAATATTTTTTATTTTCAAATACAATGAAAAATAAACAAAAATAGCTATAATTCATTTATTTTATTTAAAATTTAAAAATACAACAATAATAAACCATATATAAAATCAAATAAAATTATAGTCTAGAAAAAACCTTATTAACGATATATAGGCATGACATATTAGTCTAAAGTTACAATACCACCCCTTTTATTAGATAACTAACGGAGAAATTTAACTAGGTTAGTGTAAAGGTTAAAACATGAAACAAGTTTTCAAATAAAGGGTAAAACTTGAAAGTTTTTTTTATAAAAGGTCAAAATCCAAAGTTTTATAAAGTATAAAGGTTAAAATTTGTAATTTAGTCTTTTTTATTTTTTCAAAACATTTATTTTGCATCATGTTACAAAACTAGATATCGACCGCGCGTTGCTGCGGTAGTCGGGAAAGATAAAGAAAAAAGGTGAATAAAATAAAGAAAATATAGGTTAATAACTGTATTAAGCAATTCTGAAAATCTCATTTACCTCTTATTTCATGTTATATAACTTTTGTATAAACGCCTCTCCCATAAATTCAGTTGTAACGTTTCATATCTTCAATCTTTAATTGTTCATATCAGTGCACTTAATATCTGTATTACATCCCATATTTAAAATCAATGCGTCGTTTGGAATAAAACTCTCTGTATCGAAGCACTTTCAGTAAAATAAATTTTTTTTGGTAAAATATATATCCTATGTATCGACCATTTATTTACTTCGTGGAAAATACAGGAAAAAAGTATATAAAGTAGAGAATATATAGGTTTATAAGTGTATTAGGCAGTTTTGAAAATTTTATATACCTCTTATTCCATGTTATATAATTTTTGTATAAACACCTCTCTCATAAATTCCAGATATTACATTCCATATCTTTAACATTTAATTGTTCATATCAGTGCACTTAATATCTGCATTACATGACTTATTTAAAATCCAATTTATAAGTTTTAAACCTATATTCTCTTTCTACAAACTCTTACTCAGCAGCATAATATCACGCATCATTTGGAATAAAGCTCTCTATATCCAGGCACTTTCAATATCATTTTTGTGTGTGTGTGTAAAACAGCCTATGTATTGACCCTTTCCTTGATTCGTGTTAAATATATGCTACCTAATACACTTAAAAACCTATAAGGTTATGTTCTAGTGAAAAAAATATGGGTCAAATTTAAAGTGGGAAGGTTCGAACTTGCGCTAAACCAAAACAAAGACCCTACAAATCCAAAAAGTAACAACTCCGACAACATTGCAAACGGTTCATTTTTTAATAAATATTATACACAAACATACATAAAAAATGATAACGGTAACGAACAATCCGAATTGAAAAAAAAATATGTACTACCTAATACACTTAAAAACCTATATCATAAAATAAGGTTATGTTCTAATGAAAAAATATATGGGTCAAATTTAAAGTAGGAAGGTTCGAACTTACGCCAAACCAAAACAAAGACCCTACAAATCCAAAAAAGTAACCACTTCGACAACATTGCAAACGTTTTTTTATTAATAAATATTATACACAAACATACATAAAAAATGATAACGGTAACAAACTATCCGAACTGAAAATAAAAATAAAAAGCTTAACATATTTAAAAGCAAATATTAATATTAATAGTTTATAATAAAATAAAAAATAAAAATAGAAAACATAAAATATTAAAAGTAACGATCTATAAATTAAAGAAACTAAAAATAAAAATCCTAACATGTTTAAAAAGCAAATTTTAGTATTAAATAATAAAATAAAAATAAAAAACATAAAAGGGTGCTATATTAAAAAAAAAGAAGTGTTGGAAGGATTAGAACTTGGGTCTTGGATTAAGAGGGTGAGACTCCAAACCAATTGGGGTAGATAATGTTTGGTTAAATTTTTCCAATTGGGGTAGATATATATATTATTAATTTTTTTTTTTTGAAAAAATACAAAATAGGCACAAAACCATAAGCCCCTTTCTCCTTTGTATATATATACAATTATACGTCAAAATCATTTTTTTAAACTGATAAACTAAGTATGTTTTCATGAACATATTAGATGGAGCAAAAGCAGATTTCTTGTAATCACAAGTTGCCTGCAAAGCAGCAGCAGTGGTTTATAGCTCAGAATCTTGAATATGATACCCAGATTTTCTACACCATAGACGACCACCAGTATCATTACCAGAAACGAGTCAACGAGTTACACGGGAGACGAACCCGTGCATATTTTCATGGCTGGGTGATTCTCTCTAACCATCCGGACGATGTTTTATGGTCTCTATGGAACCCGCTCACTTCTAAGTTAATTCGTCTTCCACCTTTGGTTCATGAACAAGAAACCGCTCACGAGAGCCCTTCACATTGCAAAGGTGATGGAATGGGGCTGTGATCGCGACCATCAGTGGTGGCGACTAATGGTGTCGGATGGGGTGTTCGGCCCTTCATATTGAATTATTAGTGAAGGGTTGTAAATGATGATGGTGCTAAGTAATAGACTATAATATACTTTTATGTATCATTGTGTATTCTAGTATATTGTATAGGGACTATATGTGTAACGCACTTTTAGGGACTATATTGTGTATTCTAGTATATTGTATAGGGACTATATGTGTAATTATGTACTCTATATATCTCTAAGTTGTGCAAATAGATAATCACTTTGGAATCACGTATTCCTTCACTAAGGAAGGGGTAGGGTGGCTTGTAATGATGGTTGAGTGTGTAGTAATCTAGGAAGTTGAAATTCAAAACAAGAGGCAAAGGGGGGAGGGGGAAGGGTAAAGGAAGGGGAATGGGGAATGGGGAATGGTTCGCCTGCCGCCTGGGTTGGGGTCACGGGTAGGGTTGGGTCGGGTAATCGGGTGGGTCTGGGCGGGTTGGGTAATGAATTTAAACGAGGAGCTGGTGTCGGGTAAAATTAATTAAATAAATATAATGAATAAATAAATGCGTAAATCGAGTTGGTATTAACGGGGAAAATTCAAATGTTGGAAAACGTATAAAATCATATAACCAGTGTTACAAACCGGTTATAGATGTTGTGCCAGATTTCTTACCGTTTTATATTGGCTATATAGCCGTTGTGCTTAACCGACCACCGTGGGTCATGGGTCCTTTCCACAAGGAGGGTACACGAGGTTTGGAATACTTATGATTTGTGTGAGATGTTAGATGGTAGTGAAGAAACACGATGCAAAAAAATGGGTTGCTTTATCTAATCTCGTTTCCTTAAGCATATTGCATCGACAACATGTTGAACCGTATCTAAGGCGATAAACAACGAGGCGTCTTTGAATGTTCTTTAAGTTTAAAGTGTTGTTGACGTTTTATTATTTTTATTAATAACAAGGTGTATTCTATATTTGTTTTTTATTTTTGCATAAAATGTGTTTTTCTTTGTGTTTGTTATAAGTGTTTTTTAATAATTATACGTCCCCTTATTTCATCATGGTGGAGCAAAGAGGAGCATGGATTGTTTATTTATATGTTAAAAGCTAAGGAGGAGATGAGGGTTGATATCCCGGTGGACTCGATGGTGACGCTTACTAAGATCGCGTAAACGTAATATTTGACAAGAATTGCTTTAAGAAATATGTGACAAGGAGATGGAGTTGGATGATCCCGATTTAACAACGAGTACATTGGATGAGCTAAAAGGGAAATGGACGAGATTAACACCGGTTCTTATAAGGTTTCACGCAATATAGTCAAGACGGATAGAGTTGTTGGAGATCTGAACTACGAAGAGCATGATAAACATGTTATTGCAGAATTTGTTATCGAATATGAACGATTATATAGAATGTCGTTTAGTAAAGTTTTTAAAATACATAATTGACATGTAATTAGTTTAAGTGTTTCACCTAATTATATATAATTTGCAAAAAAAAGAAAAAAAAACTAATTAAAACCGATTATAGACCAACTTTTAGATTAATCGGTTCGGTTTCTAACCGAAACCAGTTTCATAGGTTACGTGTTTTTAGTATGCTTCAGCCGGTTATTAACCGATCCAAGTAAGTCAATAACAAGTTTTTTACATTGACCAAATAACATCCGGTTTTTCATAACCAGTTAACTGGGCGGTTAACCGATTTGTGCAACTTTAACCGTTCTCTACCGACATCAAAAGCCGCTATATGACTCGATTTCGTTTTGCCATTGGAATTAGTATCAAGGTCGATCTCATAGATTATTTGCTTTAATTTTTTATTTTTTTGTTTTCTTTTAAACTACTAAATTCCTTCATCGCAAACATAAAGTCAGAAGGGTATCATTATTTTTCGATTGGCGCCTCTCTCCGGCCACTGCCGTCCGCCGGGAGCCACCACTTCAGTCGCTTAGTCTCTCAGCCTATCTCGCTCTCTACCTCCTTCACGGTATTTGAAAAAAAAAAGCTCTAAAATTTTCATAAATTATTACAAAGACCGTGTGTATTTTAAAAACTGTTCGAAAAGAGGGTTTTTGATGTTTTTTCTTTAATCTTTCCGGAAAATTTATTTGTGATTTTAAAAATCATTCAAGTTGGAACTTTTTAAACAAATATGTTTATTTATATAAAAATAAAAGGAGAAAGTGATTTGTAGAATTTTGGTGCTACAAACACGCCAATCTAGCTCGACTCCCAAAGACAAATATAAATTTGGTTAATATTGTTTGAGGGTTAGAAATTTAACTTTAAAAAAATAAAAAATGCCATGCATGCTGAAGAACCCTCGTCGACATCGATCGTTGTTTCTCCGGTAACCTTTCTTAGCTTCTGTTTCGTTATTGTTTTGGACTAACAGGTCCGAAATCCTAACTCCTAACCATTATTATTGTGTTTGTTTTCGTCGATTTTACACTTTTTAGAACACCTCCAACACTAGGAGTGATGTGGGACAACTTTGACTTCTTTGTAGCATGTAAGCCGTTGTCATTCGCGGGGGGGGGGGGGGGGGGTACTGGTGGACCAACTAGTTTGCCAAAGGTGGATTACTAATATTGAAGGGGTATTTGAAAGGAGTCACTCTGATATGATCCTAAGGATGAATTGGTATTTGCCACAAGACTGTTTCTCGTGGTAGAGCCAGAGATTTGTGGGATATCAAGAAAAGTGAAAAGGGGATTCATGCTATGGAATGATTTTATGGGTCATTGCCCTTGTTCCGCTTTCTATCAGTTTTAAGAGAAATTTCTACAACTACGACATAGAGGTGAGTCCATTGATGCAATCACGAGGATCTTTCTGTTTAGTCCAAGTTTGGTTAAGACTAAAGAGAGGAAGATATATTACTACCACAACATGTTAGAAGTTGAATATATATAGGGAATCTATAACCACATCAAAATGTGAATCGTTGTCTGAGTTGATTGACTTGGCCTGGGAGCGGGAAATGGAACCAAATAAGCAAGTTAAAACCCTAAACCACCTGTTCCAAATGGTTTCGAACCATTTCTCTATATGCATCCATTTTTAAATTGACCTACAGTGAATGCGGTTCTTTTAAAACAATTTTAACACACCCTTAAAGAGTCCTAAAATAGAATGTGAAGTTTTTTAGAATGCTCTAAATCACACCATTTTGCAGTCAATAATCAAACAAGTTGAACTAGGAAAAATGCTTTAGTAATGTAAATTGTGTATATACTACTAAAGTTCAGTAATTATTTCAGAGATAATGAAAATCACATTTATTTACACACTCAGATGGGACATGCCATGCTAAAGATGTTCATTAACAATATGCTGTAAAATCCAAAAGCCAAAACCACTGTAGTAGTAAACAGACCTGCTTATTTCATATCAACAAAAAAATAAAACCAGAAGAATCCAAACCCCTGCAACATTGAAGAACAAGACAATAATATATAATAATGCATTATTATTAACAACAACATGCATCATAGCTAGCTAAATGGATTTATTAGTAATAAGATTTGTAATCACTAAACGGTTATAAGTGACTTTAGAAAACCAAGTGCTAAATGGATTTATTACTAACAGGATTTGATGCACCACCTCATAACTTCCCTCATAACTTCTAGTTGTTTTGAATTTATATATAGTTGAAATCCTCACAAAACCAGATATAATCACTAGATAGTAAACATTGTAAGTAAACACTAATCACTAAACATGCATCATAGCTAGCTAAATGGATTTATTACTAATAAGATTTATAATCACTAAACAGCTTCAAGTGACTTTAGAGAACCAATTGTTAAAGAATTTATTACTAATAGGATTTAATGCACCACCTCATAAGCTTCTAGTAGTTTTGAATTTGTATATAGATGAAATCCTCACAGAACAGTATGTAATCATTAAATAGTAACATAGTAAGTAAACACTAATCACTAAACATGCATCATAGCTAGCAATCACTAAATATAGTAAGGACACATGCATCATAGCTAGCTATCACTAAACATAATAGTAAACATGGCACTGACCTATCACTAAACAGTTTCCATATAGCTAAGCTCTATGGATGAAATTGGGTGTTAGAAACTAATATTCATCATCTAGAATTTGAGTGTAAAATAAAAACATCATAGATCTGGTTCCAGAAATTGAGTGTAAAGTAATAATATGTTTTTACCTCACAGATCTCGTTTAAGTTTCAGAGAATCACTCGCCGGAGAGGCTCCAGTAGCGGCGGCAGAGGTAGTTGGAGGTGAAGCAGTAGCAGCGGGAGCAGGAGGAGGAGGTGCGGCGGCGGCGGTAGCCGGAGCAGGAGGCGCGGCGGCAGCAGGAGCAGAAGGCGTTACGGCACTGATAATTCGACCGTATGTGTCTGGGTTTGAGCCCAAACCACGCTTGAGATTGAAATTATAGGATTCTTTCACCGCTACATGTTTTTAGTTTTTCGACGTTTTTTCTTTTCTTGTTGATGATCAGTGAGTTCGTTTGCGGTGATCGTAACATTTTCATTTTATAGATGTGAACTTTAAAATTGAAAGATTTTATATGCCCTTGTTTGTTCCTGGAATATTTTTTATGTTGATTGCTATCAATTTTTTTGCTTTATTTTCTTATGAAGTTATTTAATGCTTGTTGTAATTAATTTGCTAATTTGATTGATTTACTTTTGGTGCCTAAGTTTGATTAAATATTACTTTTGGTGCCAGCTTGCATTACTCCAAAAGCGGATTTTCTTTTAAAGAAATATTTTCCCTTTATTTCCTTGAGGTCTAATGTTAGTTTTTTTATTTGTGCCCAAAGATTTTTTTCTGTTTTCTTTTTGTTATAGGTGCTTTATTTCAAATCATATACATACTTCATGTGGACTTGTATGGGCGTGTAACTTACCATCAAAAACAGAAACTTCATAGTTGACTGTATATTTGTATATATATAAATAAAGGGGTTAGATTTATTAAAAACATGTTTTGTCTAAAAGCAATAACAAGATATCTCATCTATTAATTTTAAGTACAATAATATAAGAGAAAAATAAGAGTTGGAAGTGTATTTTTGGTAAAACTTCTTTTGTTAACTTTTTAAGTTTCACATATATTTTTAATGTTCACAACTTTTTCATACGAGATTATTATCTTTATAAAAAGTACATCATAGAATCGAGCATTGATATATAAAATTTTGTTCTAGTTTGTGATAATTGTAGTGTTTTTTTTTTAAAAAGTGTAATGGATTCATAAAAACTGTACTGTTTTACGTTAAAACTATATGTGTTGTACTGTTTTATATTTTACATCTTGTTTTGTATCAAAACAACTATTTATATGTTAGAATAAAATTTCATATTTAATCCAACCCATATATATACATGATTAATATGCGAGAAAAATATGTTAGAATAAAATTTCAACATGTGTTGTGGTGGAATTTTGCGTTATTCTTTTTTTTCCCCTTTTGAACGACAACATCTAGAATGATTCTATGATAAATTCAAACAGCATGGTTTGAAGCGAAGACCTAAGTCTTAACTCCACATCGTAGCGATTATAATCGACTAATAAACCTTCACCGAAAACAAAAGAACAATTACAAAAGAGCTTATGAGTTTTACTAGGGGGAATTGTGAACTTGAAGGTGGTCTGCAAATGGGCCAACACCACTCATTTATAGTTTTATACTACTTGAAATTTATGTGGTATTTTCTAAACTAACTCTTGGATATTTAACAAGCTTTTCTAGATTTTAGTAAGACTGGGATTAGATTTTTATGGGAGAATTGTAGGCTCTTCTTCTTTCTAACCTTTTGTCTAGAATTTTCCTCCATAATTAGGAACGATTGGAAATGCGCTAGAAAATGTCCAAAACGCAACTTCATGATCCCTATAATAAGTAGTTAAAACATTTGAAATATAAAAAATAACTAGAGTATAGAACAAAAAAATATATATACTAAAATAAAACTCCATATAAAAAGTTTTCGAATAATTTATAAAATAGGAGTGATATAAAAGAGTAAAAAGAAAATACATAAATAGAAAAAAATGTAAGAGAAAGAAATAAAGATCAAAAGAATATAACTATAACATATTACAATTTTGTAAAAGAAAGTAACTTAATTAACATATGAGTAAACCAATGATCCCTACCCAATTGGCTAGGGGGAGGTACCCAAGACATTATAAAGGGGGGGGGGGGTCTTGGGTTTAAGTTTCACTTATAACAAAAAATAAATAAATAGGGGTTACAAGCTGGGTCAGGGGATTTTCTCACCTATGGTGAGTTCCTCCTGATGAAGATTGAAGATGATCGGGTGGTGGGTAATGCCCCCGTCAATGATCCAAATTTGCCGCTAAAAAGAACATATGAGTAAAAAGAAAGTAACCAAAAGTACAAATCAAATAAAATTTTTCATGAAAAATTCAATCATATATGCTTTTTCTACTTACGGTTTTGTTCCAAGGTAATCATGAATGAACTAGATTCATTGTTTGGTGTATTTGATCTGACTGATTAACCATAATCATGAAGGGATCTTGTTTAAAACACTACTAGAAACATGGTCTTTCTTGACGCGTGAACGATGTTTTGAAAATGATTATGAAGCTTTGTATTGGTAGAAAATACACGGGGTTTCGTGCTACATGCAAACTTAGTTATTCTGTAGCACCTCCAATCCTTCAATGGAGTAGCAAGACTACATTAAGGAGATTGCAGATGTACTCGTTAGGATCACCGTTGTTGATGGTATTTGACAATTATCAGGGAATTATCACTATTATAGATCCCACACGCGATGATAGGTATTTTATCAAAATACCTCAACAACTGAAGGGTGATTACCAAATATATTGGTCCAAGTATGGTTGGGTATTGATGTATCAAATTTGTGGACCCATGGTGTTTTTCAACCCATTCACACCTTGAGCTTCTTCCAGAGGTGCCTTATTTATAAAGCCTTTGCTTCTCAGCGCCACCTACTTATCCCGATTGTATGGTTGTTGGATTTGCTAAGCATGAGGAATGGTCTGTATTCTTCCACTTTGTAACTCGGGAACGAGTATGGCATAAATTTCGTTTGAATTTTGGTGGTGACATTCCATATTCTTATCACTTTGTAACATTCAATGGCCGAGATGTTTATGCCTTGTGTAACAATAAAAGACTTGACGTTTTAGAGGCATGGCTGGAGATGGATACACATGGGAGGTTGTTGTAGATGAAGCCGCAATAAGTGGTTGCAAATCTCCAGTGCGGTACTTTCTATCAAATTGTGATCAACATTCTTTACTAGTTATCGTGAGTCAGTTTGGAGAATCGATTGAGGTGTTCAAAGCAACCGAGTTTTCAAAAGAATGGGAGAAAATAGATGGATTGGGAAAGCACATGATTTATATTTCCGGTACATCATGTATCTACCTTGAAGCCAAATCACCAAAAATGGGGAACAAGATCTACTTTCCAAGATTGCTGCATAACGATGAGACGAAGATAGTGTTCTATTCTCTTGAAACATGCATGTATCACACATTTGATGGCAAAAATATCCAAGAAAGTTTTGGTGCTGATTTATTTCGAACTAAACATCACTGTTGCCCCCATACATGGATTGAACCAAGTTGGTCCTAAGATATGCTGCAGTGTGTTACATTAGTAATTTTTAAGTTATTTTTAGTGCTAACATATAATTAAATAACATTCCTTTTGATTTGGTCTCCTTTGTAGCCAATAATATTTTAATTTACATGTTACTGCATCTTAGTTATATGGTTTCTATATGTTGTTTTAGTCAATCGTTGTAGAATCGGGCTACCAGGTGTGACTGGATAGATCGAGACCTAGGACGAATCACAATGATAGATCGACTACAAGGTGGGATCGGGAGCCTTCAACCTGGATCGTGTCGGCTCGGCTATGATCTGCAAAACAAAGAAACACCGTTGTTCTTGGAGAGCAGGACAGGGTGTCCTGCGACCAAGCTCGGGCGTGAGAATAAGTATGCGTTTCGAGAGATTAAGTGTAATCAAGTCGAAGCAAAGCGCATTGAATGAATTCTAACCTGGTGGTTGGGGTGTATTTATAACCCTCAACCTTTGTCTTGTAACGCCATTAATGCTGATTACCCAAAGGAGATGTGTTGCAGGCCTACATCTTGGACTGTGCCAAGTTCCTACAGTATACCTTTTGGGTAATCGCATTAAATGTGGTGTCAGGTCGGGTGTCGGCACGCCGACCTGCCGAGTGTATGAGCCTTGGTCTGTGTTGTCCGTTGCGGACTTGTCGTGCTCGGGTGTCGGTCGTTGTGTGACCGACACCGAGCGGATGGTTGGTTAACCCTTCGAGGGTTAACCTGTGATACGTGCTGTGTCGTGCTCGGGTGTCGACCGTTGTGTGACCGACACCGAGCGGATGGTTGGTTAACTCTTCTGCGTGGGTGTCGGCTCGGTATGTTGACTACTTAACCGACACGCTTGACTTGTGTGTTATTGGGTAGGATGTTCGTGTGTCGACTTATGACGCCATCCTACCCGGACATACGTCATCAGTCCCCCAGTCCGATGTGTGGTGGTCTGGACATCATTATCGGACTAGGAGTATAATTGCTGCTTTTTTGCTTAACTCTTTTGTGTCGGCCCAACGTTGTTGGCCGACTCTGTGTTCAGAAATGCGTGACAGCTGTGGACACGTGTTGGGCTCTGATGGGCCTCGGGTGATTGAGTGATGGGATTGGGTCACCCAACCGTCGTTTAGGGTTTCGTCGCCTATATAAACCCCTTTTTTACTTTCATTTTTACCATCACCGCTCAAATTTTACTCTTTCAAAATCCGTCTGCTCCGCCCTCCGTTCTTCTCTGTTATCCCTGTGCGTCGACCTCGTTTCCTTTTTCGGTACGTTCTCCTTCCTTTCGTCTTTTTACGTCTCTCTTTTAATGGCGCCTCGGGGAATGAAAGATTTTAGGTCATGCCTCACCTTAGAGGAGTTAGGTGAGCATTGTGAGCGTTTCGGCGTTTCTGCCAAGTTAGATCCTATCCTTCCGACGTCGACACAGTCTATTAGAGATCCTCCTAATGACATGGTTGGTTTATACACCAAATCATTCAGTGTCGGCCAACTGCGGATTCCTCTGACTCGCTTTTTTATAAGCATCTTGAAGTATAATATGGTGCATATTAGTCAGTTGCATCCGAATGCTATATTGAGAGTGACCCATTTCGAGGCTACCTGTTGGGCATTAGGTAGAGAGCCGACCTCTGGTGATTTTCATAGGTTTTATAGGATAAATCATCAGGGGGATTGGTTTTCATTCGAGCAACGTCGAGAGGAGTATGAAGACGAATCGGTCAGCCCTTGTTACCTGAACTGGCTGCCGACGAATTGTAAAGATTTCAAGGATAGATTCTTTTTTGTTTCTGATAAAATACTTGGTGTCGACCTTCCCTGGAGGTCGACCAAGGTGAAGAGGAAGAAACGTGCTGAGTTGCCGTTTAGTGCAGAAACGGTGGAGGGGTTGGCTTCTTTGAGCCTGCCTTTGAAGAAGTACCCTGAGAGGGTGTTGATCTTGACTGGGTTGAGTCGGAACTGGTTGTCTCGGACGGAGAAACCAGCTTTCACTCTTGAGGGCCGGGGTAATCCCTTGTCGGCTTTTACTTTTTGTCTATTGTTTTGTCGGCTTGATATACTTATCCTTGTTTGTTTTTCTTGTCAGATATGGACTTGCTGGACTTCATCACCTTGGATGATCCTGCCGACGTGGTGCAGGGGAGTAAACCCTTGGCTGAGGGTGAGAGGGGCCCTGTTGATGTGACTGCGGGGCGTCGGTATGAAGATTTTACGATCACCCGTGGTGATCGGACTTTTTTAGGGTCGTCCCTTGGTGGTGAGTCGACCATTCTTGTTGATAAGGAGGCTGGGAAGACCAAGGACAAACCTAGCCGCAAGAGGAAAGCTGCCGAGACCGACCCTCAGACTGATAAGTCAGAAAGTAGTCGTCGCCAGAAGCACTCTGCTCTGCGCAAGCGGTCGACAGATGGGCAGTCATCTCGGCTTAGTGGTGATGGCTCGGAGTCTGACCTTCAGGTCATATCTCCTGAGGATAAGGCCAACGAGGGGCCAGAGGAGGGGGAGATTGCTTCCACCATTAAGGGGAAGAGTAAGGCTGACTATACTGCTACCAGTGTAAGTGTCTCTCCCTCTCCTCTGATTAACTATCAATTGTGTATCGATTTTGATGATTTCGCTCGCAATTTGCAGGAGAAAGGCTCTCGGTTTACTGAAGCCGGTCGGTTGACCGTGCTTGACCAGCTGAGGCAGATGGGCCGGGGTGCCGAGTCGAGGCCTGAGCCCTTCATTGTGGACGATAGTGACTTCGGTTCTTCCCCCCTTCGCGAGGTTGATCCTGCTGTTGTTGATGCGGTATTTGTGCCAGATTGGCAGATAACGAACGGCTCTCGGCTTGAAACCACTCGACTATGCCGAGAGTTTGCTCGCCTTAGCATTCCGGCGGGTGCTCGTGTTGAGATGGAGAACGAAACCCCTGAAGAGGCCCGTCGGAGGGCGACATTCAAGTTCACTCGCGCCTATGTCGCCGGCATAGGTATGGTTCGTCGCAATGCGCGATTGGAGAAGACTGTGGAGGGCTTGCAAAAGCGCGTTGCGGCCAAGAGGAATGAAGTCAGCAAACTGAAGAAGGAGATTGGCGACCTCCGGATTAAATACGCATCTGTCGATCTGGAGAGCATCTCTACTCTTGAGAAAAAGCTGGCTGATCTCGAAGCCGGGAGGCGAGCCGATGCTGAAGCTCTTGCTACTCTCCAGGCGTCGGCCAGAGAACATGAGGTCGCCTTTGATGATCTTCGGAAGCGATGTGATGACGATGCTGCTCGTCACTCGTCCGAAGTGAAAAGGTTGACCGCTGAAGTTGAGAGGTTGAAGGTCGACAAGGAGCGCTTGTCGGACCTATACAAGGGTGTTCAGGGCCAGGCCCAGGAGTTGGGCGATGATCGCCAATGGCTGATTGAGGAAGGGCCGCGGTTCGTTGTCGGCCAGCTGCTCGGTAGCCGACCGTTTAAGACAAGGCTTGGCAAGCTTCAGAGTGCCGTCATGAAACGTGGGGCTCATCTGGGTTTTGTTGCCGGCTTTGAGCATGCTGCTGCTGGTAAGCCTTTGGCCGAGGGTAAGTTTTACAGGCCCGGGTCGGAAGCCGATTTGAAGGCCGCTGCTGCTGAGTATGCGCCTGTCAAGTATAAGTATTTGGACAGTCTGTCTGAGTGCTTAAACAAAACTCGTGCCGACTTTCAAGCCATCGACCCGAACATCGACTATCCCGAGGACGAGCCGTTTGGGACGCTCTCAACTCCTGCTGGGACAGGTGAGGGTACCGGTAAAGATCTAGTGTAGATATGTAATTGTTGTAAATATCTCTTTTACCCGTTTGGGAAGTATTGTAATGCCTGTTGGCCATGTTATGAATGGAAGTATCTTTTACTTATCTTGTGTATCACTTTAAGTTTCAAGTACTTGTGATGTGTGATAGTGTAAGTGGATATGTTTGTATGGACGACTACCGATTGTGTACCGTCTCGGCTTTGTGATTGCTGCCGAGAGTAAATAGCTCGAGTGTAGCGTGTCGACTCATAACCCATAATAATATTGAAATTGTTAGGTAGGTGTACGGGAGTATTTGAACATTCGTCAATGTCCGTTTGTCGACTCCATTTGTCGGTAAGTTTAAGTATATGCCGACTGTTGAATAAGATATCGTGTTGGCGTAGCTTATTTATATTATGTAGTCGTGTTGGTGATGACTGTTAAATATTGTAATTTGTCTGTCTCGACCGCTAGTGCATTTTAGTCATTTTCATGCTAAAATATGTGTGGATGTACGGTCCACTAAGTTGTTAATTAAAACATACTTTTTTGCGCATTTAAACCTAGGTTCGACCGAAGTCTTTCAGTCTATGTGGTCCGGCTTATGCCTTCCTGTTTCGTGTGTCGGCTGTTAACACGGCTGACTAGAAACTTCGGAGGTCTGCCGGTCACCCACTTATAAGAGTTGTGAGAGATGAACGATGAGACGTTTCCCTGTATAACCCGGTACGGATAACCATCTTACGAAGACTGTCGTCCCGTTGTGGGTGTCGTGTCGGTTAGGGTTTCTCATGCCCTATCGGTGTGACATCCTTGTTCTGGGACGACAGATACAAGTGCCTTTCGGCCTTGTTATGAAGTTAGGTGAATCGTGTGCTATAGTCTTGTGACTGGTTTAGCCGATTGCGAGTCTAAATCATGTGAACATTGATACAGTGTTTATAATCTGGCCGACATTAGCCAGTCGGTTCGAACAATTATAGTTAGATGCGATTACTCGTATAAAAATTGACAAGGTTAAAGAGAATTCAGTGTCGACTTTTCATTAAAATGGGATGTATGAAAATCCCTTTTGAGGTACATATGTCGAACACATTGAGATGTTTTACAAGTAGCATTTTTTGAGCTGCATTGCGTTCCAGTGTCGTGGAACGGCTTTTCCCTCCATGGTTGTCAACTTGTAAGAGCCTTTTTCGTGTGCTTCACTGACCTGGTACGGACCCTCCCAGTTTGGTCCCAGTTTACCTTGACTCTCCTGTCGGCTTGCTTCGTTGTGCCGAAACACATAATCTCCGGGTCGGAAGGTGACCTCCCGGACCTTTTGATTGTAGTATTTTTCCATCTGTTTTTTGTACCTTGCTTCGTTGATTGCGGCCATATCTCGGCGTTCCTGCGTTAGAGCTAGGTTAACAAGCAGCTCCGAGTCATTTGTTATTTCCGAGACGTTTTCTGTCCAGTATGTCGGCATGCCGATTTCTGCCGGGATTACTGCTTCGGAGCCGAAGGTCAGGCTGTATGGAGTGTGTCCGTGGCTTGTTCTCTCAGTGGTGCGTATAGCCCATAGGACGTTTGGAAGTTCATTTAACCAGTTCTTTCCTTGTTCACCGAGTCTTGCTTTGATGCCGGAGACTATGGACCTGTTTGTGCGTTCGACCTGGCCATTGGACTGTGGGTATGCGACCGAGGTGAATACTTGGGTAATCTGTAGCTCCTGACACCATGCCTTGAATGGGTTGTCAGCGAACTGTTTGCCATTGTCCGACACTATCTTCCCAGGCAAGCCGTATCGGCACACGATTTGTTCCCAGACGAAATTGATTACTTGCTTTCCCGTGATCGTGGCGACTGCTTTCACTTCTGGCCACTTGGTGAAGTAGTCGACCGCTACTATTAGGAACTTGATTCGGCCAGGTGCCTCTGGGAAAGGTCCGACGATGTCGATACCCCACTTGTAGAAAGGCCACGGGGATGTTACCGGTATTAAGTTGTGCTTCGGCACCCTTTGCACACTGGCATGCATTTGGCATCCTCGGCATTTCTTGATTTCGTGCTCGGTATCCATGTACATGGTTGGCCAATAGTAGCCCATCGTCATCATTCGTATCACTATCGACCGAGGGCCGGAGTGTGTGCCGCAGATTCCCTCATGGATTTCCTTGATAACGTAGTTTCCTTCTTCAGGTGTTAGACACACTAGCAATGGCTGTAGATAAGACTTCTTGTACAACTTGTCATTGTGAAGCGTGTATTGCTGGGCTTGGGCTTTTATTTTTTCTGCTTCGAGAGATGAGTCGGGGAGAGTGCCATTTAACAGGTAGAGTCGGATAGGTGTTATCCAACTGTCGGCCACTGTGTCTGTTTCTAGCACTTCCTTGAGCTCGTCGGTTCGGCTGTGGATGATTTCGACCGGCACCTGTTTGCTTAGGTGGGCGAATGCGAGGGATGCAAGTTTACTCAGCGCATCGGCTTTCTTGTTTTGGCTTCTTGGGATTTGGGTGATCTCAAATCCTTCGAATTGTGCTGTTAGCTCTTTTACTTTGTTTGCATATTTCTGCATTGCTTCTCCCCTGATTTCGAAATCACCTTTCACCTGGTTTGTTACCAGTAGTGAGTCGACTCTGACGGCTAGTTTTTTGACTTTCATCTTCCGTGCTAACCGCAACCCTGCCAGCAATGCCTCGTATTCGGCTTCGTTGTTTGTGCTTGGGAAGTCGAGTCGAATGGCGTACGTTACCTCTACCCCGTGTGGGTCAATTAAGACAAGGCCGGCACCTGATCCTTCGCTGTTTTTAGCCCCGTCTGTATAGAGGGTCCAGACGTCAGTGCCGGTGACCGGTGGTGGGGGCGTGTAGTTATCGAGCGTCGGCTTATCTGTGCTAGAGCCGACTTGCAGTTCTGTAATGAAATCGGCCAACACTTGGCCTTTGATTGCCGTGCGCGGTTTGAAATGCAACTCGTGTTCACCGAGCTCGATGGCCCACTTCGCGAATCGACCCGATGTTTCCGGCCTGTGGATTACCTCCCGTAGGGGGTAATTGGTCAGCACAGTGATCCTGTAAGCCTGAAAGTATCGGCGCAAGCGCCTGGCTGTATGGATTAGAGCTAATAATAATTTTTCAATTTTAGTGTACCTGGTTTCCGGGTCCTTCATCGCTCGACTCACGAAGTATACGGGAGCTTGCTGGTCTGCTCTTTCTGTGCACAAGACTGAGCTGATGGTGTCGGTGCCGACAGATAGGTATAGTACTACCTCTTCACCTGCTGCCGGTGCAGTGACCGGTGTGAGGGATGCGAGGCTGTGTTTCAATTCTACAAATGCTTTGTCTGCCTCTTCTGTCCAAAGAAATTGATTTTTGTCGGTGGCCTGTTTGAGAGTTCGAAAGAAAGGCATCGACTTTTCTGCTAATTTCGAGATGAAACGATGGAGCGCGGCGAGTCGGCCGTTTAAACATTGTAGTTCCTTCAGACATTGTGGTGCTTTCATCTGCATGATTGCTTTTACCTTCTCAGGATTTGCCATGATGTTCTGGTCTGTGACGATGTGGCCCAGGAATTTTCCTTGTTTCATCCCAAAGGAGCACTTGGCAGGGTTGAGCTTCATGTTGACAGCTCTGAGTCGGCCGAAAGTTTCCTCGATGTCGTTTATCATTGTTTCTTCTGATCCTGACTTGATGACCAGATCGTCTACGTATGCTTCCATGTTTCGGCCAATTTGCGGGTCGAAAACCTTATCGATCAGCCTTTGGTAGGTGGCACCTGCGTTCTTTAGGCCGAAAGGCATCTTTCGGTAGCAGAAAATGCCTTTGTCTGTATGGAAAGCTGTCTTTTCTTCATCGTCTCGGGCCATCTTAATTTGGTGATAACCTTTATAAGCATCGAGAAAGCATTTGTATTTATAGCCCGACAGGGCGTCGACCTTTGCATCGATTGCCGGCAGTGGGTAGCAGTCTTTTGGGCAGGCATTATTGAGGTTTGTGAAGTCGACGCATATTCTCCACGAGTCGTCGGACTTAGCGACCATGACTGGATTGGCGATCCATGTGTGCCACTTTACTTCTCTTAGGATTCCTGCTTTCACTAACTTTGTAACTTCTTCACAGACGGCCTTACTTCGGTCTCGGGCCATGCTGCGTTTTGCCTGGGCCATTGGTCTTTGCTTTGGGTCGACCTTTAGTAGGTGCTCGGTAATTTCTCTTGGGGCGCCTGTCATGTCGGCTGGTGTCCAGGCAAATACGTCTGTGCTATTGCGTATCAGATTGTACAATTTTTCCCGTGTCGGGTTTGATAGTTCCGGGCCGATCGTAACCAATTGGTCAGGGTATTCTTCATTCACTTTCCATTTGTTTTGTGTTGCTTCTTCAGTGACATCTGCCGTGAGGTCGCAGTTGGAATGAGCAGACTGGATGGTTGCTATGCCACTTTTGGTCGGGAACTTCATAAGCCCATGCGCTGTGGAGACGACACAGCCGAACTGGTAGATCGCTGGTCGACCGAAGAGAATGTTGTAACGTGACGGTCGGTCGACCACGAGGAAGGTTACCTCCTCGGTTCTTGTGTACGATCTATCGATCAGCGTTACTGGCAGGGTGATCTCTCCCTCGGGAAAGACCATATCGCCGCTGAAGCCGACCAATGAGGTCTTAGATGGCTGGAGCCGTCGCTGTATGTGTTCCGGTAGCTTGGAGAAACAATTCTTGTACATAATGTCTGACGCACTCCCCCCGTCGATGTATGTTCTATGAACATCGTGGCCTGCTACGTCGGCGATGATGACCATGGGGCTAAGTGTCGGTATGGCCGAGTCTAGTGCTGGAAAAGAGATTGGCTTGTTGGCCCAGCTCTCTCTCCTGATTTTTGGTTTCTTGTGCCGAGAGGCATGTGTCATGAGTATCGGAGCACTATCTTTTGCCTTTTCTTTCTTGTTCCTTTGCTCCTTGATTTCCTTCAACAGATGTGCTAGCTGTCCAGTTTTAACAGCGTGTGCGATCTCCTTTTTCAACTGGTGGCACTCGTCGGTGTCGTGACCTCTGTCTAGGTGGAAATCACAGTACTTGGCCATGTTTCGATTAGCAGTGTTGGAGCCCATTGTTCGAGGCTTTCCGAACTGTCGGCTTGCATCCTCTGTTTGTAATATCTCCCTGGGAGTTTTGGTCAAGTTGGGATAATCGCTTTTGTCGCTCTTTTGAGTGGAGGGAGACGGCCGTTCATAAGGTGTAAAACCCGAGTGTCGGCGATCGTCTCTGTTTCCTCTGTCTCCGCCCGACTGCCAGGGTCGGCGGGAATCTCTGCTGTGTTGGTGCCGACCTTGAGACCTTTGTTGTCCGCCCGACGACTTGTCTCGGAGCTGAGCCGCTTCTTCTCCTCTGATGAAGGCTTCGGTTCGGTCGAAAGCCTCTTGAATTGTTGCCGGGACTCTGGCGCTCATTTCCTTGATCAGTTGCCTTGTTCGTAGGCCATGAATGAAGGCTGATATCTTTTGTCTCTCATCGGCATGGCCGATGGTGAGGGACTCGGATTTGTATCTTTCTAGGAAGGTCCGAAGGGACTCTTGGTCTCCCTGCCGGATGTTATGCAACTCGATCGGGTCCTTGGTGCATTTCCTCTGTTGGCCGAAGTGTTTTGAAAATAGCTGCTTCAATTGGACGTAGCTGTCGATCGAACCATCAGGGAGTGAGTTAAACCATAGCCTGGCCGGGCCGGAGAGGGTTTGAACAAACATTTTACACCACACAGGGATGGACCATTTCTCTATGCCCGCTGCGGACTTGAAAGCGTGTAGATGATCTTCTGGGTCTGTACTGCCATCATACGTCTTTATTGTGTTCGGCAACTTTGTTTTTGGCGGGCATTCAAAACTTTCGATCCTTTCTGTAAACTTGCTTTCCTCTTCTGGGATGTAGGGTAGAGAGAAGTCGTCGGCACTTGTGTCTTTCGGGCCTTCTACCCTTGATGTTTCGACCCCTGTCTGTGGCTGTGGCCGAGGGCCTGTGCCTGGGTTAATCGGGTGTGTCGGGGTCGGCTGCTGTAATGGCATTCCATAGGGTGGGTACATGGGCATTTGGTACGGTGGCATCCCATATGGACTCATGAATTGTGGATAGGGGTAGAATTGTTGACCTGGGAACGGCATTTGTTGTTGCTGGTTGAATGGGAATGGTGTCGGCCCAGAGCTGGCTTGCATCTGCGTTGGTCGTGCTCCTGCGGCTGGGGTTGGTGTGGGCTGTGTGGGTCTTACCGCCTGAGCGGATACTGTCGTGCTGTCAGTGACGGTGGCCGTCGGCCTAGTTTGCTTGGCCGTGAACCCCGGTGGTGGTGGCATTTCATCGTTGATAACGAGCTCATCATCGTCATAGGATAGCTGAACGCGTATCCCTTTCGCCCTTTCCGTGGCGACATGTTCATTCAGCATTTGTCGCAGGTGCAGGAAGTTTCGGCTCACAACTTCTGGTGTGAGCGTTAGTGTCTGGGAGTCGGCTGTCTCGGATGCTCCGACTGCTGTCTCTTTTGCTGCTGGAGTGGTGAAGTTCTCGTCTGGTCGCTGTTCCTCGTGTTGGCCAGACATTTTGCTAAGTAGTTGAGTACCGTGCGGATGGCGCCAATGTAGAATCGGGCTACCAGGTGTGACTGGATAGATCGAGACCTAGGACGAATCACAATGATAGATCGACTACAAGGTGGGATCGGGAGCCTTCAACCTGGATCGTGTCGGCTCGGCTATGATCTGCAAAACAAAGAAACACCGTTGTTCTTGGAGAGCAGGACAGGGTGTCCTGCGACCAAGCTCGGGCGTGAGAATAAGTATGCGTTTCGAGAGATTAAGTGTAATCAAGTCGAAGCAAAGCGCATTGAATGAATCCTAACCTGGTGGTTGGGGTGTATTTATAACCCTCAACCTTTGTCTTGTAACGCCATTAATGCTGATTACCCAAAGGAGATGTGTTGCAGGCCTACATCTTGGACTGTGCCAAGTTCCTACAGTATACCTTTTGGGTAATCGCATTAAATGTGGTGTCAGGTCGGGTGTCGGCACGCCGACCTGCCGAGTGTATGAGCCTTGGTCTGTGTTGTCCGTTGCGGACTTGTCGTGCTCGGGTGTCGGTCGTTGTGTGACCGACACCGAGCGGATGGTTGGTTAACCCTTCGAGGGTTAACCTGTGATACGTGCTGTGTCGTGCTCGGGTGTCGACCGTTGTGTGACCGACACCGAGTGGATGGTTGGTTAACTCTTCTGCGTGGGTGTCGGCTCGGTATGTTGACTACTTAACCGACACGCTTGACTTGTGTGTTATTGGGTAGGATGTTCGTGTGTCGACTTATGACGTCATCCTACCCGGACATACGTCATCAATCGTGATTATGGGTGTGGTATTATAGCTGTTCTGTTTGTATATACAATAACCTCACAAAAGTTACTGTCTTTTTTTGATTCATTATCCAATTTTACAGTTTTGAAGGACAATAACGTCACAAAAGTTACTGTCTTTTTCTGATTCAAACCGAAACACCTGACTCAGTGGGGGCCCTAAGCATGTGCGAGAGGTGCGACGAAACATGGCCAATCATTTTAGAGGGCCAATGTTTTTCAAATTTTTTTTATATATAGTTCTTTTTAAATAAAACTTCGAAATTTAAAATCTATACTCATAATTTTTTTTATGTTTATTGCTATAACTTTTTTTTTGCTTTATTTAAGAACATTTCCTATTTGCAATTTTTTTTTTAACAGGGCCTACTTTTTTTAGTTTGAACAGTGCCCCAAAATCCTCAGAACCGGCCCTGATCCTGACTGAATGTGTAAAATTAACACTTGATATATTAGATGGCAAATTTGTGATGATACTTATTACTTAGTGAAGTTTTATGGATAAATGATCACTACTCTATCATGCATATTTGGCCCACACGTCAACATAAGTTAACAAGTTTACGAGTAAAATATGATTATTTTATGAGTTAACTACGGTTTGCGTCTCTGTGGTTTGTCATCCTTTGCCATTTGAGTTTAAAAATTGTAAAATTTTCATCTGACACTCTGTGGTTTCCAATTTTGTGCGATTTGAGTCCTTTTAGCTAACGGGGTTAAATTTTTCTGTTAAGAGAAGTGGTATTTTAATCAATTTGCATATCAGGGACTAATTATGTAAATTAATAAAATACAGGGATTGTTTTGTAGTTTTAATAAAGATTTAAAAATTGAACAAAAAATCATTCATTGAGTCCGGCCACCACCACCGTCATGCCGAAGATCTGAAAAATGGAGAGGGATCGGAGGGGATTGTGACGATGAGTAATAGAGGAGAGCTCACAAGTTAATGAATGATTTTTTAAATCTTTTTCAAAACTACAAAACAGTCCCTGTATTTTATTAATTTAAATAATTAGTCCCTCTTATGCAAATTGACTGAAATACCCCTTCACTTAACAGAAAATTTTAACCCTGTTAGCTAAAAGGACTCAAATCGCACGAAACTGCAAACTACAGAGGGTCAGATGAATTTTTTTTTAACTTTTGGACTCAGGTGGCAAATGATGGCAAACCACAGGGACGCAAACCGTAATTAACTCTTATTTAAAAAAGCTAAGGAAAAATTACAAAAATGACGCATTTGATCATCCTATTACATATTTCGAGTCGTTTAAAAAAATCTAGTATTAATCGAATTCCTTACATAGATTGTACCTTTTTTAAAAAAGAAAGATGTAAGGCTGGAAGCCGTCTCTCCATTCCTACGAGGTAGAGGTAAGGTTATCTATATCTTACCCTCCTCAGACCCTACCTTAGCTTTGCTATTTTTATAATTTATCAATTTACTGATTATATGATAATGATGATTTAAAAGAGATATGTAAAGTGAAAACAGAAGGTTACTTGATCATGCGAGGAGTATTGAAAGAGAAAAAAGGGGCCGTATCTCTATAATAATGATTTATGACTATCGGATCAAGGATACCTCTAGGCTCGGGACTCCGATCCCTTCCTTCGCTCTTGGAGTGAGAGTATCATTTTTCACCACACTTTTATTTTTCACGATGTGTTAGTTTTCATATTAAATAATAGAATAAATTATATTAGACGTCCCTGTGGTTTGCCAAAATCACACTTTTAGTATTTGAACTAATGAAATTACAGTTAAAGTCCTCTAACTATCACTTTTGTATCACCAACGGTCCTTGGGATGAATTTCGGTTAAAATATTTAGTTAATTTGGTGTAAAATGACCATTATACCCTTCTCTTAAAAAAAGCAAAAGTAATTTTTTTTTATAAAACTCATTTCATCGAAGTAAAAGGAAATCAGTGGAATCGAACCTTGAGTCCACCGGCGATCTCGCCGGCTTGGTCAATCGAGCACAAACTTCGTGCATGTTTGAAAAACCATTTGGGATTAACTTATTGACTTATTGGCTTTTCAAAAAGTCAATAAGTTAAAATTTATATTTGGGTAGTGCAAAATGACTTTTGAAAAATGAGGAGATATAGTTTCAAAAGTCAAGAAAACTTGGTTTTTCAATCTTCTTTTAACTTTTTGAAAAGAAAATTAATAATATACCCTCATTTAATCTTATATCCACCTAACCTTATAATTACATAACCCTTTCTTAGTCATTTCACATATAAAATAAGTAATCTTACCATAAAAACTCATCCAAACGTTTTTTTAAAAAGTTATAAGTCAATAAGTACTTTTACACTTAAATAAGCACTCACAAACATACCCTTCTAATTTGGTAAGTGTTCGTCGACTAGACGATGGTAATTGGATGGCAATTTAGCGTCCAGAAGTGGTGGTAAACTGGTAATAGTGGTGGTCAGGAAGGTTAGGGTTTCATGCACGACGACGGTGATGGCGGTAATCAATCGCTACGAACCAGAAATTGTCGAAGGTTGAATTCTGATGGCACTGACAATGAAAATTAGAGTAACCGGGTTGTAATCAATCGCTACGAACCAGAAATTGTTACTATCGTAAGGAACATTTTTTCTACCGAAATAAAGAATGTTGGTGTGCATAATAACTCATTGGTGTTAACTTTTGTTGAAACATAATTTGTGGTTATTACCAAATTAGAATCGTGCAAGGGGCTCTCCCGTTAACGTGCAAGTTTGGCCATTTTTGGTGAAGGAGATTTCGGGAATAGAGAAATCGGTTGAGAAACGACCCAATGTGCCAAGCCAAGCCAAGCCACCCCAAGAATTACATCGACTCCTTCGACAGGAATTATGAAGAACAGTACGGTGAAATCCGATTGCTTCAAACGGACATCCACGCGTGGCCAGTAATTTGAGCAGTGGATATGTTGCCCGTTCCCGACCATGACAGAAAATGGTTGGACCGGTTGCGTGGCCAGATGCAGTGATGATGCTATGCGGGGTTGAATGATATTATGGGTGCTTCCACAATCTACCAAAACTAGTGGCATACCCCTCCCAGTCCGGATAACATATTCTTTATTTATGTGGTGTGATATGAAGTTATCTTATAAAGTTGAGTTGAGTTTTGGTTTGTGTATGTTTATTTGGCCTAAATCTAAAATGATATCTGGAAGAACATGTGGTAAGGCATTCTCGGTGCATAATCTTCCAGCTAAGGGTGAGTAAAAACCGGTCAGATCCACTTGGTATCACATGATTGATTTGGCTTGTCTTGGCTTGCCTTTGAAAAGCATAACGGTCACATGTGTAGTTGATTAGACCCGCCCATTTTTTCAGCCTCAGGGTCAGATCAAGAAACCAGAATGACATAATGATCACCTTCATGTTCAGCTGATGGAGCATGTTCCGTACAACTTGTTACACCTTGCACAAAGATATTACAGTTTGTTATATAATACAACAACAGTAACTATCATAGACAAATTGTATAATCCAATAGCAGTAACTATCACAGAGTCAAATTACTTTTGATAGTCTGAAATACTAACCTCAAAGCATAAAACTATACCTGAGTTGTCTCCCATTAGGTTGGTCAACAAAAAATGATGTTAGAAACCTGATGCCATAATAAAAATGATGTTACACAACAAAAATGATGTGTATGACACTCATGTGTGTTATACAAAGTGAGAACAGCCCGCTCGGTAAAGAAGAGTAACATAAGGGAGTTTAGTTACAACATGAAAGGGGGGAAGATAATTCCCTAATGTATTTAGTTAAAAGTGAATAGTCATGTTCACAAATTTTGTGCTTTCCATATATTTAACCTGACCCGTTTCTAATTATTCATGTAGTTTAAACTTTTATTCAAGCAATAAATCTTGAGATATTTTGATATTTATATTTGTTCTCGTGGCAATTTATATATATACTTATATTTATGCTAAAGTCATGCTCGAGTTAACCCAACACGAAACCAACGGTGATATTATTTGATAACTCAAAAACTATGGTTTATAAATGGGGTCGAACAATTATTATCCACAACGTTAAAGTTCTATACA
This sequence comes from Deinandra increscens subsp. villosa, assembly GCA_039602395.1. Taxonomy (NCBI): domain Eukaryota; kingdom Viridiplantae; phylum Streptophyta; class Magnoliopsida; order Asterales; family Asteraceae; genus Deinandra; species Deinandra increscens. Next base: position 92,877,031 of record JBCNJP010000023.1, on the reverse strand, counting down.
TCTTTCATTCTAATTATAGTTTACTACACATATACAATTACGATCATCAATTAATAAACAATTGCAAGTTAAAAACATCCTCTTATGCTTGTATATATGTATATATCACTCCCTCTTTAATGCATATGACAACTTCATCTATTCCATTTAATGGCCATGGAAGACAAGTTCATTTAATAAGCCACCCGTATATATATCCTTTAATTTTGTTGACGTTCTCCTTTGAAAACCAAAACCCTCACCTACAAAAATATGAGTTTTTTTACTAAATTAGTGTAATTTTAAAACTTATTTACCAAATAGGTGTAGTTGAAAAAATATTTACTAAAATGGGTGTTTTTAAAAAAATCATCTTCTCCCTCTTATTCTTATTGGAGAAACAATTATGATTATCCTACCATTGAATTATATACTTAATATAATATTTTGAAGCGTATATTAAATAATTTTACGTAAACCTGAATATTTGTTTTTAACTTTTGTACAAACGAGTTGGTGACCCGCCCGCGCGTTGCGGCGGGCAACCGTATAAGTAAAAACGCATCCAAGATTACTACAACAATCATCATGATGAATAATATTGTATTGTCGAGTAATAGTTTAGAAAAATTATATATAAACATTAAGTAAATAAGTATTTGTCCTACACTTACAATTTCTCTCATTAACAAATAATTGATTTACTTAAATCATATTTTCTTTCACGGTAATACAATAACAGAAATACAAATAATTGATTTACTTAAATCACATTTTTTCATGGTGATACAATAAGAGAAATGCACACGTCAAAAATAAAACGGTATTTGCAAGTGGTATGGGAAAAACAAATGCATCCAAGTTTGAAACCATAGACTTTAATCATCATATTTGGAATTCTCAGTTTGATAGTCTGCCCTGACAGAAAAGTGCAAGATTTTTATGCCTGAACATAGAATATCTTAACCCAAAGTTTAATAATGTTACCTACCTGAAAAGGAAGTTTAAGGGTATGCCATCTGAACACAAAAAAGTAAGAAACACATAAGAGGGTAACGAAGCATGGATTAAGCTTGAAACCTTCTTTGTGAGTTGTAGCCTAACTTATGCCTGAAGATGCCTTAATATGAACTTGACATCAAAATTAGTTGCAACAAATTAAATTGCAGCATAGGCATGAATTATGTTCATAAACACAGGCATCAAGGTATTTCATAATTACCTTTAACAATTTCAAAGACATCTTTCAGGTTTGAAGTCCCTTTATTCTGTTTGAAGTTACTAACTCTCTCAACACCTATAATGATTTCAAAATCACCTCCAAGTCTAAAAGGAAAAGTAAGTATAAAACTATTTAATATCTCATATATCAATTTGACATTAGGCTAATTATTATCGTGATACCTGCAATGTTTTTACCTAGAACCATGGTATATACAAAAATGCAACCAAGTCCGTTATATCCTGATAAAACCTTCCTGATGAGCTGTATGATTCACATAAGCCTTATGCCTACAATCTGCATAAACAAAAAAGGTAAACTAACCAACACAAAACTTTGGATAAATAAGAATAGCATCGAAGATACCTCTTTTGGGAAGCAAGGTGGATTTCTTAACTCGATAGTCTGCAAGTTCAGCTGACATATCTAGAGCGCACGTCGTGCATCTCCTGAAACCATTGCAACCTACATAGGCGTAATACATTGTATTAGTACAAATTGCAATTTCAACCTAGTTACTTATAAATGGGTCGACGTGGGTTTTGTTTTGTATTAAATGGATCAAATAAAAAATATTAGTGAGAATGGATTAAAATGTATGAAAGGCACCCCAATTCTATTCACAGTGCATAGAGCCTCCGAAAATATTTCATTGGATATTGTAAAAAAAAGTAAAAACTGCAGAACAAATAAAAGGACACAAACACCTTAAACACCTATAGCTTACTGTTCGACTAACCACGAAAATGCAACACCTAAATAGAAAGTGGTTTACCCTTACGCACCAGAAGTCCACAGTTTGCTGCAATCAACAAAATAATCATTAGGTCTTAGAGGTGCTCACTGCAATAAAAATATAAGAAGATTATTAAAAACTATTTCACTTGTTTACCCTTCATCTAAAAATTCATCATACAAAATATGTAATAGCTATTTTGCTACCCACTTCATTAACTTTTGGAGCAACTACTACTGTAAACTCAATATAACCAGGAAAAAATAGTAAGATATAACAATGTGGTTTATTTACCCATTTTAACACTCCACGTAGACCTGACAAAAATCAAAAATCAATTATTTTGCAACCGAAACCCCATCACATTGTAATCACCAAGAATATCCCTCCATATCAAGTGTATTATTGAATAATGTAGGAGATGTTATACCTTTTATCTTTGCACTAACAAAGAAGAAGCATTAGTCCTCTGAAATTCAAACAGAAAGATTTGTATGAGAAGCAGTCAACATTTATTAAAAACATAAGATCTGAATCATGAAATATAGGTTTTGAAAATGAGATCAGTACCAATCTATGGAAGTAAAATTCGATAATGGAGTTGTTTTGCCGCAGATTGAAATACTATGGCTCTCGAGTGGCCATTTAACACTCATATCTTCCTTACCTATTTTGACTTTGGTGCGGTGATGGCAATACAACACAATCGTAATGCAACTGGAATTGAAAGAAGTTTACCTGAGTACATCACCAAACAGAGGGTGAAGACCATCGAAAATTGCAATCAAGCGAAAGATTCAAAGATCTGAAAAAAGAGAAAACGTATAAAAGTTAAAACCCTAAAATCAGGTGAAAAACGACTTCAATTCTGAAAGAACCAAAACGACGATCCTTGTCTGTAGCCGTCACACCACCACCACCCAAGATTCTCGAAATTGGGCGGCGAGACCTCCTATGCCGCAACGACCATCGAACGATTGTAAAGAAGAATTGAATTAGAGAGATACAGGCGTATGAAATCAGAGAGAAGCGTCGATGGATTTTGCTTTCGCTGTTGTTTCTTGTACCCGAAAAAGAGAGCAGGGGCAAAATGGTGAAGGAGGTATGGCTTCAACAACAGTGAAGAAACTGTAGGGTATGGGAAAACAGGTGAAAAGAAGGGAAACACGTACAGGAGCTGATTATCTTGGAGAATAAGCAAGTAATAGGAAATACGTGTGAACTTAAACCAAAAAAATAAAAATAAAAGCTACGCCAAGTGTTAAATTGTGGTTGGTCTATATCTTATGAATAGAAGATTTTGTGTCTTACCAACCATTTGCTTATTATATAATATAATAATGTGTTTTGTTCTTTTGAAGTACAAATTTACGTAAACCTGTATACATATATATTTAATTTAATATAGTATTCTAAACTATATAATAAAAAACTTTTGTATTAAAAATATTAAAGAAAACATTTATGATAGTTTAGAAAAAAACATCATGGTCTAAAAAAAACTAATTTTATTGAAAAACTTTTATCATTTATAAAAGTCATATCGTACGGCTAGAGTCATGAGTTTGGAACCCTTTTAAAAAAAAAGGAAATAAAAACTACTCACAAGACAAGCTTGAGCTTCAAGCTCGAGAGGCTACATGAGATCAATAAGTGAAGTTCAAGTTTGCGCTTTTTTTTTAAACAAACTTATTTTTAGGATCGTGATCGGGTTTGCGCTAGTTTTTTTAAACAAGTTCGCGCTCGTTTTTATAATAGCTACTTCTATTTAAAAAAAAATCCTTTCAAACTTTTGCAATAAAATCAATTTTTTTATAGACTAATTTATTTTTAAAAAATTTGCAAAAATGCTTTCTTTAATTTTTTTTTTCAATATAAACGTTCTTTATATTTCAAAGATTTAAAAAAACGACATACGAAAGAACAAAACAAATTTGCTGCAGGTTTACGTAAATTTGTTTAATATATAGTTTAAAATATTATATTAAATATATATGTACATCATAATTGATAGGTAGGATATATTATAAATAAGAAATCATTATCCAACAATAATAGGAGTGAGAAGATGAATTTTCTTTAAAAACACCTATTTTGATAAATTCTTTTTATCTACACTAAGTTTGGAAATAAACTTCAAAAATATCAACTCCATTTAATAAATGGAGTAAATTACGGCAATCGTCCCTGTGGTTTACACGTTTTACATCTATGGTCCTTAAACTTCATTTTTTACGGCTGTAGTCCCCAAACTCTATCGACTCGTTACGGTTTTGGTCCCTGGGGCTAACAGACGTTAAAAAAATCTGTTAAGTGTGTGTGAAAAGACTATAATACCCCTCTTTAAAAGCATATATAAATATAAACTAAAAAAAATAAAAAATAAAAAACCTAAATGTTCATCAGCTTCGTTAACCCCACTGCCATCACCATCTCCGGCGACACCCACTACCATCGCCACCATCTCCGGCAACCCAGATCTCCGGCGTTAAAGTCCATCAAACCTCCGGCCCTTTCCTCCGACCCTTTCCTTCGTAGAAACAGTTGTATCTACAGCCCCAATCACCGTCTCCGGCAACAGATGTGAATATTGACCAGAGTAAGAAATTAATAAAAAAGTACAAGAACGACTGAATTGAAACATGTGTGGGGTTTAGTTGTCAATTGTTTGGTTCGTGCTCAACAGTGAAGTGATAAACACTTTCATTCATGTCTTTTTGGAGTCTTGCCAACGCCGCCGTCGAAAACCGGCCGGCCGTCGAACACTATACTCCTTTTTCAAATTTGTGATCCTCGGCAAGGAAGGGGTAGGCCACGCAAAGTTCTGCCGGAGCTTGCAGGTGTCCGGCGAGATCGGTGGGAACGGTGCTTCTCTCTTTTTAGGCTACTGCGACAGTGGGGTGATGATGGTGTGGTGGTTGTCTGCGGTCTTGGTATTGATGACCGAAGAAGACGCTGGAGCGGTTGGTGGTTATGACCGGAGATCGAAGACGCCGGCAAGGGTGGTGGTGACCGGCAAGGGTGGCGAGACAATTGCATAAATTCTCGATGCCATCATCTCGCTTGTCTCATCTAGTCCATCTGATGCCAAGTCTTCATTATCCCTAGGAGCAAAACTCTTAATCAAATCCCAACTTGAGCCCATATCATCCAACTCTTAAATGACAAAAAGAAATTACAGCTTTAGGAATGGTAGAGGAAGGACATGGGGTTTACAGTTAAGAAATGGTAGAGGAAGGAGATGGGGCAAAATAGTCTTTTCCTTTTTCTTTTATTTTTGTTTTATTTAAATGAGGGGTAAAAGTGTCATTTTAATAAATTTAACAGAAAAATTTAACGTCTGTTAGCCCCAGGGACCAAAGCCGTAATGAGCCGATAAACTTTGAGGACTAAAGCCGTAAAAAATGAAGTCTAGGGACTATAGACGTAAAACGTGCAAACCACAGGGACGAAAGCCGTAATTTACTCTAATAAATGTATTGGTAGGAGGGGACAAAACCCTTGTCTCGAGAAGACTTTTACTACCACACAAACACTCCATGTGATTCATTTGATCACCTTTCCCCCGCTCATAAAGTCCCTACTTAAGCAAACTTACCAAGAGTTCCACCGCAATGTTTTCAGAACCGGACAGGAGAGTGAACCGGTAGTCTTACCGGTTCACTGGTCTGACCGATCCAACCGGTCAGACCGGATGTAAGAGCCGGATGATATTTTAAATAATTTATTTATATTTTAATGTAGTTGATTAATGTTTAGGGGTAAAATTAAACTATACTAGAATATAAAAGGACTAATAATGTAAATTTCAAAACCCTATGTCTATGTTTTGAAGAACCAGCCGCCGTCTGCCTCTTTGTTTCATATGAGAGGAACTCTCTTTCTCTTTCTAAAATTTCATCTACCTCACTCTAAATTTCTTGGTTCTAAGGTCTCTGTAAGTAAAGTTCACAAGCAATCGTTGCTCAAGCAGTCGTTGCTCCAGATTTGAAAAGAGTGGCGAGATCGCAAGTCGCACCATCTTTTTTCTTCATTTTACTGAACATTTGGTTCAAATCGCTTCCATTTTACTCGTTTTCCGGTTGAGCCACCGGTTCCGGCTATCCGGTTCATCCGCCGACCGCAACAACCGGTTCCCGGTTCGACCGACCACTATATCATTTGATCATAATATTAATTAGTTTTTTTTTTTACAAGAAGTACTATTTTTTATAGGATAAATACACTATAACCAACATTTTATATTATTTTAACATATAACTTGTTTTTATTATATGACATACCGCTTAACCAGTCCAAAAACAGCAGATCGAATCGAATGTATTATTAAGACCGAGTTGTTTTAGTACTTACTTTATAATGATAACATGTAGTATTAAAATCAATAGGATCCAATTAATATAATGTTGGTTCCATTAAGTAGAATAAAATTTATGACACTATAAAGCTTTGAGTATAGTAGTGACTTATATATAGTATGTACATTATAGGGATAATAATAACATGAACTCTAACAATAACATGATTTCTACATAAAACAAAACACAAAGTGCATTGTTAAAGAGTAAGAAGGGGTAGTTTGGTAATTTCCTTATTTCAAGTCTATAAATATGGATGGAAGAGGAAGCTAACATCGTTTCAACTTGATCACAGGAAGGGACATCTTCTCGTTCTCCCACTGATCAAAAATGGCTTCGAGACCTAAATTCAAAAACACTGAATATGACCATGAATGCGAAGGATGCGAAGAAACATTCAAAACCGCCAAAGAATTGGCAACCCATCAACTCCTTATCTACCAGTTTCGCGACCAGTCCCCAACTTCTTCTCCTCCTGACCACCACTCGTCACCGCCTTCACCACCCACGGATGACGACACCAAAGACGACGATGACACTACTGCTTCCGTCGCACCGCGCTCCTGCCTCCAAGAAAAAGCCAAGTCACCGCCCCCTCCACCACGTCCTAAGAAATTGGTCTCCCTCCCCGTCAAACGAGCTGCTGTTGCTGCTGCTGGCCCCGACGTCCCACCACCGCCCCCCGCATCTCCACTATCCACCCCAATGGCCACCTACCGCCACATGCCACCGCACCCATCGACTACCGGCTCCCCCGCCATGTTTATCATTAGTAGAATGTAGCTTGCTAGTTAGCTAAGTTAGTAGTTACTATATATATATGGGGATTATATATATAAGTAAAAATGATCATACAAACACCCATATAATTTCATATTCTAAAACCATGGTTTTTTCTAATATGATATATATGGGGGTTTGTATGATCATTATTGCATATATATATAATCCTCATATATATATAATATATATATATTATTGCATATATATATAATCCTCATATATATAATATATATATATATATATAGTAACTATTTACCTAGCTAGCTAGCTACATTCTACTAATAATAAACATGGCGGGGGCGCCGGTAGTTGATGGGTGCGGTGGCATGTGGCGGTAGGTGGCCGTTGGGGTGGATGGTGTAGATGCGGGGGGCGGTGGTGAGACGTCGGGGCCAGCAGCAGCAGCAGCTCGTTTGACGGGGAGGGGGACCAATTTCTTAGGACGCGGTGGAGGGGGCAGCGGCTTGGCTTTTTCCTAGGGGCGGGAGCGCGATGCGACGGAAGCAGTAGTATCATCGTCGTCTTCGATGTCGTCATCCGTAGGTGGTGAAGGCGGTGGCGAGTGGAGGTCTGGAGGCGAAGGAGTTGGGGACTGGTCGCGAAACTAGCAGATAAGGAGTTGATGGGTTGCCAATTCTTTTCTTTGACGGTTTTGAATGTTTCTTCACATCCTTCGCATTCATGTTCATATTCAGTGTTTTTAAATTTAGGTCTCGAAGCCATTTTTGATCAGTGGGAAAACGAGAAGATGTTCCTTCCTTCCTGTGATCGAGTTGAAACGATGATAGCGTCCTCTTCCATCCATATTTATAGACCTGAAATAAGAAAATTACCAAATTAACCCTTCCTACACTTTAACAATACACTTTGTGTGTTGTTTCCTGTAGAAATCATGTTATTGTCAGAGTTCATGTTATTATTATCTCTATAATGTACGTACTATATATAGGTCACTACCATACTCAAAGCTTTATAGTGTCATAAATTTTATTCTAGTTAATGGAACTCGCATGATATTAATTGGACCCTATTAATTTTAATACTACATGTTATCATTACGAAGTAAGTACTAAAACAACTCGTTCTTAATAACACATTCGATTCGATATGTTGTTGTTAGCCTGGTTAAGCGGTATGTCTTATAATAAAAAGAAGTTATATATGTTAAAATAATATAAAATGTTGGTTATAGTGTATTTATCCTATATAAAAAATAATTATTGTTAAAAAAAACTAATTAATATTATGATCAAATGATATGGTGGCCGGGCCGGAACATCGAAAACACTTGTAAACTTTATATAGTAGTTGAGCCAGAATATCTACTACAAAGGGAGGATGAAAATTACAATTTGGCTACAATAATTATAATTTTAAAAAGTATGATTTGATTTTAGAACTTTTAACCACCTCTGCTAACTACAAAATTAGAAGGACCCGTTAGCACTTCAAAAGAAACAAGAATTCTTTTACTTGACAAATAGAATACTTAGTAGTTACAAGTGAGGTGCATAACTGCATAATGCCTTTAGTTTGGAACATGGTGACGGGGTTTATATTGACAAATCAAAAGCTATTTCAATGCAGTTTTACTAGACATGGGAACTTCTTGGTACTCGGCTCTTGAAAAAGACTCATTATTCAGCACTACTAAGTACTAATAACAGATTTGAAGGGCAAATGAAAGTATGAAACAAAATGCAATGGAATCTGCAAGGAAAATTACTAATTAATGAATTCTTAAACACACTAAACTCTGTAACAGATCCAATCAAGCCACACTCTTTGTGAATAAGGAGCTCATAAGCAATTATTCCTGAACCCTTTAGAGCCCTCACAACCAAATGAACACAGAACTACTGATGGGATTAGATAACAGATGGATGAAAAAGCAGACAGATTCACAAAACCCTAAATATGGTGAAGATTCATACTTTCAACCATTTAGTGACTCCGATTGAACCTAAATCATAAGATTTACAGCCATAAATCACAATACGCAAATCAACACACTCTTCACTGTGATAAGCTCTGAATTAAACATAGAACCTTACAACACCCAAAAAATGCATTTATAAGCAACAGTAAACTCAAGGAAAAGTAGATCCAGAAAGAAGAACTTGTTTATGAAACATAAGACCTAGAAACCCTAATCGGAGCAACCATAACAGGAAGAACACATAAATAACGGTAGAACGGAAGAGAAACTACCTTGAAACTGCGATTGATGTAGATCGGCGCCAAGCTCCATTCTAGCAGTTTCCATCTAGAAACCCTAATCGGAGCAACCATAAAAGGAAGAACACATAAATAGTGGAGGAAGAGTGCGGCCACATAAATGGCTAATAAGTTGTTAAGCAACATCCTTTTAGGCTATTCGTAATGGGGCGTTTTTGGGCTCCATAACGCCCCATAACGCCCCGCCCCACTACGCTTAGGCGTTATGGGGCGTTATGGACGAAAAAAAAATTCGGGCGTTAGCCAGGTAACGCCGAGAGAGGGGAGAAATCAAATGATTGTGGGGCGTTATGGGGGCTTTATCCACTACACCATAAAGCCCCATAAAGCCCCTTGCCCAGTCAGCGTCCACATGGCGCATAATGTCCCTTGTGGGGCTTTATGGGGCTTTAACCATTACACTTAGCCTTAGAATGAAAAAAAAATGAGATGGACCACGTTATTTAAAGGGTACATGCCATAGCCTATATAGCTATTATTACTTTGCAACATTTTTAATGAGATGGTTATAAATATGATATTGTGTTGTAGAGTTGTTATTAATGGAGTTTAATGCACGTTTATTTGAATTGAATATGCTTGTGCAGTAATTGTGTTAATTTTAATCGCTAAAAAATATTATTTTTTTTAACAGTCAACGAAATTTTAATAATACAACTACCTAGATGTTAGCCAAAAGTTTACACCAAAACGTCCAAAGGACTTGAAACCAAAGAAACTACACCATAATCAAGCCATACTAAATCGACACCAATTACGCCATTTCACCTTCAGCCTTGACCGATTACTTAACCACAAGAAACCAAGCTCCTTTGTTCCATTGATTACTTTCTCCAAAGATGCCGGTATTTGATTAAAAATAGGAAAATTGGCCCCTATTAATCTCAGTTATCACATATTGGCCGATAATAATCTCAATTTTTATTTTTTCCCACAATAATCCCAGTTATACAGATATTGGCCTATATTGATCCGTCGTTTAACTAGACACTAACGGCTTTAGTTTTTCTTTTATAAAAGGACTAGTATTGTAATTTCTTTAAAATGGAGGGGAAAAAACTAAATTCTCTTCCTTCTCTCCGGTTTCTTTACCTTCAACACAACAACTTTTCTAGTGACATTTCTAGACCTCTTTCTCCTCAATTAAGCATTTTAGATCTCTCTTTCAACTCATTTTCTAGAAACATTCCTCAAACACTTAAGAATTTTACCTGTTTGATCTCATTAAACCTCCAGTTCAATTCCTTTAAAGAACCCATTCCCGGACTGGATATCACCAGGCTCCGGCTTTTAAACATTAGCCATAACTCACTCAATGGGTCAATACCGTCTTCCCTCCAACACTTTCCTGTGTCTCCATTTTTTAGGGAATTCTTATGTGGACTCCGTCTAAGTCAATGCTCTATATGGCCCCTCATTACTCCCAAACATGCCCTTACCATAGAAGAAACATAACAAAAAACTTAGCATCGGTGCGATCCCTAGCCATTGCTATTGGATGCTTTTTAGGGAATTCTTATGTGGACTCCGTCTAAGTCAATGTACACACTAAAGAAATAACATATTGCAAGCATAAATCACCAATAAACCATCCAATAGAAAAAAACATGACTGATGATACAAAATTTATCTTTTATAAATAGCTGTTGTACAATTCTACTATTGGGATGCGTGTGATGTGTTGAGAAACACAACTACTGACTACTCACATAAACGATTTTATACTCTTAAACTCTTAATTTTTTAAATAAATTATCCTCAAAAATATATTATAATAAATGCTAGAATATGAGGTGGCCATGTTTCTTTGTTCACTACTTTTGTCATAAATCACTTTTTTTATTTAGAAATATGTTTGGTTTTTTTTCTTCTGTGTGGGACTATTCTGGGCCTAATGAGCTTGGACTAACTACTAATTTTTTATATTCTTGTTATATATATATATATATATATATATATATATATATAGGGAGAGGATCATTTGAGAACCAATTTGGTTTGAGAACTTTTGAGAACCATTCTAAGCCACTAGTTTATATATATGGAAATCTCCCCCATGAATTTGAATGCTTCCCCCCCTGAAAATTAGTGGCTCAGAATGGTTCTCAAAAGTTCTCTAAATAAAAAGTTCTCATTTGAACCTAACACTATATATATATATATAGTGAAAAGTTCATTGTAGACACCCCCATAAGTGTAGACAGATAGACACCCTATTTCACATTTGAAATTACTCTATTTCGCATGTGAAATTCAATAAAAAAATACCTTTTTTTAGATTGTATGTAAACAAATAAATAAAATCTAAGATAAACAATGAGAGTTGTGAAAAATTCAATTCATGAATGATGCAGATTACGCGCACTCATTCTGATCCCTTCGTTTTAATTTTTTTTTTCTTCCAAAATCAAGCCATGTGCATCATAGATGTCATTACGTAATCATTCATAAATTAAAATTTTCACAATTCTCATTGTTTATCTTAGATTTCATTTATTTATTTACATAAAATATAATTTTTTTTATTGAATTTCACATGCGAAATAGTGTAATTTCACATGTGAAATAGGGTGTCTACCTGTCTACACTTACACTTATGGGGGTGTCTACAATGAACCTCACCCTATATATATATATGTATATATGTATATATATATAAAGGAATATGGTCTACATATTCATTTAGATGTATGGTTTCACATTGAGTTCTCTCACTTACCACTTACATTCAAATTTCATTTACAATAATCATCCATCTCTACTCACGGAACTTTCATCTCTCTAGAGTTGTTCGGCTGTTATCTGATTTCAAATCTTACAGTTATGTTCTTGTAACTTCTTTGCAATCTTTTGTGTAGTTTTAGTAGTAAATATAATATAATGTGTACAATGGTCTTTTCGTATTGTATTTGATGTTAGGTTTACTTTTGGTAGTAAAAGAATCTGAGTTTTGTTTAAGTTCTTGTTCTTAAATTTTCTAAATCTCAAAATTTGACACATTTCATGGTCCAATGGTGGCTTATTATTAATCTAAGTTTTGTAAGTTCTTGTTCTTCTATTTTGTTCCAAAAGCAAGGATCTGTTGTAATCATGACAGATGAACAGAAACAAATTGAGTTGAAAGATGATGAAGCTCCAGATGTATGTAATAATAAATTAAGTTCTTTCTCTTTCTAATTTTATATAGATCAATTCATCTACAAGAAACAATATATAGTTTCTTTATATTTGGTCAATTCTCATGATATTATATATGTTCAGTTAGGGATCCAAACAGCAATCAATGTTCAGCTTTCATTAACAGTAAGAAAGAAGACTATCTTCAACATTTGGTTAAGGAAACCAATCGCTAATCTCGCAAACAAGTTTATCAAAGTTGTAACTTTTCCTTTTCGAATGTGTCGCTCTTCAAGTCGTTCGTGTTCGCCCCCACCCGCCTAGCCGCCGTCGCCTGCCACCACCGCCCCTGCCCCCGCAGCAACTGCTGCCCGTCGCCATCGCCGCCTCAACAAGATCTAGGTGATAATCAATCTTGCATTCAAGTTTTAATTAGAGAGAGTATTCCGGCAAGTATAAAATTGTTTCTTCCCAATTATTCCGTTGTAGAGCTAATCAATTAGTTAGTTTCAACGAAACGGGAGACCATCATTCCAAATTTGAGTGAACCTTCAACGCTTTCTTTCACCTTCTAATATCGCGTCATTGCTTCTCTACTTCGTTTCGTGCCTTGCAAAATTACTATATAAAGTTGTATTGGAATCGGTTTGATTGAATACTCAACTATATGTTATGCATCGATCTCTTTGGGTAAATATTTCATATAAATCATAGTTTGCCTAAACATTATGGGTAACATCTAAAATTTCACCAAAATTATAAATCATAGTTGGTTATTAAACACCTCAAATAAACCGGTTTAAAAGATGTTCTCGATAAAAAACTCCTAACCGGTTTGTAGCCAACAATTTGTAACCGCTTTTGATTTCGTTTATTAACTGGTTCACTAACCGATTTAATTAGTAAAACCGCCTTTTTTATCTACCACTATGTACACATATATCAAAAGAGGTTGAAAAAATTACAAATGGCAATAAGTTTAAGTGGATTCCACAGATACGGGTCTAATTTAATTAAGTGGGTCGATTTTATGGGATCAAAAGAAACTGTGAGATAGTAGCCCATCAGGGAGGCCCAAATATCTTGGTAATAATGAATACATCGCAACATCATTTTTTGGAGGTCGTACATTGCAATTTCTGGGGCTGGAAACGGTTTACGATGCGAGACAAAACAAAAAGCACATCCGTTAACTGAATTGATAACCAAATTCACAATTCGTGTACGGTTAAAAACTAAACCAAAAACCTGAATTCACAATACGGGTGAGTTTTTCAGATATGGATACGGTTCGGATTTCAGATTTGTTCTGGTTTCGGTTTTTCTACATGCGGACACACCCCTATCTCCAGACGATCCTTGAACAAGCTTAAAAGACCAAGATATTTGCAAGGAAGATACTAGAAATATGGACCAAGAGGGTTGCTAAAAGAAGGATCTTGATCAACTCTAGATTAACCTTGAAAGAGCCTTAAATTGTTGGATATTTTCTAGGAAGATTCTAGAATTCATTATATAGATATTACATATAGAATACTCTATATTAAGAATGATCTAAATCAACCTCACTAGTATAAATAGATGAGGTTAGTCTAATTTATACTCACTAAAAATTCACCGCTAAAAAATCACCTACAAGTCTTGTAGGCAAACATGTAAAGCAGTCTTGTAATCTCATTTTCCTAGTAATACAAAATTATCCTGGTAATGAAAGCCTGCAGCTTCTACTCGCGAAGAATCGTAATTGTTTTGGGTCAAATGCTAAACTTAGATCGAATCTAAAAGTAACTCAAACTTGATTATGATGATACTTAACTTTGGTATTTTTAAAGTAGCTTGGACTTGCTGGACAAGATATATTTAAAATATCAAATTGAAATTAAAAGTACCAAGTTATAGGTTCCTTAACCCATTTTTATTAGAAGACTTCTAAGCCTTCGAGTTGGGGTCTAAGAATGGGCACGAGCAAACAATCAACTCCTCTAATTCTTTTAATCTTTAAAAAGTTCATTAACACCAATTAGTACTTGTATTTCTTTAAATTTATTTTTGAGAGAGCGTTTGCTAGAACGTCGACTTATTGCTCATCAATGCCCCTTTGTTAAAATGTCATTTCGACTTCATTCTTGAGAGATCCTTTGTTAAAATTTCGGCTTATTGCTAGTCACTTCTTATGTGTTCGACTTCAACTTGAAACAATTTCCCACACATCCCCTATACCATACCAGATTTGTAGCTTTTTTAGACCGTGTAAAACATTCGCCCGTGGATTTATTATCAACTCTTAGCAACAACTTTTGCAAGTTTCAACATGTTACTTCCCCATGAGCTCATGTAGTGATGTAACCCAATGACTTGACATATGGTTGCGGTTGCAGCTATACACCCAGGATGAAATTGTCATTTACCGTTGTGGGTTGACCCTAATGGTATTCCGGAGACCACCAGCAATGGGAAGTCAAGTCACTGGTTCGAGGCCCAACGTTCGTACTGGGGAGGTTTTACTCATTTACTTGAGGTTTCCTTTGATGGTGTTGGTGTGGGTCCGAGTCCTAGTAAGCGAAAAAACCGATGATACGAGACTGCTTCTAGATAGGATCTCGACCTAAATTTTAGCATTATAAAAAGTCATTAGAGCCATTTAGCGTTTTGGTTCATCCTCGAGCATACCTGATACCAAACCCGCTTGAGTCATGTTAGAGCCGTCTTCCTTTTTTGAACACCACTGCCCTTCCCCATATATAAATCGTTTTATTTGCATTTTCAATCCCGCCTTTCACATTTGTGTACATGCTCTTCACTTCCAGCATGGAGGAACCAAGGCAAGGTCCTAGCGAGTATGTGACATCCATGCCTTATCTAAACCTTTGTACATATTTAATTAAATTTTGTAAATCTCAAAATTTGACACATTTCATGGTCCAATGGTGGCTTATTATTAATCAAGTTTTGTAAGTTCTTGTTCTTCTATTTTGTTCCAAAAGCAAGGATATGTTGTAATCATGGCAAAGGAACATAAACAAATTGAGTTGAAAGATAATGAAGCTCAAGATGTATGTAATAATAAATTAAGTTCTTTCTCTTCTAATTTTATATATATACCAGTTCATCTACAACAAACAATATATAGTTTCTTTATATTTGGTCAATTCTAATGATATTATATATGTTCAGTTAGGGATCCAAGCAGCAATCAATGTTCAGCTTTCATTAACAGTAAGAAAGAAGACTATCTTCAACATTTGGTTAAGGAAACCAATCGCTAATCTCGCAAACAAGTTTCTCAAAGTTGTAACTTTTCCTTTTCGAATTTGTCGCTCTCCAAGTCGTTCGTGTTCGCCCCCACCCGCCTAGCCGCCGTCACCTGCCACCACCGTCCATGCACTCGCAGCAACTGCTGCCCGTCGCCATCGTCGCCTCAACAAGATCTAGGTGATAATAGCTAAGTAGGTAATATATATTTGGAGTGAGTACTATGACACTATGTTATCGTTGACAAGTTAATTATGATTGATATATGATGTAGTACATTAACTAATTACCATACCATTAATTACCCCTTAATAATTAAGCAAGCAAACAAGCGGTATAAGATATTTGTGTTCATCACTCGCTTTACATTATACTTCCTTTTTAATTATTTCATCATTACATAATATAGATTAATATAAACTTATGATTAGTAGCAATTACGGTTGGTTGGTTAGAGTATTTATTTTTTGAATAGTAGCAAAATGTTTTCATTATTTTTTCAATAGTGTTTTTACTATTCGGGACTTTTTACGTCTTTAACACATTATGGCAATTTTTCATCTCGAGTTATTCTCGCCGACAACTCATGATTCCTCAAAACTAGTTATAAACATTTATAGTATCGATCTAACATTAAATTGGCTACATATGCCTACCTACTACCTCTTGAGTGATAGAATGGATATAATCTATAAATTTGGAATATACTAAAGATTATGCTAAATAGTTGAATGATCAATTATTCAATAATGCATTACAATATATAGGGAATGGAATTCAACCCTAGAAATTTAGTGGGCCCTTGGGCTCATAATAATAAACCTAATATCAAATAAACCCCTGCAGTCATAGCGGAAGTAAACCGGACATTAAGACTGAAAAAAACATAAGAAACAATACTATTAAAATAAATAAACATGCTTCGATCGACTCAAAGTGTTGCCAACAAATCCATATTGCATTTGATTTTGCCATCCATATTCTTCAAAAAAAACTTTCATAGTAATGGACCATAGTCCCTATCTTCAAAAGAAAGCGATTGTAGTTCATTAATTCCTGGCTCCTAAAAATAAAAACACGACTTATTAAAGGTAAGTTGACAACCGATGACCGTAGTCTTGTGGCGTTGTGTCGAGGCTAGTAGTCAACTGTCTCTCGGATCCGTAGATCAAGAGATACGATTCATAGATTTATAAAAAAAAATAAGCAAGGCCGAAAACCATAGCTGGGTGGCTATCTCTTTAGTCCGTAGATCTAAAAAGACAAGGAAGAAAAGAAAAAAAGAATATAGAAAAGAAAGATTTTCATCGTGAAATATGAGTTAAGAAAAAGAAATTTGCAACAAAAATTGCAATCGCTTTCGCATGACCAGGAAGAAATAAATGAGGATTTATGTTGCTCTCTTGTGAAGAACTAACTAACTGTAAGCCGTCGGTAATAAATTTGGATAAAAAAATCCTTCTTGACTAAGAAGACAAGATGATGACAGTGGTGATACTTGATGATGTGTTCGAAAAAAATAGATAAGTGTCTAGGGTGAAACTCGGAGGTGACGGTTAAGGTTCGTACTTTTGTGTGGTGGCGCAGTGGAAAAAATTACCAGAATTGTAAGGTTCTGATGCCATGAAATATTATGCTAAATAGTTGAATGATCAATTATTCAATAATACATTATAATATATAGAGAATAGAATTCAAACCCTAGAAACCTAATATCCATTATATACTTGAAGAGTTAATTCATGTCTATGAACTTGAAAAGGGTAAAAAACACTTAGGTGGCGTTTGGTTCACGGAATGTAATGTAATTGGAATTGTAAAGTTTTTCTTTTAAAGTTGTGCTTAAGTTGGGTAAGGAAGGAGTTTGGAATACAATGAATTCCTTTAATCAATGGAATTTGAGTTCATGTAACTTTCCTTTGTTAAAGTGAAGGATTTCTAAATTCCATTGGTTAAAGGAATTCATTGTATTTCAAACCCCTTCCTTACCCAACTTAAGCACAACTTTAAAAGAAAAACTTTACAATTCCAATTACATTACATTCCGTGAACCAAACGCCACCTTAATTAATTACTTACCCTAGTAATTAGCAAGCAAGTAGTATAAGATATTTGTGTTCACCACTCGGTATAAAATCGTGAAGCATTTCTAATCCGTTATGGGTTTGGTTTTATGATCAGGCTTGTTAGATTTCTTTGGTCGGTCGGTTTTAAAATTTTCAAACCATAAGTCCATAACAAACAATCTAGTTTACACTTTCATTAGAGTTAATCACATTTTAACACTTTGAATCACTAATATTAAATATATATATTTACTATTCATATTATATTAGTTTAGTCGAGCTAGAAAATGCAATTTTATATCTAAATACTTGCATATATATGCGTCACACATGCATCCAATTTTGTTTCCAAATTTACATTAATATTCTTAGAGGGTCCTAAACCTAAAGTGGTAATGTGTTATGATTCCTTAAGAAGTTGTGCTATAGTAACGAGTGTCTCACTGTTTCATACACGTAAAGTGGTTAGCTGTTATAATCGGTAACTCTCTTGTGTAATTAGACCGTTTGTTTTTGTGTAATATGTTTGATAATTGTGAAATTTCTAATCGGTTATTAATTTGGTTTTATGGTCGGGCTTTCTTTGTTACATTTGGTCAATTACTTTTAAAATTTTTTAATCTTTAACAAACAGTATATGGTTTACACTCTACGCTAGGCCTGTAAATTAACCTAACATTAAGTGAACAGGTCGTACGTTGTTTGGATCGGAAGTTCGTTTATGTTTGATTATTTAATAAGTTCGGACGGGAAGTTCTTTTATGTCCGATTATCTAATAAATGAATGAACACGAACATAATATTATTTCATCATTTAATTAAATGAACCAACATGAATAAATGTCGAGTACGTTTGCCTATATATGTTCGTTTATGTATGTGTGATTCTATTAATAAATGAATTTTTAATAAGTTATAAATAGCCATACACGTTTTCTTTCTTTTAAAGTTTCACAATTTTGCCGGGTCATTTTATGTAGCCTCTTTACTTTTTGTACTTAACACGATAACATACAACATTTTTATTGTCTGAAATCATTTTGATTTTTTGTACTCACCAATCACCATGTGTTAGACTTCTTTTGTTTTCTCGTATGTTTGCTCGCTTGTGTTCGTTTATAAACTGTTCGTTTAGTCTTTAACGAACAAACATGAACATGTTTATTTTCTTAATAAACAAACACGAACATAAAAAAAAAATCATTCGGTTAATGTCTGTGTTTGTGTTCGCTTAAAATTATATGAAGGAACACGGACATGACCATGTTCGTGCTCATTCGGTCCATTTACCCACATACTTTATACTTATAGTTCTATTAGAGTTAACCATACTTCAAAACTTTAAATCACTAATATTAAACGGACTTTTATTATTTAGGGCATCCGGTATACCTCGTTAACCTTCATAGATTGAAATCGTTTCGACCATCAAATTTCTTAATGTCAAACTTCGTAGTTGTCACCATTCTGTCACTCGAGACTCGCCGTCTTCAATTTTGTTTAGAATCAAAACACGAAATTGAGCCGTAGTTGGCTCCAATACCAATTGTTGAAATCAGAGATGAAATCCTAAATGTAATTCTAATACAGATTCAAGATTGGGAACACTTTCTTATTCAATCAAATGGAATCGGTGATTACAAAGGGAAAACTAAGAGAGAAAACAGAACAATGGAGATCGCTTATCATTAACTACCAGCTAACCAACATTTAAACCCCTACTAACAGACTTAATTAAAGATTAAGCTGGAATGACACAAATTCCCCCTGAACTATGAGAAAAGTTCAAATGAGTCTCTCAAACTTAACAAACTCTGTTGACTTCACTTATTGACCTTGCACACAACTTGAAAACATACCCGGTAGTCGATCGTCTTGTACTTACATCACCGGCATAATCGGCATCACAATATCCTACTAACTCAAACTTCTTATCTTGACTATATCGAATACCAAGACCAATTGTTCCTTTTACATACCTTAGGACTCGTCGAATGGCATCAAGATGAGGCTTCCTCGGATTTTGCATATAACGGCTCAGTACTCCTACTTCAAACGCTATGTCGAGTCAAGTCAAGCTCAAATAGTCAAATATATCAAACTTCCTACTATTTATCGATACATAGTAGGGTCTTCCAACTCCTTTCTTCCATCAATACTAAGTTTTGATGTTTCGTCCATCGGAGTATCTATTGACTTGCAATAATCTTGTGAGCAAATTAATAGAGTACCTTTGTTGATGCAAGATCATAGCTCCCTCTTCATAGTGCAATTCTAATCCAAGAAAATGGCTTAATCGACCAAGGTCTTTCATATGAAACCTAATGCATAAATTTTCTTTTAATCGTTCAATACCGCCTTGGTCATAACCGGTAATGATCATATCCTCTACATATACCAAAACGATCACCATCTTCGTTCTGTTCGACCTTATAAACATACTTGCATCCGCCTTTCACATTACAAAATCGTTATGTTGCAAAAATTTTTCCATTTTTCCAAACCATGCCCTAGAAGATTGTTTCAAACCATATATGGCTTTCTGTAAATTGCAGACATAATTTGGATATTTTTGACTTACAAATCCTTTCGTTGCTCCATGTGTATTGTGTGGTCAAGGTCGCTGTAAAGAAAAGCGTTCTTTACGTCCATTTGGTACAAATTCCACCGTTTATTTACCGTAGTTGCCAATATGACTCGGACTGAGGATAACTTAGCTAAGGTACTAAAAGTATCCTCATAATCAATGTCGTGTTGTTAAGAAAACCCACGAGCTACTAGCCTGGCTTTGTACCTATCAAACGTATCGCTCGCCTTCCGTTTTATTTTGTATACCCACTTAATTGCAGGATACGAGTTAATTTAGGTACTAAAATCCACGTTTCATTCCGTTCCATTGCATCGATCTCTTCATTCATGTCAAGGTGCCATTCTTCGCTCTTGGTTGTTTCTTCAAACGTGCCAAAATAATACTTGCTCGCTACGTTTCTAGAATAGGAATTTGCAATTCAAATACTAATTTAAATAATATAATAAATTGATTATTACTATTATTCACTACTAGTCCCTTAACTATTGATCTCCTCCATACCGTCCTTCCAAGATCATCTCCCTTCGTGCCCGTCAAGTTTATCTGCTGGCATCCAAGTTGATATTGCTTTCATTTTCACAATCCCTCAATATCAACTTTCTTCAACCCTATCTTTGAGCATAATTCAAGCATCCTTTTCTTCGATAATCCTTTTGTTAGCACATCTGCCACTTACGAGTTCGTATCGATATACACAATATTGATTTCACCATTCGGTACCTTCTCCCGAATAAAATGATAATGAACTTCAAAGTGCTTAGTTCGAGCATTAAACGTGGGATTTTCCACCAATTGAACCGCCGACTGGTTATCACAAAATAATTTTAAGTTGTAGTCGATTTTCTGATTCAAATCTTCCATCATCCTCACTACCCAAACTAGGTCTTGTACTGCCAATGTCTAAGCTCGATTTTCTGCTTCCATTGTTGACAACGAGACCGAGACCGTCGGTTGTCGCTTGCTACTCCATGAAACATGGCTACTTCCTATAAAAAGGACATATCCAGTAGTTGATCTTCTTTTTTTTTTTAAACGGTAGTAGTTGATCTTCTACCGTTTATGTTTTGGATCACCGCGGCATAGTCAGCGTCACAAAATCCTTGAAGTTCAATTGTTTTCTCCCTCTTCAACTCTACACCCATACCCATCCCTGGTTCCTTTAACATACCTTAGAACCCGTTTAGCGGCAAACAAATGTGGCCTTCTAGGTTGTTGCATGAAACGACTTAGAACCCTAACCCAAAATGTGAGGCCGGGTCTCGTAAAGCGTTAAATCAAGCTACCAATAAGTTTTCTATGCTCTGTAGGATCTTTAATCAAAGTTCCTTCTTTCACATATAATTTGTTGTTTACATCTTCTGGTGTAATTGCAGATTTTGAATCAAATATACCAAACCTTTGTAGAATATGTCTCTTGCATATTTGGTTTGATGCAAAGTTAATCCTCCTACCGTGTAGCACATTTCAAGACCTAAGAAGTGGCCGGCCTAAACGGCCCATATCTTTAATCTTAATTCTAATAAAGCACTAAAATGGTTGCCACATGTCTTCATTTTAAATGATCCACATCACCAATGTCACATGTCAAACTCACAATCAATTACAAATTTAGTAATCATCAATTAAAGTAATTACCAATTTTGTCCAAATTAAACTTTTATTTCATAAAAAAAATTTGACAAAAGTTTGATAAAGTTACTAAATAATTTGAGTGTTTGTAAGAAAATTAATCAACAATTCAAACTTAATAAATTTTTTTAATTTATTATCATTTACTGTTTTATAAGAATTTTACGTTAATCCTAATTTTCAATTCTCTTAATCGTTTTTTTATTTTGTTTAATATTATGAACCTAAATTCAGTCCGTGTAGTACACGGGTTACTAACCTAGTTCGAAATAGAGTACTTAAATTCTGCTTCAACACATTGGTTTCTTTTCAGTTTCCGGATATTATTAAATCGTCTACGTACACTAATACAGCGGCTATCTTACCTCCATTTCGTTTGACGAAGAGGCTTGCATCGG
The DNA here is from genome assembly GCA_039602395.1 of Deinandra increscens subsp. villosa. Lineage (NCBI taxonomy): Eukaryota > Viridiplantae > Streptophyta > Magnoliopsida > Asterales > Asteraceae > Deinandra > Deinandra increscens. The sequence continues at coordinate 92,854,663 of JBCNJP010000023.1, read as the reverse complement.
CAATACGAAAGTATCGACCTGATAGCTGTTCATATGAGGTTCTGTTTTATTTTCTTGGTGTTTCGTTCAAACATCGAATTCTCTCTGTCTATACGTATATCTTTTGCTTTGTCATCTGCCTCACATAAGCAACCTCCTCTTCGTTCAACTTCCTTGTTGATCTTGTTGTTGTTGTAACTGCCTGCATCACCACCGTAGTCACCGGCGTAACTACCACTCTGAGTTATTATCTTCATAATCACCTTCGTTAACAACACCGTAATCGCCACTAAAGTAATCACCTACATAACCGCTATCGTAACTGCCACCAGGGTTATCACCTTCATTAATAGTCGACGATTCACCAAATAGTTCATTAAACCACGACGTCTCTCACAATTTTATAAATCGACGAACATCCAAATTTAGTATAGAAGTTCAAAAAAAACCTTAAAAAATGGACTTTGAAACCTCGAACCTGTGGCCATCAAATTACTTGGCTATGATCGTATAAGTTGTCAAAATGTGTATAAAGAAGTCAGAAACTTATATCTATATATAAAATATTTTTTTTTAAAACAATTTCGGGCCCTTAAAAAAACTGGGCCCTAAACAGTCGCCCTCCCTGCCTAGGCCCCGGGCCGTCCCGAGTCGAAATCAAAACCGATGAATGGCTGCACGGGATGATTGGTTTAAGGGGGGTTCCCGGGGGTCAGTGGTCACAGTAACAATTCGCGACAATAACAATTCGCCGGCAGTGGATTGAGCTTTATAAATAACGAAAGTAGCCTGAATCGCTTGTAGGGCACGCCTAAATCTTTTTTATTTTTTTAAAAGATTTTAATCATGACTACTCTTTCCTTACTGAGTTTAACTTAATGAAGTTTATAATAAAAAATAATCAAAGTCTTACGATTTAGGTTTCCCGCCGCTACTTTCGTATTTAACCCTCACGAAAACCCTCGATCACGTGCTTGAATTGAATTGAAGCTTTCTGCCGGCGAATTGAATTCGTCTTCCCCTGTATTCCTTATCCAGGTAACCAAGGTCAAATCCCTAATTATCTGATTTTAAAAAACAGAGTCTTTTACTGAAACCAGAGGCTTAGTGAGATTTTTTATTGTGTCGAAAGTTTTATTTGTACGTATTCTGTTTAAAAAATAGTGTGTTAAAGTCTGATTTTTTAATTTATTTGTTTATCAATGAAGTAAGTATATTTTGATGAACATATTAGATGGAGCAAAAGCAGATTTCGGTTCCTGCAAAGCAGCACCAGTGGTTTATAGCTCAGAATCTTGAATCTGATTCCCAGATTTTCTACACCATAGACGACCACCAGTATCATTACCAGAAACGAGTCAACGAGTTACACGGGAGACGAATCCGCGCATATTTTCATGGCTGGGTGATTCTCTCTAACCATCCGGACGATGTTTTATGGTCTCTATGGAACCCGCTCACTTCTAAGTTGATTCGTCTTCCACCTTTGGTTCATGAACAAGAACCCACTCACGAATGTTGCCTGTCAGCTCCTCCAGATGAGCAAGGTTCGGTTTTCCTGTTAACAACATCTGAAGTTCCCACGATTGTTTTTTCTCGGCTAGACCGTAAAACAAAGAGATTGAAATGGACCGAAATGTCATACGCTAAACAGCTCCGGATCATTAGCGGAGTAGATGATTGTTTACTAGAATCTCCAACTTGTTGCAACGGTAAGGTGTATGCCATGACCTCGGGGCCGGATTATATGTTTGTGATACATGTTGACATTATGGTTAAAGGTGATAAAGAAGTTGTGATAACTCTAATGCCGTTTGTGGAACTCCCTTACACTTCTTACCATTGTTGCCCCGCCCATAATAATTTCGACACCATTGATATGTTCTTAAAAGGATCCTGTCAAGATCTGTTTTGCATTGGTGTATGTTTTACAGATGAAACGATGATTGGTAACGTTTACTTGTCTAAACTCGATGTTACTAGTATGATGTGGGAGAAAGTAGTAGACCTTAAAGATGCAATATTTTTTATAGAATATGCAAGTGGTTATTCAACATGCTACTATGATTCTGCAGTTAACTCCGAGGTCGGGGGTTATGTACATATTCTTGGCGAGTCGGGTAAAATAATATATTCGTTCCATGCCGAAGATAGAACCGTGTCTCTATCTTCTATGCCCCGTCTAGTACAAGAAAGCCAAGTGCACGCATGGGCAATGCTTGAATGGAGGTATTAGATTTAGTTAGTTATCTTTTGATTATTCAGTCTATATGTTTTTATTTTTGATAGAAAAGTTTTTCTTGTTATTATATTTTTGTAGGTTGGAAATTGATCATTTTGAATCTAAGCAAGAAGAAGCGGAAAAGGATGCTCAGATAATCATAAAACCAGAAAAGGGTGATAACACTGGTTTTGATTGCAAAACGGGTGAGTCACACTTTCTCGATATTCCGATTCATATCTTGGAAATAATTATGGAGCACTGTATTGCTATCGAGTACATGAGGTTTCGTGCTACATGCAAACATTGTCATTTAGCAGCACCTTCGATTCAATGGAACAACGAAGCAACGTTAAGGAGATTGCAGACTTACTCGTTAGTTTCACCGTGGTTAATGGTGTTAGACAATTATCGAGGCATTATCACTTTTATAGACCCGATATGTGGTGAAAGGTATTTTATAACAACACCTCAAGAACTCAAGGGTGATTACCGGATATACTATTCCAGGTTTGGTTGGTTGTTGATGTATAAAATTGAGGGTGGACCCGAGATCGCACTCTTTAACCCATTTACAAGTGATATTCGTAAGCTTCCGCGTGTACCTTGTTTACAAAGCTTTTGTTTCTCAGCACCGCCTACTTCATCAGATTGTATGGTTGTTGGATTTACAAGATTTGGGCCACGTCACATTTTCATCTGTTTTGTATCTAGGGAACCAACATGGCTTCATTTTCCTTTCAATTTCGGTGGTGATGATCCATATTCTTATCATTTTCCAACATTCAATGGTGGAGATGTTTATGCCTTGTGTAACAATGATCAAGGAGTCCACTCTTTTAGAGATATGACTGGGACTGGTTACTCTTGGGATATTGTTATAGACGAAGCCCCAAAAAGTCATTGCAAATCTCGCGCAAAATACTTTATGTCAAGTTGTGATCAACATCTTTTACTGGTTATAATAGATGATCTTGGAAGATCAGTGGAGGTGTTTAAACTAAATGAGTCTACAACCGAATGGGAGAAAACAAATTGTTTGGGAAAACACATGATTTATATTTCTGGTACATCTTGTATTTGCCTTGACGCCAAATCACCAGAAATGGGCAACAAGATTTACTTTCCAAGGACATTGCATAAGGATGGCACGAAGATAGTGTTTTATTCTCTCGAAACAAATAGGTATCACAACTTTGATGACAAAAGTATCCAAGAAAGTTTCAGTGCTGATTTATTGAAAACTAAACATTATTGTGACCCTCACACATGGATTGAACCAAGTTGGTTTTAAGATAACCGCATGGATCTTTTTAGTATTAACATGCCATTAAATTACAACACATATGATTTGATTTCTACTAAGGATTTTAATTTGTTGTATGCTTACAGTTTGTTTGATCTTGTGTTCATGTCACCGTTTTCCGTTCTCCATTACTCATAAATTAATTATGGTTTTTTTTTTAATGTATGTTTATTGTTTGTTTTAAATTCATAATTTATAATGCTATTTAGTTTGTCTATATTGCTTGTTGAGAACATATATATATACATATAGGTGGACTCTTCTACTCACTTAACTTGGGTTAGGTTGGTATACAGTTGTTGGGTAAAAACTTGGTTCGTGAACCAAAACTAGTTTTGAACCCGACCCACATCGACCACCAAAACAGCTTTCCTTGATGTGGTTTCTGAATCAATACAAATTGGAGTGAGCGGTTTAGATAATATATTGATACTTACAATATTTTGGTATGGGTAGTTGTGTTAATGTGAAACATGTTCTGTCGTTGGAAGTAAATCGACTTTTCCGTAAAATGCTAGTGTGAAATTTGATACCGTTACATCAGTTATATATATATGTGTGTTTCTTATATTATTAAATCTGAATAGAATCGTTCTTTCTCAGTGTATTTTTTATAGTTCCTGTAAATTTGTTAATAGGAAATACCAAAATTATCATCACTATGTCCGGTTGGGATGACATCACAACCACCATGAAAAGGTCAAACGAGATCCAACACGGAATACCAACATGGGAATTTCAATGTGAAAGTGGGGTGCGTCAGGGAGATCCATTATCTCCCTTCCTCTTTCTCATTGTTATTGAAGCGTTTCACTGGATCATTTCCAAAGCGGTGGGGCTAGGAGTTTTTCACGGGTTGCATACTCCTAATGGGGGGTCCTTGCCTTTCTCATCTCCTTTTCTCCGATGACGCAATTATGGTCGGTCAATGGTCTGAATGCAATGTGGCTAATCTCGTTAGGATCCTAAGAATTTTTGCGTTAGCTTCTGGCCTTAATATCAATATCAACAAGTGCGCCCTTGTTGGTCTCAACGTTCCGGAGGTTGAAGTTCATTCGAGGGCCGACATCTTCAATTGTTCAAGTGGCTCTCTCCCTTTCAAGTACTTGGGCCTCCTTGTTGGGGCAAATATGAATCGCATCAAGAGTTGGGACGAAGTGGTTAAAATTGTGAATAATAGGCTCTCGGGTTGGAAAGCTAAGAACCTTTCCATTGGTGGGAGACTTGTGCTCGCCAAAACGGTTCTTGAAAGGCTCCCCTCTTATTATTTCTCTCTATACAAGGCCCCAGCGAAAGTCATTCAAAAACTGGAAGGTATAAGATATAGATTTCTTTGGGGTTGTGACAATGATAAAAATTGTATTCATTGGGTGGGCCGATGCGATGTTGCCAAACCAATTGAGGAAGGTGGGTTGGGCCTTATTCCTTTTTGTGCTGGTAATAAAAGCCTTCTTTCAAAATGAGTTTGGAGATTCTTCAATGAGCCCAATAGGCTTTGGAGAAGGGTCATCTCTAGTATCCATTTCAAACCTAGGGGGCAAAATTCTTCTCCTCCTGTGTGCAAAGAACTTGGAGGGGTCTGGTGCAGCGTTATTAAAAACGTTGACGTTATCAAGAAAGAGGGCGTCGACCTATCTTTCTTAATCGAGGTTAGCGACAGAGGGGCGATTTGGAAAGGAGACAATTCCGGAATGTTTTCGGTGAAAGGTGTTCGTTCGCTTATGCATTGGTTCACCAGAAGCTCCGGCTTGATTATGCCTTGGAATAAGTTGGTTCCCAACAAAATCAACATATTCTTTTGGAGGGCGTTGAAAGATAGGGTTGCTACGAAGGACGCTTTGATGAAAATGAATATGCTCATTGCTCATCATGGATATGGCTTGCCCGTTATGCTCGGATGAAGATGAATCTGTTTTTCACATTCTGATGGGCTGCAGGTTCGCGTCGGAAGTCTGGTCCAGCATTGCGTCTTGGTGCAAGATCCCCCCGATTTACGCCTTTTCCATTGACGATCTTCTCAAGCTTATCGAAGATTCAAGGTTTGATAGGAAAGGCAAGATGATATTCTACGCCATTGTTCTCACCGCTTGTTGGACCCTTTGGATCAGCAAGAATGCGGCTGTCTTTGATGGAAAGAAAACTAAGGCTTTGGTCATGGTTAATGAAATTAAATGCTCGAGCTTTTTGTGGGTTAAAAATAAGGGAAAGTGAGGTAGTTTGAGTTGGGATATGTCGGATAAATTAAGTTTTTCCTCTTCTTTATCTCTTTTGTAATGTCTGTTCCCCTTTTCTAGCTTCCTGCTAGAGGGTGTTTTCAATGAAATAGCTGTTAAAAAAGAAAAAAAAAGATGTTTTATACATTTTTGTCTTTTATCATATTTATCTATTTTTTCTCTCTTCAAAAACCTTTTTCTATAAATTAATTAAAGTTCTGACGGAGATATGATATTATGATAAATGAATCTTTAACCTTTGCTTCAGATATAAAGAAAAGTTCATTTTTTTTTAATTAACAATAAACTTTTATTTTTAACCAATTTTACCATTGCCAATATTCAAACCTTGATCTCTATAAAAAAGATTTTGTTATATACTTGCCACTAATTGCAACAACCTAAGTGACATGTTCATAATTTGTTAGAGATTACTGCTTAAATCATTTTAAGAAATCAATCCGTTATAAATACAATATTAACTTAGTATCATTCAAAGTAAATAATTTAATAATTAATTAAAGTACTGTACAAAGATAATTTAGAATAAGGTATATATGCAATGCATGGTTGATCGAATAGTGGAAATTACGAAGAAAAATATTATTAAAACATTTTTTTATTAAATAAGAAAATGAGTTGAAGATGAACCAAAATTGAAAATTAACAAGCCATATCTTTTTTTTTTAAACGGTCAACGAATGCCCCGGAAAACCCGGGGACTATTTACACCAGTTGAGCTCATTCCAGGGAAAATCCACCTCCGCGAGCGGCCGGGTGGTAAAACCTGGGAGCTCAGGGATCGAACTTGTGACCTTTCAGCCCCAAGTCTCCCCTCATCGCCAATGCCCCTTCCAAAATGCTGCCCGTAAGAATCGAACCTGTGTCTCAAGTAGAGAACACAGGCTTCCTACCACTACACCACAATGGAAGTTGCCATATCAAATATATGAATGAAGAAAAGTAATATATTTCATAACAACGGAATTGTATTTGGATGTTTTAGTTTCTTATAAATGATGTTTGTTAGTTTATATACGTATACATAATGAATGAGATATATTATATACTATATTTCATTAAAAAATATGATTTATGTTAATTATTCATCTAAAAAATTCTATCAAATATTTAAACCAAACTTTTATTTTATTTGTTATCCTTAATATCAAATATTTACTATGTCTGATTATGCATTCATGATGTTGTGGTGTTTATTCAAAATATATGGCTTTTGTGTAAATGATTGTGTGAGGGAGAATTAAGTGTTTCTTGTATTTTTGTGAATGTGTAAGATATATGGGTGTTGATTTTTAAAAGCTTGTCTATTTATATATTTTGTATATGTTGTCTTTGTATGATATTTATTGGGTTAAATGTTACAAGTTATGTTTTTTAGATGGCAACACAAGAAGAAGTTGAGCATATATCAAGCGATGAGTCTTAAGGAGGACGAGGACAGAAAAGAAAGACAACACGCGTTGCGAAGCAACCTGTAAAGAAGAAGCAAACTGGTAAGAAAAATGCCACGGGATCTAAATGGTGGCAGTATTACGACAAGTTCATTGATGAGGAAACCGGTTTGCAGAGAGCACAATGCAAATATTACCCTCAGACTTTAGCTGCTGAATCATACTCAAACGAAATATCAGGATTGAAACGACAAGTATCTAGACGATGATGAAGAAGAGTGGGATGACGGCTTTGATATATTGAAATGGTGAAAATCATCTTCAGCTAGATACCCGATTGTATCGCGAATGGCAAAAGGTATGATTAGTTTAGTATTCATTCAATATTTATGTAAATATAAATATAATAAATAAACTTAAATTGTGGATTCTTTATTTCTTTTTGTTTTCTGATATACCGGCTATTCCAATCTCTAGTGTTGCCTCGGAATCAGCTTTCAGTATAGGTGGAAGAATTGTGGATGCTTACAGGAGTTTATTGTCCCCTCCGGTTGTTAAGGCATTGATATGCACGCAAGACTGGATCTGTAATTCGAAGAAAGTTATTAAGGAGGCTGAAGATCCAACCGATTATGACGATCTTGGAGAAGGCAAAAAAATATTATACAAGTCGGGTTTTTTTTATTTAGTTCATATATATATATATATATATTGTGTAGATATTTAGTTCATATGGCCTTTGCATATCTCCCTCTACATCGCATGCCCTTACAATCTATTCTGATGCCCATTGGGGGGGGGGGGGGGGGGCTACCCAAATTCTCGACGGTCTACATCGGGATATTGTGTTTTTCTTGGAAAAATTCTCGTCTCCTGGTCTTCCAAATGCCAACCCATCATTTCAAGATCGAGTGCCAAAGCAGAGTATAGAGGTGTCGCAAATGTTGTGGCACAAACCTGTTGGATTCGCAACTTGTTACTAGAACTTTTAGTCCCTACGCGACGTGCCACTCTTGTGTATCGCAATAAGATTTCCGCCGTCTACTTATCTAGTAATCCAATTCAACATCAGCGTACAAAACATGTGGATCTCGATATTCACTTTGTCAGGGAAAAGGTTCGGATTGGTTATATACGAGTTCTTCATGTTCCCTTTGACTATCAATACGTATATCAATACGTATGCTCAATACAAACCAAATCCATATTTTTTATTTGGTAATTTAGAAGATAGAGGTTAATTGTGAAGGTAAATTTGTGGCAAAGTAATTCAGTTTGGATTTTGATATGGGTACGATAAATTGACATGTTTCATATGTTTCGGTGTAAATCTGAGGTAGAAACTCCACTGTTTCTCAACTTCCATCATCATCCTGCTTGCCTCTGATCGGGACAACGTTCTTTCGCGGTTCGCCACTGGATAAGTCTCTAGATTTCATCGTTTCCACTCAGTTGCTCTACACAACTATGCCTGAAGTAGGAGTTAGGTCAATTTTAAACTAATAGATATTGTTACCATTTAAATCATTTTTACTAGAATTAATTATTGTGATTTTAAACCGTAATCACATTTCTACCAATTGGAATAGAATTTGAACATGAGGTTGAGATGTGGTGTTTTATGTTAACAGGTTACCATTTCATGTAGTTGCTAACTCTTGTCTAGTACGCAGAAAAAACTTCACAAGAAGAAGATACTTTTTAGTATGTACATACCATTTTTCTATACAACACATTATTTATTAATTAGTAAAATATAAATGAAGTTATATTCTAACAACGCATAGATTATTTCCACTTAATGACCAGATATCAACATTAATTACATGTCACTGGAAATGTTTTTTGCTTCGTTTTCTTTATGAGATCTTTGAGTTTAACGAAAAATAAATTATTGAAGGTTCACTGGATTAAAGGTTGCTTTCCTTTTATTATACCCTACGAAAGTAAGATGGAAGTAAGATGGAGTGATTGGTTAATTTATTAAGACATATGTGAAACTAGCTATAGTTCTTTTAACATTTTGGGTTTTTATTGACCATTTGGCCTTTTTATAGACAAGTGCAACAATTATTTATTCAATTAGACATTCATATTCTGTAAATAATTTAGAGGAAGTTATAGGTTGCTGTTGTTAATTATATAACTTTATATGTGAAACCAATTAAAATGAAGTAGTTTTAATTAAATATAAATAAAAATTAATTTTAACCTTTTCTTTTTGTAAAAGGCCAAACCAGGCAAAATATTAATAACAACCAAACAAATTACAAAATTTTAGGAATCAATATTAGAAGAGGACATACTCCCTCTAACTAATATTTTCCCAATCACACTCCCATAATAACTCTTTATTGTCACAATGTTATGCTTATATGTCGAATGGTTTTTAAAACAACTAACAACAAAACCATTACTTTTTTTTATTTAACGATAAATTTGGATTACTGGCGGGGACATCACACCACCCACTCGATCATCTCCAACCCCCATCAGAAGAAAAATCACCATTAATGAGAAATGATAGTTCTAGTTTTTGAAATAATTAGAAATGATAGTTCTAGTTTTTGAAATAATTGTCCATGGTTAAATAGAAAAATAAAACTAGTCATATCCTTGGGCAAGTGAACCGTAAACAATAATACTATGAAAAATCTCAGTCAAAGTAGTATACATATGAAGATATTTATCATAGAGAAAACATGACAAGTACAATTATAGTGGCATCGAACATAAAAATTGTTTAATTCCGAAAGGAAAAAACCGCCCAAAAAAATCAATTTTAATTTTTTTTTGTGACATTGGAAAAAAATCAAAGAACATCAATTAAGCCCCAAATTAAACTTAGTTACTAATCATTAAATTTTCACTAAAAAAAGTATGTTGAATGTTATATGTCTCTCTCACTTAAGTAATTACAAGATCACAGTATATAGACATAAGACATTTAAGCATATGGTGGTGTTTGTTAGACGAGGGCTGAACGAACGAACGAGGGGCTGGGAACAAAAAAAACGTGACGAGGGAGGGGCTGGAAATGAAAAAAAAACGGGAGAAGAAAGAAACAACAACCAAAAACGAAACTTGTGTTCGCCCCCCAGTTTTCGGAGCCGCAGGACGTGCGTATGGGGAGGCAAATTTCACCAAATCTGCACCCCCCCTGCGCGCGGGTAGATACCGGAGTAAAACACAACATAAGAACTTAACATGTCATGTAGGTTTTCATATATAAGTTAACCATGTTTTTGTTCCCACATCAATGTGGGACAAACTAAAATGAAAGAAAAAAAGTAGAGTTTTTATTCCCACACCAATATGGGACAAGGTAATAAAGGAAAACTTTGGTGTTTTGTTCTCACACCAATATGGGACAAGCTAAATGAAAGAAAAAAATGGTTTTTTTTTGTTTTTATTATATAATCATTCAGACGTCCAAACAAACAGCACATTATGATTCAACACCTTATTGATTCAGTATTTCTTTACTATACAGACAGCTTATTCATTTAGCACCAAATGAAACAGACGAACCAAACAGCCCAGGCTTAGAGACTTTGTAAAAAAAAATCCTAATTGGGGCTAAATTAGGGCTACCCTAATGTCTTAAAGTTACGACTTAATCAAGTCTACACCAAACTTAACATGTTCGGGTCGGGTTATTCGGATTCTAAATTATATACGAGACATCATTTAATTATTAACAAATTTAAACTTAATAAAAATGAAGATGATTGAGTGGTATTACAGCGATCCAAATCTACCGTTAAAAAAACTCTTAACAAAGTTAAAACTAATAGAAATAATAACAACTTTCCATTCAATCATGACTTGCAACGTGACAAGTCATTCGGTTGATCTTTTCAATTGTTTTTTTTTTCAAGATTATTTTTATTAAGTTGCTTTCTTTAATTATTTTTAAATAGGTTTTCTTCTAACATGCTTTATTCATGACTTGCTATATGAGATGTTATGATTAAGTCGTTTTATTCATGAGTTGTCACGTGTCAAGCTACATTTAATTATTTTTTAAATTACTACTATTTAATTTAACTTTATTTTTAAAGCATTTTCTTAGTTTTAGTTTTAGCTTCAGAGTGTTGACTCCTTTTATGTTTATATAAGTAAAACGAAGCATCTCAGGTTATATAAAATGAGGACGAGCTGCAAAGTTTATTAGTCTAAAACAAAACAAAAATGATAATATATGTGATGGAGTACGTCTGCTCATATATTCGATAGATGATCACATGATCATATCATGCTTCGTTGCCTTGCTCGAGTGTTTGGCAAAACGGTGATCGAGTGATCGGTGTAACATTATAGGTCCCTCTGTTATTGTTTGCTTTCACAACTCGATCGGGCTGATTTGTTTCAAAGTTACAAGATGAACGTGTTTAGTTAACGTGGAAGCATTTAAACAAAACTAGGTTGTGCGAGTATTTCCGTTTTCGGTTTGCTAGATCATGCTTAATTATCCGGTTAACACTGTTGGGATTTGGCAGTGGTATTCGGGTCGCCCGGTGACATATTTAAAAATTACGTGACCGATAGATTAATAGTTTATAAAAGAGTTTACCGAATTAATTTATAATTAATTCTGTAACGCAGCGGAATAAAGTATATATATATATAACAAATTATATATATTAAAACTAATTAATCAAATAACACAAATACCAGTACGCAACAGGATCCGATTACCGAACACGCAAACACGGAAATAAATAAATAAATAATCTAAACTAATAGTGAGTTTAGATATACCTTGGCGGTGTTGAACAAACGTTCGAGACACCGAGTTTCAACGAACGAAGCGCTAGGTTGAAACGGAACGAACCACTTTCGGCCTCAAACGGTTGTCGCGTATCGCGATTATTCTCGTGGTCCGGTGTCGCGTACCCCTACGGGACGGCGTTTATGACAAGTGGTCATTACGCATCGCGAGAGTACGTCTAGACAGACGTCCCGTCTCGCGAGAATACGAGATCAATCAGATTCATATCTGATTGCAACCGGAGACGGCTCACGGCGAAAGGCGTCGGGCTCGCGTCGACAATCGACGGTCCAGCGACGGCAGGCGAGCGGCGGTAGTGGTGGCGGGTGACGACGGCGAACGGCGGCAGCGGCGACGTCGAGTATCACGGTGGTGATCGGCGGGTTTTGCGGCGGCGATTGGCGGCGAACCGAGCAGCGGATCTGGGCGTACGAGGCGGCGATCTCTAGACCGTGAGGCGGTCTACGGGCGTTGACTGACGGAGCAGCCGAACTAGCATCCACCACCAAGTTATGGTGGTGCGAAGATGGCCACCGAAGCAACGGTGGTGACGAGATCGGCGAGAAACGGCATCGCCGTTTTTTCTTTTCCGTGGGGTTTGTACGAGAGAAGAAAGAAAGAAAATTTTTCTTCTTTCTTTTCTTTGGCCGTCGACTACTATTAGGTGATTAGGGTTAATCCCCTAATCATCTAATTAATATTTATTAGATGACCAATAATTCGTGACGGGCCCCTCTCGAATATAAAGCCCATCTCGTACGCGAGCCCACGAGCTAATGTTAGAAAAATATTTCAATAACGAATAGCTCGACCGTGAATTTAAATAAACCACTTTATTTAAATATCTTTCACCCATTATTATTAAGCCGGTTAATAATATTATTATTGATTATTAATTATTTATAACTATTATAAATAATATATATATATAATCAAACGTTTCCGTTTCTTTTACCGGTTAACTCTTAAGCGGGTTTGGAGTTCGTTGCACCCGGTGTAACTCTTACGGGTCGTAACCGGGTCGGGTTCAAGATTTGTCGGGTCAGGACACATAATATCCAACAAACACAACTTATAAACCGATCGAACCGTTCTAGTTATTAATTATACATTTTTTTTGGAATCTATGATTTGATATATTAGTAAAAGGAAAAGAAAATGAACTTTTTCATGTATATGAACCTAGCTAGCTAGCTAACAAATATAGTATATATGTGAAAATTTCATCATATAAATGCTTAATTATTATTATTAAAACATAAGTTCATGAGACTTGCATGGTATATATATCATTTTCATTGTACGTACATATAGAAAATAAATTTCATAAAAATTTCATGATATATGCAAAAATATTAATTATCTTATCATAAATTCATGATATATTATGACATATATATTTAACTATCAAAAATAAATTATATATGTATTTCATAAACAAATGTATGTAATTTTACCTCCTCCTCGCATATTCGATCGATCGATCAATAATCTTAGAATTAAAAACCTCACTGGCCGGCCATTCGATATGATGGATCAATTCGTAGCTAGCTTGCATGTCACACAAACATATATAGTATTTTTCTAAATAAAAAAAAAGTATACCAGAGAGAGAATCATGATCATATATAGCCAAACAAACAGATTAATAATAATAATATGCTTCTAAGTTCATTCACTTAATATATAATATTAAACATTACTCGATCGATCATGGAACCTCCATAACTTACTTGCTAGCTAGATTAATATATTTATAGTAGCTAGCTTCATCATCATATATATATATACTACTCACTCACTCTGATCGACCATATATATACACACACATCAGAGGACGGACGACATTAATTATTCATGCATGCAGCTTCATCTTGATCATATACGATGACTACCCTTTCTTGGCCGGCTGGCTGGTGGCAGGTGGTGGTGGTGGTGGGGGTGGTGGTGGCGGTGGCAAAGCAACGTTTTCCTCCATGCCACATCCCTCCTGCTGGTGATCGGTGAGAATCTGTTTAGTGTCAAATTTAGAGGAGCACCCGTTACACGGGAAGCTCCGCTTCCTTGGGCCCTTCTTGGGCCGAGTCATGGATGGTTTAGTTGTGAGGAGATGTGAAGTGAAGAGGGGGTATATATATATATATATATATATAGAAGTTGTACATGTACGGACGACAAATGCATCATGCATGATACCCTAACTAAAAACATTCTACAAAGACTACTACTCATATGCATATCACTTCATTAATTTCTTTTTCCTACCTAGCTAGCTAGCTTCCTCTTTAATTATTATATATCCTAGCTAGCTAATAAATTAAGACTTTTTAATTACACCAAAAAAATTGTAACCAAATTACCATGCATATGAGCGCATATAAGGTATATATATATATATATATATATATATATATATATATATATATATATATATAGGTAGAATTAATGTTTGGTTTATTCTTTACACTAGCTAGGTAGCTCATTGAGATAAGGAGGTGGTGTCCTGACTCGCTCGCACTAAGTCATTGTGGTAGACTGAGCCTCAGGTTCGACTGAAAAATCGTTGTTAAAAAAAAAAACTAGCTAGCTCACTTATAAATGTTCATGTAGACCATATATGCACCTGCATATTGATCATTAAAGCCCTAATTATTATTTTTACAACTAATATTAGTTAGTTTTTCTTAACAATTAACTATATATATATATATATAGGGTAAGGATCATGTAAAACCACATCTTTTTGCGAAAACCTAAAAACTAATACTAAAACCTTTATAACTTTTTCATACGATCATATTTTTTAAAAAAATTTGCACCAAGAACCTTAGAATTATGAGTTCTTTAATTCTGGAAAAAATTAAAAAAAAAAGGGAAAATCACCAAAATAACCAAGTTTGACCAAGAAAATTCCAAAATGACCAACCAAAAGTATACTAACTCAAATAACCCACCCAATAGAATCCAGCCATTTGTCATCTTTCCACCAATCATAATCTGACATGTGTCCTCAATCTGACAAGTAGGCTAAAGGTGGAGCCCACTCTCAGCCAATACATGTTCGACACGTAGATTAAAACCCAGACTACTAGGCTTGGCACCAGCTTTGTAACCGGGCCTCTACAAAGCTGCCACGTGTCCTAGAAAAAAACTCCCCCCTTACCTCCCCCAACTCCCCCTTACCTCCCCCTGTCATTTCTCTCACTTCCTTTGGTCTATGAACCTGTGATTAATTTAGGACTTAACATATTCATCTATTGCTCTATGAACCTGTGATTAATTTAGTATGCATTTCCGATTGAATTGAAGAATAATGACTCCCGTTTGGAAGTTGCAATTGAGAATTAAAAACTATGTAGATTACTCATTTTCTGCTTTTGAGTTATTCAGATCTATTGTCATATCACATCTGCATAATCAATTGGTTAAATCCTTGTCTAGGTTTTGTTTCTCATGTTAGTGTATGAGGGAAAGGGGATTAAATTTAATGCGCTCTGATTATCTCTTCAATGGTTTTACGTTAAATCATTATCACTCGCCTAGCTTCCCTGGAATTGATTGTGGCTTGTTAGTAATACTATTGCATTATTAGCCAGCCAAAGTTGTGAATCACAGTTGGTGTGTTCAAAAATTATCTTTCAAAGCTAGATAGCTTAAATATGAAGTAAAGGGGCATAAATAAAATTGAGAATTCATAGACCAAAGGAAGTGAGAGAAATGACAGGGGGAGGTAAGGGGGAGTTGGGGGAGGTAAGGGGGGAGTTTTTTTCTAGGACACGTGGCAGCTTTGTAGAGGCCCGGTTACAAAGCTGGTGCCAAGCCTAGTAGTCTGGGTTTTAATCCACGTGTCGAACATGTATTGGCTGAGAGTGGGCTCCACCTTTAGCCTACTTGTCAGATTGAGGACACATGTCAGATTGTGATTGGTGGAAAGATGACAAATGGCTGGATTCTATTGGGTGGGTCATTTGAGTTAGTATACTTTTGGTTGGTCATTTCGGATTTTTCTTGGTCAAACTTGGTTATTTTGGTGATTTTCCCAAAAAAAAAACTTTAACGACTCGTCGTTTTTTTATTAGTGCACATGTGCACTAATAATAAAACTCACACATATAGTACGCGTTAATGTTTATTTTAGAAAAATCGCACCAAATACATTATAATTTTGTTAACTTTTCGTGGTTTTTTTACTAGTGCACATGTGCACTAATAAAATAACACTTTATACGTGTCGTATAAATTAATATTTTAAAAAAGAAATTGCATCATAAATCTTATAATTGTGTTATTTTTAACTTTGAAAATAGATTTGACGTTTTAAACTTTTTTAAATTTTATGCTACACATGTGCACTATAACAAATAGTTATAGTTATAGTACATATGTAGAATTATCATTAGTTCTAAAAATATTTTAGTGTTTTTAAATGTTTTTAACCTAAACAATATATTTTCGAATGACAATTCTCATTTGTGTAGTACTAATGAAAATGGTGCACATGTGCACTAATAATACACATGTGCACTAGCTAATTTTTTTTCTTTTTCGAAATATAAATTTCTTTTCCAGAATCAAAGACAATAGAATTTTAAGATTTTTGGTGCAAGTTTCATAGAAAAATATCAACGTATGTAAAAGTTATTTAGGTTTTAGTGTTAGTTTTTAGGTTTTCGCAAAAAAAAATAGTTTTCGCAGGATCCTTACCCTATATATATATATATATATATAGTGTAAAGTTCATTGTAGACACCCCTATAAGTGTAGACAGGTAGACACCCTTTTTCACCATTAGATCTCTTGATCTAATGGTTGTGATTAATTTTCTTTTTTCTTTTTTTCTTTTTTCTCATTAATTAGAAACTTTCACATGTGAAAAAGAGCTATTTCACATGCGAAAGTGTCTACAATGAACCTCACCCGGGAAGGGTTCCGTGTAGACCCCTTAAATTTTGTAGACCCCGTAGACCCCTTATAAAACTCAATAAAACTCAATAAAACTCAATAAAAATAAAACTCAGTGTTGTAAATTTGGTTTTTTTATTACGATAAGCTTTTAAGAACCAAATAAATAAATAAATAAATAAACAAAAAACATTAAAAATCAAACATTTTAAGACAATGAGTTTTAAACGCAACACTGAGTTTTATTGAGTTTATTGAGTTTTAAACTCATTGTCTTAAAATGTTTAATTTTTAATATTTTTCGTTTTTCTTTTTTTTTAATTGTCTTTTTTTGTTCTTAAAAGCTTATCGCAAATAAAATAAACTAAATTAACATAACTGAGTTTTATTTTTAGTGAGTTTTATTAAGTTTTATAAGGGATCTACGGGGTCTACAAAAAATAAGGGGTCTACACGGATCTTTTACCTATATATATATATATATATCATCCAAAATGTTAATAACAAGATGAACGAATGAACCGAATTAATTATAAGGAAATATGAATATAAATTAGGTTCAAGTACTATAACTTTTAAATGCTAAAAATAATTAAAAATAAAATAATCTTCTTTATCCGTTGTATTTGGAATTAATTTATATTTTTTTTGAAAGAGTTAAAACTTGAATTTAAACAACAACAAAATTGGTCGTCAAGGGAAAAAAAACACTTATTCAAAGAGAACGCTATTTATTTAAAACCTATACATTTATTCTGACGTACCGTTGTTTAAAAAAAGCTATAAAGTAATTATTCAATAAAGTAATTATTTAACCGCTGTTATTGATATTAAATCATTTAAACGCTGTATATAATAGTTTTACCGCCGTTCAAGAGTATTTTTTGTAGACTTGTAATAGTGATATGTTCTCGTATATATTAGGAAGGAGGAAGCTTCCTGGAAGCTGCGTGCAATAAATAAATAATGGTTAATTTTAATGAAAAAGTTGTTAGAAACAACTAAAGCATGAATGAATCATGTAATATACATTATACATACGTTGATACATACGTGCATTGAAATATATATATATATATATATATATATATATATATATATATATATAGTGAAAAGTTCATTGTAGACACCCTCATAAGTGTAGACATGTAGACACCCTATTTCACCATTAGATCTCTTGATCTAGTGGTTGTGATAATTTCATTTTTTCCTTTTTTTCCTTTTTCTAATTGTTCAGAGCATTTCACATGTGAAAAGAGCTATTTCACATGTGAAAGTGTCTACAATGAACCTCACCCTATATATATATATATATATATATATATATATATATATATATATAATTCGTAACTTTAATTACCAGCACGTACTAGATGTGTAAAATAGTATCAACGAAAAATATTGACAAATCATGGTCCATCCTCAAAAGCATACATTTTACGTACCCTTTTGTTTACGATAAAATAGGAGATTAAAAAAAAACGCCACATTTCCAATCCAAAATCCTCAATAACCCAAGTAGTCTATATGATCTAGCTTTTTATAGCTTTAGACTAGGAATATATTTACTGCAACATAGGTGATGATTTTTTATTGTTACTATTGGCGTAAATAGGTAGATTATTAGTGATGATAATTTTGGTATTTCCTATTAACAACTTAACATAAACTATAAAAAATACACTGAGAAAGAACGATTCTATTCAGATTTAATAATATAAGAAACACACACATATATATAATTGATGTTACGGTATCAAATTTCACACTAGCATTTTACGGAAAAGTCGATTACTTCCAAACGACAGAACATGTTTCACATTAACACAACGACCCATACCAAAATTTTAAAAGTATCAATATATTATCTAAACCGTTCAACCCACCCATTTTACCACCTCTCGTTTGTATTAATGATTCAGAAACCGCATCAAGGAAAACTGTTTCGATGGTCGATGTGGGTCGGGTTCAAAACCAGTTATGGTTCGCGAACCAAGTTTTTACCCAACAACTGTATATCAACCTAACCCAAGTTAAGTGAGTAGAAGAGTCCACCTATATGTATATATAGATGTTCTCAACAAGCAATATATACAAACTAATTAAATTGAATTATATATTATGAATTTAAAACAAACAATAAACATACAAAAAAAAAACCAGTAATTAATTTATAAAGTAATGGAGAACGGAAAACGGTGACATGAACACAAGATCAAACAAACTATAAGCATAGTACAAATTAAAATCCTTAGTAGAAATCAAATCATATGTGTTGTAATCTAATTAATGACATGTTAATACTAAAAAGATGCATGCGGTTATCTTAAAACCAACTTGGTTCAATCCATGTGTGAGGGTCACAGTAATGTTTAGTTTTCAATAAATCAGCACTGAAACTTTCTTGGATACTTTTGTCATCAAAGTTGTGATACCTGTTTGTTTCGAGAGAATAAAACACTATCTTCGTGCCATCCTTATGCAATGTCCTTGGAAAGTAAATCTTGTTCCCCATTTCTGGTGATTTGGCGTCAAGGCAGATACAAGATGTACCAGAAATATAAATCATGTGTCTTCCCAACCAATTTGTTTTCTCCCATTCCGTTGTAGACTTGTTTAGTTTAAACACCTCCACTGATCTTCCAAGATCATCTATTATAACCAGTAAAAGATGCTGATCACAACTTGTCATAAAGTATTTTGGGCGAGATTTGCATTGACTTTTTGGGGTTTCGTCTATAACAAAATCCCAAGAGTAATCAACCTCAGTCATGTCTCTAAAAGAGTGGACTCCTTTATTGTTACACAAGGCATAAACATCTCTACCATTGAATGTTGGAAAGTGATAAGAATACGGATCATCACCACCGAAATTCAAAGGGAAATAAAACCATGTTGGTTCCCTAGATACAAAACAGATGAAAATGTGACGTGGCCCAAATCTTGTAAATCCAACAACCATACAATCTGATGAAGTAGGTGGTGCTGAGAAACAAAAGCTTTGTAAAAAAGGTACACGCGGAAGCTTACGAATATCACTTGTAAATGGGTTAAAGAGTGCGATCTCGGGTCCACCCTCGATTTTATACATTAACAACCAACCAAACCTGGAACAGTATATCTGGTAATCACCCTTGAGTTCTTGAGGTATTGTTATAAAATACCTTTCACCACATATCGGATCTATAAAAGTGATAATGCCTCGATAATTGTCTAACACCATTAACAATGGTGAAACTAACGAGTAAGTGTGCAATCTCCTTAATGTTGCTTCGTTGTTCCATTGAATCGGAGGTGCTGCTAAACGACAATGTTTGCATGTAGCACGAAACCTCATGTACTCGATAGCAATACAGTGCTCCATAATTATTTCCAAGATATGAATCGGTATATCGAGCAAGTGTGACTCACCCGTTCTGCAATCAAAACCATTGTTATCACCCTTTTCTGGTTTTATGATTATCTGAGCATCCTTTTTCGCTTCTTCTTGCTTAGTTTCAAAATGATCAATTTCCAACCTACAAAAAATATAATAACAAGAAAAACTTTTCTATCAGAAATAAAAACATATAAACTGAATAATCAAAAGATAAGTAACTAAATCTAATACCTCCATTCAAGCATTGCCCACGCGTGCACTTGGCTTTCTTGTACTAGACGGGGCATAGAAGATAGAGACACGGTTCTATCTTCGGCATGGAACGAATATATTATTTTACCCGACTCGCCAAGAATATGTACATAACCCCCGACCTCGGAGTTAACTGCAGAATCATAGTAGCATGTTGAATAACCGCTTGCATATTCTATAAAAAATATTGCATCTTTGAGGTCTACCACTTTCTCCCACACCAAACTAGTAAAATCCAGTTTAAACAAGTACACGTTACCAATCATCGTTTCATCTGTAAAACATACACCAATGCAGAACAGATCTTGACAGGATCCTATTAAGAACATATCAATGGTGTCGAAATTATTATAGGCGGGACAACGATTGTAAGAAGTGTAAGGGACTTTCACAAACGGCATTAGAGTTATCACAACTTCTTTATCACCTTTAACCATAATGTCAACATGTATCACAAACCTATAATCAGGCCCCAAGGTCATGGCATACACCTTACCGTTGCAACAAGTTGGAGATTCTAGTAAACAGTCATCTACACCGCTTATGATCCGGAGCTGTTTAGCATATGACATTTCGGTCCATTTTAATCTCTTTATTTTACGGTCTAGCCGAGAAAAAACAATCGTGGGAACTTCAGATGTTGTTAACAGGAAAATCGAACCTGGCTCATCCGGAGGAGCTGACAGGCAACATTCGTGAGCGGGTTCTTGTTCATGAACCAAAGGTGGAAGACGAATCAACTTAGAAGTGAGCGGGTTCTATAGAGACCATAGGACATCATCTGAATGGTTAGAGAGAATCACCCAGCCATGAAAATATGCACGGATTCGTCTCCCGTGTAACTCGTTGACTCGTTTCTGGTAATGATACTGGTGGTCGTCTAAGGTGTAGAAAATCTGGGAATCAGATTCAAGATTCTGAGCTATAAACCACTGGTGCTGCTTTGCAGGAACCGAAATCTGCTTTTGCTCCATCTAATATGTTCATTAAAATATACTTACTTCATTAATAAATAAATAAATTAAAAAATCAGACTTTAACACACTATTTTTTAACAGAATACGTACAAATAAATCTTTGGACACAATAAAAAATCTCACTAAGCCTCTGGTTTCAGTAAAAGACTCTGTTTTTAATATCAGATAATTAGGGATTTGACCTTGGTTACCTGGATAAGGAATACAGGGGAAGATCGACGAATTCAATTCAAAGGCAGATGCAAATCAGCAAAGCGGCGACGGAACTTGATCGGCGGTTGATTCAGTGCGGCGGCAGAAAAGCAATTCGCCGGCAGAAAGCTTGAATTCAATTCAAGCACGTGATCGAGGGTTTTCGTGAGGGTTAAATAAAGAAAGTGGCCGCGGGAAACCTAAATCGTTCTTTTGGGTTATGACCCCGTTGAAGATTTTAATTATTTTTTATTATTAACCTCATAAATTTAAGGGGGTTGCAAACGAGTGAATGACACAAAAAAAAAATGCTAAGGGTGATTGTAATGATTCGGGAGAGGGGGTGTTCCCCGAGCTCGGGACCTTTGCAAAAATGTGTTGCCGCTATTAGGCAACTAGCTTATGGCATTTTATCCGATGCGTTTGACGAGTATTTGCACATCGAAGAGAAAACCGCAAATATGTGTCTTAAAAAAATTTGCAAATATTTTTGTGCTATGTATCATGAAAAGTATATGCGTCGACCAACTTGGAGTGATGTTATGCACCTCTACGAGTTTCATGAACAAAAACATGGTTTTCCCGGCATGCTTGGTAGTATTGATCGCATGCATTGGGAGTGGTCGGCTTGCCCTAACGCATGGCGCGACCAATTCCACTGTGGTGATCATGCACGACCAACCATAATGCTAGAGGCGGTTGCATCACAAGACTTGTGGTTTTGGCATGCATATTTTGGAGTCGCCGGTTCAAACAACGAGTTAAATGTGCTTCAACAATCAAACTTATTGAATAATCTAATTAAGGGTAAGGCACCCGAGTCTTCGTTTGAAGTAAATGGCACCCTTTACGAACATGGATATTATCTTGCCGATGGCATATATCCAGATTATTCAGTGTTTGCAAAGACTCTAACGGCTCCAACAACTGAAAAAAGAAAAAAGTACGCTAAAGCACAAGAAGCGGCGAGAAAGGATGTTGAACGAGCGTTCGCATGTTTGAAGAAGAAATGGAAGATCATCGAAAACCCGGCGAGGGGAAGACACATCGAAAGAATTACAAACATCATATATGCTTGCATGATTTTGCATAATATGATTAGGGAGGATGAAGGGTTTGCAATCTGCTCATACGAACCCGATGATGTTCAACAAACGAATAAGGAACCACCACAACATATTATCGATGAAAATGTTATGAAGATTCGTGATCAAGATACACATCAGAGTCTACGGTCCGATTTGATCGAACACATCGATCATGTTTGGGAAGCCATACCGCCCCATCCCGAGGAGGAGTCCGATGAATAAGACGAAAGCGACCCCGACGAGTTTTAAGTTTTTTTAAATGTATTGTAATTTAATTTCCATGAATTGTAATCTTTTTTATTTATTTAAATGAAGTTTTTATTTTCTTTTAGTTATTATTTAATCTTTTTCTTATTTATTTTAAAGAAGGTTTTAATTTATTTTAGTTAATATTTTAATTTTCTTGAATAAGAAAATATAAAAAAAAAAGTTGCGTGGGATCATGAGATTGTGAGAGAGGTATTACAAGCAAAATGTATTACAATCACCCTAAACACATAGGATAGCCACGACGTAAAAAAATGCTAAACACACAGGATATTATTTTCTAGAGTAAATTACGTTTTTGGTCCCTGAGGTTTGATCATTTTAATCAATTCAGTCCAAAAAGAATTTTTTTAACATATCAAGGCCTGGGTTTTATAATTGTAATGATTTCAGTCCTAAAACTAACTCTGATAAATTTCTCTGTTAGATCTAGGGACAATACAGTAATTTCATATATCAGGGACTTTTTATGCAACTTATAAACATGTTTATATTTAAGGGGTTGTTTGTGTAATTAAATTAAAATAATAAAATGAGCTAAAAATAAAAATAAAAACCCTAATCAAATAACCCTCCATCATCGGTCAGAACTCAGATGGTAGCCTCTTCCCTCCCTAACCTAATCTTCGTCTTCATAGTTCCGGTGACCATCGATCTACCTCTTTCTCCCTCTCTATCTGATCTCTATATTTTATATCCCCTCACTTGATCTCGTCATTTTCCCGGCAAAAAGGAAAAAAAATTACTAAGACGAAGAAGAGTGTTTTGAAGATTTTAACAATTAATTTCAGAAGCAATCCCTCAATTATAAACATCTTTATAAATCACATAAAAAGTCCCTTGATATATGAAACTACTGAATTGTCCCTAGATCTAACAGACAAATTTAACAGAGTTTGCTACAAGACTGAAAGCGTTACAAACTGTAAAACTCGGGCCTTGATATGTTAAAAAAAATCTGTTTGGATTGAAATGGTTAAAATGAGCAAACCTCGAAGATCAAAAACGTCATTTACTCTTTTTGTATTATTATTATTATAGCATATTTTTGTTTATGGTTGTTTGGGTTTTGGTTGGAGTTCATGGTTATGGATACTTTTTTTCTAAAAAATATAAAGTGAAAGAGATGAGTAGGAATAGATTTATAAAAATTGTATTTAAAATGAAGTTTAATTAAATAGGTTGGAATGAATTTTTTTTTAATGACTCGATCAACGGTTATTTTTTTGGTCGTTCGACGACTATCTTCCATGGATGGTGCGCACGAAGCTTCTCACGGAATCTCATCACGCAGCCTCATCATGCCATAGAGGGCGTGTTACGTGGCATGATGGGTGGCGTTAAAGCCCATGACGTTGTTAAACTCAGATATACCTCGTGTTTTCTATTAAAGCAATAAAATAAATATTAACTTTTTAGTAGATCATCAGTTACATATTTTAAAATTAAAGGTATTTATGGATCCGGAGGTAAAAGACAAAACAAAACAAATATACTTTTTTATGTTTATATCAAGCTATCCGAATTTAGACCGTTAAAAGTTATAAAGTCTTATTAATTCAATAAGCCTTTATGTCAAATTGTTATTGTGTTAGAGTGTTAGGTTTGCTCTAATTCAATTTTATGTTTGTTTCATGTTAAATGAGTTTGGGCTTCTAAATTGCTTATTGGACTTAACGAAAAAAGCAAGATGGGCTTGGAGCAGCTGGGGACTGTTGTTGTTTAATCTCGTGGGAGGTTATGGATCAAGACCCGGTTTATATCTGGATGCTTTGGATTATTTAGAAGCATTAAGAGTTTTCTCAGTCGATTTATTAAAGTTTCCCCTTATCTTCTTCACACAGAATTTTTTTTTTAGGGTTTCTTCTATAAAAGAGCTCTAAGTGAGTGATGTTGTTTATTAGTCCAAAACAATAATTGTGAATATTGTTAATAATTAGATGATTCTGGATCCTTATATTTAGCTTTGGTAGTTATTTGTTTCCTAGAATAGTGCTCTCCTATGCCTATATGTACTCCTGTATTCCTATGTATTATTCAATGAGAATTGTGTTCATCATTCCATAATATGGTATCAGAGCCTGAAATACTCAAACGAGTTTCTCAGATCCTCCTTGCCTTGCCATCGCCATCCTCCCCTCCCCTCCTCTCTTGCATTCTTCCTGTCTCACCATGTCCGACGATACAAACTAGTTATAAATATATGCAAATTAGATTATAATTATATTTATAGTTTTTTTAAAAGTCAACCGTGTAATACACGGGGATACAAACTAGTTATAAATATATGCAAATTAAATTATAATAATATATAATTAAATACAACTTAATAATAAACGAGCCAAACCTAGCCAAAATCAAGCTTAAATAATTTCTCATTACCTGAGCTCGAGCTTCAAAGATAAAGCTCGAATTAAGTAGAACTTGAGCTTAAATAGTAAATTTGCTACAGAAGTTCACTCGATATTTATTATTGTTTAGGTCTTCTTTCTCTTCGTTTAATCAAGAAAGCTGGAGACTGTTTCACGTTCACTCGGTACAAATTTTTACGAGTGGATATATATACTTGATGCCTTTAAAAGTTAATTCTTTTGAAAGAGCAAAGGAATATTTCGATTGCTCATTCTTTCACGTAGGGCTATAAACGAGCCGGGGCTAGCTCGAGCTCGACTCGTTTAGTAAACAAGCCAACTCGGCTTGACTTGTTTTTATGAATGAGCTGAAAATTTGATCTTGAGCTTGGCCCGTAAAAAACTCGAGCCAACTCGTTTTTTTTTTAAATTAACTTTTTACATTGTACACAATTATTTATAAAGAAGAAAAGCAACTTTAAGATTTTTAAGCAAATAGTACACCAAAATCAACTATTCTAACCCAAAATAACCCAACCGCAACCCCCTCAAAATCTTTCTTTTAGGTTTTAATTTTAATATATATATGTATGTATATATATTTGATATATAATTATAAAACATGCATACCCCTACATGCATATCTATATCTATATCTATCTATCTATATATATAATAAAAGAAAAGTTTTTGGCACTACAATTTGCCATGTGGCACCACCACAGTCATCCTCAATAATTTTTCCCGCCAATAAACATTTACAAGTGGATCTTCTAATTTTGGATATATATATCCACTATTTATTTATTGTAGCGAATCTTCTAATTTTGGATATATATATCCACTATTTATTTATTGTCTTCTAAAATTTTTAATAACCAATTATTTAATTACTTAATTTAATATATAATATAGTATATTAATTTACATCTATCTATATCTATCTATAATCTATACTATATAATAATGAAAAAGTTTGATCATAGTTTAATTAATAAAAAAAGAAACTTGAAATCACCACAAAATTTTAAATTAACCCGTGTAACACACGGGGATAAAAAACTAGTACATATATATAAACAACCAAGCCAACGAGTCAACCAAACGAGCCTACTAATGAGTTGAGCCACGAGTCGAGTTGCTCCTAGTTCAAACTCGACTCGTTTATAAAATGAGTCGAGCCGGCTTAACTCGTTTATAAACGAGCCGAGCCGGATTAACTCGTTTATAAACGAGCCAATTTTAAGCTATTTTCCGAGCGAGCTTCAAACGAGTTTTGAGCCATGGAATTTTTAAACACCCCTACTTTTGAGTGTTGTTTTTTTGGTAAGTGGTAACCATATCGAGAGTACTACTGATTAACACCCTAATGTTCACAATATTCATTTCTAATAACAAATTCTTTAATCAAGCAAAGTTGGTGTAGTGGTTAAATTCTAAGCTTGTGGTTGAAGAGACCCAATTTCTAGTCTTACTCACACCACTTTGTGAGATATTGTGGGCAATGAATGATTGAACTTGCTTGATCCTGAGTACAAGGGAGGGTTTACGGGCTTGTCCGGTTCCCGTCCGATGTTCCAAATGGGGGGCACTCTCGGGTTTCCTCGCTATGAGGTTCGGACTCGGGACAATGGATATGTCCAAGGTAATCAGTCTCGATACACCGCTGAGCAAATTGCCGTTCAAAAAATAAATAAATAAATAACAATCATTTAAAGTTTAAACTCAATTAACACCCCAAAATGTTCATAATATTCAATTTGTTAGTAAATGATCATGGATCTCTCTATGCATGACTAGATGTTTTTCACCTCCATCACCAATTCTTTAAATTTATTTTTGTCACCAAATTGTTTTTCTATAAGTACGTAAGTGTTTTTTTTTTTAATTTGTATCATTAAAAGATAAAATATTTTTAAAACTAATATTATAAATTTCAAATACAAATAAAAGCTACATAACAAAATTCAAAATTACATAAAACTAAAAATCAAACAATTACAAACCATACGTATAATTAACTACTCTAAAGAGTTAACAAAGCTTTTATTTATACGATTAGAATACAAAAGAAAATAAAGCAGTAAATTACAATACTTTTACAATTCAAAGTAATCAAACACAAGACATTATATTATATTATATTATACTATTATATAAAAGAAAAGTTTTGGGTCATATGTCATTCTCACATTCCACCTCATAATAATTTTTCCTCCTAAATCATCCCTTCTTATTTATAGTTTTTGTATTTCCATGGCAATAAATAAAAAGTATATATTGAATGGATAATCACCACCATAATTAATCAGAAAACCCGTTTACTTTTTAGGGTATTATAGCTGAAACAAAATATATTGCTAAAAAGGATTACCTTCAAGTCTTGAAAAATATGAGAATATGGAGAAAAGATTACTTGCAGTCTTGAAGAATATGATGTATTCTTGTTGTATGGTGCATCTTACAATAAAAAATTACTTTAGTTAAAATACCCTATTCATCGTAATCCAAAATTTGTAACACTCTAATGAGTTAAAACAACCATCAACTCAACATAAATATATTATATGTTAAAACTTGAAACAACGCCATTTTCAAATCATACACTCATTGTTTCAACAATTTTTGCAACAATGACTTCCACAGTTTTTTTATCGGTCAACGAAATCCCCGGAAACTCCAAGAGTATTTATACCAGTTAAGCTCATTACATGGAAAATCCACATACGTAAGCAGCCAAGTGGTCAAAACTGGAAGCTTAGGAATCGGACTTATAGCACCTATCAATCCTATGTCTCCCTCATTGTCAAAACCACTCGGACAAGTCCTCGTGATGTTCCACAACTATATCCTGTTGAAACCTAGCTATGCAACTTTCAAAATCTGTTATGGATACATGTAATTGTTGATCGAATCCTGAAATCGTTAATATAAAATACAGATAATAATAATAAAGATTACCTGTAGTCATCTGGTTGAGATCAGCAGAAGTCAGGTTGTCCATCCTGTGAGTAGCCTTGGTTCCCCTTTAGGGTGTATGCTAAAGATGGAGTAGAAACCGTAAAGGGTATTACGGTTTAGAGAGAGAGCCGAGAGAGAAAGAGAGAAAGGTCGAGATATATGTTGTGGTGATTAACCCTTAATCTCTCCCTAAGGGCCCTATTTATACACCTAAGGGGAAACCCTAGTCTATCTAGTAAGGGTAATTACGTCCATCAAGTAA
This sequence comes from Deinandra increscens subsp. villosa, assembly GCA_039602395.1. NCBI lineage: Eukaryota > Viridiplantae > Streptophyta > Magnoliopsida > Asterales > Asteraceae > Deinandra > Deinandra increscens. Next base: position 92,826,127 of record JBCNJP010000023.1, on the reverse strand, counting down.
TATCAGATAGGGTTAAATACGTAATTGATTATATATATATATATATATAAATTATGTCTAACAGTAATGTATCTTGGATGTTCCACCACACCTCATCATAAATATAAGTCATTCCCGTTTATTAGTAAGTATATGCAAGTTTTGTTTCATAATATATAGTTCTTCAATGTTGAAAAAAGATATGGATATCAAGAAAATTTTGAAGAAAATGTAAGTGATGATATAGGAAAATTAAGTTGAAATGGCCAAAGTATCCATCATATATAAACGATCGAGACACATGATTATATTTAATAACCATTGCTAGTGTATTAATGTCATGGACAAAATCCTTTATGAACCTCAAAAGTTGACATTGTAACCAAATCTATAAGTTTTCGACATATCACAAATTCACAATTAGAAAATTACATCTTACTCCAAAGAAATCCAATATATAATGAATGGTTTTGACCAATGATCTCTAGCCCAATTGGCTAGAAGGAGGTATCCAAGACATTATAAATGGGAGGTCTCGGATTCAAGTCTTACTTGTAACAAAAAATAAATAAATGGGGATTACAGGTTGAGCCAGAGGGTTTTCTCACCAGTGGTGAGTTTCCTCCTGATGGGGGTTGGAGATGATCGAGTGGGTGGGTAATGTCCCCGTCAGTGATTCAAATTTGACGTTCAAAAAATATATATATATATATAATGAAGGGTTTCGAAGAAAAGTTTATTTTAAGCAAGTGTTACATTAAAAAAAATATAAATAATAATATAGATGACGTATAATAATAAATTATTAATACGTATAACACTTGCATGATTAATATATGGAAAAAAATACCTAAATGATCATTTTGACTAAGTTTTATCCCAAAATAGTCATTTGATTTTTTTTTTATTATCAAAATAGTCACTCAACTACGGTCGTTGCGACTGTAGTTACGGTTTTGACGACCGTAGGTCCACTGAGCCATTCACAGTTTGTCACGTCAGCACGGACGGTCCTGACGATCGTGTATACAGTCTAGACAATCACATGGATTTTCGAGACGACCGTTGACTTTTTCCTTTTTAAATTTAAAATTTAAAGAGGAGAGAAGCGGTAGATTTAATGTATTATTTTTTTCTCTCCTCTTTAAATATACATTTTTCTCGCTTTTTTAAATTCTGAATTAAAAAAAACATAAAAAGTAAAAGGTCGTCTTGAAAATCCGTATGGTCGTCTAGACTGTATACACGGTCGTCAAGACCGTTTGTGGTGACGTGACAAACTGTGATTAGCTCAGTTGACTTACAGTCGTCAAGAGCATGAGTACGGTCGTCACAACCGTAGTTGAGTGACCAATTTAAAGAAAAAAAATAGTCAAAGTACTAATTTGAAATAAAACTTGGTTAAGATGATCATTTTAATCGTTTTCCTTGATATATTAACATCCCTTATTGATACAACATTGGAAAGAATGGGTTATTGATGAAAATTTCAACACCTAACAAGTCCTTTTGTTTATATAAGACCACAAACCACCACCATTACAAAATCTATCTTCCTCTCCAACTTTCCTTCATGGCCCAAACTCACCCAAAATTAAGGTATGCCATTTTCACCCTCCTCATATTCTCATCTCTCCTTCAAGCACAATCCCATCAATTTTCAAGAAAACTATCACCAAAATCACTAGGTTTCAAGAAGAAAAGCTAACTCACCTCCACTTCTATTTGCAAGAGATAGTCACGGGCGACCATCCTACCACCGTGAGGGTGGCTGAGGCCCCCACAACGAACACCTCTCGTACTTCATTTGGTGCCACAATTATAATCGACGACCCATTGACGGTGGGACCAGAACCGACCTCCAAGATTGTTGGAAGAGCTCAAGGGATGTATGCATTTGATAGTTTAAGTGAAAGTCAGTTGCTAATGGTTTTGAATTATGTTTTTGTTGAACGGAAGTATAATGGTAGCACTTTGAGTATATTAGGGAGGAATTCGGTTTTCTCAAAGTTGAGAGAGATGCCGATCGTTGGTGGAAGTGGAGTTTTCCGATTTGCACGCGGGAACGGTGATACGATTGTCGAATACAATGTGTATGTCTTACATTATTGATTGTTTATAGGATGTTAACCCTAGCTAATAAAAGGTTCTAAGTGTGTTTGTCTTATACAATGGTGTTTAAGGTGTTTCTCCCTTAAAATTGAAAGTTTAAGTCCTATAACTGACAAGGGTCATATAAAAATCGTTAAAAAAGTGTGTTTGTCTTAAGAAATCATTGAATTGTATTTGTTCTTTATTATATATTTTATCTAAGAAAGCAATTCGTTAATTCTCAAAAAAACATGTTTAGTAATAATCACTTCACAACCAACCAATGATGTCCAGCTCAATTAAACAGAAACATGTTAATCAATAATAGGAGGCTTGAGGATACCCAAGTTCGATCTTTGAGGCAACCGGGTTTTACAATTAATTAGTCGTTGTGTCTACGGGCGGATGGGCTAATGGGTTTTCTCTGAAGCTGGTGTAACATTGGACGCTTAAGGGCTCTGTACGACTGGGTTGGATAGCTGACGGTGATCTTTTATTATTAGATCACTCCGTACGGAGTATCTGATCCGCTTCCGTTTGTTGACCGTTAAAAAGAAAGTAATAATCACCTCACATATCAATAACACGCATACTTTTTCCAAGTAATTCATTAATTAATCCTAAAAACATCTTATATTTTCTACACCGTCACCACCTTTTACACTAAGGGTATGTTTGGTATGAGGTAATGGAATGAACGAGGGAATGAAATTGACAAGGTAATGGAATGGTTGAGGGAATGAAATGGATCATTACCATTCCATCATCCTGTTTGGTTACCATATGAGAATGAAATAAATCATTGTTTCGTGTTGTTTGATAGTTAGTAAACAAACTGATCGAATATAATTTTACCAAAATTTTCATTTAAAACAATATATTTGATTTATATTTATATTTTATTTTATTTTTTTTATTTTTTTTATTTTTTAACTTTTAGTTAATTTATTTTACTAAATATTTTGATTTTTAAGTTTTATTTAATTTTTTTATTTGCAAATTTACTTTTTTTTTATTTTTTGGTTTATATATTATATTTTATTTTTATTTTATGTTTATTTCATTATTTATTTCATTTTTATTTTATTTTTATGTTTTTCATTTTTATATTTTTCTTCGTATTTTTTTTAATTTTTTTATTCTTGATTTTTTTTTGTTTTCATAAAATTCTATTAAAAAATTAAATTGAATAGAATTTTCATTACATTACTTGAAAGAATGGAAGAAAAACACTCTACCCTTAAGGAATGAAAATCTTTATATATGGAAGGAACCACATTACTTACGTAATGATCCATTTCATTCCAATATGCTATCAAACATGACATTTTTCATTTCAATATAAATATGTAATCTCATTCCATTTCATCCTCCATTCCTGCATACAAAACGTTACCAAAATTTTCTTATAACTAAATTACATATACCATGAATTATATAGTTTTTAATATCTTATAGTTAAATTTAATATATTACTTTCTCATTTTAAACTATTTTTCTTTAATTTTTACAAACTTTGACTTGGTAGAGATAAAACAAAACCAAATCGATCCGTTCATATGAAAGTTGATCAAAGTTACGACATCTAAAAAACATATATTAAAATATGCAAAGAGGTAAAATAAATAATGATATAAACCCAACTCAAAAAATATCTCAAGTGACACTAAATATTTCAAAAGATACACACATTGACACAAAAAGTGAAAGGAAAAAAAAGCTATAGAGCTTATAGCATATTAATTTAATAAATAAAATCAAAATGGAAATAAAAGAAAATAATTTACATAAAATCAAAAACCGTACGATTTAAGAAATCATAACAAGATTAAGTCTTTAAATATGTAAATATCTGATTGAATATATATATTTTTTAAATTTCTCTTATCTAGCTATAAAATAATTCATAGTTTGCAGAGTTCATAGAAATATGATTGAACATTTAATTAATAATAAACAAAATTTTGAATTTAAATACTTGTACATAAAATAAAAGTTACAAGGAGAAATTAATCGATCCAGATGTTTAAAATAATAAAGTTGATTTAAATGTAAAAACAGCATGATGATAACTAATACTTATCATTCCGAGCTTTTTTCAAGGAAGCTTATACATTCAAAGTACTTATTCAGGACGAGCTCTGAGCCACGTTTTTTGAACAACCCTGCATATAATACAAGCATTCTATGTGTGTTTCGTCTTTTCAAGCTTATAGGTAACATCACAATGCGATAACATCTTCTTCCACACAGTTCTCCATCATCTCAGTTTTTTTAACAAAGAAATTTTCACTAAAACCCAACACTCTAACAAGATGCTAGCTAGAGGCAGCACGCGAGAAAATAAAAAAACAAACACCCAATTTCCCCAATCTAACACAAAATCTATATCCATGTGCTTGACCAGGCAAAGCTTCAATTCTTGATTTTCTTAACGAGATTAGCAATAGACGACCTTTTACCATTAAAAACAACATCATTCAACTCGTTCCAAATACACTAAGACCCCTAAGAATGATTGCTTGTAGACATCCCACTTTCCTTGGCCCCAACTTTTCGGTAGCATGAATGCTTAGCAAATCCATAACCGAAAACACATATATAGGCAAGTGATTTGTGCAATTTAGATACATGTTATCGTTTCATGACTTATCGCCCCCATAAAAACTTTTATCAAGCTTCGCCACTGGTTTCACAACTAATACATCCTTTTCAAACCTAGCTATGCAACTTACAATATTTGTTATCGGTACCTGTAATTAATGTATGTTGGATGTTCCACCTCATCAAAAATATATGTCATTCCCATTATGCAATTTTTGTTTCATAATATAGTTCTTCAATGTTGAAAAAAAAGATATGGATATGAGGAAAATTTTGAAGAAAATGCAAGTGATGATAGGAAAATTAAGTTGAAAAGGCCAAGGTATCCATCATATAGATACGATGGAGACACATGATAATATTTAGTACCTATTGCTAGTGTATCAATGTCATGGACTAAAAAGATATGGATATGAGGAAAATCAATGTTTTAAAAACCGGTTTTTTAGTTGAACCGGAAAACCTTTTGGGACCGGTTCGACCGGTCGGACCGGTTAGACCGGCCGGTTGAACCGGTTAGGGGATTTATATCTATATTTTTATAAAAATGTTAATAAACTTATACATCCCAACAAAAGTACTTAAAATACAATTATAATCCACTAAAAAATAATACCAAATATGTATTTCACAAAAAATATAAGTTTTAAACATTAAAAAATAGTAAAAAATAACAATAAAATTCAAAAAAAAAAGTCAGAAAACTTGTTCAACCGGACCGGTTGAACCGGAAAAAACCGGAAAAACCCGGAAAACCGCCCGGTTCGAAACGGTTCAGTTATGTCCAAAAAACCGGGGATTAAAAAACCGGTATGATCACCGGTTGGCGGTTGAACCGGACCGGTTGAACCGGTTTTTAAAACATTGAGGAAAATTTTGAAGAAAATGCAAGTGATAATAGGAAAATTAAGTTGAAAAGGCCAAGGTATCCATCATATATATACGATCGAGACACATGATAATATTTAGTACCTATTGCTAGTGTATCAATGTCATGGACTAAATCCTTCATGAAACCTCAAAAGTTGAGATTGTTTATGTAATAATTAATGAACCAAATGATTCTCTATATATATATATATATATATATATAGGGAGAGGATCATTTGAGAACTAATTGGGTTTGAGAACTAAAAAGAACTAATCTTAGCCACTAGTTTATATATATGAAAAACCCCCCATGAATTTGAATGCTCCCCCCTTGAAAATTAGTGGCCCAAATTGGTTCTCAAAAGTTCTCAAAAGAAAAAGTTCTCATTTGAACCTAACCATATATATATATAGAAAGGTTAATTTCGAAGAAAGGTATCTTAAGCACACGTTATATGAGAGAAGTTCAAATGAGAAGTTTGGTTTGGGTAAGAAGAATAAGAAAGATTTTCAGTTATTAGATCTTGATCTAATAAAAATGGAAAGAGAGGTATTTTAGTTTTAGCCATCTTTGTTGATTTTTTACCTATTTCCTCCATTTTTTAAAACCTTCATACGTTTCACATACGACATTATTTTTTAAAAAAGATTACACCATAAAAACGAGCATTTTTTTTTATCTTTAAAACGCGTATAGTGTTGCTATATAAAAAATTAAAAAAATTATTTTTTGTTTTTTGACACAATGTTCAGCTCATTATGTTATTATATAAAAATGTTTAAATCATTGTGTCAAAAATATATATAATGTTGCAATGTATAAAATTAAATACTCTTTCGGTTTTTGAGATCATATGACACAATGATCTGAACATTTTGACACAATCTGACACAATGATCTGAACATTTTTTTACATAATATGACACAATGATCTGAACATTTTGACACAATAATACAATGACACAATGAATTGGAAATTTTGATACAATTAAAAGAGTAAAAAATTTAATTTTATGTATAACAACACTGTACACGTTTTAAAGATAAAAAACACTCGATTTTATGATGTAATTTTAAAAAAAAATAATGTCGTATGTAAGAGTTATGAAGGTTTAAAAAATTGGGGGAATCTGATAAAAAGTCAAAAAATACCCTCACATCTATTGTTTTCTTTATTTTTTCTCTCTAATTCTACAAGGAAAAATTTTGGGCCATAAATCTTCATATAATTAAAGATCTATTGGCTATGATTCATTTTAATATATGGGTTATTGGATTTTAATAATCCCAAGTTTAACATATTGGCAAATAATAATCCCAAGTTTAACATTTACTCCCACCAGTCCCAACTTTAATCTTATTTACGGTCACCAGTCCCGCGTGTCATGCCAGGATCCGTCATATCCGTCAGGTTGGGACTGGTGACGGATCTGACATGACACGCGGGACTGGTGACAGTAAATAAGATTAAAGTTGGGACTGGTGGGAGTAAATGTTAAACTTGAGATTATTATTTGCCAATATGTTAAACTTGGGATTATTAAAATCCAATAAACCTTAATATATTTCTTATGTAAACCATAAATAATAATATAGATGAAGTATAAAAATAAATTATTAATACTTATGACACAAGCATGATTAATATATTGACATCCCTAATTGATACAACATTGGAAATTAAGAATGGGTTATTGATGAATATTTCCACACCTAACACGTCTTTTTTGTTTATATAAGACCACAAACCACCACCATTACAAAATCTATCTTCCTCTCAACATTCCTTCATGGCCCAAACTCACCCAAAAGGCCAAAATTAAGATATGCCCTTTTCACTCTCCTCTTATTCTCATCTCTCCTTCAACCACAATCCCATCAATTTTCAAGAAAATTGTCACCAAAATCACTAGGTTTCAAGAAAGAAAAGCTAACTCACCTCCACTTCTATTTACAAGAGATAGTCACGGGCGACCACCCTACCGCATTCAGGGTGGCTGAGTCCCCCACGACAAACACCTCTCGTACTTCATTTGGTGCTACAGTTATAATCGATGACCCGTTGACAGTGGGACCAGAACCAACATCCAAGATTGTGGGAAGAGCTCAAGGGATCTATGCATTTGATAGTTTAAGTGAGAACCGGTTGCTAATGGTTTTGAATTATGTTTTTATTGAAGGGAAGTTGATGTGTTGCAAACACATCCCTTTTTCTTATATCTTTTGTATGTGTTTGAGTCAAGTTTGAGTATGTTTTCATTAGTTTTATCTGTTTTATTGTTAAGTTGAGTCTTTGAGTCGGTATTTATGATTTTTACAAGTATTGTAGGAGTTTGATAAATTCCCGAGCCCATGTTTGAAGAGGACAGGATTTAACAAGAAAACAAGGAGAAGGGCTGGAGAAAGGTCCCCAGGCGTATCGCCTGGGGAGTGAAGTGTACCAGGCGATACGCGCGCCAGGAGAAAGTCAACGGAGTTCAAAGTCGGTTTGACCGACTAAATTGTCGTGTAACGCGATCCAGGCGTATCGCCTGGGAAGATAGAGGCAGCAAGCGATACGCTTGCAGCCTGAAAACCCGCAAAAGAAGCTTACTCGATATAAAATCAGATTTAGGGTTTAGTTTCGAAAAGGCTCGACTTCCAGACGATCAGAGAGAGGCTGAAGGCGATTTTCGAAGGCTGAGAAGGTGGAATCAAGTGGAGATCAACCCGGAATCATTATTCGACATTCAAATCAATTAACCGGTTCAGTTTCTATCTTCGATTCCTTGTATTTGGTTAGTCTTACAACTATGTTTAGGGTTAAAGATTCTGTTTTTATGGTTTCTTCTACTTTAACTATGGTGGTTGGCTAGATTAATGCCACCACCTAGACCGTTATGATGAATGTTTGATATCTTATGATTGTGACTGATTTTGACAATTTGATTGATGTTCGTTTTCTATTAAATTCCTATAGTTGCTGTGATTGATGCATATGTGTGTTTTGATTAGAGTATTAGTTGGTTGTCGATGCTTAATTTACCCGCGAATGTCTTTCGGTTTAGGTAGATTAGCTAAAGTAGTTGACCTTAGGGTTAATTGCTAAAGTGTAGTTAGGGTTTCCTTGACTATTGCATTCTCGGTTGATTGGTAATTTGATTTTAATGTGCTGCTAAACTGAAGACTTAAAAGGTACAGGTTTAACGGGTAGTTGGGTTGGTTAAAGTTCTAGGGTTGCACTGTCTCAAAAGGAAGTGTCCTAGGGTTTTGTCTAGCTTGGTATTCAGTGTCATTCACAGTAGTTATTGGTAGCTCCGGTTAGTCTAGGTGCATCTTAGGTATATCCGAGGGTGGCTAGGGTAATTGAAGTGGGACGGACTTAAAAGGTGAACCCTTGTTCGAGCGTTAGAATTCGAGTACTAGGACGGACTTAAAAGGTGAACTAGGATCCATCAGAATTGTCAAAGTTAGGAATGGTTGTAGGTGTTAATCGGGATTCAAGGTCTAGGTGGTGTCTTCTCTAATTTGATAGTTTTTCCAAAGTTTCTTGCTTTTTCCAAACTATCAAATTAGAGAAGACACCACCTAGACCTTGAATCCCGATTAACACCTACAACCATTCCTAACTTTGACAATTCTGATGGATCCTAGTTCACCTTTTAAGTCCGTCCTAGTACTCGAATTCTAACGCTCGAACAAGGGTTCACCTTTTAAGTCCGTCCCACTTCAATTACCCTAGCCACCCTCGGATATACCTAAGATGCACCTAGACTAACCGGAGCTACCAATAACTACTGTGAATGACACTGAATACCAAGCTAGACAAAACCCTAGGACACTTCCTTTTGAGACAGTGCAACCCTAGAACTTTAACCAACCCAACTACCCGTTAAACCTGTACCTTTTAAGTCTTCAGTTTAGCAGCACATTAAAATCAAATTACCAATCAACCGAGAATGCAATAGTCAAGGAAACCCTAACTACACTTTAGCAATTAACCCTAAGGTCAACTACTTTAGTTAATCTACCTAAACCGAAAGACATTCGCGGGTAAATTAAGCATCGACAACCAACTAATAATCTAATCAAAACACACATATGCATCAATCACAGCAACTATAGGAATTTAATAGAAAACGAACATCAATCAAATTGTCAAAATCAGTCACAATCATAAGATATCAAATATTCATCATAACGGTCTAGGTGGTGGCATTAATCTAGCCAACCACCATAGTTAAAGTAGAAGAAACCATAAAAACAGAATCTTTAACCCTAAACATAGTTGTAAGACTAACCAAATACAAGGAATCGAAGATAGAAACTGAACCGGTTAATTGATTTGAATGTCGAATAATGATTCCGGGTTGATCTCCACTTGATTCCACCTTCTCAGCCTTCGAAAATCGCCTTCAGCCTCTCTCTGATCGTCTGGAAGTCGAGCCTTTTCGAAACTAAACCCTAAATCTGATTTTATATCGAGTAAGCTTCTTTTGCGGGTTTTCAGGCTGCAAGCGTATCGCTTGCTGCCTCTATCTTCCCAGGCGATACGCCTGGATCGCGTTACACGACAATTTAGTCGGTCAAACCGACTTTGAACTCCGTTGACTTTCTCCTGGCGCGCGTATCGCCTGGTACACTTCACTCCCCAGGCGATACGCCTGGGGACCTTTCTCCAGCCCTTCTCCTTGTTTTCTTGTTAAATCCTGTCCTCTTCAAACATGGGCTCGGGAATTTATCAAACTCCTACAATACTTGTAAAAATCATAAATACCGACTCAAAGACTCAACTTAACAATAAAACAGATAAAACTAATGAAAACAGACTCAAACTTGACTCAAACACATACAAAAGATATAAGAAAAAGGGATGTGTTTGCAACACATCAGAAGTATAATGGTAGCACTTTGAGTATATTGGGGAAGAATTCTGTTTCCTCACTGGTGAGAGAGATGCCGATCGTTGGTGGGAGTGGGGTTTTCCGATTCGCACACGGGTATGCGCTAGCAAAGACTCGTTTTTTTAATGTTAGCAATGGTGATACGATTGTTGAATACAATGTGTATTAGACATGTATAGCGATTTATATATTGTCAATAGTATAGGGACGTGTATCGAAAATATTGTAACTATATATTTGTGTCAATGGAATGAGAGAGCAACTTTCCAATCCTAACATGGTATCATGATTCTCTCTTGATTGCCATCAATCTTCTCCTCTTTTCTCTCCCAAAATCACGTTCCTCATCCTCTTTTCCGTTACAAGCCGCCGGCCCTAGCCCTACACCACCACATCTCCGCCGCCAACCACCATGTCGGACAAGACTCCTCCTCCCCCGCCATCACCGAAACCACTACACCCAGCCCTCACCGTCACAAACATTAAGCACTTCATCCCCCTCACCTTGGATCTCGCCAACGATGAATACAACGCGTGGTCCACCCTCTTCAAGACTCATTGTCGTGCCTACTCCGTTATTGAGCACATCATCCCCTCCGAAGCCGCCGGTTCGTCCTCCGACCCCACTGCCGAAGATCGAGCCCTATGGAAACGTCTCGATTCCCTGGTACTTCAATGGATCTATGGCTCTATCACTCACCCTTTGCTCAAAACAATCCTCAAGGACGGTCAAACTGCAGCCCAAACATGGACCTCACTCGCCACTGTTTTTCTGAATAACAAGCATCAAAGGGCGGTTCATCTTCAAACTCAGTTTTCCACAACCCGTTTGGACGATTTTCCGGACGTCGCCGCCTATTGTCAAGCCATGAAATCTATTGCCGATCAGTTGAACGATGTTGGCTCCCCGGTTGATGACGCTCGTCTCGTATTACAATTGATTCAAGGTTTGAATGAACGATTTGATGGTGTTGCCATGTTAATCCAACAATCGAACCCGCTTCCCGACTTCTTCACCGCTCGATCGAAACTGATTATGGAGGAAGCCCGCAAGAAAGCTCAAAACCCAGCAGCGCCGACCGCCTTCGCAGCCACCGCTGGCTCCTCCAGCGCTGCCGGCGGCGGTCCGGCAGCCTCCCAACAGCTTCCCGCTGACTTTCGGTCACAGGTCCAGCGCCCATTTTATGATAATTTTTCTCGAGGACAGCGGGGCAATAATAATAATCGAGGGGGTAGACGTCAAGGGGGTAACAATGGTTACAACCGCGGGCGGCCACGTCAAAACCGGGGCGGTTTTAATTCGCATGGCAACATGATGCAACCCACTCCTTGGCATGCAAACAACTTCACTCCTTGGTCCTACAACCCGGTTTGGCAAACACCACCAGTACCCTATCCTACCATGCAGCCACGTCCACCGACTCAATTCCGCAACAACAATTCGGCCGGCATTCTCGGTCCCGCTCCAGCACAAGCATACAACATGGAAGGATCCTTTATGCCACCCTACACTCCGCAGGCCATGCATACCACTCCCACTTTCAGTCAGGACCAGCAGTGGCATTTAGACACCGGCGCATCTCATCACATGTCCAACACGGCAGGTATAGTCTCAAATCATGTCAATAATAGTACTCAAAACCATATTGTCGTCGGTAACGGTTTTCAAATTCCCATCACCGCCACCCGTACCACCACTTTAAAACCACCTTTCCCTCCTTTAAAACTAAATAACATACTTATTGCTCCACATCTTATTAAAAACCTTTTATCCGTTCGCCAGCTTACCACTGACAATAAGATTTCCATTGAATTTGATCAATTTGGTTTTCTTGTGAAGGATTACCCGACGCAGATTCCTATCCTCAGATGTGACAGCTCGGGGGATCTTTACCCGCTCTCCACGCCTTCTACTCGTCTCACAAGACCATTTGCATTTGCTGCCCTGTCTCAAGCTCTTTGGCACTCTCGTTTAGGCCATCCCGGCATTTCTATTTTACGTACTTTGAATTCACATAAATTTATTGATGTTGGTACTTTTGAGAATGAACATTTGTGTGAACCGTGTGTTTTGAGTAAACATATTCGCCTTCCCTTTCATGATTCTGTCACTACCACTAATTTACCATTTGATATCATTCATAGTGACTTGTGGACCTCACCCGTTCTTAGTACGGGAGGGCATCGATATTATGTTTTATTCTTAGACGACTTTACCAACTATCTATGGACTTTTCCCTTAACTCACAAATCCCACGTTTTCAGTGTTTTTCGTAACTTCTATACCATGATTAAAACTCAATTTAATGTTAACATCAAAACTCTTCAATGTGATAACGGAACTGAGTACAACAATAAACAATTTCATGACTTCTGCTCTACCACAGGCATGCTTTTCCGCTTTTCGTGCCCTCATACATCCCCCCAAAATGGCAAATCAGAGAGGAAGATTCGATCCATCAACAATATCCTTCGGACCCTACTCACCACCGCTTCCCTACCCACCACTTATTGGCATCATTCTCTCCAAATGACCACCTACCTCTTAAACATTCTTCCCACCAAAACCAAACACTTCCACTCTCCCACCTTTCTTCTCTACGGTCGCCACCCTTCCTATTCTCATCTCCGCACCTTCGGGTGCCTTTGCTACCCACTCTTTCCTTCCACCACTATTCATAAACTCCAACATCGCTCCTCCGCTTGCGTTTTTCTCGGATACCCCTCCAACCATAGGGGGTACAAGTGTCTCGAACTCTCTTCTCGTAAAATCTATATTTCTCGACACGTTGTCTTCGACGAGCGTGTTTTCCCCTATGCCACCACTCACTCTTCTCCCCCTGATTATTCCTTCTTGGAGAGCGGGTTAAGTCCTGCGACATGGTCACATTTCACCGAGTCTACACCCACACCACCGCGACCGACACCCACCACACCTCCCTCACCCACCGCCCCTCCCTCACCAAACCCGTCCACCCCTTCTTCACCGCCGAACCAGGCCACCTCACCACCACTTACCGCCACGTCTACACCTTCCCCCCATCCCGTCACTACTAACGTGACCCCACCACCACCCACACCACCGCCACCACCCACACGTACCATGACCACCCGGAGCATGGCCGGGATCTCAAAACCCAAGCAACCTTTCAACCTTCACGTCTCGGCCATCACACCCGTTCCCAAATCCGTAACCGAAGCCCTATCCTCACCCGTTTGGAACCGTGCGATGACTGATGAGTTTAATGCTCTTATTGATAATGATACTTGGGAACTGGTCCCTCGCCGTTCGGATATGCATCTCATTCGGTGTATGTGGATTTTTAAACATAAACTTAAGTCTGACGGTACTCTTGAGCGCTACAAAGCGCGCTTAGTTTGTGATGGCAGGTCTCAGCAGGTGGGGATTGATTGTCACGAGACGTTTAGCCCGGTCGTCAAGCCGGCCACTATCCGCATTGTTCTTTCTATTGCACAGGCTCATGGTTGGGGTATTAATCAGTTGGACGTCAAAAACGCCTTCTTGCATGGTCACTTACAGGAAACAGTTTATATGCATCAACCAGCGGGTTTTCGGGATCCTTCTTGCCCTTCTCATGTCTGTCGCCTCAAGCGCTCATTATACGGTCTCAAACAAGCACCACGGGCTTGGTACCAGCGCTTTACAGATTTTGTCTCTACCATCGGGTTTCGTCACAGTGCTTCTGATCACTCATTATTTATCTATCGACATGGAGGTGACGTGGCATATTTACTTCTCTACGTTGATGACATCATTTTCACTTCCTCTTCTGTCTGTCTACATCAGCGGGTCATGTCCCAACTTTCTTCAGAGTTCGCAATGAAAGACTTGGGGCCACTTTCTTATTTTCTGGGTATCTCTGTCACCCGTGATCGACATGGTCTCTTTTTGTCCCAACAGACCTATGCCACTGACATTCTTGCTCGAGCTCATATGTCTGACTGTAATCCCGTTCAGACACCCGTGGACACTAACGGGAAACTCAGTTCATCCGCTGGCGAGTTGATTGACGATCCCACCACTTACCGGAGCCTTGCGGGAGCTCTTCAGTACTTGACCTTTACCAGGCCCGACATTAGTTATGCGGTACAGCAGGTTTGCATGCATATGCACGCCCCTCGCTCTTCTCATCTACTGGCCTTGAAACGTATTCTTCGCTACATCAAGGGTACATTATCCATGGGCCTACATATGACCTCTACTTCTCCATCGTCTCTTGTAGCTTACACGGACGCTGACTGGGCAGGCTGTCCGGATACGAGACGTTCTACATCTGGTTATTGTGTCTACTATGGGGACAACCTTGTTTCCTGGTCATCTAAACGTCAGACGGTTGTTTCCCGCTCCAGTGCCGAGGCTGAGTACCGAGGGGTGGCTCATGCTGTCGCCGAGATCTCATGGTTACGCCATTTGTTACTCGAGCTTGGGTCCCCGCCTCAACGCACTTCACTGGTTTATTGTGATAATGTGAGCGCCATTTATCTATCCGGGAACCCCATTCAGCATCAGCGCACCAAGCACATAGAGATCGACATCCATTTTGTTCGCGATCAGGTTCGCCAAGGTCACATTAGAGTGCTCCACGTTCCGTCTCGCTACCAGCTTGCTGACATCTTTACGAAGGGTTTACCTCGTGTTCTTTTCCTTGATTTTCGAGACAGTCTTCGCCTTCGTCATACTCCGCCTTAGACTGAGGGGGTATATTAGACATGTATAGCGATTTATATATTGTCAATAGTATAGGGACGTGTATCGAAAATATTGTAACTATATATTTGTGTCAATGGAATGAGAGAGCAACTTTCCAATCCTAACAATGTGTTTGTTTTACATTATTGATTGTTGATAATACCCTAGCTAATAAAAGGTTCTAAGTGTGTGTATCACCCTAAAGTTAAATTTAATAATAATGATAATGATAAATAATAATTTAGTAGTTGTACTCAAAATTGTTCAAGGTACATATAAATCACGTAACGATAGTTGAATTTGAATTGAAGTTAAGTCTTTTTTTTTATACAGATTATGTTTTGATAACTCATGAATTTATTTAATTTAATCTATGATATTCATATGATAAATCATAGTTTCTTGAAATAATTATAAATTCATATGATAAATGCATTAATTTCTTGGTTAACGATATTCATCTGATAACTATTAGGACTTGTCCTAGTGGTTATTGGCGATGAAAGAAGACTTGAGATTGAGAGATCACAAGTTCGATCTTTGAGCTTTCAGGTTTTACCATCCGGTCACTTGCAGAGATGGATTTTTTCTAAAATCAGTTTAACTGGTCTAAATACTCTTCGTGTTTTCCGGGGGATATTTTGGCCATTCAAAAAAACGATATTCATCTGATTTTTTTGAATTGATGAGCTCAATTATTGTTTAGTTTTTTTATAATTTCAACGTGGGTTTCTTCTTTAATACCCCATGAAACGGAAACAACCCTAAAGACCTTAACTTTTTTTTAACGGTGTTTGAAACTACTCTTCAAATCTCTAATACCTGAGTGAGTCTTCCTGAGACGGGATTGCAACCGTCTATTCTACACTCCAGGCCTGACTCATCCAGGAACATCATCAAGGAGGAAACTCACCACTTGAGAAAAGCCCCCTTGAGTCAGGTTTGAACCTGAGACCTCTAGGTCTCCGAGCTCAAACCTTCATCCCCATACCATTGGGACAAATGCCCAACGGTTAAAGACCTTAACGAAATATCATATTTACCTTTCATTATAAAACCAAGTCTAGATTGTATTTTGATCAGTTGCAAGTGTTCAACATATCTGTTTACGTTTTTTTTCAAGTATTTTTAATCGACACCATCGTACTTAAGAAAAAGTTAGCGGTACACAAGTTTGAGTATAAGCGATTAAGATACTAATAACATATATATGTATATACAATATATAAGAAAATAAAGTTGTAAATTACAATACTTTTACAATTGAAAGTAATCAAATACAAGATATAGATAAGTAAATCACAATAGGGTGATAAATAATTCGTGTTCAATACAAGTCGGTTATCAATATATGTATGTATCTAGGATGTTCCACCTCATCATAAATACAAGTCATTCCCATTTATTAGTATATGCAATTTTTGTTTCATAATATATAGTTCTTATAAATGTTTGAAAAAGATATGGATATCAAGAAATTTTTGAAGAAATGCAAGTGATAGATGATAGGAAAATTAAGTTGAAATGGCCAAAGTATGAAGTACAATTTACCTTTCAATATGGTGATCAATGGTTCAAATCTCATTTGACATAAAAATATAGTATATTATATAGAAGTGGGTCAAAGGTTTTACCACAGTAAATTTTTGGACGGTGAGTTTCTTCTCGAATGGTTGTACAACACTACTGGAGCGGACTTTTTAATTTGCATCAACTTCTTAAGTCTCAAAAATATGTCTAGTAATAATCACTTCATATATCAATAACACACACTTTTTCAGTCCGTAGGCCCTAATTGAGCGGACTTTTTAATTTGCATCAACTTGTTTGTTGTTCGATTTCTTTCATATAAACATCACAAACTTCATACATTCTTTACACAAACCCAAGTTTTTCATCATCATTTTCCTCCATATTTTCACCACCACTCAACCCAAACCATTTTATAGGCGGGGTGTAAATGAGCCGAGCCGCTCATGAGCTACTCAAGATCGACTCAATATAAAAACTTGAAATGAGCAAGCCTTAGAGCTCGAGCCGAGCTCAAGCTTTGTAATAGGGCTCGTTTAATAAACGAGCTCGAGCTCGAGCTTTACATATCGAGTTCGAGCCGGCCCGCGAGTCTTTACAAGCCTTTTATTTATATAATTTAAATATAATTTTTCAAATATATCTAAAAGAAAATAATTATTATATATAAAATTATGATAAAATAAGAAAATAATGTATTATTTTCTATATAAAAAAGTATAATTCTAAATATATACAAAGTTAATTATAATAATATATAAATAAGTAAAAATTAATAATAAACAAGCCAAGCTCAAACACGAGTCCTGTTAAATTTAAACGAGCCGAGCTTGGACTCGGCTCGTTTACACCCCTATTTTCAAGAAACTTCCCTGAAAACTCACTCAACTTCAAGAAACAAAAGCAAACCCACCATTAACACCACTCCCAGCCTCTTCGGCTATGATGATAGATGACACGCTAACCGTGGCGCCAGAACCGGAGTCGAAACTCGTAGGACGAGCTCAAGGGTTATACGCGGCGGCGGATTTGGAAGAATTGAGACTTTTGATGGTCTTCAACTATTACTTCATGGAGGGAGAGTACAATGGGAGCACTTTGAGTATATTGGAGCGGAATGGGACGTTTACGCGGTTGAGAGAAATGGCGGTGGTTGATGGCACCGGGGTTTTTCGGCTTGCTAGAGGTTATGCTCAGGCAAAGACTTAGAGTGCTGCTTTGAAAACGGGGAATGTGGTGGTGGAAAGTGGGGACCTAGAGCAAGCCTTAGGTGTTCGCCCGGCACACATGAATTTTTTTTGCGGTGTGTTATTTTTCCGATTTTTTAAGAACCAAACCCCAAGAAATTTGGTGACCGAACCCCATAGAATTTTACACCGACCCTCAACTTAAAAAAAATTGTAGTTTTAAAAAAGTATTCAAATCACTAATAAGTAATACACACAATAATATTTATGATTTTAAGTTTTTAACCCATTTACCCAAACTCAATTACCATTTACCCATACTCATCTCAATTAGTTATAACCAAAGCCCAACACTTAAAGCCCAAAAAAAATGTTATAATGAGAAATAGTTGCTTAAAAAAAATATCCATTGATAATATGATTGATAGCTTTTAAAAAATGAAAACCCGTAGATAACAACTTTAAGTGTTTTGTAATTTTGTTCTCGGATGAGGAATGACGTACAATACTAATTTCGTTATCGGTTATTATATTTTAAGTTGAGGAATGATGAATTTTGTTCCAAGTGTTTTTATATTCCATTATGATGTTCAATTATCATGTAGAAATGAAATAAATCATTGTTTCGTGTTGATTAATAGTTAGTAGAAACAAAGTAATTGAATACAATTTTACCAACATTTCCATTTAAAAAATATATCTTTTATATTTATACAATTTTAACTTTTTTAGTTTTCAATTTATATTTTTTTTACTTTTTTATCAAATATTTTAATTTTAATTGTTTTTTAATTTTTATTTTTATTCTAATTATTTTTTGTTTTTATTTATTATTTAATTTATTTATTTTTATATCTACTTTTATTAAAAAAATTCATTTTTACTTTATTTTTTTATTTTACATTTTTGTTCGTACTTTTTAAAAAATTTTATTCTTAAATTTTACTGTTTTCATAAAATTTTATGATCGAAAACATAAAATTGAATAAAAGTTCTCATTCCATTATTTGAAGGAATAAAAAGAACATTATCCTGTAAGGAATGATAACCTTTGAAAATGGAATGAATCGTATCACTTAAATAATGGTCTATTTAATTCCAATATGCAGCCAAATATGTAATTTATTCATTCACATATAACGACATTCAATTCCACCCTCCATACCAAACATTATGTGATTAAACAAACATCTAATTATCAATCAACTCAGTTTATTTAAGGTGATCGATAGTACTCAAGTCCCAAAGGCCAAACACCCTATAGTTCACCTTACTGGGAGATTTCAAAGTCCAAAAAGATTACACACATTTATAAAAATATCACAAATGATACTTACATTACTCCGATTTTAGCTGCCGATAATTAGTTTTAGTCTCTTGAAAATCCAAGTTTGATTTTCCCTTCTTTTTTAAGGCCAAAGTAATCAGATATATTGAAAAGCAGGTTAAAGATTGCTTCAGAGAAATTGACTTTGAGGGTTCTTAAACATCAAAATAATCACCATGAATGATTTCAAACTCAATACAAGTTACAAACTTATGCACCAAAACCATCAAATTATCATAGGGAAAGAGGAAAAGTTAGTAAATTTCAACAAATGAATCAAACTGTAACATCATATATAAAGTTTCTTCAAATTGGTGACTTATTGATGATGCACATAAAGGGAAACCTGTAAATTCAATTCATCTACAACAAGGCAAAATGTAAAATTGAAGTGTTAGCTAACATACAAGGAGACATGAGCACATTAAAAAGATGCATAAGTAAAGAATGAAATAACTTAGAAGTTGTTATAACCTGTCACATTATTAGGACCAACTTGGTTCAATCCATGCATGAGGGTGACATAGATGTTTACTTCCGGAAAAACTAGCACCAAAACTTTCTTGGATCTTTTTGTCATCGAATGTGTGATACCTACATGTCTCAAGAGAATAGAACACTATCTTTGTGTCATCTTCGTTTAGTAATCTTGGGAAGTAGATCTTGTTCCCCATTTCAGGTGATTTGGCTTCAAGGCAGAAACATGATGTATCACATATGTAAATCATGTGTTTTTCCAAATCATCTATCTTCCCCCACTCTTGTGTAGACTCGTCTACTCTGAACACCTCAACCGATCTTCCAAACTTACCTATGATAACTACCAGAAGATGTTGATCACAACTTGACAGAAAGTATTGTGCCTGAGATCTGTTTGGGACTTTGTTTGCAACAAGCTCCCAATGGTAACCATCACGAGCCATATCTCTAAATGCTTCAACTCTTTCATTGTTACACAAGGCATAGATGTATCGACCATTGAATGTTGGAAAGTGAAAAAAATATGGCTCGATACTAAATTGAAGAGAATATGGATTAAAATTTAAGAAATGTCGATGCCATCTTGATTCCCCAGATACATAGTAGATGTAAACATGCCCTGAAGTACCTCTGCTAAATCCAACCACCATACAATCGGGGGAAGTAGGTGGTGCTGAGAAACAAAAGCTTTGCATATATTTAACCTCCGGAAGCTCACGAATATTATTTGTGAATGGGTTAAAGAATACCAGTCGGGCTTTACCTTTAGTTTTACACATCAACAACCAACCATACTTGGAACAGTGTATCTCGTATCCCCCTCTCAGTTCTTGAGGTGTTTTTATAAAATATCTGTCACCAAACAACGGATCTATAAAAATGATAGTGTCTCGATAATTGTCTAACACCATCAACCACGGTGAAACTAATGAATAACCCCTTAGCCTTGTGTTACCCCTCCATTGAATCAAAGGTGCAACTAAACAAAAATGTTTGCATGTAGCACGAAACTTCATGTATTCGACACCAATAAATAACTCCATAATCAAATCCAAAATATGCAACGGCATACTGAGCAAGTGCGACTCACCTCTCGTGCTATCAAATTCACCCTTGACCGATGATCTTACAGCTATCTTAGTATCCCCGACCTCTTCTTTTCCGGGATCATCAACTTCTAACCTACACGATATATGATAATAAGAAAACATTTTCAACTTTAAGTATATATATATGATAGTTAGTTAAATGCAATACCTCCATTCAAGCATAGCACATGTGGTGGCTTGGCTTTCTTGTACCGGACAAGACAAATAAGATAGGGACAAAGTTCTATCTTTGACATGGCATGAGTATATAAATTTGCCACTCTTATCAAGTATATGTATATAACCCCCTAACTTTGAGCCAACTCCACAACTGTAGTAGCATGCTAAGTAACCGCTAGCAAGTTCAAGGAAAAATACAGCGTCTTCAAGCTCTACCATTTCCTTCCACTTGTTAATAGTTGTATCAAGTTTGAACAAGGTCACTTCAGCAATCGTATTCCTTGTTATATCTCTAAAACCCACTTCAATGTAGAAGAGATCCATACAATATCCTTTAAGAAAAGGATAGAGGTTACCAATGTTAGTATTGGAGGGGCAACGACTAGGACCCTTGCTAGGGATACTTACAATCGGCAATAGAGTTATGACGACTTCTTGATCATCGTTTACCACAATGTCAACCTGTACAACAAACTTATAAAACCTACAGACAACGGCATATACTTTACCATTGCAACAAGCAGGACGTTGTAGGAGACAGTCATTAGGTTCGCCGCTTATGGTCATGAGTTGTTTAGCATATGACCTTTTAATCCACTTTAGTTTCTTTCCTTTAGGGCCTAGCAGGCAAAAACAAATGGTGGGAGTTTCAAATGATAACAAGATGAAAACTGAACCTTGATCTTCGGGAGGAGATGACAAACAACATTCATAATAATCCTTCGTTTTAGTGATCAATGGTGGGAGACGAATAAACTTAGAGGTGAGTGGGTTCCAAAGAGACCATAGAATGTTGTCCGAATGATCAGAGAGAATCAGCCAGCCATGGAAGCATCCTTGGATTCGTCTCCCACGCAACTCATTCACTCGACAGTCATGATGAACAACTTGCGGGTTGTTTAGGGAGTAAAATGTTTGGCTATTGGATTCCAGGTTCTGAGCAATAAACCACAACTTCTGATCACAAGAAATCTGCTTCTTCTTGGTCTCCATCTGTAAATTTTAAAGCATAACTATTCTCATCAAGAATACAACCAGATTTCGTAACTTCTGATTGACCAACGTGAATCAGCGGCTGTCTGTGGTGGTCGGATAAGGGTTCCCAATGATCAACCAATTCGATCAGTAAATATTATTTAAAACCCATTAAGTTAACTGAATGGTCCAAAATAAATGTTTTCTTAACCCATCAAATGAATGGGTTAAATACGGTAAATGGGCTTTTTGAAAGGCGTGTGTTTACAAAACCATTATGGTCCACCAGGTAACATTTTGTGAATATTGTGTAGTTGGGTTTTGGGTTCTTCGGGTGTTTTATGTAAATTTTCAATCCGAAATCCGATCATAATTAGGTTCGGTTTATTTGGTATTCGGATATATCTTACCTTAGCATGTTAAATTTCAACTTTATGAGAGTTCATATCTTAGAACATAAAGTTAATTTTTGTTTGAGTCTCTCTGGTATTTTAATTATAACTACCTGAGTACGAACTTTCGTTTTCTATCAATTGATTACCTATGCTTTCAATTTACTTTCAGTTTGAATCCCTCTATTTAACTCTATCTAACTTTACCATTAAGTGGGAGGGTATAATTGTCATTCCACCCTTATTTCCTATCTATGGTTAAAAAAAAATCTGGTTAAACAAATCGATTATGACTAAAGAAAAAATTGTATCGTTAAACAAAGAAAACCCACATGTGGCTAATTCCACTAATATTGGCCTCTTTGCTAAATAATTGTACCAAATGCTTTAGATATGAATTAATGGTCTTAAAGATTCTATCTTGGTAACAAAATATGTACTCAAATATGAAACGGATGGCTACAAGTAGGTAACTCAAAGTTTCAAAATACCAAAACATACATAATGCAACTGATGCAATTAAATTAGTCACCCAAAAGTTTAAAAGTACCAAAACATACATAATGCCATATCATCCAAAAGATCAAAAAAAACAAAACCTAGACATCCAAAAGAACCAAACAAGAACTGTTTCAATGTTTCAGACAATTTTTTAGTAAATCGATGGTGGGGTTAAGGGTTTTTAATCGATGGATTTTAATCGATGGTGGCTTTTTTTGTTTAACCAGACAATTTTTTTAATCATAATCGATGGTGGGTTTTTTTTGTTTAACGACATAATATATTTTTTTTAATCATAGATAGGAAATAAGGGTGAAATGACAATTATACCCTCTCACTTAATGGTAAAGTTGGATGGAGTTAGATAGAGGAACTCAAACTGGAAGTAAATTGAAACCACATGTAACCAATTGATAGAAAATGAAAGTTCGTACTCAAGTAGTTAGAATTAGTATACCACAGGGACTCTAACGAAAATTAACTCTAGAACATATATAGTTCAACTTGGTTTACAGTATAGGAGCTTACAACTTCTTTTAGTGACTCGATAGAAAACCGATACATGAATCACTTCATAAGTGAAATTAGATGAGTTATGTATTAGTTGGTATAGAGACATAATGGAGGACTAGAGAGTTTGTATTGCTTTTTGTTATATTGTATTACAAAGGACAAAGCCTCAATTTATAGGCTCTTACAAAAAATAATACAGGAAAAACATTAAAGGAGATGGGCTGTCATTTCGCTGTAACTGATGGTCAAAAACTCTATCTTTGGAAACAGATGACCGAGAGGATCCCTTGAAATTATGCACCATAAACTATTATATTTAACACTCCCCCTCAAGTTGAATAGTGAGATTCCTAAAGTTCAACTTGACCAAACAATTGTTGAGAATTCTTCCATTGACTGCTTTAGTTAGAATGTCATCCACCTGGTCTTCCGATCGGACAAATGCTAATTTGATGATTCATGTTTCCAGTTTCTCTTTGATAAAGTGTCTGTCAACCTCCACATGTTTTGTCTGATCATGTTGTACAGGATTTTCTGATATTTGAATAGCGGCTTTATTGTCACATATAATTTTGCTTGTTTCTTTAGGACGAAAGCCAATTTCAGTTAAAAGTTTCTCTATCCATAAAACTTCAGCAACTCCTCGTGTTATCCCCCTGAATTTTGCTTCAGCACTAGACAAAGACATCACTTTTTGTTTCTTGCTCCTCCATGTCACCAAATTTCCTCCAACTAGGGTAAAATATCCTGAAGTTGATCTTCGATCTCCTTTGTCTCCTGCCCAGTCTGCATCAGTGTAGACATGTGTCTCCAGATGTTTGTATGTTTTAAACAACACTCCGTGACCTGCTGTTCCTTTTAGATATTTGATAATTCTCCATATTGTCTCCATATGAGAGGCTTGGGGTTGGTGCATGAACTTACTAACAACTCCTACAGCGTATGATATATCTGGGCGTGTGTGTAAGAGGTTTATGACTTTCCTAACAATTCGCTTGTATCTTTCCTTATCTGTTGATTTTGCCTTTTTCATCTATATATGGCTTTTGATCCATTATCATCGAAGTTTCAGCTGGCTTGCAATCAATCATCCAGTCTCTGCCAATAGATCAAGAACATATTTTCTCTGGCATATGAAAATCCCCTGCTTTGACCTTAGTACTTCAATCCCAAGGAAGTACTTAAGTCTGCCTAGGTCTTTCATCTCAAACTCTTGGAATAAAGTATTCCTTAGATTTGTTATTTCTTCCTCATCGTCTCCTGTAATTATCATATCATCAACGTAGATAATTAAGCAGGTTACTAGTTTGTTTATCCTTTTAAGGAATAAGGTGTGATCAGAGTTACTTTGTTTGAAACCGTATTTCCTCATGGCTAGGGTGAATTTCCCAAACCATGCACGAGGAGATTTCTTTAGCCCATAGAGAGACTTCTTAAGACGGCACACTTCTCCTGTTTTAAAGTCCTCCGCGAAGCCTGGTGGAACTTCCATATACACTTCTTCTTTCAGTTCTCCGTGTAGGAAAGCATTTTTAACGTCAAATTGATGAAGTGGCAATTCTTTGTTTGCAGCTATAGAGAATAGGACCCTGATGGTATCAATCTTTGCAACTAGAGAAAACGTCTCCGCATAGTCAATACCATATGTTTGAGTATAGCCTTTGGCAACGAGTCTTGCTTTATATCTCTCAATGGTGCCATCGGTTTATGTTTCACCGTAAAGACCCACCGACATCCTACTAAACTTAAGATGGAGGCAGTTATTAAACTTATTATTCAGCCCCACTATCCACTACTTAAGATTTCACTAAAAACTTCTCTGACTTGGTCTTGGGTCCAACCTAGATCTAATACAATCATATGAGGGTCAATTATTGGTTTCGTATCAGTTTCACTTGCATAGGAGGCTGGGGAGCTTCATACACAAAATTTCTATAGCAATTCAACCTAAACAATTTATAAAAACAATACATATATCAGATTGCTAAAAGTTGCAACTTGTAGGCTAACAGATGAGTGTTTCACTTACATAAGAGGCTAAGGAGGTTGATACACAATTAGCTCTGAATTCTGAAGCAACATAAAAATATCGTTAATGATAATAACCTATTGGACTGAAAATAAGTTTAGAATTTACCTCTAAAAGAAGCTCGAGTTCAGTATTGTGAACATTTTTGTATGTTTTGCTTAGCTTCCAGAACTGCAAAATTAAAAAACAAGTGTTGGAATCTTTTTTCAAATATTAAAACGTATAATGATTCCGAATTCACAATTATGAAAACGTCATAAACTTTACTTAATATGAAAATATGAAAATGTTTCATAAGTTATTCTTGTCATAGGACGACAGTGGTTGGTATAACACTTCTGAACTCATAGTTTTGTACCAAAATATTTGCGCTCCGATAGGTATTTCCACCATTCCAGCCAAAAAGTAGAATCCAATCTGATAAGTATGCTGGGTAAGAACTTGAGAATACTTTGTAAATATGGATGGTCTACAAAGATTACAAAGAACAATACAGATTACACAATATTAGACTAAGTTACATCATGTAATTCTAATCCTATTTATATGGTCATCTTGCTATTAATTATCAATGAATGAAATCAATGGTTTATCTCATAAACACAAAGAAATCAAATAAATTATCCAATCTTGTAATTTTATAAGTTTCCAAAATATATGAAAACTAGTGAAAATGTAACCTGAAAATGATCAAATGTCATTTTTTTCGGACAGGAAGGCTGGGAACTATTTGATGATTGATAAGATCATCAAACAACTATGGATTGATACCTTCATCACCTCGAGCCTATACCAAATAGAAGTACCCACTTTACTTCATACTATAGAACAAAATGAAAATTATAGTAATGAGTATGCACACCTACCCTCAAATGTTCTGGAATATGTATCGGAATCTCTCTAAGTAAGGTGACCTTGACCTCAACTTCAATAAAAATAAAAAATAAAAAATCAAATTTGCATATAGAACTAAAAAATTTCACATAATAATAAATGTTTCATGTTAATAGGTGTGACAATCCGCGTAATTCCAGATCAATCCCGTAATTCTAAATGTCTCTTTATCTGTTAATATGTGTATCTAATCTAGGTTATATTTAAGTTAGGCTAAATGTAATGGGGCGTTTTCGACCTCGATAACGCCCCATAACGCCCATATATAACGCCCCGCCCATTACCCCCCGGCGTTATGGGGCGTTATGGAGGTCAAAATCGCCGTGGGCGTCAGGGACAAAACGCCGAGAGAAGGGTTAAAACCAAAAAATATAGCCGTTCAACGGCTATATTTTTATCCGTTGCCTTTTTCTTTTTCTTTTTTCAATTTAATTTAACCATATTTATTCACTATATATACCCCATCTATTTTATAAACTTTCACACACCACACCAACTCAATTCTCTTCTACTTCTCATCTTCTATATTTTTTAAAAATGTTTCCCAACCAACCCAACAACCAACTCAACTCTCGACCTAATACCGGGGAGAACGAACCCGATCAAAACCTTTGGCAAATGTTTATGAACATGCCTCTCCCTCAATACCCGCCAATGAACCCCGCCACTCAACCTTTCCCGAACCAATTCACAAACATGAACCTTTACTCTCAAGGTTTTTCCCAATTCTCCCAATCACAATTTGGAGTTTATCCACCTCAACCATTTCAAGCTTCTCCAACCCCACGACCTTCTCCAACCTCGCGACAAACTCCAACCCCTCGAGCATCTCAACCCTTTTCTCTTCAAGATGAGGATGTTGAAATCGTCCAAGAAACACAAGAGGTCGGTGCATCACAACCAAAACAAAAAGCTAGAGGAAAGAGTAAACGATCTCACAAAAAAAAAGAGGACGACGCGAGAGCGACGAAGGAGATACAATTTTGGAGCGACGACGAGTGTTTCGCTCTTTGTCGAGCTTACATTGAAGCTTCGGAGAACCCGACAAAAGGTTTTTTTTTTTAACTAAAAGTTATATTTTTTAAAAAAAAAATAATTTTTTTTTACTAACTTTTGTCTCTTTTTTTTTTTAGCAAACAATCAAGATGCGAGAGAATTTTGGGACGAGATTCGGTCCAAGTTTTTCACGTTGATGGGGAAGGGCGAATACCGAAACCCGGATTCGCTGTCGTCCAAATAGAGAGAATAAACAGAAAATGTCAAGCTTTCTGAACTTACTATGATCGGTCCAGATCAAATTGGCCGAGTGGTGCGAACGACGCCGACATTTACGATAGGGCGGTGATCGAATACCAAGCGGAGCGTGGTCACTTCACTCTCAAAAGGTGTTGGTCGTTTCTCTACCAAAGCGAGAAGTGGAGATCGAAAGCGGATATAACAACACGTCAAACCCGAAAAAGCAAGAAATCCAAGACGTCGTCTTCCGCCGATCCCGAGTCGTTTGACTCCACCGCTCGAACATTCGATATTAATTTGAATGATTCGGACAATGATGATGAGGATGATGCTCCGACTCCACCCGTGGAGACTACTAGTGGGAGGCTAAGAGGTCGAGATTTCGCGAGGGCTAACCGTGGAAAGGCTCCGGTCGAATATCACGCGGTGATGGCCGAGAGTATTCAAGATCTTGCACGGTCGAAGAAAAAGCAAGTCGAGCAAATCGACGATTATCAACTCGACAAGGATCTCGAGTTCCTCGCCCAAAAACCGCCTGAAAACGCCGATCCGGTTTACCTCACCCTCCATCAGAAAAAGATGGAACGAATCAAGAAGAAATGGAAGTTGTAATTTTTATTTTTATTAAGTTGTAATTTTTTTTTTAAATTAGTTGTAATTTTTATTTTAATTAAGTTGTAATCTTTTATTTTTAATTAGTTGAAATTTTTATTTTAATTAAGTTGTAATCTTTTAAATTTTAATTAGTTGAAATTTTTATTTTAATTAAAATAGTTTAAAAAAAAGTAAAAAAATAAATAAATATTAAGTAATGATGGTGGGGCTTTATGGGGCTTTATCCACTACACCATAAAGCCCCATAAAGCCCCTTGCCCAGTCAGCGTCCACATGGCGCATAATGCCCCTTGTGGGGCTTTATGGGGCTTTAACCATTACGGATAGCCTTAGACATCATTTTTATGCAAACTTTTTCATTAGTCTTGACGTAGTCTTAAAACATTATTTGACAAGCGTCCGTTATCAACAAGGAAATTCCACATAATAAAACTGGAACTTCAATAATAAGAAATATACAAAAAAAAATATTTTTTCCGTCACCTTTGTAGTAGTTATGTATTAGGTACAAACTCATCACTTTGGACGTCTGATATTTTATCAACGTGTAATGTTTTAAATATTTACTTTACGTCCCGTATTAAAACCTTTATATCATAAACATTTATTTATCGTAACATTAGTGTTTTTAATAAAACATATTCTCGTTTAAACTTTTCTAAACGTTTTTAGTAACCAATATTCATCACCTCGTGTCCGTCGAAATTGTCCGTGACTTGTATTGGTTTTCCTACACGTCTAGATCCCACCCGACCCGACCAACCCATCAACATGTCACCTTGCATGTGACCGAATACCCCCATGCACGTCGACCTCCACTCCAGATTTCGGTCCCCTTCCTCTTCCCGGCTGTAAACCCTTGCACCCCCACCCGGTTTCGAACCCGGTTCACTCCCTCCCTCCATTCGGTCCTAACTAAACCGCAACCACCAGCTTACTACCTCCTAACCATGACAAATCCCATACACTTTCTAGTCAAGTACACTTACACAACCATCATTATCTTTTCCTAGTGTTTAGTAACAACTAATACCCTTTGGGTATTGTGTTCCCCGAATGCCCCACAACACTCAAATTTCCCTCCCAAATGTCCTCCAAAACCGGTTAAACCATGGACCAAGACCACTACATGCTTGCAAACTTGAGCCATTCCAACCACACTCTCGGCCACAACTCGAATCCGACCCCCTTCCTTCTTCTTTTGTTGAATCGGGTCATCACACACACATATAAACACGTACACACAAGCCACTTAACCCCATATCTATTTCTCCCATCTCTCGGTCCCTCACCTCTCTCATTATCTCGGCCCGTCCCAACCCACTGAACCTTTGACCCAAACCGACTCATGGCCACCTCCAAACCTTAATCTCTTGAACCACATATATAACATCTCATTCAAAATAAATCCTTCACTTCAAACTCTAAAAGTTCATCTCCCCCCACCTTCCCTCTCTCCCTCTAATCGTCGGCCTCCCCATCCCCCCCCCCCCCTCTCTCTC
Organism: Deinandra increscens subsp. villosa; assembly: GCA_039602395.1. Lineage (NCBI taxonomy): Eukaryota > Viridiplantae > Streptophyta > Magnoliopsida > Asterales > Asteraceae > Deinandra > Deinandra increscens. The sequence goes on along the minus strand of JBCNJP010000023.1, from coordinate 92,796,539 downwards.
CTTTTCTCACTAAAACACACTCAATACCTTCATCATCCTTCAAGATTCAAGCCAAGGAGTGAGTTGGAGCATAACAAGAAATCTAGAAAACACTCACTCTCCACATTTTCGGACCTTGGAAGCTTATAGTGGGGATTTCCTACTCATTTCTTTGTTTATTTCTTGTTCTAGTACACAAATCATGCTCATTTTCGGTTCTAGTTCACTCACATGACAAGTCTTGATGATTTTGGTGGTTAAACACATAAATCTTGTTAAAAATGGTTACTTTGTTGTTTAAAGTTCAAGTAAACATGTTTTCTTTTTAGATCCATATGACTTTGTTGATCCATGGATGTATTCTGTATGTATAGGTTAGATCTTGAAAATCTATGAACTATATGTGTAAATGTTTGGTATCTGTTGGTCAAAATCCTAAGCTTTACTTATGACTTGTTTTGAGCACATGAAAATCTACTTGGATGAGTTTCCTACAAATTTGTGACAACACCATGGTTTAAAATGAGTTTAAAGACATTTAAATACTGAAACTACACATAGAAAACCTAATTTTTGTCACAATAATGTATTCAGTTTAGATCAGAAAGTTTTGGGTATAAAACAGTAAAATTTGACATAAATATTGTCACAAACATATACAAAAACATTACAAATAACAAGGTAGTAAATTAGGAAAAATCAAGATAAAAGCCGACACTTTTTGAACCCGGAAACCCTATTTTTGGTTAGATCTGTTTTTACGTGCTAAACTAGCTTGGTGTTTGAAGTGTTCTGTGACTTAAAATGTGTTTACAAATATTTACGTGAGTTTTGGAAACTAAAAATGTCATAAAAACGAGTCAACAAGACAACACCGACACTTTACCAGCAAAACCGTCATATCTGAAAGAGTTAATTACGCAGTTATTACATGTGGTTTATTTTTGTTTCACGATGGGGTATTACGCTAACCCCGTTTAAAACTTGACGGAAACCTCCCCCACGTGACTAACACGTGGGGGCATTTTCGTCCTTTTATTTTGAACGGCAAAAGATAGATTCACCATCCATGTTTCCTCTTTTTGCTTTAGAGGCATACAAAACCCAAAGACATTTGTTTGGATTTTCCGGGGTTTTCCTCCCACCATCTTTCATACTGGGACCCTTTTTTTTTGTCTTCTCCAAATTTTGGCTTGGGCCTTCAGTTGGGCCATCAGATGGGCCTTGGGATGGACCTGCATTAAATGAATTGGGCATTTGACCATCACATTCTATTCCAATATTTTCCCGATTATTTGTGACAAATGCCAATTCTCTCCTTGTGAAAACAGAGTGCTCCCTAAACAATTTTATTATTTCATCATTGTTCCAAAAATCTTGACTAACATAAAATGCACAAGCTTGTTTGGAGTCTTCATTGTTTTTCCTAAGCATTCTAAGGGCCTTTTTCCTTGTTCTTGCATTATCATCCTCATCTTCTGATGAAGATGTGCCAAATGAATCATTGCTCAACCTCATCATCATCAACTACATTGGTGACATTATCAATAATTTCATTCAAATTGATATCAACCTCCACCTCAATATGCTCATTTGATTCATCTACAATTAAGTCATCAACATCTTCCTCTTCCAATACCTCATCAGTTACAGAATTTCCATCATTCCCATTTGTCACATTTGAGTTTTGAATCTCATCACTCACAGAATTAACTAGTTCAGCATAAATACAAACATGATGACTATCAACAACATAACTCAAGAACCCCTCCACATCTTCATACTCGGCCAAGGGCATTAATCCACTGTCTAAACAACTACCAGGAATGATATACTTATAAAGAATAATGATTTTGGGTTGTAACCTAGCTTTATCATAATTTCAGTTACCATGTCAACAACAAACTCATCCATTGAAACAAAAGTAGCATAGTTTAACTTGCCTTCTTCATAATGTGAATGCCCATCCTTCATTGTAACCCCCCCCCCCCCCCCCCCATGGTGAAGCTCAATCGTAAAGTATTCAAAGTAGTATTCTTCGCCTGAGGAAAAAACACCTCCTTTACACCAAATTTCACTTGCAATCGATGTTTTACAAAGGGAAAAGGAATTCGATTACTTACTGTATATGCATTCGTAGTCAAAAGGAACGCCTTCAACTCTAATCGACCACCGCCTCATCTTCCACAATCGATCACTGGTTCGTAGGGTTTTTTTGCCGTTCAAATCGATATCTGGGTTTATCTCATTTCCCGTTCATATCCCTCGTCTCATTTTTCGTTCAAAATAAAAAGGATGATTATGCCCCCACGTGTTAGTCACATGGGGGAGGTTTCCGTCAAGTTTTAAGCGAGGGTTAGCGTAATACCCCATCGAGAAACAAAAGTAAAAGTGTTACCTTCAATTGTTATAAAAAAAAGGTTAGTACCCTAGGTTGTTACTTATGGTAAACCACACTTACTAACTGTGTAATTAACTTTATCTGAAAAGTGAAATACTTTGGTTAATATTTCTGTGATATTTGTGTGAATAAGGTTTATTTACATAAGATATGTTATTTTCTGAAGAAAACTTGTTAATATCGCTATTCAGTTTATACCGCAAAATGTATTTTTGTGATATTTGTGTGAAAATATGTTTATTTTCATATAATATGTTATTTTCTGAAGAAAACTAGTTAATACCGCTATTCGGTTAATACCACGAAAACGTATGACTTCGGACTTTTAAGTCTTAGGAAATTAGGTATTCTTTAAAAACTCATAATTTCATCATAATATTTATTTAGATAAATATTATCATATTACAAGTGTTTAATTAGAAATAAATATATATTTCCTTGAAAATATATATATATATATATATATATATATATATATATTTCATTTATTTCTGATCGTATGCAAGCCAGTGTATTTATTTGACTATAAGTATTATTTTGCAAACCAAATAACCTAAAGGCTACTATGACGTTAAGACTTGACCATCAAGTTGGGGTGACTTAGATGTCAACCTAATTTGCTAGATCCTAAGTTGTCTTATATTTATTTTAAGACGGCTTCACCTTATATCTTGTACTGTATCACTTGAACTGCATTGCTCAGGTGAGTCTCACGGCGCATATTCTTTTAACTGTTTTTTTTTTAAATACTTGGGGGAGAATTCATACAAACTTTTATCAAGAGTGATCATGGATATTTACAAATCGTATTGATTTCATGAGCTTTTCATCCATCCTTATTGAACCATGTTGATTCATAATATAATGAAATTCCGCTATTAATTGAATCCGGTTAATTTACAAGAAACGATGGCTCGTGAATAGATCTATTTGGTTAACGCCCCTGCCCGTGATTGGTCGCTCCAATCCTGACTCTCGTTCTTGAGTCACCGGGTACATACAATTATATTTCTATATGGTATTGTTAGACAGAATACCATGAGTTGGTAAGCAATTAGTTTCGGAATTCAAGGTTCATGGTAATAAGTAAATAATATTGCAATATCTTAACGAATGTCAATATGTGATATCCTTATCTGAAAACCAAACTTTATTGTCGATCACTTATCATACATGCTATTTAAACATGTGAACTCATCAACTTTATGTTGACTCGTTTTAGTGTATGAATTCTCAGGTGCTTAAACCTTGATGCTTGCCATGTATGTGGATATCTGCCAAGTAAGACCTACATCATTGTATCTCTGGAGTCATAGTCGGCCGAAAACCATTTTGAAGATTTCTTTACATAACCCTTATGGTGTCATGTTTAAGAAACTATAATATGAAACTATTATTTTGTAAAACACTATAACAATTACCTACTTATGTTTTATGTTGTAACATAATATGAAACTCTCTTTTGCTAATCTAAAAACATCTATAGTTGTCGAATCATCCAAAGGTCATTCTGTGTAACCTTGACTATGATCCATCTATTCGCACCCGACACATATTTTTACCAGGGTGTGATAATAGGTTCACATTGAATTAAAAATCAAATACTTGTACCGCATTTATCACCATCCATGTCAGCATTGAAATCTTCAGCAAATGCACAGTCATATTTGCATATCTTACATTCCACGTATACATGCCCAACGTATATACTCAGCCTAAAAATAATAACAAAAAGAAGTAAAGAAGCATAGTTATACAACACAAAGGTTTAGAAAAGGGATGGATGTTTCACATACTCGCTAGGACCTTTTGATTCCTCCATACCGGAAGTAAAGAGCATGTACACAAAAACATATAACTAATTGAATCGATAATCTTAAATGTTGAATTATTCTGTGGTGATAAGTAAGTATGGAAATCAAAATCCATGTGTAACACCCCTACAACTACTTTTAACAGGTTTTGGTATACAAAAAGTCGACCCAGAAAATTTTCTTTAAACGGGTCCATACTTGACCAAAATAACCATTATCACCCACTTAGTTTGTTGTTTAACCATCTTTTGAAAAATATATCAAAGTACATAGTTTTTAAGTAGACAAAAGTAAGATGACAAGTGTCTCCACCAAAAACTCCCCATTAGTGTTCGGTTCTTCATCAATATGCTCACTCTGAACCCGCTTACATTCCATTCTTGTGACATGTCATCATTTACCGGTAACAAATTAGTAAATGATGGTCTTTTTATGATTACAACACTCACTATAGCATAAAATGGACAAAACAATCAAAAACCCGAAATATGTTGAGTTAGGCGTATCGCCTAAAACTCTTTAAATTCTAGGCGATACGCCTACTCCTGCAAGCGTATCGCTTGCTGTGTGGTATCCTCCAGGCGACACGCATAGAACAGAACTTCCAGGTATCAGCCTTGTTTTTTCCAGTTTTCATACTTAGCCATATTTTTTTACAGTTTAGCAGATTTTTGGCTGCAAAATTTTAAACACACAAATTTCATCAAAATCACATCTAAGTCAAGAATTATGACCATGCTTACTTGTTTCTTCCATCTAATCTACGGGCAACCTTTGAGGCTTCAAATAGCGAAAACACCTAACCCGTTTGACCCATTATGCAAATTCATGACATACCTATAGTTTTATGCATACCTTCCTTCATACCCACTCCTTAGTACAATTGCTTACACATTGTTCCACCGACCTCAAAGATACATGCTTTGTATTGTATTAGAACAATTTCTATCTTACCCGAAGGTCATACTATCCTGGGATTCTAAATATCAACTCTTACCCAAACGGGTCAATTCACATCTTACCCAAACGGGTCAATTCACATCTTACCCAACGGGTCAATTCACATCTTATCCAATCGGGTCAATTCCCATCTTTACCCAAACGGGTCAATTCTTATCTTACCCAAATGGGTTATTTTCACATCTTAAACTCCTGTCCCAATTCTAGGACGGTCATTTCCATAACCCACATTCTTATCAAGTATGAATCATGCATTTCAAGTCAACAAGAATACAATACTAATAGATTAATCACTCATGCAACATGAGTGAGCTATATATGTCTTAGGTTACCTTGGTAAGTTAAGCTTTATCTTTCCCGCCTCGTTGGTGGCTTGAGCCTCCACCGGTATCACCTATATTACCATGATTATTAGTTAATCATGAAAGTCCACATACTTGAAAATACTAATGAACACAACGATTCCATGTCAAGTGTTAGCACACTTGACTTTCAACTTTCACACACACATTAGCCACATACTTAAAGGCACCAAAGTCTAAGCATTACTAGACTATTATCACATCCACATACATACTTACATTTCACATAACATGATACTCCAATTGACACGACAAATCACATATCAAACCTAATCAATCTTCACCTAGGCATTTTATCAAAAACCTAGAGTGCACAATTTATCATTTCTATTATATTAAACCATTTCTTCCTTCAACTTAACCCATCTTTGTCACAAAGTACCCAATTCACATATGTTTAAGAAAAATTCACAAATCCTACACAAAACCAAGATTTCTCATGCTAGAGCATTCAAACCCAATTCGCTCACCCTTCAAGATTTTCGATTTCCCTTGTGATGGGTTTAACCCCCATCACAACTTTCCTAGCAATCGCATAATCAAAGACAATCAGGGTAGATTTATGCTTAATCTACGCATAAAAACACATAAACAACAGATTTCCTATGCCAATTGAACCTCTAGATGATGTACATACATTCACCTATCATGGGAAATACTTGGCGAAAGAAAACAAAAATTGATGATGAAAATGGGTTCTAGACACCTTGATTTCCAGCTTTCCCTCTCCCAAAATCTCCCCAATACACTAGAATTTGAGATGATTTGGTGAGAACCCTTCTTCTCTCCCTCTTTTTTCCTCTAGTTTGCGACTGGGCTCTCCTTAGGGAGAGTTCCAAAAAAATTTGTTTTTTTTGTTTTTTTTTTTGTTTTAACACCCTAATTACATAACCAGCCCCTCTTCTTTAGTAAATTTCAAATCTTTGCTAAATATTTTAATTTAACCCCTTAAACCCACATCTTCCAAGTAATATTTATTTGCCACTAAATTATATAAATAGTAATAGATTTTTGTCATTAGATAACCCCCTACCCGAACCGACAAGCAACAAAATTCATTAAAATAGCATAAAGAAAATTCGGGATGTTACACCATGACTTATATCTGTGTCTATTTGAGAAATCAGAAGAGTTCAATACCTATATCTGTGTTCTGGTTATAGTAGAAGCATCATTTTTTTATCTCTGTCTGCAGAATCACGATATAAGTGATTCTAAGCCTTCGAGTTGGGGCCTAAGAATGGGAACGAGCCAACAATCAACTCCTCTAATTCTTTTAATCTCTAAAAAGGTCATTAACACCAATTAGCACTTGCATTTCTTTAAATTTCATCTTGAGAGAGTGTTTTCCAGAACGTCGGCTTATTGCTCGTCAACGCCCCTTTGTTAAAATGTCATGTTCGACTTCATTCTTGAGAGACCCTTTGTTAAAAAGTTGGCTTATTGCTAGTCACTTGTTATGTGTTCGACTTCAACTTGAAACAATTTCCCACACATTCCCTATACCATACCAGGTTTGTAGCTTGTTTAGACCATGTAAAACATTCGCCCGTGTATTTATTATCTACTCTTAGCAACAACTTTTGCAAGTTCCGACATGTTACTTCACCATGGAGCTCATGTAGTGATGTAACCCAATGACTTGACACATGGTTGCGGTTACAACTATACACCCAGGATGAAATTGTCATTTACCGTTGTGGGTTGAACCTAATGGTATCCTGGAGACCACCAGCAATGGGAAGTCAAGTCACTGGTTTGAGGCCCGACGTTCGTACTAGGGAGGTTTTACTCAGTTACTTGAGGTTTCCTTTGATGGTGTTGGTGTGGGTTCGAGTCCTAGTAAGCGAAAAACAAGATGATACGAGACTGCTTCTAGATAGGATCTCGACCCAAATTTTAGCAGTTTAAAAAATCACTAGAGCCATTTAGCGTTTTGGTTCATCCTCGAGCATACCTGATACCAAACCCGCTTGGTCATGTTAAAGTTGTCTTCTTTTTTTGAACACCACTGCCCTTCCTCATATATAAATCATTATATTTACGTTTCATTCCCGCCTTTCACAATTTCTAAGTCCTAACACATACTTTTTCTTCAACAGCGCACCACCGTAGTGATTCTGCTCAGGTGAAATTTCGTTCATTGTTTAGTTTATACTAGTAATTAGTTTGAGTAAACGAATGTAGTTTGTAATTTCTTTCATTAGTTTGGTATTCGTAATTTTGGTTCGTTTTTAGTCGTGAAATAACGTAATTTCTTTGATTAGTTTAAGTGAACGAACGTAATTTTTTTGATCTTTTTCTGTAGAATCACGAACTTGATTAGATCTGTGAATTAGGTTCGTTGTTTAGTTTATACTAATTATTAGCAGTAAACGAACGCAACTTCCTTGATTAGTTTGGTTTTAGTAAATTTGATTCGTTTTTAGTCGTGAACGAACATAATTTCTCTGATCTTCGTCTATAGAATCACGAAATTGATTAGATCTGTGGTTTGTTTAGAATCGCGAATGGTGAAACTGGTCAGATGTGTTATTCGTTCACAATTTGATCAGAATCATAGGTCATTTTGATTTTTTGAGTTGCTACTACAAGTGTTTAACAATATGGCTTAGAAAAAAGTATGTGTCTGGTCCCGTAGTTAATCAGGCTAGGCAAAATTAAATCCTAACCAATTGTAGCAAAAACTAATAAGGTCATATTGTTAAACGCTTGTAGTAGCAACTCAAAAATCAAAATGATCTATGATTCTGATCAAATTGTGAACGAATAACACATTTGATCAGTTTCACCATTCACGATTCTGAACAAACCACATATCTAATCAATTTCGTGATTCTGTAGACGAATATCAAAGAAATTACGTTCGTTCACGACAAAAAATGAATCAAATTTACGAAAACCAAAACAGTTACAATTCTTTGTGAGTAGAAGTTGTAGGCTTTCGCTACCAGGATAACTTTGTATTACTAGGAAAATGAGATTACAAGACTGCTTTACATGTTTGCCTACAAAACTTGTAGGTGATTTTTGAGTGGTGATTTTTGAGTGAGTACAAATTAAACAAACCTCCTCTATTTATATTAGTGAGGTTTGTTTAGATCATTCTTGATATAAAGTATTCTATATGTAATATCTATATGAAGAATTCTAGAATTTTTCTAGAAAATATCCAACAATTTAAGGCTCTTTCCAGATTGTTCTAGAGTTGATAAAGATCCTTCTTTTGGCAACCCTCTTGGTCCATATTTCTAGTAACTTCCTTGCAAATATCTTGGTCTTTCAAGCTTGTACAAGGATTGTATGGAGATAGGGTGTGTCCGCGTGTAGAAAAACCAAAACCAAAACAATCTAAAATCCGAACCGTATCCATATCTGAAAACTAACCGGTATTGTGAATTCAAGTTTTTGGTTTAGTTTTTAACTGTATCCGAATTGTGAATTTGGTTTTTGATTCAGTTAACAGATGTGTTTTTTATTCAGTTATCCTTTTAAGGGTTGGGTTAAATAGAAAACCAATATTTTGCAAAAACCAAAAACCAAGAAAAAAAATATTTTTCTTTAAACTTTTTTATATGTTTCTTTCATGATTTTAAGAATACTGGAAAAAAAAACTTTAAAAACATTTTCGAGTTTTTTTTAAAATAAAATTCGGATTTTAGCTTGAATTTAATAATGCACTATGTAACAATAATATAAAATTGGTTTATGAATGTCAATTCTTTATTTTTTACATTATTCGCATAAACCACGTTCATATTTAAGTTAAGTTTCTTATTTTTAAGTAGTTTTAATTATAATGCATTATGCAATACTATTAGTACTATTGCGTGATGCATTAATATAAAATCACTAAACTTTTTATTTTTTTCAATTTTTTCCCATAAATAAAACTAATAAAATTATAGACTTTTTGGTGAAATTCTTTTAAAAAATTATTATTATATGAAGAAGTTATAGTGAAAAAAGGTTGATTTTTTGGTTTTTTGGATAATTGTTAGTTTTCTGTAAATCTTTTCCCATCCTTTTAAACCGTATAAGATATATATTTTTTATACTTGATTTTTTTACTAATATCCCAACTCATAGTTTAGAATATGTTTTTTTTATTCGGTTTATTCGGTTATCTATTTAAACTGTCTTGCCTCGTAAATAATTTCCATCCCTGGAAATTGCAAGGTATTTGGGCCTCTCTGATGGGCCGCTATCTCACAATTTCTTTTGATCCCATAATCGACTCACTTAATTAAACTGGACCGTATCCATGTGGAATCCACTTAAACTTAGGGGCTGTTTGTTTCAGTCTGTTTCATTTGGTGCTAAATGAATAAGCTGTCTGTATAGTAAAGAACTGCTAAATCAATAAGGTGTTGAATCATTATGTGCTGTTTGTTTGGACATCTAAATTACTTGTATGTATGGTAAAAAACACGCTAACAAATCAGTGTGAGAACAAAAAAAAATTATTTTTTTCTTTCATTACCTTATCCCATATTGGTGTAGGAACAAAACACCAAAAATTTGATTCATTACTTTGTCCCATATTGGTTTGAGAGCAAAAAGTCTGTTTTTTTTTTCTTTCATTTAGCTTGTCCCACATTGGTGTGAGAACTAAAACATTGTTAGTTTATATATGAAAACCTACATGACTTATTAAGTTCTTATGTTGTGTTTTACTCCGGTATCTACCTGCGCGCAGGGGGGGTGCGAATTTGGTAAAAATTGCCTTCCCGTACGCACGACCTGCGGACACGAATGCAACACCGAAAAGCGGGGGCCGAGCACAAAATTGGTTTTTGTCTCCTGTTCGTTTTTTTTTGCTCCGCAGCTCGTTTTTTTTCTTGGCAGCGACTTCGCAGCCCCTTCAGTTCGTTCCCTTCCCTCGTCTGTATGAGACAGCCGGGTTTTGGAGCCTGGATCGGACAGACAATAAAGTCTGTTTCGATAAGAAGTGGCGCAACGAAACAAACACGTCCTTATGGGCAAACGTCTGATTCGGTCAGCATTAAGACCTCATTCAGCCGAACCAAACAGCCCCTTATTGCCATATGTATTTTTTTCATCCTCTTGTGATATGTGTACATAGTGGTAGATAAAAAAAAGGCGGTTTTACTAATTAAACCGGTAAGTTAACCAGTTAATAATCAAAATCAAAAGCGGTTACAAATTGTTGGTTGCAAACCGGTTACGAGTTTTTAATCGAGGACATGTTTTAAACCGGTTTATTTGAGGTTGTTAATAACCAACTATGATTTATGATAGATGTATGCATGGATTGGTTTGGATCGGATATCACCTAAAACCGAATTCAAAACCGAAGTTCGGTTTTTACAATTTTCAAATCCATGGATTTCGATTTTTGGCTTTTTACGGGTTGGATTCAGTTTTTTGGGATTTAAATCCATAAGAATTTTTGGGCTGAAAAAAAACTAATAATATTAAATTTGAGTCCACTTATTTTTCAGTTATAATTTAAATGACTACTAACAGCATTCAAAAATAAAACTTCAAAATGATCCATTCTCAAACAAATACATTCTAAAAAATCCTTAACGATCTAAACTCAAAGTCTCAAAGATTCATAATGTCGCATAACGGTCCAAAATCAAACAAACATTAACGATCTAATCTCAAACGACATTCAAACAAAAACTCATAATAATCTAATCTCAAAGACTCAAAGATCATGTTATGAATACTATGGACTTAAACCTAATTCATATCAACAACACCACATTGGACCCATTATGGCAGCCCGTTTCAAGAGTTAACAAATGGCCCAATGGGTTGAAAGGAGGATCCGTGAACTCATGTTATAAGCAACAACAGAATGGGAGAAGGGCATGCGAATATTATGTGAAAGAATATGGTGTCTCTCTCATCTCTAAATCTGATCTAATCTCTCATCCCTCTTCTATGTTAATTGTTATTTGATTTCCTGAGTAATGTACCTATCAATATCATTAGAAACCTCCAATTTCAATAGCTCTTTGTATTACAATTAGTTGTGATATATTGAGATCACTTCAGATCCTAATGATTATAAATAAAAGTTTTATAATTAAAACTTGAAACCCTTCAATAATTAAATGGATCGGTTCGTTTTCTTTGGATTTTCTTCTTAACTAAAACCGATACCGATCCGAAGTTTCGGATTTTAGAAAAGTTCAAACCAAAATCGTCAGTTTCTATTTGGATTCGGTCTTTTCGGTTTGATTTTTTCGGTTATTTTGGTTACGAATCTGTTTTTTCGGATTCTTGCACACCCCTAATTTATATTTTTTGTGAAATTTTAGATGTTACCCATAAATGTTTAGGCAAACTATGATTTATATGAAATGTTTACCCAAATAGCTCGATGCATAAAATATAGTTGAGTATTCGATCAAACCCGATTCCAATACCACTTTACATAGTCATTTATTTGTAAGACACGAAGCAGAGAAGCAATGAGGCGATCAAAGAAGGTGAAAGAAAGCATTGAAGTTTCACTCAAATTTGACAGGATGGTCTCGTGTTTTGTTGAAACTAACTAACTGATTAGCTCTACAGCGAAATAATTGGGAGGAAACAATCTATACTTTCCGGAATACTCTCTCTAAATAAAACTTGAATACAAGATTGTTTTGTTCATCAGAGGTGCACAAGATAATATTGGGCTCAATTTTCAAAAGAGAAGATGGAACCGATATCGATGCTACAAATATCAAAGACTATTGGCTGCGTATTTAGTGGGTGTAGTAGGTTGATACATGCAAACACCCTAGGATTCTCATCTAGTCGTGATTAAACACATCCTAAGATATGTACATGAGACCACCGGGTTTGGTATCACATATGCTCGAGGAGGAAGCAAGACATTAAATGGCATTAGTGATAGTAGTAGTAATATTGACAAAGATGAGTTCGGAGTACCACATGTCATATATTTTTACCTTTTCAATGGATCAATAATTTCAAAAACAAACAATTACAACCAGTGGCGGATCTTGAATTTTTTTTCGTGGGTGACCGAAAATTAGTGGTGGCTGAATCAATATATAAAAAAAAAATTAGTGGTGACCGACACGATATATATAAAAATTTTCTTCGTAAAACACGTATATATAAAAAATTTCTTCGTAAAACACGTATACCCGATACCTCTGGACAAAAAACCAGCAGTGACCGAGGTCACTGGTGGTTACAACTAAGAATCACCCCTGATTACAACAATATCCTCTTGTGAGGGCGAGTTTATGGTCACAACCGCAACCACGTGTCAAACCCCTTGGTTAAGTGAGGTGCGTGGTGAAAAACATGTTGGAACTTGCAAAAGGTGTTGCTAAAAGTTGATAATAAATTCGTGATGCTCATGAATAAACCCTGTTTTTCATGACAAAAGATAAATATATACATGCCCGGTATCACTTTATTCGGAAATATGTGAAAAATGGTTTCACTTTCAAGTTGAAGTTGAACACATAAGTAGACTAGCAACAAACCAACGTCTTTATAAAAGCACCCCCGAGAATCAAGTTCAAGAAAATACAAGAGCTAATTAGTCCATCTTAATCCAATTCAAAAAAATAGGACAAATTGATTGTTAACTATCGTGTTTTATAGATTTTTATCGATTTGGGACTTACTACAACAACATTAAAAAAAGGGTCCTGCTATTAAAACATCCCAAAACTCTGCGTTTTGGCCAAAACTCTGCGTTTTGGCCAAAACTCTGCGTTTTGGCCTTAATTAATGCTATCAGACATTCTAACGCTGCGTTTTATCCAAAACAAGACATTCTAACACTGCGTTTTATCCAAAACGCTGCGTAGTTAACGACATAATCACGACATAATCATTGATCAATCAGTAATTAGGGCTGTACATTTGTCGGTATTCATCTCAAAACGCAGCGTTTTGGCCAAAACTCTGCGTTTTGAGATGTAAAAAGTATTTTGTCTTTTCTGCCTGTACAATTAGCTGGCTCCTAAAAAAAATCTCAAATCATAAATTTATTTTAGTTATTATTAGTTGATTGCATTTTTATTTATCTTTAAAAAATGATTTGATGATAAAGTGGTGCATCTCCAAACAAAACGTAATCTTGTATACACTAAAAAAGTGATGTGTACACTAAAATTGGTGATGAGGGTAAGACACGAGACTCAGAGGTTACGAGTTCGATACCCGAACCAGACAGGTTTTCCACCCTACCGTTGACGAATATGGTTTCCCCTGAAAACTGGCTCAATAGTGTAAATTTCCCTGAAAATTGGCTCAATAGTGTAAATTTCTCTGAAAACTGGCTCAATAGTTTAAATTTCCCTGAAAACTGGCTCAATAGTGTAAATTTCGGTTAGTTGATCATTCAAAAAAAAAAAGAACACTAAAATTCACAAAATTTATTATAATAAAGTTTATTAATTGCATGCATTAGCATACGAATAACTAACTGGGCCTCTAGAGAGGTTATTAAATCTTAGAAGGATGCATAAATAAATAATAATACGTACTAAAGATGCAAATCTAAACTAACTTGGTCATTAAAGCTTGATTTTGATTCATGCATATAAAATCTCCCAGAACTTGAGCCGTTATTGGTGTAGTTCAATAACCCACTACGGTTAAATTCGGTTAGCTTTTGCACCGATGTTGAAAACCTTGACACCACCAATGGCCTGCCATAGATAGGTGTTTGATTATTAGTGGAATATGAGGTTTTCTCTCCATAAAGTTGAGCACTTTTGTTGTAGTTGATGATGCTCCTAGTATTACTTGTCATGTGGTGGTGAAAGGGTGGTGGTGCGGCGGTGGTTGTGGTGGACCGGAAGTGGGCCCATTTGGCGTGTGACCGTTCCCTTCGGTGCGCGTTTTGATGGCCGCCGAGGGCTTGGGATGTTGGGAAGATTCGGCTGCAATAATGGCATTCGAAAATTCGTTGAGTTTCTTTGGGTTGGTGGTGGATGGCGGTGGTGGAGGTGGCGGAAATGGAGGCGTTGGTGGTAGTGATGGTGGGGTCGTTACCGCGAAATTCTTTTCCGAAGAGTCTAATGGAAGTTTCTTTGGGTGTGCTCATTGAATCATGAGTTTGTGCTTCCAATTTTTCCATTCAAATAGCGGTGGCGGCGGTGGTTGTGGTGGCGGTTGCGGTGGGTTGTTGATGGTTTATGGTAGATGGGAGGGTTAATTTGGTGGTGATGAAAATAATGTGAAGAAAGATGGAAAGATGGAAAGATGGAATGTGGATCTTAGGTTGTGGAGTGTGGGGAACTATAAGAAAGCAAAAATGAGTCATTAATGAGTCAATGTAATGAATTTTTGTTGTTTGATTTTGAGGGTTGTAAGGTACATTTGGTGACTTTATCATAGGGTTCTTATGAGAAAGGGACGGTAGTTATATATGTCACTACAAGAAAGTAGATCAACAACAACGACGATGACAACTATGGTGACATAGATGTCACCGTTAAAGGTGACCTATAGCAACGACAGGTTGTCAAGATAGGGTTTTTCGGAAGTAGAAAAAATATCTAGACTATATGGACATGACATGTTGTGTGTGGTATTTTTAGGCCAAGGCTAATGGGTATAAGGAGTGTTGATCATGTAGTCACGTCTTTATGTTGTGTGGATTGTATGAAATACCGTCTTTTTTCACGGAGTCACGCTAAATCTTACACCTTGTGTGGTATAGTTCACGCATTGCCTCCCTCATTTTCAAATTTTTGTTACAAGTTAATTAAGCACTTCAACTCTTTGTTAATAATAAATTGTATATGGTAATTTAGAAAAAACCTAAAATACATGGTATTTTATAATTTTGTCCTAAATTTCGACCTAAGTTACACTTAAAATGGAGTTGTTTTATTAAAAAAATTTTTTGGTCTCAAAGGAAATTTTGTATAAATTTTGGACACAACTTTTGTATAAATTCTATTCTCTACTAATCTTATATTTTACTTTAATTTTTATTTGTTATGTAATCTATAAACGTTATATGACACCTATAATAATTTTGAAGTAACAATTTTGATTAAAAAGTTTAAAGTAATAATTTTGATTGAAGTAATAGTTTTTTATATTTTACTTTAATTGTTAAAATTCAAAGTAATAGTTTTCATAATAAAATTCATTAGTGATAAAGTTATTCATGACTATGACAAGTATAATATCTGTAAAAACCACTTTCATTTATGTATTAATATTTTTATACCACAGCCTATAAGACATCATACCGTCATTGTAACCAAACAACATGTATGACATGCTAGTGGTATAGTTTTTTTAAGAGCAAAATGTATATTTTTTTAAACTGGTTTTTTTATCTTGTTAACTAGGAGATTTACACTCTCAGGTTTTATGCGTAGTCTGTTTTATGCGTAGTCATAAAAGCTGAGAAACATCTTAGAAAACACCAATTATATTATTAGGCTAAGATTATGCGTAGTCATAACCTCCTTGAGGGCATTATGCCACACGTATCAACCACGTCACTGAAACATTGTGTAATCATAACCCTTCATTACCCCCCCCCCCCCATCTCATTATTAATTTTTCTTTAAAAGAATCTCCGAAAATTAGTTGGTCCAATCAGATATCAATATTGTGTGGGGGAGGCATTATCATTATCGTGCCGGAGACACATTTTTAACTCATAGCGGTGTTCCATGCGTTATGAGAGTGCTTCCAGAGGGTTATAACGCCACTACAACAACAACAACAATATTATTTTTTTTAAAATGCACCTTTAATACATTTAATTAATAGATTGTTTTATAATCATCATAACTTTTTATTTGAAAGTACAATATTTTACCATCAAAATATTCAACATACATATGAGTGACATTTGAATGTATACTAGGAGATGGTGTTTGTTTATTTGGACCGTCTATATTTGCATAACATTATAAATGTGTGTGACATACAATGATAATAAAATCTAAATAATGCAGTTTGATTTAATTATCATATTTAATGTTTCTTAACAGTTTAATCAGCACTGAAAGCTTTAGAAAAGAAGTGAAGGACTTTAGTACAATACGATAAATGCTGATTACAACGAACAGGATAAATGCTGAGTGAAGGCTTGAAGTCGGATGTTTATCTTTCTTTATAAAAATGATAAATTAGAGGGCATTTAGTTCAATGCTACTTCTAAATGGTGGAAATGTAAATCTCAAAGTGGGCAATAGGTAGAATTTAGACAGGACGGAGTGGTACACGGTTAGAAGGGCGGCTTCGAGGGCTTCAACGACTACACTGCCGCCACCTCGCGGCTAGTCCAAGCAGGTAGTAAACTCGACTATTTGTAGCCGTTGATGAGAAGGATGAAGCCCGCAGCTTTTGTGAAGAGATTGCAAGGGGTGGGGTGGGGTGTAAATGAGCCGAGCTACTCGTGAGTTACTCGAGATCAACTCGATAAAAAACTCTAATCGAGCCGAGCCTTAACGAGCTCGAGCTTTGAAATAGGGCTCGTTTAATAAACGAGTTCGAGCCCGAGCTTTACATATCGAGCTCGAGCCGGCTCACGAGCCTTATCGAGCTTTTATTTATATAATTTTTTATTTAGTTTTTTAAATATATTTAAAAATAATGATTATAATATATGAAATTATGATACAATAAGTAAATAATATGTATTATTTTCTACATAAAAAAGTATAATTCTAAATATATATAAACTTAATTATTATAATATATAATAAAAAATAATAATTAGTAATAAACGAGCCGAGCCCGAGCCGAGCTTGAGCTTAAATAATTCTTCACGAGCCGAGCTTGAGCTTAAATAATTCTTCACGAGCCGAGCTCGAGCTTTAGAAATAAAGCTCGAATCGAGCCGAGCTCAAGCTCTATTAAATTTAAACGAGCCGAGCTCAAACCTAGACAAGCTCGGGCTCAGCTCGGCTGAGCCCGAGCTCGTTTACACCCCTAGGTGGGGGGCTGGGTTTGGTGAGACCACATGCATTAATTTAAGAAAAAGTTTTTTTTTTATTTTCTTAATTTTTTTAAATCACCTACTTTTTCTACCTCACCCCTTCTACTACCATTTTACTATTTTTTTTCTTTCTCGTACGTACATGACAATTATTATTGGTTAATGACTATACTACTTCCACTACCACTCCCCCCACCCTTTGGGGTCTCTTTGTCGTTCAAAAAAATTGATAAGGTTTTAAATTCTTGACAAGAGTAAATTATGGGAATCTTTCATGTGGTGTGTCTAAATTTCACATTTCGTCCTTAGGTTTCAAAAATTATGGCTATGGTCCAGAGGTTTGCACTTTTATAAGACATTTAGTCCCTAACACTAACCATCATTAGATTTTTTCATTAAACCAGTCTAAATTGACAATTATACCCATTCCCTTTTATTTAAAAAGATAAAAAATATTTTACCACTACTCTGTCACCGTTGTCACCATCACCACCATCGTCGTCGTCGCACCATCCCTGACACTTCTAAATTGTGTCTGTAAATAAAAAGGTAAGAGTATAATTGTCACTTTACACTGATTTAATAACAAAAATTAACACCAGTTAACGTCATGGACTAAAAGTGTTATAAAAGTGCAAACCTTTAAACCATAAACGTAATTTTCAAAATATAAAAATAAAAAATAAAATTTAAACAAACCAAATGGACAATTCCCATAATTTACTCCAATAATCTCTTGAAATGTATGATTATATGCTTTTGTCTTTTTGTGTAATAAAATTACTGTTAAAAATAAAATAGGGCAGATATGAACAAAAAGATAATGATAAATATTGGTAAAAGTAAATAAATGTAACACTGATGAATAGTTGGGACTTTCGGAATACGATTATGATAAAGGTGTTATCAGAGAATCTGTTATTAAATATGAATGGTTATATACTATGACTAGTTTTTTTTTTTATTATGATTATCTTTTTTATTAAATTATGTAATTTATTTTTATTTAGTGAAATTATGTTTCGGTTTATTTATTTATTTAAAAAAATAATATCTGTATAATAATTAAGGAGGAGCTTCATGACTATATCACTTTTAGCCATGGACCCTCTTGCTAGTGTCATGTGTCTGATCTTGTCCAATATAAGGGTTCCATAACTACACATAGCCTAATATTGTTTGAGAATATTTAATGAATTAAATTTTAGATAATTTTAATAAAGACTTATTTTACAATATTGTAAGGATATTTTACGAATTAAAATACTAATTGATCTACCCTTTTTAGCTTTCTTTGTGTTCTGCATGTTTGGACTCCATCTCTTCTTCTCACGTTGATATTTATAATTTTTTATAAAATATTAAAATTTAATCTCAATGTCCTTATAATATCAATTTTATTATCAGATATTATAAATAAACTCAAAAATATTTATAAAAAATTTACTAAATAATGTAAATATAAATAATAAAAAAATTCGGCCTAACGACCGTGTGGATCCAAATAACTCAAAAAATATCTTTCAGGCAGTTTGGGCCCTAAACGACCATATAAAAAATGTATGAATATCAAAAAAAGATGTGTGCTATCCGAGGCTTAATCAAATAATCATTGGCCACTTATTTTTTTTATTGAAACCGAATCAGTGGGACGGTCGGCTCTGGTGGCACGATTAGCTTTTGGCAAGACCCGTGGTTAGGAAGAACGGCGCTAAAAGACCAATATCCAGCGTTATACAAGATTGAAAAGCATAAATCATGTTTAGTGAAGGAACGCATTCGTATGGTAAGTAACATCCGAAGTACTACATGGGATTGGAACAAAAGAAACTTGACAGTAATTGAAACCTCACTTATAGATCAGTTATCGCACCGAATCCGAGATTATCAATTCACAGTTGGGGCAGATAAATGGAACTGGCTTGGAGGTAAACACGGGGAGTTTTCTACTTCATCGATGCGCAATATTATTGAGTCCAATTCTGTAAGTCACGAATACAAGCACAAATGGTTCAGCTGGATTCCAAAAAAGACTAATATTTTCACGTGGAAAGCGGCTCTCCACAGAATCCCTACAAAAACTGAGTTGATCAAACGAGGAGTTGAGGTGCAAAATCCAATGTGTTCTTGGTGCTCCACCGAAGAAGAATCTGTCACACATACTTTGCTGCACTGTGATAGAGCCTCAAAAACATGGGATTTGGTTTCAAGCTGGTGTAAACTGCAAATAGAAGGTAGAGACTCAGTTATGCAGCTTCTATCTTGGTCAGACATCGCTGGTGCATCAAAGAAGATAAGGAACAGCCTCCTTGTCATCGTAACCGCTGGATTGTGGAACATCTGGAAGGCTCGAAACATAAAAGAATTTGAGGACAGAAACACTTTTCCCGCAAACATTCTTGAGGCCATCAAACTGGATGCTTACATGTGGCTGAAATACAAAGCAGAGATGGCCGATCTTAGATGGGAAGAATTTTCTGAGTTTGGTTTAAATATGCTGTAATTTGGCTGTCTATTTTGAATTTTTGTTCTTGTTTTGCCCAAGCTTCTCGCTGGGCTGCTCTCGTTTTATAATAAATTGCCGTTTCAAAAAAAAAAAAGATTTAATGTATGATTTTGACCCATCATATATAGCTTGACACCGCTCCATTTACAATAGATATATACCAAAAGAAGTTACTGAGTGCTTTTATTATTTGAATTATTGGTACTTTAGTTTTTGTTACAAATTAACTATCATCAAGTGACACTTAGTCTAATGATGCTTTAATGTGTTAATTAGTAAGGATTCGAGTCTTGTAATAGACCGTAAAATATATAATTGAAAGCAGATTAGATGTGTGTATATGTTACTGTTAGAGAAAAACTTATTATAAGTTGGATCAAAATAAATTACAAGTTAATTATTTCTAACAAAATATATAAATATATAGTTTATAAATAGATTTAGTTATTTAAAATGTTACTCATCACCATGATAAGTGAACAGTAATTGTCAAAACATGGAGATGCAATTAGTCATCTCTTGGTTTTGTATGATCTTAGGTAACCCTTAGAATGATTGAATGATGGGGTGTGCCATCTTTTTTTTTTTTAGTGTAGTAACACGTACCGCGACAAAACAAAAAGTACTTATGATCGAAAACTGAAAAGCGATTGTAAATTTGGTCATCGGTTTGCAAACAAAATCATTATATATAGTCTTAAAAACCCTATTGATACAATTGAAACGGAGTTCGTCTCAATGTCAACATGAACGCTATAAATACTTGATATAGACATAAACTCGTCTTACTAACATGCATTTGTGCAAAAACACAAGGATTTGATCGATCGAGCTTTATTGGAAACCCAAGTGGAGACCCAAATGGTGCATGCATGCACACATCTGCGAGTTAAGGTTATTCGTATTTTGAGGATCCCAACGCATTTTTACGGTAAAGGAAACAATTACTAAGAAGTTCCTTTATATATAAACCACTCTAAGTTGATCATATCATTAATTTGGGACAAAAAATTTCACTTTTCTTAAAAAAATAAAATTTCATAGCTCCTAAGAGCCCCATACAACTAACTTTGAACATCTATATCTCGTTCATTATAATTTTGTTTTGAATGTGGTTTAGTCCGTTATAAAGCTCTTACACCCACGTGATGAAAATGGAATACATACATATAATATAAATTGTTATAAATGACATGTAAGATGTTCTATGAGTATTGAGATCTGCAGGCTTGAGATGACCTATCTATCTTGTGCTATTTAAAACACAACTACCTATATGTTCCAAGTTCATATCATTCATGTAACGTCTGAATTGAAATGACATGCCATAAGTAGCATAAAAAAACGTGGATCAATTTGGAAAAGGAGGAGGGGTCCAAATTGTTGGAGTTTACTAACCACGTGGCTGCAAACACTCGCTTCAGACAGGTGGGAAAAAGAGAAGTGGTGAAGGTATACACCTATCTTGCCCTTCGGAGAGTGGGTAAAGTTAAAGGGAATTGAATGTAAATTGTATATTGTATTGATTAAGAGTTTAATGATACAAGGTTATATTTATACACATGATGCATGTATGACTAATATTATATCATGGTATCAATGTGGGATGAGACTAATTATCTAACTAATATTCCACCGTAAGCTGAGGCTCGGAAACGACTTGCAGCTTGAACCGTAAAAACAAGAATCGGTCTGTCGGTAGAGGGTTAGTAAAGATGTTAGCAATCTGGTCATGTGTTGAGATGAATTGTACTTGTAAGTCCCCCTGAGCAACTTCCTCTCTGACAAATTGAAAATCAACCTCGATATATTTCGTGTGTGTATGAAAGACAATCTAGTAAAGAGGTAAGTTGCTCCTAAGTTGTCAGGCCAAAGAGTGGGAACAGATTTGGTGACCAAGCCAAGTTCACGTAAGAAGGATTCAAGCCATGTAAGTTATGACACTGTGTCAGCAAGAGCTTTCTACTCCGAATCTGTGAGAAACAGTGCGTTGTTTGAGAGCTTCCCAAGAAACAAGATTAGACCCCAAATAAATAGCAAAACCACCTGTAGAACACCAATAAAGGACGCTGATACCGAACAACTAGCCCAACCGGGGTTAGAGACGCCTTAACATTATTATAGCACGTGTGAGTGAACACATGAAGTGTGGTACCAGAGGCATTTCTGATAAGTAAACCGAATGTGAAGCGCCAAGTAGGTATCTTAATTTTCTTTTGACCGCAGTCCAGTGGTTTTCGGTTGGAGCTTGCATGAACTGACAGACCCGATTGAAAGCAAAAGTAATACCGGGGCGAGATATAGTGACGTACTACAGGGCACCAACCAGTTTCCTGTACTTAACCGGATCAGAGAAAGGAGCACTATATTGAAGGTTTAACTTCAATGGCGAAGCTTAAAAGAGAACCCCGAGGGGGCGGGCTCAAAAATTCTACTGGGGGGGGGGGGGGGATACTCAATACATATAACTTTTTGTACATAAAATCATAAAAATAGGTACTTCTAAATGGAAAAACCGAAGAGGCGGTCGCCCCCTCCACTCCCTTCTAACCTTCGCCCATGTTTAACGTCATGGATGTGCTCATAATAGATGGAACCAGTTTCGCAATAGAGAGATCGGCTCGTTGTAAGAGCTCCAAAAGGTAATTGTTTGGGGAGAGAATAATATCATGGCCATTTCTAACAATTTCCAACCTCAAAAAATAGTCAAGATCGTCCAAATCCGTAAAGGCAAATTTAGCACTTAGCTAAGTGACAACCTTGTCAATGGCTCCCGAATTGTTCCCGTTAACAATAATATAGAGACTTGTGAAGCTTGCAAACATAATATGGTTTTATGGGGTTAACAAATCTTTGTGCCTATTTCAGATAATTGTTTCTTCAAGATCCTCATGTAAGAATGCGTTTTTAACATCAAATTGCGTTGTGTGAGTCAGCAAGAGATATTACAACCCGGATAGTGGTAGATTTGACCCGGGGCTATACGTTTCCGTTGAAACCAGGGTCTGTGAGCCAAGCTAACCCCGGTGACATCGGTGCGAAAGCGGGATTGAAGACTTTGTGAGCTCGTCTTTATAGATTTATTATTTTATCTAAAATTATTTAGTGATACCCTTTCTTAAATTTCTCCTGCTATTTTAAGATTTATTAGATTAAAATCAAATAAAAATTGATCAATCATCCGAGTTTTATTTATTTGTGATCAAATTTTGTAGTTGAGAACAAAAAGTTTGACATGCATGAGTTGTTGTAAGAGTGAGAACGCTATAGAAGATTATAGTTAGGGGTGAAGCTTGGGCTAAAATATGACGCATCTGACATGGACAGCCGAAGAAGAACTTAAGTTGGCACAAGCTTGGTTGGACACTTCAAACATCATCCACAACCTTTGTACGTATCGGTTTAATTTTTACTCACAATAATTTAGTGAATTTTTTCATATTAAATATTTACTTTGTTTAGGTGACTCTCAAGACAACTTCTAACTATTTTGGATTGACATTGGTATCAAGTTTTATCTTGTTATGAGTTGCGACACCCATACCGTCAAGTTGATGCAATGGCATCCAAATGGAGAGACATGCAATACAAAATCACAGGTTCCACGGGATCTATGATATCATCAACGAAAACAAAGATGAAAATGTGTTGGTCGACGTGCTCGAGTAATTCCGTCAACAAGCTGGAAAGAACTTAAGGCAAAACAATCTTTTTTGTTCAACTCCACCCCCCCCCCCCCCACCCACCCCCCCACCCCACCCCCAACCGTGATGATTTTATTTTTATGCAATGTTGATGTTTTTAATTATAAGTTTATTTAATGTAATGTTTTTAATTTTAAATATGTTTTGTTAAATAAATTGTTTTAATTTTTAAGTAATTAAAAATAGAAAATTAATAATTAAGTAATTATTACATTTCTGCATACTATCACTAACTCACTATACAACTTTTTTCACTTTCACATGATGGCATGCATAATAACTTGTGTAATAGAGAGTGTGACACACTTTAAAGCTTTAAAACTTCACACCATTAGGGATAGCCTAAGGGTTCTAACCCTTTGTATATTAAAAGTGTGTAATACGGGGTTATAAAGATTTAGGGTTTTGGGATATTAAAAGTGGGTACGTTCTTTTTCCAACTTATTATAAAGGTTCTAACCCTTTGTATAGATTTATTTTATTAGATGTTTAATGATAATAATAAAAGAATAATGATAATTATTTTGTTGTAGGTTAGTTGAGTGCCACTAAACTCTTAAAGGCATGTTAGAAATACATAAAACTATCTTACAATTTTCTAGTAAAATAATTATAAATTTTCATTCTATGTGTCTAATTATTTTTTAAACTATACAATTATAAAAGGTATTAAAAGAGCATACCTGGATCGTCTTCCTACGAAGGACGCTCTCTCTCACTTATTTACGGGTTGCCTCTTTTCGGATACGGTGTGGCAGGTGATGGCACAGTGGTGTGGTATACCTTTGTTGATTGCTTTCGCGATGATGGATCTAGTTAACATCCACAAAATGGTGTCTCTCCCCCCCCCCCCCCCCCCCCCAAAGAAGCACAAGGCGGTGAACATTATTTTTCTAACGGGTTGTTGGTATATATGGACGGAGAGAAACAATGCCATCTTTAACCGGCGAACCCCTTCCTTACAACGGGTTATTTTTGTAGAAGTTTTCTTTGGTTCTTGTATCGTTATAAAGACCGGTCTATTGCTTGACAAGACTGGCTCTCCTTTTCTGTGTAAGTCCCTCGTTTTTCTCGACTACCCTTAGCGCCTTGCTAAGAGTTTTCAGCCATGCTTAATAAATTCACCCTTTAATAAAAAGAAAAGAGCATAGCCTTACTATCTTTAAACCTAAGTAGGCTTATGATTTATTTGATATAGCCTTACTATCTTTAAACCTAAGTAGGCTTATGATTTATTTGATATAGCCTTACTATCTTTAAACCTAAGTAGGCTTATGATTTATTTGATATCACTTTCTAATTATAGTGTCAAAACAACCTTAGAAGAAGTAAAGAAACATAAAATCACATCATGTGATTTCTCTTTTAAAGGGGTACAACATAACATAGGTGAGACCCCCTTTGAACATAGCCACATAGGTGTAAGTACAACTTTACACATTATAGTACCATAACTGTTATCAATGACAAATAAAGGGACCTCTCAAAAATTAAAATAAATAAAGTGCTAACTAAAATGCAATTGAATAGCATTTAATATGGTTGTACAATGTAAGTGTTGTATGTGTTGTGTGAATATGTATTAATGTGTTATGATTTGCTTTCAATATAAATAATCATTTGTTGTGTTTTATTATTTACCGGTAGTAAACTTTTATTAGTCTAACACTCGAAAATTACATCATTTTACATTTTTATTTACTTGCGTTATATTCGTATTTAATTCGTAACCTAATCGATGATAAAGTTAAATCTGATTTTTTTTCGTAGCAAAACTATACAGTTGGCCCATTTGTGTATACATTCGTCTCAAGGAGTGAATTGTTGGATATCAATCGGATAACAAATCACAACCAAACGCGAAACATGCATACAGAAATTAAACGGGAAACAGAGACACACAATTTATACTGGTTCAGTTTTAACTAACATATGTCTACATCAGCAACTAGGGGTTATATTACTATTGTTCGTGAACCATTTATGAAAATATTCAATGATAAACGAACAGACATAAACAAAACTATGTTCGGTTCAGTTCGTTTACAACACAATCATATTATATATTTATATGTTATGTTCTAAAGTTCTAATGTTATAATGTGAAAGAAAAATATATTATAAGAGGTTAGATTGTCATCTATGTACTACACTTAAACCAAAATATACACATGTATATTGTTTATACCATTGTTTTCTACTTAATATGATTTATATATGTTAAACGTCATTTTGTATCTAAAAGGCGTATTCATATGAATTAAAACAAAAGGATGTAAATACAGATAGTTAAACAAAAAAAATAGACTAATTCACATCAATAGAATCTACATTTTATTTAGATTTATTGAACCAACAAGAATATGTTTGGTATCATTAAATATGATATCATATTAATTGTAAAAATTAGGGCAGTGCTATCTGGCTAGCTATATCAAAGTACTAAGGAGTTCTATACAAGTCTTATAGTGAATAAAAATACAAATTAAGAAGTAAAATCAAAGTAGGTATAGATTAGCGTTCTAAAAAATATAGATAACGTAATGTATATTGAAGAATCAAATCTTCCCCGGGTGGTGATTATTAACTCTAATTAACAGCCAAACAATCAAGAACAATCGATTCTAATATTTAGAATAACGAAGATTAAGATAGATGATGTAAGAGGAACTTTAATTACTTACTAGCTAATTATTAATAGTACAAGTAGAAATAAGAGAATAATGATACACAGTAAATAGTCAGATCCCTTAAACTATCCCTAACTTCAACTATTATAAAGGTCTGAGGTCGCATCTCTCAGTTAGTATCACATATGTCAGCTAGCACTGCATCCGTCAACATGCATCACATACGTCAACCAACATTGCATCCGTCAGCCAACATCACATCCATCACTTTAGGATGTCCAGGTTCAAACGCATCTGCTCCTAATCTCTTATCCGCTTCCATATGCCACATGCCTCGCCAACCTTTACTTTATTACCATGATACTTAAAATTCTCACATATATTAAATCATACAGGACCAATATGGTTCATAACGGTCAAATACCTAGTATCATCAATATATCATTTTATATATGATGATTTAGAAAGATTTGCAATTTTAGTTTTTTAAGGGAGAAGGCTAAAGCATGAGTAATGGTTTAAAGTTGATTAAACCGGATCGGTTTATAACTTGAACCGATTTTATATTATCTTTTGAAAAAAAAAATCCATTTGTACACGTCTAGTAAATAGCAATGAGTAATTGACATATGCATTGGACTTGTCATTCAAGGACTAGCCCCACACAACTACACAAGCCCAACAACATAGAAACTTAAACCATTACAACAATTGTGGACCTTTTCTACCACTTGGCATCTAACTAATGTCATTGTGGTCCCTAACACAAAAAAAGTTCTTACATCTCCTTAATACACATATGTCCTCTTACTTGAATCTCCTCCACATAAATCTCTTGACATTGCTATTTCAAAGGGGGGTTACATAATCATAAGGTAGGTCACACTTCCATGAAGCATTAATATCTTTCTAGGGTACCATGGGAAAAACTTGTCGTTTTCGATAGTGGTGTTTTTCTTTATTCGTTCAGAAAACTATTAAGAGTGTGGTAAGCGGTCAAATATCATAGTTACACCTAAGAATCGTGTAATGTGAATAGAAGATACAAGCATAAAACATTTGTGTTATCACCCTCTTATCGCTTAAAACAACTTAGTAATCTCAACGCTAGAGAAGGAGACGTATGTTGAGGCCTTAAAACCGCCAATCTCATATTTATCATGTCTAATTTATAGAGAAAAGACAAATTTGTTGGGGTAGAATTTGTGGGGATTGAATTTGTGTCAACTTAAGAGTTATAAGCACTTCTTTTTTAACAGCAAAGTGTTAAGATCTAAAACCCTAAAGTAGCACAAACATACAATAGAAAACAAATCACTAAAAAAAAGTTCAAACTCACACAATCACCAAAATGAAAACTCAATCCAAATCAAACATGTGCCATATAATCAAATGCTATCGGAAAGGTCCGTTTATATGGGCTGTAACCCATATGTAAAGCCCAATAAAAATTCTCACAAATACTCCTCACAATTTAAGTCTCCAAGTCCAAGGTAGTTAGTTACTTGGGCCCTTCACTTGACATGAAAAAAAGCAATATTGGACTATTGGTCAATAATTCAATATGATAACTTCAACAACATATTTGAATGCTCAGGTTTTTCCTTCAAGACGATGCTAACTGTTAGGAACAGAGTCAATTTCAGAAAAAATATATTAATTTGTGTAGATTTTATGGTAAATGTTGCTCCTGGCATTTATCCATCTTCTTTGGTTTAGTTTGATTGTCCGATATTATTTTCTACATTTTGCAGGTGATGTTTTGTTGGTGGTGATGTTTTGTTGGTGGCTTTGTTCTTTTCGTGGTGCTCTTCATGTGTGTTTTTCGCTTTGTTATTAAGTAATGATTTAGTATGAGCATATGAACAGTTAGCATTGATGAAGTGGATTAATTGTTGTACTTTGAATGCATAAACTACTTTGTAAATTACATAAACAGATAACTAGGTGCTCTTCGCAATGAGTGGGCAGGGTCCCCGTCTCTTGCATTCTATTATGGATTCTCTTTTGTTAATAGTATCTATGTCTAAACATATGATATATATTGTATGGCAACCTATAACAATGTAAACATTTTGGAATTTTACTTTAAACTGACTGAGGTCTTAGTATTTTTTTAATTTGTATTTTTTTTTATTTTAATAGTTTCTTCTTCTCTTATATTTCAATAATTCAATTAAATTTACTATAGTGGATTATAAAAAAATTTCTAATATACTATATACAAAATATAACTCATAGTACATGTTTAAAGTTCTTTGTACAATTCTAAAGCATATAGTACAACTTATTTTGAGCACCTTTTGAGTTGTATTTGAGTGGGTTTTTATGATGTGGCTCATTGTAATTATGACATATGGCAACTAAAAAAATTTAAATTGCTATTATTATTATTATTATTATTATTATTTAATGATATATATTTTTTAAATTATTATTATTACTATTTTTATTAACTATATTTTCTAAGTACAAGTGATAAACATATGTAAATGCAACGCAATTGACAAGAGAGTTTGTGATATAATGAGTAGAGCCGTGTAATACAAACTTTAGATCCTAGGTTCGATCCTTACAGCTTTTGACTACTAAATGTTTTTCTTTGGTAATCTTTTGTGCCCTTTCTTATTCTTTTTTCTTTTTGGTTTCTTAGTTTTCGTTTAACATTGTTACATTTACGTATGACTATTTATTTCATTTTCTCTATTATTACTTTTAGTATAGCAATGCAATTATTTGGTGCATCCTCGTTATCTCTGTCTCAACGCACAAACAGTAAAATCTAGTTAATTATAAATTTAAAATAAAACAACAATACTTAAATCTCTTACACATAAATTTATTGACATTGCTATTCAAAGGTTACACAAGGCATGAGGTAGATCACACTACTTCGAATGTAGCATTAGTATTTTTCTAGGGTGCCATGAGAAAAATAAATATTCTTTAAAAGATCTTACAAAACCTATCTTGTCAGAAGCTCACAAGGCGCTAACTTTATCGTCTTGCTTCATAGGCCTAGCTCTAAGGCGCACTTTCAAGCTAAATTTCGATCAAAAATCAGTAAAATATGTCTGAAATAATTAAACTACCCTAAATAACCTGAAACGGCCTAATCTAGTCCAAAACAATCCTAAAAATTTATCTAAAGCTATTACTTTTACGCACATTACCATGTACTATGATCTACATGTCATACAATAACTAAAAGGTATGTGGGCATGAAATACAAAGAAAACTTAATGAGACAAAAGTATATATATAATTTGTTTAACCTAAAAGATCCCGAGTCTTCACGTTCTTTTAAGTACATTATTAAAATGACGACACTATTTCTCATATATAAAATATATATATGGTCACAATGAAAATGACGACACGTTTTCTCATATATGATCATATAATGAAAATGACGACACCATTTAGTTTTTTATATACAAAAGATTGGAATAAATATTGGAATACACGTGAATAAGTGCAATTTTTTTTTAAATTCTGATCACCAAACTTTGAGTTTCTATAGATTAAACACCAAAAATTAAGTTTTATATTTTGAAGTTTGGTCACGAAAGTTTAAAAATAGTGATGTTTAGATCTTTTAATTTTGATCGTCAAATTTTTAGTTTTCATAGATTAGACACAATTGTAAGTTTTGATATTTTAAAATTTGAGTACGAAGGTTTTAATTTTTGGATATTAGAAATATGAATGTGAAATAGTTAACTTTTATTATTTTGAAAATCTTTTAAATTTTTTATATTACATACCAATTTATAGGACGTTAAGTTTTGTTATTTAAAATTTGACTAAGATAATTATTTATTTAAAATTTGACTAAGATAATTATTATTTCTAATAAACGCCATCAACATGTCATATTGTGTATGTGACGAATTTTAGAAGGACGCATGTGATAACTTTAGTTTATTTATTTAACCACGAGAACTTGTTCTGTGGTTATTTAACCACGAGAACTTGTTCATGTGACGTATTTTAGAAGGGCGCCTGAGATAGCTTTCAGATATTACCACACGTCCGCTCATAAAAGATGATTTTTCCTGATTCAAGTTTTACCACCCGACCGCTCACGAATATATATTTTTCCTAATATTTTTTCTAAAATGATCTCAACTAATATAAACACCCACCGCATAGTTATTCATATTATTTAAAAATCATAATGTTAACGATATGTTGTCCTTTTAACCGAGAGAGACAAATGGCGATTTCTCAATTTACAACAATATAAATACACAGCCAAATCTCATCGAAAACCCTTACGTTCTTCGTCAGTTCTCAGAGATCCTTCAACTAAATCAATTCAACAGGTATTCATTCGTAATCATCAATTTCAGATTCAACATGCTTATTACATTAGCTCATACAATCATCGATGATAATCTAAACCAGATTTTTGCTTTGTTTCATCTCTTCTCTCGTCTGGATCAGATTAATATCGATAGTGTAACTGCGTAAGAATTCGGTTGATAAGCATTGATTTTAATCGGAAACTGGATTAGTAGACGGAAAAATCGATGAAGATACTTATGAGAGATTGAGAATTTGAGAAAAACGATGGTGGAATCAGCACATGATTGTCAATTCAGTGGTGGCGATACAACGATTTCGTGTGAATCCGTTTCGTCGACTGGCGTTTGGGCGAATCATCGGGATGATGTTAGCTATAATCAGCTTCAGAAGGTACTTAATTAGATTTGATTTTGTTTCTTCAAATTTTCTTCGAATTTAATTGTTCATTTGTTTGGCAATTCTCTGCACGTAGACTGATTTTGTTCATAGATCTTAACGGTTTTATGATTCTTCATTTCTGTGGTATATTTGAATCGTTCGTTAGTTATAAGTAGGGTTCTCATGATTAATTAAACCATGTATTTAGTTCAATGTTGACCATTGGTGAAATTGGCCACAATTTTGGCCTCAATTACAATTGTTTGGGCTGATAATTTCTAACACGGACAGGTTAACACGACACGAAGTTAAACATTTTTCGTGTAATAAACAGGTCGACATGTTTATGACACGACTAAACACGTTTATAATTTTAATTTTTTTTAAATAATTAAATACATATAAAAGTCAAATCCTTCAACTCTTTCCATTTTATGTTCATTAATTTATTTTTGGTTTCTATTCTCCGGATATTAATCGTGTCTAAACACGTCGTGTCGTGTAGCACATTTATAAACAGGTCTGTGTTCGTGTTTGAAGAAAATGACACGATTAGTTATTCATGTTCTTGTTCGTGTTTAGTACCCGTGTTAATCATATCGTGTCGTATTTGATTCCGTTTAACACGTTTAGAGCTGTTTTGCCAGCTCTGGCCTCAATTTAAGGATTAATCATAAGAAAAAGGTTGCACTAGCAGGTCCTGTCACATAGTTTTAAAGAAAATCAATCCTCAACGTGCTTGAGACACGAGGGTCACGAAAACAAAATTTCCCTTCCATGATCGTGTTCTTACTTCTTGCAAATGCAATGCTAGAAGCAATCAATTATGTTTATGTTCTACTTCAAGTTGGCTATGCAATGTTCAAAGAATAATTGAATTCATAATTTCATATAGTTGATGCAAACTAGTAGTATAATAAACTATAAATGTTAATTATTAGGATTTTGTATTTGTTGAAGTTCTGGAGTGAGCTACCACTGCATGCTAGGCAAGAGCTTATGAGGATTGACAAACAAACTCTTTTTGAACAAACGCGAAAGAATATGTACTGCTCCAGATGCAACGGGTTACTTCTAGAAGGTTATATGCAGATTGTCATGTATGGAAAGTCATTGCAGCAGGAAGGAATGTTCACTCAGGGTTCTGGAAAGCGACTTGTAACCTCAAAATCTCGGACCGATGAGAATCTGTGTTCGACAACTGGATGCAGATCATGCAATACTGATGTTCAAGATCCATCTGCCCATCCTTGGGGAGGTCTAATTACTACTAGAGATGGAACACTCACCCTTTTGGATTGCTATATTTGTTCAAATAATTTGAAAGAGCTACAAAATGTACATTCCTAATGCTGCATAATTTGTCTTATCATTATCTTTTCTTTTTTTTTTTTTTTTGGTATCTTATCTCACATTATGAAGTAATCAGGTATTTGATAGTGCTAGAGCAAGGGAGCGGGAACGTGAATTACTTTATCCTGATGCTTGTGGAGGAGTTGGTCGTGGGTGGATTAGCCAAGGGATGGTTGGGTATGGCAGAGGACATGGGACCCGCGAAACATGTGCTTTGCATACTTCCAGACTTTCTGTTGACACTTTGGTTGACTTTTGGTCTGCATTAGGAGAAGAGACATGTTATTCTCTTCTGAGGATGAAAGAGGAAGATTTTATGGAACGATTAATTAATAGGTAGGTTTTGTTTAATAAACTTTTTGAGTAGTTTAATACTTTGATGAGATATCACTATCATGAACCTGCATCACATCCTCAACAGTTGAAGAATATTTCCATGTATTTGGATAAATGTTTATGGTAGGATGTTTAAAGATCCAGTCTTAAGATGTGTGAATTTTTTTCAGAAATTTTGTAGACTGGATTACCATACTTTAGGTTGATCTCAATTCCAAATAATTTTATTACCTCTTCTTCTATCATCAACTAAATCATGGTGGTTTTATCTTACTCAATTTCTTAAGTTAAAGGACTCCTATAGTCCTATCTATTTTTCACTTAGTTGTATTTTTTTTTGTTTGAATGTGAGAAACTCTGTATTGAACATCTAGAAGCTTACTATAAGGTAGCATGAAAACTTCTCACGTATTGCTGTATAAATATATATTTTATGTATCGTGTTAGTTATTAACTATTAGTTTATCATGGAATTGCACTTGAAACGTATAATTTTTTTATAAAACAGCTATAGTAGGTACCTATAGAACAAATATATGATTTTCTACTTTAAGTGGCAAGCTTTGATGCAATGACTACATAGTGAACCTGCACAGGAAAAAAAAATGAACTGTTAGTATTTGTTGATTCTTGATTCTGTTTAAGCTTGTAGTCAGATTACAGATGAGAATTCTTCAACTCATCAAACTGGAAATAAGGTATATTAAGATATAAGGAAGATTTTATCATACAAAAATAAGACATAGTTAGGCTTCTTTATACCTCACTAGTTGATTTAAGTCTTTGCTGTCCATTTACAAGAGATTATACTGTCACCACCATAACTTTTGACTCTTTATTTCACAGATTTGACAGAAAGAAGTTTTGTAAAGATTGCAGAAAGAATGTAATTCGTGAATTTAAGGAATTAAAAGAACTTAAACGTATGAGAAGAGAAGTCCATTGTACAAGCTGGTTTTGTGGAGCTGATACAAGCTTCCAATACGAGGTATCAACCTGACCCGTTTTGATTTGTTATCCAACCTTCCCATTTCCACCCTGATCGACATATATGGCTTTTGAACTCTTTATAACTTAAGGTTTGATAATAGCAAGGAACTTAAGGGATAAAACTGTAACTGAGTTGGAATATTATTCTTTGCAGGTGAGTCTTGACACAATCCAGGCTGATTGGCATCAAAACTATGCTGACTCAGCAGGAACATACAAGCATTATGAATGGGCTGTTGGAACCGGAGAAGGAAAATCTGATATATTAGATTTTGAAAATGTTGGATCAAATTCAAGGGTTCAAGTGAACGGTCTAGATCTCACGGGTTTAAATTCATGTTATATCACTTTACGGGCATGGAGAACCGATGGACGGTGTAACGAAATTTCGGTCAAAGCTCATGCTTTGAAAGGTCAACACTGTGTTCATGGTAGACTTCTACTTGCTGATGGTTTTGTTACAATCACAAGAGGTGAAGGCATTAGAAGGTTCTTTGAGCATGCAGAAGAGCTCGAGGAAGAAGAGGTGGTTAAGTAATTTACTTACTATAACTAAATCTTAACGAGCCATACCTTTACGTACTTACATGATTCTTATTGATTTGAATGATTTATCAGGATGATGATTTCATGGACAAGGATGGAAATGAGTTAGATGCAGAATGCTCCCGTCCCCAAAAACATGCGAACAGTCCAGAACTTGCTCGAGGATTTCTTTTAGAAGCTGCAACGGTTATTTTTAAGGAACAGGTATATTACATGATAAATAAATTTTATATATATATATAGGTAGATATTCTATTGACAACCAGATTTTTATAGAACCAAAAGAACCACTGTATTACTTTACTTTGATTGCAAAAAATATGTATTTTTTTGTTGTTGAATATTTACATAGAGTTACTGCAAGCTTCAATTAAACTTTTTTTATATGTATATACTGTGTGGTATTAAAATTTATATGTTATTATTTTAAATGCACATATGTATACATGTAAATATGCATAGATACACATTTTTACTAATGAATATGATGTAGAGAGGTGAGGAGTGAGAATTAAACTATTTTTCTGAATTTACCCTTTTGTATTTAACTTGCAAGAAAACCATCAATCATGTGAAAGATGGGGGAAACTACACTATATAGACATTATGATATTGATTTAATACTACAAATATATATATCCATGGTTTCTATATAACACTAGTCATGAATAATATGTAACTTCTTTTGTGATATAGTTTAATCTTGTTAATTTTATTTGAAAGGTTGAAAAGGCTTTCAGAGACGGGAATGCACGTCAAAACGCACATAGCATGTTTGTATCCCTTGCATTGAAGTTATTGGAAGAACGTGTGTTGGTTGCATGCAAAGACATCATTACTTTAGAAAAACAGGTAAATGGCCCGTTTATATATTAATGAATCGATTTTGGATTGCATTTATTTAACAGTTTGGCTTACAAAAATTAGGCAAAAGTGGAACGTGTTGAATGTCTTCCATAGTCTGTTTCTAATGATATTGTTTTGTAATCATAACTAACACTTTAGTTATACACAAAAAACATGATAAAGAAGTGTTTCAAGTTTCAACCCGCACCTGTTTGACCCGTTATCCAACCCATCCTCCCCATCCATCTTGCCATAGTTTGTTTATATTGTTGCATCTTGTTTTCTCAACTTCTATTCTTCTCCTCAGTGTAAACTCCTTGAAGAAGAAGAGAAGGAGAAACGAGATGAAGAAGAACGAAGAGAACGTAGAAGGGTAAAAGAAAAAGAGAAAAAACTTCGTAGGAAAGAGAGATTAAAGATCAAGGAAAAAGAAAAGGATAAAAAATGTGGTCAGCTTAGTCAAACTTCTATTCCTGATAATAAAAAGGAATTAACCTTTGTTAATGACGAGCCAGATGTCGATGACAACACGAATAGTGAAGAACAAGAAGATAGTATATCATCCATGCCTGCATCAGATGATTTTACACAAGAAGACCAAATATCAGATTATGATGAAAATTCAAATGGCGAATTTAATTACAGAAAAGATGGAAATCAATTGTTTTTCAATGATCAATCAAAACATAACCATAGGAGACTGAAGACCTGGAAAGATTATCAACTCGATCAACCCTCAAAGTGGTCTGATAAGCGGCGGTTTGAAAATGGGTCAACCGTGAAGAAAGTGGTCCCATGGTTTCACAGTGATGGATCTGAGACTCCACCAAGGAAAGGGAGTTCAAATGGAGTAAATAAACCCGTAAGAAGGTCAAACGGGTCAAAGTACAATGAGAGATTGCAAGGTTGTCATACAAAGCAAGTGTGGGAACCAAAAACCAGTTTCAATTGTGCTGATGTCACTGATCGGTCTGCTGATGTCGTCAGGCCCGTTAAACTTATTAACTCAGCAAACCTGACCCATTCAGACCCTACAAGTGATAAACATAATGATTTGAAGGAATCAAAAAGTAGTGTTAACGTAGAACCCGAATCAGAATGTGGGACCACTGATCTTTCTCCTAGCAGCAGCATCTCCAGTTCTGATAGCTGCTCATCATCCACATCCGATTCAGAGTTCGCCAGTCAGCATTCCGAAGTGATTAAAGACACGTCACTTTGTCTCCAGAGTTCGGGTGAATTATTGTCAAAAACAAGTGAAATTGTTACTAGATCTTATTCTCAAGGGTATACTGATATGATTCCACCATCACTAATTGGGAATTCACATTACCTTCAGTATGGTGTTGGCGGGTTGCAACCATTGGGTCCGCCACTTCTTAACCATAATGACCCGCCAATGTGGCAACCGGTTCCACCAGTCACCAGTGTGAAAGACCACAGCAAGGCTATCCCCATCAAAACCGAGCAAGCTGAGAATCCTGAAAAGCCGCCTAAGTCATTCTCAAACGGTTCTGAAAAGCAAAACGGCTATTCTGATCAATCGCAAAAGGGTAATACGGGCTTTTCTCTTTTTTATTTCGGTGGTCCCGTTGATATTTCGAACGGGTTTAAGGCGGATACCGATGTGAACTTTTGTTTAAAAACATCGGCATGGGGAGATAGTTGTGGGGTGGAAGAATATAACTTGTTTGCAGCAAACAATGGGATAAATTTTCCTTCTTTCGAATTTTTGAGAATGTTGAATCTTTGAGGTAATCAAATTTTTATAATTTGGCTTGCAATAATCTTGGGAAACAAATTCAGCCTGTTTCTTGTTTTGGTAATTTTGGCCCTTGTCCTAGCATTCATTCTTTATTTTTTCTTTGAATCCACTCCATTAATTCATTGTTTGTTAGATTTTTAACATTTTTTAGTTAAATATTTTTTTGGTGTTAGGCGCTCTTGAAGGCGTAGAATAAGGGTTAAGGATTTTTAGATGGTAGTATAGTTTCTGGCATGGATTAGGCGCCTCTTCGGCTTTAGGTGTACCCCTGGTTGTAGTAGAGGATTCTATGTTTAACATCTTTGTATGCTTGCATGTCTGCTATTTGTTTCGTTATCTATTGCTACTATGTATGCAATATGCTTTTAAAAAAAAAGGAGCCAGGGCATCTTTGGTAGCAGCTTCTTTGTCTTTTTGATAAAGGTATGGTCTGTCTTTGTCTCACTCTTGACCCTAGTGTTTAGGTGGGATTTACTAGATACGTTTGTTTGTTTAGTGTTTAACATTTGGAAACCAGAAGACAAACTCCCACTTGTCAAAATGGAAGTTGTGAAAGGGGGAGAGGAGGGAGAAGTCCAACAATGCTGGCAGTTTGGTTTTCCACTTTCTGAAGTTAGACTCTACTAATGTTTAAAAGTGATGAAATTCAAATTTTATGGGATCTCTATTGATCTTCTCTATGCAGCATTTCTCTTTTGGTTATCTGATCGTTTTGTTTGGTTTTCTGGTTGCATATTGAATAATATTGAAGTTGAGTTGAGAAACTTGGTATCAAGTTGGTTCAAAGGGTTTTATGATGGCACTTTCTTCTCATTTGTCAAAAGTAGGTAAAAGGGTTCCTTATATCTCCAAAACAATATTGTTGCAAGTAAAATAAAATCTTTGAATAGAATGACCTAAGCAAGTTTAAATGTAAACCTACTTTTAACATGTCATTTTTGAAAGTTTTATTTCTTGGACTGGATTTAGATAGTAAAGACATGTTACAGGCCATTTCTAGATGTTTCCGATCAATTTTCGATGTTAACTGGAATGTAGCCAAAATGTGTGGTTGCAAGCCTTGAATGACGCTCCTTGGTTGCCTTCGATCCATATGAACTTGTGTAGGCTAATACAAATAAAGAACGAATCATGAACAACAAGCAACTATTTGCAAAAACATGCATCAACCACTCAATCAACAAATTCCTAATTTTATTGATATTTTGTTTATATATACAGTCAAGCGTTATATTCATCATACACCCTTGGCTATGTCTTTTAAGCTAGCATACAATCATATGGACATAAATTAGTCAAAATATCCAGCAATGAAGAAATTAATAAATGAAAAAAAAGGCAAATTTTCAATCACAGAATTTACCATTTCACCAATCCAAAATATAACAAACATCATGATTAGAATGTAATTAGTTCGGAGAAAAATGGGTATACCCATATATTTCAATTATACCAAACCAAATGTAACACATTATAATAATTCTGAATCTCTGCGAAAAATGATAAATATACTGACATAAATCAGTACATTTATTTTAGGAGGGACTCCGATAGCTAGTCCCAAGCACTTGGTACCCCACCGCCACCACTATAGCCACCACCACCATATCCGCCTCCACCACCACTATAGCCACCACCACCATATCCACCGCCACCACCACCATAACCACCGCCGCCACCACCATAACCACCGCCGCCACCACCATATCTGCCACCGCCGCCACCACCACCATAGCCTCCGCCACCACCACTATAGGAGCCTTCCTTTCTGAAGTCACGGCCACCAAAACGTCCACCTGACCGCCTGTTCTTACCACCACCATAAGAAGGTCGACTAGCATAGCGAGTAAGCCATGCGGGTACTTCTTGATTAGCTTCTTGGATTAAATCAGCTAATCCTTTTGCTAATGACAGATTATTATCATTGAAGAAAGCTGTAGCCAGACCACTCTTCCCAGCACGGCCAGTTCGTCCTATTCGGTGCACGTAGTCGTCAATGTCGTTAGGAAGGTCAAAATTGACTACATGAGAAACATGAGGGATGTCAAGACCACGTGCTGCCACATCGGTTGCAACTAGTATTGGTGTGTTTCCACTCTTGAATGATCTCAGTGCTTGCTCTCTTTCCTGCATACAATTTAATAACAATATGTAATGTGTTGGACAGGTCAAAACAGGCCGGGTTGACCCGTACACCTATTGCTCAGATTTTTATAAATGATAGTGAGTCAAGCATATGATTAGGAAGGTCATATCCACAACAATCTTGGTTTCCAAAAGCACACCAGGCGCTCCAGCAAGATTCAGGCATGGTCCTATAATTTCTGAGCAAACTGTTCTAAAACATACAAAATTGGCCAGGAACCAGCCTAAACTAGCTCTAAACAAGCCTAAAAATGTGTAAAACCCCAAAAATGGTATGTTTAAATGTTTACGCTATGTGTCTTGCTTTTTCTTACACCCTTGCTTTTTAAGCGCCTAGCGCCTATAGACCCAAGGCTCACTGTCAGCGATAACGATGACAACGACAACATATATTTCTGATTAAGAACAATTTAGGTTCACCCATACACCTTTAGGCAACTTTCCTGTTTATTTTTTAGCTAAATCATTTTTATTGTACACATTTGACCATGCCATCCCAGATGGATCATAACTGTCACCTCGCCTGAATATACTCTTGAATCACTTGAAAACTAGAGTATCTTCCTGTTAAAGTGATAAGGTTCCTTATTTACATATTTTATTCATTATTATTGATGCCAATAAGTTAGATCCACAGCGTTTCCTTTACTAGTTCTTACTTTACTTGTTCTTATACCATTTAGATCTTTAACAGAAAATAATATAGATGGGACCCACAAATATAAAAAGCTAAGTTGATGCCAATACCTTGGATCCACAAGGAAATCACCCAAAAGCTGGTATCATATAGACCGGACCCACAAATATAAAAAGATAAAATGTTGTGAAAAACCATATAAGACTTACAGGTTGAGATCTGTCACCATGAATTGTTGTTGCAGGAAACCCGTTACTATAAAGCCAATGTTCAAGTGAATCAGCTCCCTTCTTTGTCTCAACAAATACTAATGTGAGAGGTTGCTGCAAAAAATAAAAGTGTGGGTAAATTGAAACTGTATAAAAGATTATAAAAAATAGTATTTAATGTGCATTTATATGGATCTAGATTATATGTAATTAGCGCTTTATTACTTTATACTACCTTTCCATTAGATCCCATATCCTTTTGAGCATGAAGAAGGTCCATAAGATGGCTTCTTTTGTCACTTTCTTGAACAAATTCCACCCTTTGAACAATCAAATCAGTACTTGAACCAACTCGTCCAACCGTTAAGAAAATGTAATTTGAAAGAAAATCAGATGCCAATCTCTACACACCAAACAGAAGTCATATGAAAACCATCCAGTAAATTAGTTATTTAACAATTCAAAATAATATGATTGTAAAAAACCTGAATTTCTCTAGGAAATGTGGCACTAAACAACATCGTCTGTCTTTCACCTCGAGGAGGCATGTCTGTTTGCTCCACAATCTTTCTAATCTGAGGCTCAAATCCCATGTCAAGCATCCGATCAGCTTCATCGAGTGCTAAATATCTTATCATCTGTAACGAAACTTTTGCCCTTTCCAATAAATCAACTAATCTTCCTGGAGTTGCCACGAGAATATCAACTCCTCTCTCCAGCTCCCTTAGCTGGCCATGGATGGTATCCATTAAAATCACAATCAGAAACCATTGATTGGTATCATAGTTTAGAAAAAGGGAAACACATAAAACAGTCATGAATATAATATGTATCATTCCAGAACCAATACTATGCTGAGAACCACATAAGCACTTATACATAGCTCTTCAATGAAAAGGGGAAAAATGAAGAAAAAAATGGTCTATTTCTCCCTCCGTACTGTTTCTTGGATTTTATCTTCTCTCTCAACTAGTTTTAAAAAGTATAACAATGTGCACGTAGTGTATATATACGTGCATATAGTGTGTATGCACATGTGCATGTAGACAAAAGACAATCCAATACCATATTGTTGAAAAAATCTCATATATATTGAAATCCACACGCATTCTAGACAAGTCATTTAATAAATAGGACAAGAGTAAAGACGGTTCTCGCAGCACTCGACATATTATTGGTACTTAGATAAACTTCTCTCTGTCCTGTAATAAATATATATACACATATACATATAGTGTGTGCGTGTGTGTGATTATTTATTAAATCAAAAGGTAACTTGAAAAGCAGCCATAATCATGGCATGCAACTTGCCCATGCCAGAATGTTTGTGGAAATTATACATGGCCCAAAAAGAGCACATGAATACATATCTATCCCACTTAAGTCATAGGTTGCTTGCAGTGTTATAAATGTATATTATTTTTCATGTAAACAGGAAAATATAAGATACTATTGTACGATATAAGTTACCTGTTGATTGATAGGTGCTCCTCCATAAACAACTACCACCTTGACACCTGTCTGATAAGCAAATTTCCGAGCTTCTGCATGTATCTGTGTGTAACAAAACATCATTAGCATTTTATATTGAACATATCAAAATTATATATAGATGCGAGTTAATAAAGTTACTCATAAATCATAAATCATAAATCAAACCTGACTTGAGAGCTCCCTGGTAGGAGATAGTATAAGAGCAAGGGGAAAAACAGTCCTAGTGCCACGTGGCTTTTGCACAGACTGTTGTCTCATAATCCCACTGATTATGGGGAAGCAAAATGCTGCTGTTTTCCCTGAGCCGGTTTGAGCACAAGCCATCAAATCCCGGCCCGCTAAAGAAATAGGAATCGTGTAGCGTTGAACAGGTGTTGGCTTAATATATTTGCATCTCCTAATGTTCAGATTCAAAGCATCTCCTAGATCAATTTCTGCAAATGTATTAACTGGTGGTGGTACATTTTCCCCAGTGGTCTCCACAGGAATATCCTCATAAGCATCAAAATTGATACCGTTACTTTCCTGTTCAGACTTAGTTTCCTCAACAGCTTCTATCTCCTCATTCCCAAAAGGGTTAGGTTCCCAATCTCTACCACCTCTATTTCCCCAACCACCTCCACCACCCCGACCACCTCCACCTCCACCGTACCCTGGTCTACCATAATCCGACCTAGCTGGACCCCACTGTGAACCACTTGTCTGTCCACTATGTCCTAACCTATCATTCATAGGCGGTAAGCTTCCATTCGATATCGCAGGTCCAGCCGGTTGCTGGGATGCAGCTGGCTTATTACGAAGATGGGGCGGTACATAAGCCGGCTTCCCAGGAGCCCCCGAAGCATTATTTTCGTAATTATCAGATCCCGGAGCTGCGTTATCAACAACATCTGCCCAAGAAGTTCTCATGATGTATAATAAATATTATAATATAACCTCAACCTTACCCAAACACTCACAAAACCACAATCGCGATCCAATTATCTAAAAACGCCAAATATAGCAGAGCTTCAGATTGCTCAAAACACCAATCAGATCTAAGAATAAACCTTTTAGCCCAAAGATCAATCCCTGATAAGATGAAACAAAAAACAACCACCAAAAATCAACAGTTTAACAATACATATCTTTATCACACATTTACACGAACTTCAAGTGAGAAATCATGCAATAATCCAACAGATCTAAACAATTAACATGCGTCATGACAGAAAATGCAATCCGATTGAACGAATAACAGATTCTCAAATACATGAAGTACGCATATCTACGCGGACTAGAAAGAGGTCACCGGATCAAGTAAACAGAAGAAATATACAGATTTCATCAAAAAGCTAAGCGATAAACTTCCGATGAAGAACGAGTTCAGGCGATTCAAATGCAGAAGAATTTAGCTCCGATTAAGGAGAACGTAATGCAAAAAAGCAACAAATTAGAAACGTTGATTACCTGAATTTGATGAAGAAGGAGCGGATAACAAATGGCGTGTAGAAAGACTGCAGAGATTTAGGGAGAATTTGAAACCCTAGTAAATTGGGGGAGAGAGAATGGGGGCCAGAAACCCTAGATACTTGCTTGCATTTGAGACATAGAAAATACGATAACCATTACGACTCTTTTCTTTTCGCGATTTAGGTTGCATCCACGTGTTTTATTACTCTACTTTTAATTACGTATTCAAAAAAGTATATATATTCTAACATTTATGTATTTATATTCATATTTTCTTAATTATATCAACTGAATTAACTATATCTAGGTAAAATTACCACTTTGTGATGAAAATGAAACAAGATCTGTATCCCGCGCGTTGTCGCGGGTATCGAATATAAAAAGTGTTGAACTCGAAGGCTTAAAATTTAAAAGTTAACTTACACGACTGTATCCATTACACAGACACACAGTAAACTTATTTGTTAAACTCGAAGTCTTAGAATTTAAAAGAATAAGAAAAAAAATATTATGAAAATTCCTAATTTAGTGGCCTAGAAAAGATAAAAAAAACAAGGGAAGACAACATACTTGTTTCACTGTAGTACTTTAAGAAAAATAGAAAAAAATAGAAAAAAAAGGAAAAAAAAATAATTTCACTTGAAGATTGATAATTGTATATAGGAAGAGAATTAACATAATTGAGTAATTAAAAAGTAGCGTGTGAAATTAAAGCTATTTGGTTTTTATTTTACAAAACTAGAATGTAAAAAAAGTACATTATAAGAA
Source organism: Deinandra increscens subsp. villosa (assembly GCA_039602395.1). NCBI lineage: Eukaryota > Viridiplantae > Streptophyta > Magnoliopsida > Asterales > Asteraceae > Deinandra > Deinandra increscens. Next base: position 92,753,030 of record JBCNJP010000023.1, on the reverse strand, counting down.
ACATATCATAAAGGGATATTCAAGTGGTGGACGGTTTAGAAACATAATTAAAATAGTAAGGAAAACATCTTTTGTTATATAAAAAGGGGTCGTTATATTTAAATACGCACATTTGATGCACACACTTGATAAGATTGTTTGGGGTAATATGATCCACTATGGTCATTTTGAATAAACGATCTGACATGGATCAACGACGACCGTATAAAATTCAGGAGGGTGGCCCAGGCCCCGGGTGAGGGTATTTATATAATAAAATAATTTACTTTTTTTTGGACCCAAAGAACCTATCCATCCATATGACCTTTTTATCTAAAATAATATGGAGTATGTGAGAATATAACCGAACTCATAGGGTAAAGAAGTTTAATTAAAATAATAAATAAAGGGATGTAAGATGTTGGGGGGAGACGTGGTCATGAAGACTCGTTCATATTGCAACTTTACATTTGAATTTCAAGAGCATGCATTTATTAATAGAATTAGTTTCACTATTTCACTAATTTCTCAATTCCAAGTAAATGTAAGTTTTTTCATATCTATTTAAACATTGTAATAATTCATTTAGGAAGATTATCATTAAAAGAGTTAATCAAATTCTTAGCATCTACTATTCATTAAAAGAGTTAATCAAATTCTTAGCATCTACTATATATATTGTCGCTTAAAGTCTAACCCACTTTACGGATAACTATTAAAAGATTGATCATATCAAATCGGTTTATAACATGATAACTCCTAATAAGCCCATACTTATAAAGGTTGACTTCAATTAATATAATTAATTTTGCTAAATGTTATATGTTTAGTATTTATCAATTTATCATTTATCAATAATTAATAAAAGATGATTAAATTAGACAGAACACGAAAATAAATAATACGTTGAATAAAAAACGTGTTACCCATTATAATTATAATTATAAATTATAAATCTGTAAAAATTATCAGTAGTTATAATCACATCGTTTTCTCTTGAGCTACAATGTCATGAACTTCAAGATTATATTAATAAGAAATTTAACTTTCATTTAGACCCCTTAAATCTTACTTGAAAGTATACTTTATACCTTATATTTATATAACTTTTATGTATTACATCAAGTGATAGTTACATTAGATCATATATTTTTTCTCCTATAACTTTTTACGTGTAATCTCTTATAAGAAAAAAATATAGCGTTGTAATATGCTTAAATTTTTGTGTTTCAGTATAATAATTATACAAACAAGTCATATAAGATATTTTGACCGGTAAAATGCGTGGTATATTTGATATAACTTCGTTTTTTATAAATTTATACATAAATATAGATAAAAATAACCATATCACAACACTACTTTTACTTTTTTAATAAAAATGTTACATATAAAAGAGCATAAGAGAGAAACATACACACACACACACACACACATATATATATATATATATATATATATGTGTGTGTGTGTGTGTGTGTATATATGTGGTTGTGTGTAAACTAATGAGAGCACATTAGTCGGTGCAAATAGTAAAAATGTTAGGTGTAAATATAATCTTTCTTTTTTTCTTATTTATATCAATGAGATTGTGACATATGTCGTACTCATATTGTTGCGATATCTTTATCTCTTCAACTTGTAAAATATTATGTTTTGTAGAATTCTAGAAATATTATTGCAACGTGTTTATTTTTATCTACGTTTTAATGTCATTTTCAAGTTGTGTGTGATAACGTACAAGCCATCGAATCACAAACATATAGGTTGTCAAAGCTGCTTTAAAAATTCATTTTCTAATGTTTTCTCTTGAATCTTTAAAATATGATTATTTTTCAAATCTGGGGAGGGGGGGACTCGGCGAGCTAAGTAGGGAGGTGAGGTGGTAGCAACTCCCCACTTGGGAGCATAGTTTTGCGGCTCGGGGAGTTAGATCGATTGATTTACTATTGATGTACAAGTTCTCATAGCACATGTAAAATTTAATATGAGTTAGAAAACATCACCCCCACCCTTTTAAAACACTTAGAAAAAAATAATGTGAAAGAGATAGAATAGCAGAGAAGTGTGAGAAGATCGGTAAGGACTCCCTTCATCCTAAAGTCTTGATCGTCATGAGTTCACTATTTATTACTTTCAATCTCAAGTTTAACTGATATATATTGTTAGTTATGTCATTTATATAGAGTTACTTTTATAAATATATGTATACGTATTATTTTGTTATTTTTATCATGATTATGTATATAATATTTTGTTATGACATGACATGTGTATTGTTAGAAAATTTGTGAAATTGCTTGGATAATCTGAGAATCGTGTTTTCGGATTGAATATTCGATCGGTTCATTCAAAAATCAATCGAAAACGACTCAAATTTGAATCATATGAAACTAGAGAATTTTGTAAGTGTTTAAGATGAACCTAAAGCCAAATTGTCGACCAAAACTTTCGTATATCTCAGAGGAGCGTATTAGATAATTGCTTTGTTGTTATCCTTTAACTTTTATTTAAAACTTAAAGCCAAATTGTCGATCAAAACTTTCGTATATCCCAGAGGAGCGTATTGAATAATTTTTCACATCTTGTCCTTTAACTTTTATTTAATGCATTTGCAGCTGAAAATAAAATTCTAGTGCAATTTTGATAGAAGATTTTGTTCAAAAATAAAAAAGTTCAGCGCTAGGGGTTGCTGCCCCTTGGACCCCGCTCTCTCGGGGGTGCTATCGCCGAACTCCCATCTAGATTCCCTTAATTATAACGTTATCAATACAAGCATACACTCGCACCCTTCGAACTCGTTCGATATAAGTCATAAATCATATTAGTCATAGTTAATCCAATTATATTAAAATATCAACATGTATAAGTTTGTTTAGACTTAAAAAGTAAGTCAAACTCAACATATTAATGTTATGCTTGAGCGTTTTTTTATTGTCTAAGTTTCAATTTAGACCGAACTATATTTAATAAGCTTGTTTCCACCTCTAATTAATGTAATTTTTTATTTTATTTAAAAGATCAAAAAAGTTCTTAGATTCTTCGACACATGTTGGGTGCCAAGGAGAAGTCAAAAAGAAATATATATATTGGTTTTCTAAAGAGCGATTCTTAGACTTTTTTTTTAAGATAAACATTTCAACTTGTTATAGGGCATCTTATTTACCATCAAATTAAAAATGTTCCTTTGAAAACACACCCAAGCGACATTAAATCATCCAAATTAAACCTTCCAAGCAAGAATAAACCCATCAAACTTTATCAAAATGATCCTTTCAAATAATGAATGAAAAAAAATATATTAAAAAAAACAAAAAAAAACTTGTCAAATGATCCTTTTAAGGATGATTTAAAAAAAAATATATAAAATGTTTAGTTCCACGTTGTATCCTAATTGTCCTAACGTTAGGGGTTTAAATCATATAAAATACAGGTGATGATATATTTATCATAGAATATGTAAGAACCGTTGTTCAAAATAAAATCCAAAAAAAAAACTAAAAAAACAAAACAAGTTGTCTAACAATATTGATTTAGAACCATGAGAATACTATTTAAAACCATCAAATATATCTACCAAAAAGAAGTTTAAGTAATCCTATTACATATTTTATACACATAAACATCTCAAAACCCTCATCAAATGATCACATATCATTCACAAATTGAGTTGAGAAAACAAAGAAGGAACAAGATCAACAACAGACCAAGCAAGACCAGCATACTGCAACAACCGAATGCCCGTATCGACATCAAACGATTCCTGTCTGCCGAAAAACATCTTCTGGAGATACCCACCAGACTGTTTGACTTCATTTGACCTTTTGACCGCTGAAGAACCGGTCAAAGCCGTGACATAGCCCGATGATCTTACTGGGATGCCCAGCGCGCTTGCTGTAATTGGTAGGATCCATTTTGCTAAAGCTTTGCTGCAGAATTTAACGAGCAGGATGGTGGGGATGCCGATGAGGATTCTGCCAGCGAAGGTGGTGATTCCGAGGTCGGGTGTGAATACACGGGGCACGTTTTCGTGGTGGAATTGGTAGTATGTCTGTTGAACGCCTGTCACCTGGAAGTAGCATAATCATTAAGCTTGGAGTCATGAATGTATAGTAATAGTATTGTCAAGAAACTATAATCTTTGACTTTGTAGTATAAAAAGATTAAAGATTGTTTGGATGTGCAATTTAAGAAGATGATTATGTGAAATTGTGAATGATTTTTAGGTCGTGTTTGGCGCGTCATAAGCTAGCTTATCAGCTACCTTATAAGCTAGTTTTTTGACGTTACCAAACGGGGCTTTTTGAAAAAGCTAGTTTTTTTAAAAAGCTCCGTTTGGTAATGTAAAAAAACTAGCTTATAAGCTAGTTGGAGTAGCGTTTCAACTAGCTTTTATAATATTTCCAGTTTTACCCTTCCCTAATTAATTATTTATACTTTGTTTTTAAATTTTAATTTAATTATATACCTGTACTTTTATGTCATTTTACATTTTTCAGCTAGTTTTTACCAAACGTTATTTTTTATCAGCTAGCTTATTAGCTGGTGCTAGTGCGCCAAACACAGCCTTAGAAGGGTACATATTGTTGAAAAACTGATATATTAAACTTCGTTTTTGGTCCTTGACGTTTGCTCATTTTATCCCTTTTAGTCCAAAGTTCTTAATAATCTGATTTTGGTGCCTCACATTTCAGTTTTGTATCAATTTTGGTCCAAAATCGAAAATCCGTTTAAAAGAACCGTTAGTTAACCCCACCTGAGGGGTATTTTAGTCATGTATCTTAACTCTTGGTCCAAGTATAAAAGGATATTCGTTTTATATTGGACTAAAATACCCCTCAAGTGGGGTTAACTAACGGTTCTTTTAAACGGATTTTAGATTTTGGACCAAAATTGATACAAAAATGAAATGTGAGACACCAATATCAAATTTTTAAGAACTTTGGAGTAAAAGGGATAAAAGGAGCAAACGTCAAGGACCAAAAACGAAGTTTACTCTTTATGAAAAAGTCACTCAACCTATTTTGGATATATTAAAGTCCCTCCACTTGTAAAAAATACACGCGAGAAGTCGCTAAAATATTCTTTGTATATCAAGGTCCCCAAGTTTATAAAAATGCATATAGATGGTATAATTTTGATTTGCAAAGATACTGAATGTCACTTTATCAAATTTTGACAGCTTTAGGGACTTTAGTGTACAAAAAATTAGCTTACTGACTTTTTGTGTATTTTTTACAAGTTGAAGGACTTTATATTGGTTGAGGAACTTTTTCGTGCAAAATAAGAAAGTATTATTGGTTTTCTATGTCACTAATCCTTTATAATAGATAATGACGTGTAATAATACGATTTATACAAAAAGGAAGAAAAAACTAGAACCTGTACAAAATAAATTCTATATTAAAAGTCTATTTTACCCTTAGATAATCAGTTTTGTTACAGCTTTCAGCTTGTATGAAGCTGATTATTCAAACTGATTAGCTCACCCAACAAAAGAGTTTGTTTGTCAAATCTCCAAAAAATGATCATAATCAATTTTAAAAAGCAAATCCAACCACCCTATTAACTTATGAAAATTCAATGAGTTTCATACTTTCACGCTCAACCGCTTACATGCAGAAACAGCAGTAGTGTTAAGCAGGAAAGCAAGAAGGGTGTGCAGTCAAATGGTAACTTGGGACACAAGCAAATAGTTTTCATGCAATTATGTTCCATAACACCCTTGATATAGGAGCTTGATTTGGTTACCAATTTTGCATGAGTATAAATGTCAAGAATTTGAAACGTTTATGACCTTCTAAAAGAGAGAGATATTCTTACAATTCCCAATGCAACGCCAGTAAAAGCTGTATGAAACTCGAAACTTGGAGTTGGATGCTCGGGTGTCGGGTAGGCAAAGAGTAACAAGAAGCTAAGTGCAATCCAAAAGGGTGTAACTGCAATGAAAATTAAAGCATTAGGAGAGAAATCAAAACTTGTTTTAGGTTTTGTAAGCTAAAAGCCTAACTACAAACAGCAATTTCCTTCTTGGAGTTATATATCCCATATACCTTTCAACAATGGAAATAACAATTAAATCAACTACAAGAAAACATACCATTTTTTCCTAAAATTACAAAATTGTCGACGTATTCATGAACTTGAAGCCAAAATGCAAGAATCATCAATCCAAGAATTAGACCACCCAAGATGTCAATCAAACTATGCATGCCAAGGTATATTCTTCCTATTAAGAAAGAATAAAAAAGGAATCAAATGATGAATTGGTGACATAATTATAGAAAAGAATGTTGTACAACAAAAAAAATGGAACTTACCAAGGCCAATAAGGCCTACAAACAAGCAAGCAAATGTAAATGTTGCTACTTGATAGGATGCATCTATACTTTCATGGCATGAAAAGACATAGTGCAAGAGGTACCTGAAATTCCGGAGGAGAAAATTTGATTTAAAAGCAAGATTGTAGATATATGGGCATACATGAATCATTGAATCATCAAAATATTAGGCTCATCCCCATCACACCCTCCCAAGATCTTATAAATAGCTCTGCTATGACTAGGATTATACTAGGTACGTTTGTTTGTTACAAGAATCATCAAGATTTATAGCAAAACAACACACGAAAAAAGACAGTGAAAGTAGTTATCATACCCAGATAAACAGATAGTATTAAGAGTGTGAGAAGACGGCAATCCATATTCCAATGCATTTTCTTTCTCATCTTTAGTGGCGGTCAATATCCTAATGGGCGGTGATTTGGGTCTTGGAGCGGACACCACGTCCTACACAACACGTGCAAATTTAATAACTACAAATAACATAAATTCCATAAATTCCAAAATATGACAAACGTATGAACTAAAATGGCATTAATGTATTATACCTTTATACAATTCCCTGAATAATCACAAAATGCCATCAAAAGTGTCATTTGCCTTGCCAATTTCCCATGTCCACTCTACAACAAAAAACTAAGTAACTAATACCATTCAATATATACTAGAAACAAAAGAACTCGGTACTTCTTTTGAAATGCGAAAAAAAGGTTTAATTTTTTAGTCTTCTATATCGCGAAAATTTATCACGGAAGATGAAATATTTAAGGTTACAAACAGCCATCTCGAAGCATATGAGATTCGATACGTGTTCCTAAGCAACCAAGTACTAAAAAAGATGCAAAAAAGCACCAAATAATGAAAAAAAACTGCAATTAGCAGAATATAGACATATAGCACTCTTTTCTTTTTGCACTTTCACAATTGTGTTGATTGTATGGAAATGAATTGCCAAATACAAATAAAACAGTTTGAAATCTTCATCACTTTCTTCAAATGAAAATAGATATAATGTGATTTTACCCAAAATAGCAAGGGGAGAAATCCAGTATAAAAAGGCACAGACACAACACAAGATAACCCAGAGAAGAAAGCATCCCAAAAACCATGCTGGTATTTCTGCAAAAAGTCAAGAAAAAAAAGTCAAAATCAACACCCTATCAAAAGTAAACCAAAATTCAACCATCCACCAGAACCCTAAGCAAATTGACAAGATTAATGACATGAATTTGCCTAAATTTTTCAAATTTCTTCATCACACACCCATCGATTATTCAACCAAATTGTCAATAAACCCAACACAAAAAACACCTAAAATTATGAAACTGGAAAACAATGCTGCAATTAATACAAATTAATAAGATCAATCACATGACTTTATGCATAATTAGACGTTCAATTGTGGAAAAATAAGGAAAAATAACCTGGATCTGAAGAATAATCGGAATACCGGAGATAACACGATGAGAAACCCACGGTTGAACGGAAGATCTGATTTTCTGGGTGACATTAAACATCGACGATACAACGATCCATGTGAAAACCCCAAACAAGAACGACAGTTGCCATGTGGGAATTACGCTCTCCATTTTTCCTCTGTTTCTCTGTTCCCTCAAATCTTACGAAATTGGAGGGTCACAGAGGACGAATCATAGTGAATTTGTGAAAATTTGTGAAATTTGAATTGGAGTTTGATGATGAAAACTTGGGAAGGACCGATAATTGATTGTGATTTGGTTTTGGAGTATGTTGGGGAGGAGAATTTGAAGGCAGGCGGCAGACAAATGAGGAACAGTCCAAAAGGGCTCTGCTTGTTTATGCAAAATAAAGTAGATTTTGTGGAGACATCATGTTTTGCAACTCATCAATTTTTAATAAAGAAATAGTTTTTCAACCCAATATATAGTTTTCCTGACTCATAGTTTTATATTATTATTATTTTACTTTTATATATTATTAAAATATCATTACAGTTGATCATATTTGACCACATTTTTCGAGTGTGGCTAATAAATGTCGTTCTTTTTTTTTAGTGTGGCTAAAGACCCTTAAAAAGTGTCTTTTCCATCACATGAATAATAATATGTGGCTAAGACTAGGACTAGTGAGCTTTAGCCAGACGTTTAATCGAAAGTGTGACAAGAGAGTTCTTGAAAAATAGTGACCATAGGTCATTTTTTACGTAGTGGGTGACTGACCTATTATATGTCTCTACCGGTTCAAGCTAACATGGATTGCCGGATTCTGAGATGATATGAGGACAAACACTTTCCATATTCAGCAAGTAATGCACCTGAGAGATTTTAAAAGCGTGAACACTTTTTTTCTTCCACTATCGTTTAGGGACCCTAGCTGAAGTCTGACATGTGCTCCCACTGCTGCAAATACCACTGCTTGGTTTACCTAAACATGTCCTACCACGTTCATCCTGAATCTTATTTGTGTCTCTAAGTTTCCCACTTGCAAAACAAACCCTCTTCTGCCCACCAAACTATATGAAACAAACAGTTTTTTTTTTTCTAAACTGCAATAGCCGGTACCATCCCTAGACGGTACACTAACTATATACAATGAACCCATTTTCTTTCCACGAGTTATGACTACAGTGTCTCTAACAACTTCTTGTTGTCAATTGCCAAACTTAACCCCATGTCCGTATCATTTGTCCGTCCGATAGAAATCAACTGTTTCTTCAAAATATAAATCTCCGCTACATCTTTCAAAGTTCAAGAACCGACTAAAGTCTTTAAATCAGCGTCACTCATGTTTGGAACCTCAAGAACATCATCATTTCTCATTCTAATCTTACCAAACTCACCAACTTTCAAATTTTGTAATGTTATTTTCCTTATTTCCTATCAAATGCTAACTTGTAATCTTTTTTATTTTTAAAAATTATTTTAAACTTTTAACAAGTTAGTACATCAATCAATCGTAAAAGATAACAAGGGTAATGATTCATTGCCACGTAATGAATGGTATGGAATTTGATTCAAAGGAAGATGCTTCTTCTTATGAAAATTCTAGATTTGACAATTGACACTATCTTAATAAAAGCCAACCATATATATATACATAAAAAATATCTATAATCTCAACGATAAGAAATCCATGGGTATGCAATGCGTTTGCATAATGGAACGAGTTTATCTGGTGTATGCATAATAACGTTATAACGTTAAGATCTATAAATTTAATTTTTAAACGGCTTTATTTTGTTATACAAAAAGGTTTAATGACACAGATTTTTACACATTTACCTTCTATTTTCTTGTAAACAAAATTTAGTAATCCCCAAAAAGAAAAAATCATCTCGAAATATAATCTAGTCCTATGTTCAAAACACGTTAATGATTTTTTTTTTCTAATAAACATATTACTGATCAATGCGACACTTATTGATATATAGGTCTGCCAAAATGGTTAGGCCGGAAAGAAGTTAAAATTGATTCGTGTCAACTTTATTTAAGTCAAAACTGGCTATTATCAAATTTCTTATGTTTGCTTAAGTTAGCAATTAGTTATCTATATAATAATAGCCATAAATTAAAGGGTCCGACTATATCCGACATACATATTTGATATCCACACACACTTCATATGGTTATTTTGGACAAAATGGTCCCATGAAGATGTCGTTTAACCCAAAACGGTCATTTGAGTTCCAAAAGAAAAAAGAACTTTATTTTATTATATAAATACCCCCCTGAATTTTTATGCGGTCGTCATCGATCCACGTCATGTCGTTTTGCCCAAAACGACTGTTTTGGATCGTTTTGCCCCAAACGATCATATGGAGTGTGTGTGGTTACCAAATGTGTATGTAAATATAACGACCCTAAATTAATAACCTATTCTACCTTAATTAATTCCTTTGGAACGATCAACTAAGCATTAATTACACCGTTGAGCCAGTTCCCAAGAAAAACCACATCTGCGAATGATCGAGTAAAAAAACCCGTCTGGCTCGGGTATCGAACTCGTGACCTCTCAGTCTCGAGTTTTACCCTTATCACCAATACCACTCGGCCAAATAACTGGTGGTTTCTACCTTAATTAATTAAACAAATTATTATAAAATAGGCACCCAAAAACATTAAAATGAAAAGGTCTTAGAGTCAAGTCTCACACAGGTTGGGCCAATGGGGTTTTTTCACCTCTAGTGAGTTTCCTCCTGTGGGTGGTCTTCAGGGTCTGTACTCGGGGAATGGAGTTGATCGGGTGGGTCAGTGGGCGGTCTGTGATCAAAATTTACCTTAAAAAAATTAACGGTCCTTCTGTCACACCATGTTCACACCGCCAATTATGAGAATTGGTTCAAACTGGTCCGCTTTTAAAACCATTTTCGACCAAGTCATAAAAAGTCAAAACCATATCCATCTAAAGCAAATCGATTTTGTCATCAGTTTCTAATGATAAACTATATTGGATCAGATCAGCTTGTTTTCAAACCGGATATATAAGTACAGATTCAACCAAACAAGTTTCAAAACCGGATTTGAAGTGTGTGTGTATCTATAATCTATAATCTATAATACTATAATATACATATAAGAGAGAGAAATTTTTATTGTTGAATTTTTAAGAGTTATACAAAAGGGAAAACATTGTGTATAACACACCAATGCATCACATAATATATCCAGCCGGGCGGGTCTTTTAAATCCAAATAATCAAACCCGCTTGTTGTGTGACCAGCTTACCTCACCTTTAATTTGAAAACCTCTCCCAATTCCACGACATGCGCTCTCAATTCCGGTAACTGATGATTCTTCTTTTCCTCTTTTCTTATTCAATGTTTTCCCATTCCATGCTATAAGCCCTACCCTTGCTAAAAGAAGTCCCATTTCAAAATCCATCTGAGAACAGAGACGTGTAGGGGCAGATTTCGGAAATTGTCCTTTAGGGTTTTGATTTATAGGGTTCATTACCTGCTCACGACAGTTTTTAGGGTTCAAAGCTTCAAGCTTCCTCAATGTACGCACTTCTCCTCCTAGATCCATTTGTTCTCACAGTTTCTTGAATCGGGTCCCAAATCCATTTTGCTTCGTCTCTTCTCAAATCAACATTACGGTATGTAGGGGTGAGCAAGAAACGGGTTTGACCCTGTAAACCCGGTAAACCCGACAGACCCGACCCTGTGTGGACCCTGTTTTTAATATACGGGTCGGGTCGCGGGTTTTGAAAATAATGTTAATCGGGTAAGGGTCGGGTACGAGTCGGGTATGGGTTTTAACGGGTAAGACCTGTTTCGTACAATTTGATATATGAATCTTGTAGGTCGCAGTCACTGGAATAAAATAAAATAACTAAAAAAATTTTAAATACAAACATTTGGAAGTTAAAGTTGCAAGTCATAAAGCGTTTTGTACAACCTCCCAAAGCATCATTTGTTTTGCTTATACATGTGTTGTTGCCTGATGTACAACTCTCTTCCTTCTATTTTGAGAGAAACCCACGCAATTGAAGTTGCACGTCTGATGGTTTAAACTGATGGCCCACATGTCCCCTTTTCCGTTTTCTTTTCCGTCTGAATTGCTCTTTGCCGTTCAAAATGAAGAACGACGACCTACGCCGTGCTACCCCAACTACCACATTAAATGCGGCGGTGCGCCGGTGTACCTCGCGACATGCCATCTTCGACCAACTGCTCTCATAGCCATGGCCGCATTAAATGCGGAGGATGCTTTGGGGTACTCTTTCAACGATTGAACAGATAAGTTACTGTGGAGCTCTATTCTCGGCTGAAGATAAGAAGCAGGTGGCTCACATTTTTCACATCATCCATTCTTTCACACACCTTCTTTCACACACCGTGTAAGTCTTGATTGCTTTCCTATTTGCAATTGGTGCTTCCTTCATCGTGTGCCTGCTGCTTTTGTATTTTTGGTTTGCTTCCTCTCCATACATTTCTTATTTAGGATTTGGATTACTTTCATTGTTTGGATTCATGATGTTACTTTCAATCTTATGGATTCATGACGCTTTTGAAGTCTCTGTGTTTAAAATAACATGGCTTATATGAATTTTTTGTGGTAAATCACACAATCCGAAGTTGATGGATGGCTTTTTTAAGATTTTGTTTATGTGTTATGTCACTGTTTTAATGATTTTCTTTTGGTTTTGGTTTGCAAAATTTGCCTGTTGGCTCACAGATTTTAAATATGTTTGGTTAACTGCTTTGTTCACTTGGTGCACACCAAGTGTTTGTTCAAATGTCTTACATTGTTGGTTATTTTTTATGAGGCTTTGTAAAGCATTCCTTTCATTGTTTTCTTATGAAGAGGTTTACGTATGTTTTTTTTACATCTTGCAGTTGTGTTTTCTTTATCTACAATGTTGGATGTTTTTTTGGGTTATGGTTTGTTGGTTATATATGGCTCATGAGTTTTTTTTAATGTTTTCTTTCAGGTTTACTTTGGTTCTTGGTGCTTCACTGAGTTAGTAGGACATCTTGCTAAAACTTGCCTATGTGATGTCACTGGGTGGTTTGGTTGCTTCTAGGATTTTGGTTTCTTTTAGGTGAAGTGTATGTTCCTGTTTATCTTCAAAAATTTGGTGTCTTAATAAAAGTTAATACAAAAAAATTGATAGTCATCCTATCACTGTTCTACGGTTCATTGGTAATACATGGTCTCTGATTTTTATTTGTTATGTTTTTGTTATGTTTTTGTCAGGTTTCCGTGATTATTGGTGGTTCATTGACTTGGTAAGCTATTTTCTAAACATTGTCTTTGTGATGCCAGTCGGTGCTTTTGGTGTTTTTTTTGTTTGCATCATTTTTGGTGAGTAAAATTCATCTTTTTGTGTTTAAAAAATTGTATTGGATTTGTTTTCTTCCTTTACATACTTTTACATCGGTCTTTAACGGCCCCTTTTCAAGTTAAATGGAATTATGTAGTGTTGGCCTAGGAAGGCATAAAACATTTGCTTCAACAATTAGCTTAACTAACCATGGTTGCAAACATATGAAGAATGAATATTAGTAACAAGAATTGGTGTGGTTTGTACTGATTTGGTTGATCTCTATGATCAGGGTATTAAAAACCAGATACTAAAAAACATGGATATCTGAGTTTTAAATAGTAGATCATTACTATCTGAATCCGTGTTTGGGAAATTATTGTGCTCATCATCATGATTATCTTTGAGGAGACTTTTCTAAATTTCGATTAAATGAGTCATGTCAACCAAAGGGCCAGTAATTTAATCCTATCTGAGTTTTAAATAGTATATAATGATCAAGCTAGGAATGGCTTTTTATGTAAGCATATGATGTAGGACCATATAATGGCCAAACCATGAACACCTTTTGCTAATATATATCAGGTTCTTGGTTTGATCCGCGATCTCTTTGTTTCACTTCATTATTCACTATGAGAGTTTACTCATAAACCAAGTACATGTAAGGCTGCCAATGATATGGTGGATGCTTCTCATATAGATCAGTTTTAATTATACTTGCCTATACACAGGTGCACATGGCTTCGGATCTATACATTCACCACCCAGTATGATTTCCAAGCAATAGAGGACTTTGTTTGTAAGTACATGTCATATGTTCTTTTTTTAAGGCTGTAACTTTTGTATGCTTCTATATCTTTATCTTCCAAACTTTTATGCTTATAACAAGTATGAATCAATAGTCTTTGAAACCATAACACTATGATTTTTGTATACTTTTTTTGTCTTTGGCCTCAATACTTTAGCCTCATAAGGGATATGCATTTAGCTTCTTTTGAAGCGTATGTTAGGTTGGAACCAAAAAAATTAAGTTTCATATATATACATCTGGAGCTTTTGATGTGTTTACAAGGTAAGATGAACAAGCATATTATTTTGGTGTGCCTTGCATTAGCATATAACATGTTCGTTTTGTATATGTTAGATCGAATGCTTCTATAAAGAAACCGAACACATGACAACACAAGCATGGCAGCCTAGGTTGGCTCGCACACAAAGAGGAAACACTACAGCCTCACGACAAGAGAGGTGCACAACACAACAGCGATAACAAAGTAGCCCCCGCGCGCAACGCGCGCCAATTTGCCACTTGTATGTAAACAAAAAACATGCCGCATATATATGCAAAACTAAAAAACATGTAGGATTGGATATGCATTTGAATTAAAAATATTTAATTTTGAAATATATAATCTTAATATTTATGAAACATAATTATCCGTGATTTTGAAAATATCTGGTTGGGATTGGATTGGAAGACATTCAAAATATAAAATATATTCATACTAATTACTAACTTTGAGTTTTAACATCTATAATTTAGTTATTTATGAAACACAGATTTTTCAATTGACGAAAAGTGAGTTACTATCACAAATTCATAATTGTAAGTTTCTAACAGATTCTTTATTTTTTTGTGGTTCAAGATTCAAGTTTCATAATCGTGTTCATTTTGATTTAAATCACTAATTTGGCACATTCTACCTCCAACTTTGTTACATTGCATGTGAATTACTTGATCTTAGACTCTTAAAGTGTATGAACTTGTGGTTATTTAACGGGTATGGGTCAAGACCCGAATGCCCTTAAACCCTGCGGGTCTAGACCCGGCTAAACCCTGTACATAAAAGTATGGGTACGGGTTTACTTTATTGACTTAAACGGGTACATGTTTGGTACGGGTCGGGTACATGTATGACGGGTAAAACCCGTTTGCACACCCCTAACGGTATGTTTAATTTCTTCTTCCATTCATTTTTAGGGTTCATTGTTTGTTTAATTATGTTGCTTTCTCTGGTTTGTTGTTTGTTTGACAAAGAGTTCATTCAGATTCATCGATTCCATGTCTCGGTCTTTGCTGCATAGGGACGGTGTAGACGTTGATGGATGTCACCTCAGTTAGCTCCTGCTTACCTGATTTCTAGCCTTGTGACACACATTTGTATACCTTTTGCTTCCATCTTCTTTGATAGTCTTTCACCATTACTCCAAATTCATCTCAGATGGGAGAAATAACGTTTAGATGCTTTGATAGTTTGAAATATTGTTTGGCTTTAATGTTTTTTTAATAAAAGGTAACAATTATGCTTGAAAAAGAAGACAAACGACTAGTCATTTCAACTACAATTGACTTTGGACGACGGACGTGTACGATAATCCAAGTTTTAAAGTGCTCAATTTTAGAATTTTAGTAGACATTTTTAATAACAAAATTTTATATTTTTAAAGACAAATTAATAAACACAACTCATATTTCTATATAAGACACACTATTAAGTATCAGGAGACTATCCGTTATGGATAATATGTTTTATTATTTCTTCGCTTATTCCATGTCATCATTTTCTCTCATCCATTCGACTCCATTCAACTATAATTATAGATCACTCTATCACTCAAGATTATTTAAATAAAAAGTTAATACTTTCACTTTAAATATATGTTACATAATCAATAAAAATCGTAGTCAAATATAACATTAGTATGAAACCAAATTTGTGTCCAAAATTTATACAGAGCCGCTTATATTTTTTCTCAAAAATAACTTCGCGTTGAATAAAACTTAGGTCAAAATGTTCAGAAAAATATAAAATGCCATGTATTTAGATTTTTATTTTAGAATTCATCAACTACAAATTATTAATAAAAAATGAGTGAAGATGGTTAAAAATTTTAAATAGAAAAATTAAAAAAAAAAAGGAAATTTCGCGTGCAAGAAACAAAGTTGATGTGGGAGCTAGGACTGTCCTCAACACGAGGTGTGGACAGGACGGTGTTCCACGCGACCACGTAAACATCGGCCCATGTGTGGGTGCGTGATCCATAACACCTAGACTGATATACATCTCCAAAATGTTTAAAGCTTCAATATGTAAAAATCTATGAAGAGACCACAAGTCTTGAAAACTAACAATACGTACTTAGTGCATACGTTATACTAGCGCTATGGGGGCACGAAGGGCATTTGGCGATGCAGAACATCACCTCCCACCCATCCACTTGATGGGTAGTGCGGTGCTTCCCCGTGAAGATGTTGGCGCCGTGAAAAAAGAAAAAAGTCGTTCATCTAAAACATACACATATTGAAAATATCATTTTAAAAAGAAGGAACATGTTGGCAGGAATATGGCTAAGTGAACTCAAACCCAGGTCTTTACTGCACATGTCATGCGCCTTGCCACCAAACCAAATTGCCATTTTGTTAATAGCGTTGAACAAACACTCTTTAATACAAAAAGAAAAGAAAAAAAAAACAATTTAAAAAAAATACTCAAGACGTGCCAAGTTGACAGGCCCTGAGTGGCGGTCTCAATGATATTGTTCACCATAGCTATAATTTGTATGTATAGGTAGATTGAGCGGTAAATTTTATTTAAAAATAACTAAAGGGTTTTACTTTTTATGATTTTATTTAACGATAATTTACTTTTTATAATTTATCACTTAGATGTTTAAAAAATACTCAAGACGTGTCAAGTTGATATGCCCTGAATGACTGTCTCAATATCACTATTCACCATAATTATTATTTGTATATATAGGTAATTGAGCGGTAAATTTTATTAGAAAATAATCTAAAAAGTTTTACTTTTCATGATTTATCATTTACTTAGATTTCACTTCTTTATTATTTTTAAAAACTTTGAAACAACTTTTCATATATTAGAAACAAGTTAAATATGTCAATTTTGAGTTACTATTCTCCAAACCCGAACTATATTTTTACCCATCATCTTCATGTAGGCCCATTTTTTACAAAGTTTAGTTTGATCATGAACTCAAGTCACGATTAGTGACGAATTCAGGATTTTTTCTATGGGATTCGAAAATTTTCGGTGTTTCATCATCCACCCCTATATACAATTTTTTTTAAACCGGTTCGGCTCGGGTTGGGTCGGGTGACGGGTCATTCGTCATTTGAGAACACAATTATAAAACACAACAAAAATATAAAAACACTTCGAACAAAATTCGTCATTCGTTAATATAAAATCACAAATCTCATCAAATTTTGAATCAATTCTCTATTCTCAATTCTTTGCTTACAAATCACAAATTCATAATCAAGTGATTCACAAATCACACTTCAAAATCAGAATTCTATAACTCTACAAGAAACAAAGATACAAAAAAAAATCACACATTTAGACAGATTAAAACTTAAAAGATAGGATAACTAACCTGCTCTCTAACTCTTCGAAGTCTTCGGTCACCTCCACTGCTCTCTGCGACTTTGTCACTGCTCTCTGTCTCTCGAGTCTCGGCTCTCTCTGTGCTATTCCCGAATTTCCGATTCGATCATCAATCACACTTCGTAGTGCTCACCGAGTCACCACCTCACCCACGGCGGAGTTGACGATTTGTACGTTCCCAGTTTCAGAGATTATATTTTCTTTTACGGTTTTGAGTTATAATTAATTGGGTATGGGTAATGGTTTGGGTAATTGGGTTAAAAACATAAAACCATAAATATTATTGGGCTTATTAGTGACTTAAAAACTTTTTTAAAACTACAAATTAAATTTGTTTTTAAGTTGAGGGTCGATGTAAAAATTTCATGGGGTTCGGTCACTAAATTTCTTTGGGTTCGGTTCATAAAAATTCGAAAAAATACCGCACCGTAAAAAAATTCATGGGTATCGGGCGAAACCTTAAGCTTGTGCCTAAGTCCGCCACGGCTCGCGATCATGTTTCAGGTTGTATCAATATTTGCAATCGATTTTCTCATATTTTTACCTGACCTATATTTTTTTATCATCCTTATTCGCAATTGATTTTGTCATATTAATTTCTATTTAGAAAGACAAGTATAATATTTATTCTCGACCCTATATCACTAAAATTTCATCACAAAACAAATGTACCAAAACAAATGTATAAATTTTTATCAGTGAAAGTAAAAAAATGTTAAGATGGGCCTAGTATAAGTCGTATAATTGTATAAATATAAATAAGTAGGAAAAAAACATTTATTGGGCTTGTGGTAAAAGTTGGCTAAGATGGGCCTATTGTATTTATGATTTTATGTAGGGCTTGCAAATTTTGTTAAACACGACCTGTTAAGATACGATACGATTGGTCTCAAACACGAACACGACACGAAAACTTTTTGTGTCTAGTTTTCAAAACACGAACACGACCTGTATATTAATGGGTCGACACAATAAAACCTGTTTAGACACGAAATTTTAACTAATCGACGGTCGATACGATAAAACATGTTTCACTCAACCTGTTTAGACACGAACACGACCTGTAATTTAACGGGTTTAAGAATTGAGAGATGTATGAGTGTGTGTTACGACATAAATGGAATGGAATGAAATTTTGAGAGACGTCACCTAATAATCCAACTTTAATATATCTTTAATATATTATTTAAAAAAATATATATATTATTAAAATATAAACGTGTCTTAACAGGTTAACAATTAACAGGTTTCGACCAGTCTAAGACACGAAAATTAACAGATCTTAACAGGTCGACCTGTTAACGACATGAAACCTGTTAACATTGTCGTGTTTCGTGTCGTGTTTTCGTGTCCGTATCAAAATTTCCAACCCTAATTTTGTGAGTCAGAAAATGAAATTTAAATTTCCAGCCCTAATTTTGTGAGTCAGAAAATGAAATTTTGACGCGAAAGATAAAAACCTTGATTAATAGGATTAATAGGTTAAGCATGTTTGAGTAAGTTTTAGATATAATATGTGAGCACATGGTATGTTTGGTATGAGGTGATGGAATGAGCAAGAGAATCAAATGGACAATGGAATGAAATGATCGAAAGAATGAAATGGATCATTACCATTCTATATTTCCATTATCCTATTTGGTTACCATGTGGAATGAAATAAATCATTACTTCGTATTGTTTGATAGTAAGTATAAACGGAGTAATGAAATACAATCTTATCGATATTTTCATTCAAAACTAATATAGCGGTTTTATATTTTAAATTTTTTTCATATTAATTTTTAACATTTTTAATTATTGATTTATTTTTCTAAATATTTTTAGTTTTTAAGTTTTATATTATTTGTTTTTTATGTTTTTACATTAGTTTTTATTTTACTTTTTTATTTGTTATTTTTATTTATTATTTATATTTTAATATTTTTCTTTTTGTTCTTGATTTTTATTTTTTTATGTTTTTATATGTTTTTAGAAAAATGTCTAGACTGAACAAATAATTCATTCCCTTAGTTGAAGGATTCGAAAAAAAAACATATTTACAGAGGAATGAAAATCTTTAAAAATTGAAGAAATACTATTCTTTATGTAATAATCCATTTCCATTTCAATGTGCTAACAAATATGTTATTTTTTCATTCCAACATAATGACCAATTGCATTTCACTTTCCATTCATGCTTACCAAATACTACCTAATTAGTTAAACGGCCCATGTTCGGGCCAACGTGATGATTTTGTGGGTTTTGACGTTCACTTTTAAAAATAATATGTTTTCTCTATTACAACTTAAATTTACTAAGTCTTTCATATCAAAATATAAAAGATAAAGAGAAATAAGTCATGTTCTCTATTTAAACGAAATTATTTATATAAACATGTAATTTTTTAGTAAAATTATAATTTATAATATTAATATGCAAAAAGGATAGAGTTAAATAGTCGTGTTTGTGTTAACCTATAGAAACTTATGGCATATTGAAATCCATGTGTTTGGCATGATTTTATGATTTTTGAGTTTCAATTCTTTTTGAGTTTGTGTGCCATTTTAAAATTGTGTTTGATAATAGCATATTTTTAGAATTTAGGGTTAGCTTACATTTGTTTCACACCTTTAGAAGAAAGGTGGCACATGATTCCTTTGCAACAAAAGCCCACCATTCCACATCTAATCTTTTTGGTTCATAACAAATCTTACCATATATATTAAAAATATATATATTCGGGAAACCATACTTTTCAAGTTATTGAGATATTCTTGTTTGATGAATTTAAAAATGTTTGGTCACACAAGATGACAACTCAAGTTGATGTTGGACCGTAAAAGTCAAAGGTCAACACTCAAGAGTCAAGAGTAGTGAAGTAGTCGCAGTTTGGCATATCGATTTGCTATGATCAAGACTCACATTTGAACTTATCGAAAAAATCGAAGTATGAGCCTAAAAACGCAACACACATTGAGTAGCACAGATTGTCAAGATCGATTGTAACATCGACTTCTGGTATCGATCAATATTTTTCACTTTACAACGAGGGTCACACACTTGTTTTTTATATAGGTCACTGATCCAAGAATTGCCACATCCAAGCATGCTTAAATGTGGAGTTTTCTTCTCCATAACAATGCGTCCAGAACACGCTAATGATATTTGACACCGAACAATTGTTATGAATCATATCCCTCTTGTATACAATGTTTAATCACTTCTTGTAGATGGTACCCTCGCCGTGAGCTAGACTATTGGGCTCATGCCCATTAACGATTAACCCACTAATAAGCGGCCAATGAGGTTTGGACTCAATGACTTTCTATTTATGATACCTAAACCCTTTAGAAAAGGGTCCCACGAGCCCACTCTCTCTTCTACCTCTCAAACATAGTTAGCTCTCTCTTTATCGACACATACTTTTGTTTACACTTACATATACATGTTTATATCATAACTAAAAGCTTGTGGCCTCGAGAGCTCTTCAAAGGTCAACACTTTGGAGACCAAGAGTAGTGAAGTAGTCGCAGTTTGGCATATTGATTCGCTATGATCAAGAAGTCAAGACTTCACATTTGAACTCATCGAAAAAATCGAAGTATAGAGCCTAAAAACCCAACACACGTTGGAGTAGCACAAATTGTCTAAGATCAAATGTAACATCGACTCCTGGTATCGATCAATATTTTTACTTTACCACGAGGGTCACATATTTGTTTTTTATATAGGTACTGATCCAAGAATTGCCACATCCAAGCATGCTTACATGTGGAGTTTTCTTCTCCAAAACAATGCGTCCAGAACACGCTAATGATATTTGACACCGAACAATTGTTATGAATCATGTCCCTCTTGTCTACAATGTTTAATCACTTCTTGTAGTTGGTACCCTCGCCGTGAGCTAGACTATTGGGCTCATGCCCATTAACGATTAACCCACTAATAATGGGCCCATTAATAAGCGGCCAATGAGGTTTGGACTCAATGACTTCTATTTATGATACCTAAACCCTTTAGAAAAGGGTCCCACGAGCCCACTCTCTCTTCTACCTCTCAAACATAGTTAGCTCTCTCTTTATCGACACATACTTTTGTTTACACTTACATATACATGTTTAGATCATAACTAAAAGCTTGTGGCCTCGAGAGCTCTTCTAACAATATATTTTGATGTTGACAACTCAATTCAGGTTTAAGGACAAAAACACTCCATAAGGTCACCAACAACATCATAGAGGCGGACAACTCCTGATTTTGCATTGTTATAGAGATCCCAACTTAACCACAAGGATTTTGGTAGCAACACTACTTATTACTTATTAGGGTATGAGTAGTCATAAAACCCCTGCATGGGGCGTGGAGTGTCATGTGGTGGTCCAATCAACAAAGAGTTTTATGGCCTTAAGGTGTGTAGTACATAAAACTCCATATGCCCTAGCGTAATGCCCGTAATGATGTTCGGGCGCTATAGGGATGTTATGGGAGGGGCTTCACGCCCACCATACATAGCCTCAGTGACATTTCTTATTACTCATCAACATTGACAAGATTAGGAAATCTTATGGGCCCAATTTATAGGATCATTGATCCCTTATACAATATGGGTGGTAGTTTAGGTTATGTTTATCTAGAATGGAACAAGTAATAAAGTTATAAAAAAAAAGAAACAGGTCGCGGAATCAAACAAGGTAGAAAATCCATCAAAGTGTGTTTTTAGTGCGTTAAGCCTACTAAATCGTTACAACTTTTACAATAACATAGTTTCTGTAATCATATTAAAATTTATTATAAAAGATAGACAACCCTACTCGTCTCAACTTGTAGTAAAAAAAACCCTTTTCAAACCCAATCCGTGTTTCTGACACTAAAAAAACCCTTTTCAAATCCAACCCATTTCAAATCACACTAAAAACAATACTTTTCAAACCCAACCCGTTTAACTTACAATAAAAAACAACCCTTTTTGAATCCGATCCATAAACTTATAGTAAAAACAACCTTTGCAAATCAGACCCGTTAAACTTACACGAAAAACACCCCTTTTCAAATCCGACCCGTTTCAACTTACAAAAAGCCGTTTTGAAACCCGACCCGTTTAACTTACACTAAAAACAACACTTTTCAAACCCAACCCGTTTAACTTACGCTAAAACAATGCTTTTCAAACCCAACCCGTTTAACTTACTCTAAAAACAATCATTTTCAAATCCAACCCGTTTTAGCTTACACAAGAACAACCCCAAAACCATTGGACCACTTTTCCAATTACCATAGCTTAAAGAAGTATCCCAGAGGCGAATACTGCAATTTTCATGGGATGTCACAATTTTCATCAAAACGGATGGAGTATAATCTAACTAAAAATAGTAAAAGGTATGATGGTAATGGGTGGGAACCCATTTTTTGTGGCCTTGAGTAGAAAGGAATATGACTTAACATAACATTCTTGACTTGAGAATAAGACCTATTGGCATTTGGCTTTACTTAAAAATAAAATTCCAAGATTCTATTCTCAAAGAATCTGTCTTTCTATTCTTACTTTTCCTTTTTCAATCTCTCAGCTGGCTGGGAGAATAACATTCCATAGTCATTTCTATTCGTTTTCTCTTACAAAGGGTGCGAGGCACGTGTGGTTTGAATCGCTACCAATAAGGTTATAACTCGTGTCGTTAAGTTAATCGCTTGATAAAGTCTAAGAAGAACATGATTCTTAACTATGATATGCAGATATGTTACTTTATGTGAGCTTCACCTTGATGAGAACTTAGAAGAAGAATATGAGCCTTAAAAAAAGGAAATACAAGTACAGAAAAGAACAAGTACCCATGCATGTTCAAGATTCTAAAGTTGGATAGAATATATACACACATATAACTCTATGCATTAGAAGAGAAAACATTGTATAAAATGATTATAATCTTGTATCATGCGGTTGTATGGAACGATAACTACGATCCTTGTTTCTTTTATGTTTTCTGTAACATTTGTAATTTTGCATTCTATGTATTTTAGGTGTTTCCCTTAAAAAGAATGAGTTTCTTGAGTCAGGGGACTTTTTGATAGTAGTCTCTTTATCCCGTAGGGATTGAGAAGGCTTGCCCTCATCTCGCCCTCTTGAGACGCTACTTTGAGTGAGATTTTTCTTTGCATGTTTTTTTAAGGTACTTTTGTAAATATGTGTACCATCACTTGACTAGAAAGATCACCATTTGATGCTTTAAAGAATGACATGAAGTGAAAGTTGTGGCATGAAATGAGAAACTGTGTTGGTTTATAAATGTGTTGTGAATCCATAGGTATGAACCTTGCACATTAACACACATATTAAGGAACCTAAATTTTAAAAAGTTTGAATCATGCTACCAATGATTAAATTAAAGTGATTACCATATTTTGAAGCTTAAAGATCCCCGAACGCGAGAGATGAAAACAAAATGATGAATGGTGACTTCAAGTAACAGAAAGTATGACTATGGTGTTAAGATAATCTTTGAAAACAAACCCAAAATTAATTAAAGTTGTAGTTAAAAATGCACAGAAAATGCTCCTCATGAGAATTATTATTCTTATCCACATGCCAGCAAAGTATTAAGGAATTTCTCACTTACACTTTATCTAAAGGCTTAAAGATTCTCTTAAACTGCATAATCTTTGAAAAAGTTCTACTAAATTTGAGAATTCTTTTCAAAAATAACAAATTTAAAAGAAAAGCAAATGAGGTTCTGATAACATATATATCATGCATATATATAAATCAAGAAAAATGTGTCAAGATTCATACCAAATGTGCTGCAACTCATCAAAGGCACATATGAAGTGATGTACAACCCGTCGTTTGATCTTTCAGTCTTTTCAAAGGGACCTACTTCGGTTCGAATTGCCTGTAAGCTGTTGTATACTTGCATACTAACCGAAGAATGTGAAGCTTTTGATTATGGGCCCACAAAATTTAAAAAAACACTGTATAGGCTGAATAAGTACCAAACTTATTGAAGGGGACAAAAAGGAATGTGTTCTTATTCCATACCTGCCCTCCAAGAAGAAGCATCTCTTTCATTTTCTTTTTTAATTTTCCCACCTTTTTTTTGCATTTATTCCCAGTTGCAGATGCTTTTGTCAACATAATCTTGTTCAATTTCTCCAAATTTAAAAGCTACATTTTCTTTATGTCATTGTATATATCCTAAATACAGAAAGATGAACAGTAACTGTCATTAGTATTAATCCAATGATAAATTAAATGTGAACTAACCTTAGCAAAATGAGTGGATTGGGTCGGATAACGGGTCAAAACAGCTGTTCTAATAAAGTATCAATTTGGATCGGGCCAAAATGGGCTCGGGTTGAAACAATCAATATAGAAAAATAAAAAAATATCAAAACGGGTTCACCCGCTATATTTCTGATGGTGCACTAGATACCCTGTAATTTTAGTCAGAAAAATATTGGAATAAGGTTCTTTTCACTTTACCATATTTGTGGATCTATTCTGGTACCCATTGTAAGGTGTTAAGAGTTTTATAGTGCGAAGGAATTATAGATTTCGGTCTGCGAATAATAAAAAGTGGGGTCGTAAAACAAAACACTCAATGGAAACAGAAAAACAGTGAGTTTATTTACAATTCGCCACGAAGATCAGATTATGGTTTAATGTCAAGTATTTTTCCTTCATTAGATCTGTCCAAGATTCTATACTTCACTTGAAAAGCACCCCTCCTACCCCCACCCCCCCACCCCACCCCACCCCACCCCCACCCCAAACCATTCTCCATTTGCTTTATAAGGCCATTCTGAGCAGACCATCAGTATGTGGATAATAAGTTATAGATAAGAGGGCTACTGTAGTATCAAGACTGCATATTTGAGAATACAAAAGAATCAAGTTTCATAATCTTGAAGGGTGACAAGAACAAGACTCAAAGAGCCAACAAGCATGCAGGTACTATATTGAATGTAATTATCATCATTCTGATTACATTTAAAGCCTCAACAGTTGGTTATATGATATGGTATATTATTATATGTTGCTGATATGCAACTAATTATAAACAAATTTTTTTGGGTGTAAAGATGTATCATCATCATCATCAAGGAAAGAACATTCATTCTACATCAAGAATGTCAATTACACCAGAAAGACATCTGTTTCTGCAAGGTGGTAATAATGGAGGTGATTCGGGCCTCGTTCTTTCAACTGATGCTAAGCCGCGACTCAAATGGACACCAGATCTCCATGAACGGTTTATAGAAGCGGTCAACCAGCTTGGAGGAGCAGACAGTAAGTGCAGTTTTTTTTTTTTTTTTTTTTTAAGTTTGTGAAAGCATAGAAGGGAAAATCTTATTCTTTTCTATTTTTGTTACAGAAGCTACTCCAAAATCAGTCTTAAAGCTAATGGGAATTCAAGGTCTTACTTTATACCACCTAAAGAGTCATCTCCAGGTAACATGCTAACCAGATTTCCTTCAAAAAGAAATTGGAAGGGCCGGGTTGAGTAACGGGTCGGGTTGCCTGAAAGCCTTTTTGTCAAAATTTCTCATTTTTTATAAATAGTTAGTGATAAATAAGACTATTTTTTTTTAAGAAAGCTATTTATAAAAAAGAATCCAAAATTTATAAAAAAATAAAATGATTTGAGGGGTTTTATCTTTATGCGTTAAAAATAGACCATGGGCAACTTTCGACCCGTTTGGCCTGTTTTCTTTTTAGTTAATTTCTTTTATTTTACGTGTTGAAACTAATTTGCTTTTTTTGGATGACAGAAGTACAGGCTCAGCAAGAATCTGTATAGGCAAACTAGCAGTGTTGGCACAAACAAAGTTGGTAATAAATCTAAAAATCCATTTTAATTGCAATAATCTATTTATATAAATAAAAGCATATTTTTTTTATAACAAAGACTCGGGTTACAGATACGGTGGCACCAGCAGGAGACGCAATCTGCGAAACAAATGAAACTCACATGACCAACTCAAGTGTCTGCCCTCAGACAAACAAGTAAGAAACTTTTAGCCAGATCTATATTTGTAAGTTTAATGACAGATATACCCCTGCTGTTCAATCTAATGATACATATATTCAATTCAGAAACTTGGAGATAAGTGAAGCCATACAGATGCAAATTGAAGTTCAAAGAAGGCTGCATGAGCAACTTGAGGTATACAATATACATCACTATATCAACAAGAGTAATAATTTAAAAATAACATAAAAATGTATAAAAATATATTTTTTTAATACGAAATAGGTGCAGAGACACTTGCAGCTTCGAATCGAAGCGCAAGGGAAGTACTTACAATCAGTTCTTGAAAAGGCACAAGAGACACTTGGAAGACAAAACTTAGGTGCAGTAGGACTAGAAGCTGCAAAAGTTCAATTATCTGAGTTAGTCTCTAAAGTATCCACTCACTGCCTAAATACTGCATTCGTGGGAGTCAAAGACGGGTCAACGCATACAAACCAGCCAACAGATTGTTCAATCGAGAGTTGTTTGACTTACGGTGAAGGTCAACAAACCGATCAAGAGATGATCGGTTTGACTCTTTTAAAGTCAAAGAAGGTTGAGAATGAGCCACAGATTTCAGCAAGTGATTTGTCAATGAGTGTTGGAGGACTCAAGAGTAGTGAATGGGAATGGAACACCAGCAGAAGCTACACTGAGGAAAGATTTATGGACAGGGGCGAAAACGTCATTTTAATGGATCAAACCAATCAAAGCAACAGAAATTTAGTGAAGGAAGAGAATGGTGAGATGCCACAGAAGTTGCAGTTTCCATATTTTAGACAAAAACTGGACCTTAATGCCCATGATGGGAATGATGCAGCTTCAAGTAGCAAGCATTTTGATTTGAATGGACTTAGTTGGTGATCACAAGGAGATTTTATTATTTTAATTGAAGAATCATCTTTCTCATCAATGCCAAAAGTTTTAAAGATCTTGTAATACATTTTAAGAATTTTGTAGCGCGATAGTTGGAGAAACATGATATATTTCAGTCGATGAATCATCAAGATTCGGTTTTACTGATGTGGTAAACATATAAGAACATATCATTACTTGTATTGAATAACATATTGGTGACAACTTATATATGAATCCTTGTGAGTTATGAGATCTCTTTAATAGCCAAAACTTACATCATCCATAAGTTGTTTGGAATTAATCTTAAGTTTGGTTAGCATGTAAAGCATATTAAGAAGAGAGAGACTAGGGAGATAATATTATACTAATATGAGTTTGAATCTAAGTCTTGATGATTAAGTTTTATTTTAGTATAAATAGAGGTTTAGGTTTAATGTTTTGCCACAATAATACCGACTTTAGGTTCTTATTCATTTTTGAACAATCGGTATCAGAGCTTGGTTGAGTCCAACCAAGAGATGCTCAAGATAGAGACATGTGAGAGGAGAAGATCGAAGGTTGTTGTCAAAACAACCCAGGAGGGGCGGCTCAGTAATTTCGGGGGTCCAAAGCAAAGTAAGAATTCGGGGCCCCTTTCCATTGTATTTATTCGATTAACTATTATTAAGTTATTCAACTTATCTTGCGGTATAACAATGATATTCATATTAAATACTTGCGTATCTTTTCATAACATAAATCCCCGACGCCTTCTCAGATATGAAGAAACATCGGAAGCTTCAAGATATGTGCATGTGCTAATTCAAGCCTCTCCAAGTGCCATAGATTTGAAATTAATTTTTTAGCATTCAATCTGTTTTAGACATCAATCAAAAAGTTCAAACAAGTTTCCAATTTAAAAATCTTATTAAAACCCGTCTCAAGCATCCTGTAAATGAACCTCCTTATGTTCTACACCATTAAAATTTATAAAATTTGGTTGTACCAATGTAAAAAAACAAGAAAATTAAATAAAAAAGGACTAAAACCACGAAGTGATATTCGAAACCGCTCTAGTTAGGACAAACTAGGGGGATTGGTGAAACATGGATTGCCGCTAAGGCTATCCCCATCGCACCATCGATCCGTCCACCATTTGACGTTGACGCCATTGTTGCTCCCCATCCGATCGCACCATCCGTCCCTCTTGCACGTACCAACGGACGAAAATTGTGGACCGCACTTATTTTTTATTTTTTATTTGTAAGGGCTAGTTATTAGGTTTTTAAAATTTTATAATTCTTACTTAAATACTATCTATGTATACATAACTCATTTTCAACAAAAATTCACACCACTCTCTTCATTTTCTCTACAAATTTTCTTCTTTCAAGCTACATATTTCACACTCATGGATAAAAGATCACCGTTTTCGTTTACCAAACTCTTATCCTTGGGTGCCTCAGGTGACAACGATCAAAACCCAACCCGTCCACTCGGTTTTGCTTCGTTTCAACAACCATCCACTTTTGGTCAATTTCAACAACCAATCCAATATGACTAATACCAATAGTTTTTAGCATGACAATAACAACAACAATTTAACCAACTGTTGATGAAACACAACCTTCATCAAAGAAAAGAACCAAGAAGGATAAAGGGAAGACACGTGTGCAAGATTTAATTGATGAAGCACCCACGGATAGATCCAAGCCTAACCGTACCAAGTGGCTAGTTAGTGATGAAATGATTTTGGCCAGGTCATGGTACCAAACCAACAATGCCTATTGGAAGAAGGTTGAGGAAGACTACAATGGTTGTTCGCCTCAAGTTAATCAAAATGACCACCTTCTGATAAGCCATTGGCATATGTTGAAGCCAAAGTTGCTAGATTTAACGAGTTTCAGTTGCAAGTAAAATCTCGTTACAAAAGTGGCTGGTCAGAGGAGCAATTTCTTGAAGAAGCTAGGATGTTATTCATTAACGATCCTCAAAATAAGAACTCTAATCGGTTTGGATATAAGCATGTTTGATCGTCCCCACTACGATAGTTCTACACTAATTCTTGGTAGTCAAGCCCCCAAAAGAACCAAGACAAACACCACAAGAAAGTATGCCAGTTCTTCATCCGACGCCAACTTTGGAGTAGTCTCGAGTTTGTAATCACATTAAAACTAATGTACCAACTCACAGAAAAACCCGAAAGGTTCTGTCATCCTCTCTCTCTCTCTCTCTCTCTCTCTCTCTCTGCGACCGGCTCTAGAGTCATTGACCCCACTCGCCGCAAAACCTAGGTGGTGAGCAGTTGACCACCACCCTTCGTCAGACGTATGTCGCCTTGTTCCCCCCGGACGGTCTCCGACCACCGTCGATCGCCGTAAAGTCGTTGTCGCCATCCGCCATGAACAATCATCATCGTCGTTGCGGATCTCCACTTCTCACATTTCACGAACATGTTCTTTTCGAATCGCCAGTGTTGTGTGTCGGTTCTCTCATTGTTGATCACCACTTGTCACATTTCACAGGTATTCGATCGTTTTCGAATTGTAAGATACCCTCAACCCTAATCAGTCAGTTAGTTCTAACTGATAAAAAACCCTAGATCCGCATGAACTGATTTCAAAAGATCTATCAATTTAGAACTGATATTTTACTGTTACAAATCAATGCGGTAAGGTTTTTACAAGATAATATGATTACTTGTTTCGGTTGATTTCGTGACGAGAAAACGATTGCTAGTCATTTCAAGGTTTGATCTATTGTATTAATCTTGGCTCTAGCGACCAAGATTGTTGTTAGTGGTGCTACACCTCCAATTAGTCATTCTACTATGGGTTTGTTGTCTATAGAGTGAAAATGTATAAGTCTAAGCACCCTACGGTTGTTTGTGTACTTGTATTTTGTTAATTATTTGTATATGCACTCCTAGTGGGAGACTCGAAGTTTTTGTTCGGGTCGATCCGTGCCTTTCTTCCGCTGCTACTTATCTGATATGTTTATCTAAATGTTGCACGAAATCCCAGCAATAAAAACCATGGTCCCTGTGAAATTTGTCCTAAGGCAAAATAACACATAGAAACTTTTCCTTTGATTGATCATAAATCCAGAATATAGGAGAGCTAGTGCATCTTGATGTATGGGGTCCATATAGTGTTCAAAGTAAAGAAGGGTTCATATACTATTTAACTATTATGGATGATTATTCAAGGCTTGTGTAGATGTATTTAACGAAGCACAAGGATAAAGTATTTGTTAATACTTAAATGTTTTGTGCTATGGTTAAAACTCATTTTGACAAAAAATGTTAAAATTCAAGGCTTATTCGGTAAAGATAGTTAGTATTAGGTTGTGTTTTATCTTTGTCTGTTTGAAATGACTAGTCCTTGTTTCAAATTGATATCAATACTTCTTTCTTATATAATGGTGATTTGCATGAAAATGATGTGTATATGTCTTTACAGGATAGCCACAATTTTAAACACGAAACAAGAGTTTAAAAGATGGTGATATGACGTTAAGCTAAAGACGATAATAGAGAAAAAATCATGAAAATAAATAAGGTTGGGGGTAGTGGGCCACGCCTTCATGTGGTGTGGTCCGCGTGGAACGCCACCCTTACACCTCCATGTAAAAACTCAACCCTCGCGTGGACAACTTAACACATCATCAACAAAAACTGACACCGTTAGTGTATCATTAGAATCCAACACCTATAAAACTGATATTATTGTGAGTAAATTTCAAAACTCGTATTATTATCCGCCGACTAGGTAAAACTTGTATTATTAAAATTCATTTTTTCTTATAATATAGTATAGACGGTCTAAGAAAATATATGATCTTCTAATCATTTGAAAGAAATTACCATAAAAAAAAGCTTGTTTTCTTTAAAAGGTATTTACATGTACCAATGATAAAAGAAAACCGTCTTAGGCTAAACGTAGTGGTGGAACGCCACCCTCCATAACGCTCATAGCACCAGAGGCGTAGTGGTGGTAGCGTCCATGATGCTGGCGAAACAGAGAAGATGGAGCGTGATGATGGTAGCGCCAAAGGGGAGAAAATGAGCTGGGCAGGGACGGTGTTACCAACGTGATAGGTGCGTTATAAAGCTCTTGACGGCCCTCATGAAGCAATTACCGACAACCTTATTAGTAGGGGTGTGCATGGGTCGGTTTTGGCCCTTAACCGTAACCATAACCGACCTTTCGGTTAACCAAAAGGCCTTAACCATAACCATTGATTAAGTAGGTTTCGGTTAATTGGTTTCATGTACTAGTGCGAGTCGGTTAATCGGTTTGTCGATTAATTCGATTTTAATTCGATTTCTTACACACCCCTACTTATTAGTCTTAGTTATCAATACTCGTACTTATATGATAACTTTTATTTCAGCTAAGAAGCATCACGTTATCATTAGAATGTACCTTTAAAAACATAATCTATTAACTACCCTGCATTTGTCACATTTGTATATTTCACATGTACACATTACCCCAAACGTAAAATATGATCTAATATTCAAAATATTCAAAATAGCCGTTACAAATCCACTCATGTTATTATTTAACTAATTATTACTAGTACTTAACCATCAAAAAATACTTTCATATTTATCTAGGAATAGTCGGTGATTTGCCGACTTGCACAATGTACTATCATTAATTATAATTTTATTATCCCAAGTAATAAGTTGTTTTTTCATAATCTTTTAAATTGTGTATGGATGTATATTATAGTACGAATTCATACTATTTTATGATTACTATTTACTAAGTATGTATAAAGTACCGTCCTAAGTCAAAATATTTTATAAATCTAGTGTGTGATATGGACTTAAAAGGATAAACGTGACATAGTTTTTATTAGAGAAATATCACACTCTCAAATTCGGGCACGTGAAATTGGTTGTTTGATAGTTGGTGATTGAGAAAGAGCTGACTGAGTAAGAGGTTGATTGAGTAACAAACTCTGCCTAAAACTTGGTTGTTTGATAGTTGCTGATTGATTAATATCTCACTAAGAAATATATATAGCTATTTGTTTTTAATGTATTAAAAACATTTTATAGAAAATAAATAAAAATAAAATAAAGAATTTAGAAACAAATCAATACAATAATTTTCTTTGGCATCTTCAAATTTATTAGTTGACACCTCTCACACCGAAGCAAGCGAATTAAATTTATTAGGGCAATAAATTTACAAGTTTGCAGGGATAAGTGGCGGTGGGCATGCATAAGGTGAATTCATAATTTTACATGGAATAATTATGGGTGTCTAAGAATGGTGGATTCATGATTGATTCGGTCGCTGCTTTAATTAAAAATCAATGACTCGGTCAGCCCATGCTGATTCGGCCAGACCCCACCAGTGAGATATACAAACATTTTTCGTTCACGAAATTCAATAAAATTAGAATTGATAATTTTTTTAAATTGTTTTTATCGGGTAAAAAGGAATTTAAAATGCAAGGAAAATTGACTCATATTAATCTCAATTATCACACATTGACCGAGAATAATTTCAGTTTTGATTTTTCCCCACAATAATCCTAATTATTAAACCATTAGCCTATATTAGTCCGCCGTTATCTATAGACTAACCTAGTTAATATGAAGGATTATTTTTGTAATTTCTTAAAATGGATGGACTGATAGTTATAGTAAGAACATCAAAAGCTTGTTTAAATTTTATTCTGAAACTCATTCGTTATAGTAAGAACATCAAAATGGAGGGACTGATAATTTTTTCTTTCAAAATTGCATTTCAAATTCTTTCTTTACCCAATCAAGAACAATTTTAAAAGGAAAAAAAAATATCAATTCCAATTTCATTTTATTTCCGTGAACCAAATGTTAGAAATTCAGTAACGATTCTGAATAATCGTTGTCACAATTACAGTACAGAAAACAATAATGAATAAAAATACAATCGAAAGAAATAGCAAACGTAAACTCGACAGCAATTCGATCATGAGCTGCAGCAGAATTAGTTCCTGCAAAACAGAAGAACATTGAAAAGAAAACGAGAGGAACCAGGCTTGTGTTTGACACAATTCCCCTAAACAGATTCGTCATCTGTTCCCAGGGTACACCGGTTCAAAACTGTGTGTACAGCCGGACGAGATACTTGCCTAAAATGAAACCGGAACGAAGCAGTAGACGGAGATCAGCAGCAGCAGAGCGGTGTTGGAATGCGATTTTTCTGTGTGTTCTTTATGCCCACAACTCGTGTACTTATACACGAAAATTAGTCACACGAAAAGGTCATTCACTAACTACGAGTTAATCCGGAATGAATGTTCGATTTATGTATATTAAATGATCAGTTTGGAAAACCAAAGGCCACTCCTAGAATCTGCTAAAAATGATTCGAAAAATAGCAAAAACTTATCGTACACAGACACAAGTTTCGGAGTTGCATTCATGTCCGCAGGACGCGAGTTTAGAATTTCGACCCGAAGCCATTTTCCACACCCCCCCCCCTGCGCGAGGGTATAAGCCATAGTAAAACATGTCATAAGAGTTATCTAATGCTTTGAGGTTTATCCTTATAAACACATTCAACTTTTGTTCCCACACCGATGTGGGATAGCTTACATCACATTTTCCAAACTTGAACAAAAAGTCTTTTGAGATAAACATCTCATTCACACACATTTTCCAACGCTAAACGCCACCACGGACCCGGTCAACAGTAAGCTCTTAATGAACTCGGTAAGAGTTTATCAAACATCCAAAAAACTTCACAAAAAGTATTATTCTCGATAATTTCAAACTACAACTAACTTTAGTGTACTCACTGAACTAGCGAAGCCTTGTTAAAAAACCGAATACTTGGATAATTCTAGAAAGTGTGTAATTACTTTCGGATTTAATAATTTGATGGTTCACCCGAGATATCAATCGGATAGGATCTATGTGATCTATGGAGTTATCTAATTACAAATTTGAATCAAAATTACATAAAACGCATCTAGTCTTTCCGAAAAATATAAAAAATACATTTTCGGACAAAACAAATTTCTGATGCATTTTTAATTATGCAATTTAACCACAGCCATGGGCTCTGCCTCTAAACCCCGGTCTCTCGGGGCTGCTGCCCACTAAGAGGGTGTTGCCCCCCTTCGAACTCCCTATGAGGTTTCAAAATTATAACGTCATTGATACAAGTGTACATACCGCACATCCGATCCCCGCTCGATATAAATTATAACTCACTTTAATCAAAGTCAACCCAATTACAATACAACAACTTACACAAGTATACCAACTCTTGAACGTAATAAAAATTGAATGATCTGAAATGCCTTCTAAGTTTATGATCTTATATTTTAGTTGGTTTTTGGAATACACAAGCGAATTTACATTCCATGTCTTTTATATAAGAACTCATCAAACGAATAAACTTTATGATCATATATTTTAGTTGGTTTTAGGAATATATTTAAGTTGACAATGAACAAAGGAGAATAATGGAATAACACATCTTAACCCTTTTTCTTGTATTCAAAATTTCAAATATATCATGGCTCAAAACTTGTTTAAAACTAGGTTTCGAGCTTAACCCTTTTTCTTGTATTCAAATATATCATGGCTCGAAACTTGTTTAAAACTAGATTTCGAGGAAAAGAAAAAATGTTTTAATGTGTTAAAGACGTAAAAAAAACATAACTATTATAAAAACGAAAAAACACATTAAATTAAAAAACAACTAAGTAGTGTTTTCACTATTCACCGAAGTTACACTTTATATAATATAATAATTTGGTTGGTTTGTAAACGAGTCAAACTCAAGTCAATATTAGCTTGTTTGATTTCCTCAAGTCAACCATAATATATAATATTTTATAGTCTAAATAAAAGTCGATCGTTTAATTTGTTAAGATTAACTTTTCATCGTTATTTGGTTCACTTCGTAGCAACACCTTTTCTTTAATCTAAGCTCTAACAGTTCAACTAGGGGTGTTAAACGGGCCGTGTTCGGGGGTCAACCCAACCTAAACCCAAAAAATTGATATCAATCCGAACCCGAAAATCATGTGAGACATGTTAACCCGAACACGACATGAATATAAGCGGGTTGCCCGAACACGACCTGTTTGACCCGATTTTTTTTAATTTATAACATAAAACACATATAAAAGTATAAAATATTATATAAATAGGTTAAACGGGTCAACTCGTCAACCCGACGGGTTCAACCCGAACATGACCCGTTTAGCTAAACGGGTTGACAGGTTCAAACCGAAGCTGACCCGAACCCGTTTATACTCAACCCAAACCTGTGAATTTTGGATTCGGTTCATGTCGTGTCAAAAATTCACACCCCTAAGTCCAACTCGGCCAACACAAACTAAGTCATATTTTTAGTAATTTTGTTGAGCTCAAGCTCAAGTTTTCTAACTCTAGTAAAAGTTTTGAGAGGAGCCAAGCCAACCCGGCCTATTACTCGAGCCAAGCTCAAGCTGACCTTGACTCGACTCGTGAATAACCCTATTTTCGAGTTATTCCCTTGGACCGCAACATGTTGAAGACTCGTTCGCGACTATCACCCAAGAAACGAGGAAATTGAGACCCTAAATAACTTTAACGACTAGTTATATTGATGGTCCTTGAGGGTTACTTGTATTGTACGTTTGGGACAATGTTTGGTCCCTAAATATCACATTAACTAGAATCAAACGTGGATTGAAGTGATCACATATGGGCAATTGTGGGTTATGAACTTATGATGTTGAATTTTGCCATAAGGCCGGAAGAAAAACTTGGTTAAGTCAAAAGAGAAGGTACAAAGAAGGAGAATTTATGCTTTTATTTCATCGTTCAAGTGGATCTTACAATTCGTTTGCTGATAGATTATTTTTTTGGTTTTAATGTTATAAAGTGGTGTTGACGTGTTAGTGTCTGAATGGTCATCCGCTGATAATAGGAGACTGTTAAAAAAGATGGATCAACAAAGAAAATACCCAAACCAAATATTATTCCTAGATTCAAGTGATACAATGTCAAGAACAACTCAAGAACACAAATCAAAATCGCTAAAACGTGTTCTTCAAAGAATATAACTCTCAATGATTAACACTATGATCCTAATTCAAAGATTCAACAAAAAAGACCAGTGAAATCAGAGATGAAAAATATCAAAAAAACCCTAGCAGATGGCGTTGAGAGAGATGAGATATTTTTAGGAAAATATGAGCTAATTGTTAAGGAACTCTCTTATTTCTAAATGAGGTTAAGAGTGGCTTATATACTCGAACCGACAACTAGCTCCGTAACCCGATCCACCTCCAAGCCCAAGTTAGCATCTTCAAGCCCAAGAGTCCAGTTCCAGCTTATTCTTTAAACCCAACAACATCAACCCATATGCTTATATTAAAGATTTATAACTTTTAACAGAGACTCATTGGCCATGAGGTCACGAGTTTGATCCTTGAGGCATCCGGTTTTATGTAAGTTGGTGGTGGATTTTTCTGGGGACGGTTCAAACAGATGGTCTCGGTTACCCACATTATCTGCATTTCGAGGGTGTTGTGGTTAACATGTTTGTCAGATGTAACCTCGGGTAACCGGCCCTTGATGATTTTTGTTGTTAAAAAAAATAATTTATAAAGTGTATTTTATGTTGTTTAGTTATTTATTTTATACTCATTGTTTGTTACACGTTCAAGATGGGGTGTCCCCCTGGTGGAGCCAAGAGGAGGAGGGAGGAGGAGACGAGGGTTACTGATGTTGAACGTGATAATTTTTGGAATAACGTACTATAAAATATCTGACGAGAACATTTATGCATGACGTACATCGGACGGGATAAAAATAAAATATACGAGATTACAACCAGTTTTGTAAAGTGTAACATAAACTATAATATACGGGTAGACTCGTTGAAACATCCTAACAACAATGAAAATGTTATTGTTTCAGAATCAGTTGACGAATATGAACGACTTTATAAAAGACCATTTAGTAACTTAACTTAGCAATTTGATACCTTTTAGTTTTAACCAACATATAATTTGTAAAAGCCGGTTCAATTAGAAATAGACCCAATGAACTTAGAAACCGGGTTTAGACCGGGTCTGGCCCAAACCATCATAGACGAGAAGCCCATTAATAATAAATATCTTACCTTCTGTTTAAATTTTGCTGCATAATTTATGAATCAAACCCCACCCCCCATTCCCCCAACGTTCTTTTCGAGTTTTCCCTGATTTCAAAATCCCCCCTCTATTAACCACCATTCACCCCCTCCCCCTCTCTTCCCCTTCATCCCCCCTCCGATTTTCTCGCGAGATTTTCCGATTTTCTCGCGAGATTTGCCGACTTTCACACGCCTCCACGATCCCACTTTCCACCTCCACAAAACCGCCATTGATACACCTTATAATCAGAAAACCCCCAATTTACAATTTTAAGATCTGATCCACATCCAATCGAGATTCGCGGCCGTTTCCAGATTAAAAAATGTCAGGGGTGAAACTGAAAACCGTCGTTTGGATACTATTAACGGGCCTGTTTGTAATTTGTTCGAAAGTGGAAGGGCTGGGGGTGAACTGGGGGACGATGGCGACCCACAAGATGGATCCGAAAACGGTGGTCCAGATGATGGTGGATAACGGGATTAATAAGGTGAAGCTGTTTGACGCCGAGCAGTCGACGATGAGCGCGCTCGCCGGCACCGGAGTTGAGGTCATGATTGCGATTCCGAACGATCAGCTCGCCGCCATGAATGATTACAGTCGAGCGAAGAAGTTTGTTCAGCGGAATGTTACCAGATATAACTTCAATGGCGGCGTTAATATCAAGTAAGGTTTTCTGTGATTTTTTTTTTTGATTTTTTTTGTGATTTTTTTTACTTGTTGTACGTTGTGCATTAGAATTTGTACCCGTTGTGGCTTATGGTTTTACTGTTTTACTACTGTTTTAGAAGCTGTATGTATTAGGATAAAAGTATTTAAATATGATATTTTTAGTTGGAAGCTAAATGAGGTAAATTTTGATGAATGAAGCTATGATAACTTGTACCAAACGCATTGAAAGTTGTACTTTCTATTTGGATTTCAATATGTAGATCCTACTACCTGGAACTATAGGTGCAAAATCGGTTAATCGACCAGTTAACCAACCTTTTAGAAACCGTAACTCGTCAAAATCGTTTTTTTTTTATATTTTAAAGCAGTTAAATATAACGTGTTTTGAACCCGTAAAATCGGTCCATAGGTTAACCGAATCAATTAACCGGTAAAAAACCAGAACTTTTAAAAAATATATATATAATTTTTAATAGGTTATCCTATAATTGGTTCGTAAATTAAAGAACTTAAACCAATTAAAATCGGTACTTTTAAAAAAATATGTAATTTTTATAGGTTAACTCTATAACCGGTTCGTACCTTAATGAACTCAAAACGGTTCCAAACTGGCGTTTTTGATCAGTTACAAACCGGTTTCTCTAATACTGGTTAAAAACCGGTTTGGTTACTACTTAAAAACCCGGTTTGATTAGGTGAACTGGTTTTTTTCCACCAATACCTGGAACATGTATGTGGAGTTCATTGCTCGTGTTTGTGCTTTAGAGAGTTGTACATTGTGCTATGCAACATGTACGTATTAACACGTTAATATTTTATCTATAAGGACCAGTTTTATTATTTAAGTTTTCATCAAATCATCAAAATTATTATTAATAAGGTTAACACCGAACCTTAAATATTTCGAAATTGTTTCAAACTCAAACCGACCAGTTTTATTATTAAATTTTAGTTTAAAATATTTGATTAGTTTCAACGGTTTACAAACAGTGCAAATTACTGGGTAGCATAACGAGTTGTACTACATGCATTATGAGTTGTATTATATGCATTTTTGGGCTTATTATTCATGTGAATGTTTATTGTAACTTTAAGCAACTTCCAAAATACATGGATCTCACTATTTTCTTTATTATTATTTTTTGTGACAGATATGTAGCCGTCGGTAACGAGCCGTACCTAAAGTCATACAACGGCTCGTTTTCAAAAACCACCTTCCCGGCGTTGCAAAATATCCAAAATGCCCTCAACGAGGCCGGTCTCGGCGACAAGATCAAGGCCACGGTCCCCTCGAACGCCGACGTTTACGGCTCCCCGACCGACAACCCCGTCCCGTCTGCCGGGCGGTTTCGGCCCGACATCAACGACCAAATGGTCCAGCTGGTCCAGTTCCTGGCCCAAAACAACGCGCCTTTTACCGTTAACATATACCCGTTTTTGAGCCTTTACGGGAACGACGACTTCCCGATCGATTTCGCGTTCTTTGACGGCGCCCCCCAGCCGGTGGTCGATAACGGGATCCAGTACACGAACGTTTTCGACGCGAATTACGACACGTTGGTTTCGGCTTTGAAGGCGGCCGGGTTCGGTGACATGCCGATTATTGTCGGGGAGGTCGGGTGGCCGACCGACGGGGATAAGAACGCGAATATCAACATGGCGTATCGGTTCTACAACGGGCTTTTACCCCGGCTCGCGGCAAACAAAGGGACCCCACTCCGGCCCGGCCCGATAGAAGTTTACCTTTTCGGGCTCATTGATGAGGACGCGAAAAGCATCGCCCCGGGGAGCTTCGAACGGCATTGGGGGATTTTTCGGTACGACGGGCAGCCCAAGTTCGGGATGGATATTTCGGGCCGCGGGCAGAACGCGATGCTGGTCCCGGCCCGAAACGTGCGGTATCAAGAGAAGAAATGGTGCCAGTTTAACCCGAATGCGAAAGATTTGAGTAAACTTGGAGAGAACATAAACTTTGCGTGTACTTTCGCGGATTGTACACCGCTCGGGTACGGGTCTTCGTGTAACGGGCTGGATGCGAACGCGAATGCCTCGTATGCGTTTAACGCGTATTTTCAGGTTCAGAATCAAGACGAGATGGCGTGTAACTTTCAAGGGTTGGCTATGGTGACGACTCTCAATATCTCGACCGAGACTTGCAGTTTTAACATCCAGATAGTCGGGACGTACTCTTCGGCTTCTCGGATTTCGGTTTACCTCTTTGTATACTTGATTGTGCTCGTGATTTTCGCGTTATAGGTTTCATTTTTCGTATTCGTTTCGAGAGATTTTATTGCTCGTTAGTTACTCGGGTTGACGGGTTGGCCCGTTTGTTTTTTATATTAGTAATGAAAAGTTATAAAACTTTACCTTGACCTTTTCTTGGTTCTTTTAACAAAAGTTCCTGAAACAAGGCATTATTTTTGGATCTTTGTCCCTCATTTTAAGGGCAAGTCTTAGTTCTTAATATAAGTGTCTCGATAAAGTCTTGACATTTCTACATATATGATCATCAAACACTCTTTACGAACTCGATTTCGATATCGATGATACGATGATACATTGACACGCTCGAGTACTAATTCGCAACCCGATATCATTAACGTTTGTTGCTACTATTCGAGTCCGATGGTCTTGGTGGTTGAACCGAGCACACGGTGATTAGATTTGTACGTTTAATCGTTCCCTTGGTCTCGTTTCAAGATCTTTGTTACAGTTAGCGAAATCCTAACGATTTTTCTATAACATGGTTTTTGCATAAAGTTAATACGGTTGTTGACAACGTTCTAAACGTCATTAGTTTGTCTAATATGTGTTAGTTAGGATCGGTTTTGATTACATGTTAAAACATGACCGTTTTTTTTTTAACGACAAACTACATTACTCATGCTTTACAAAACATGACGGTTAAAACCACTGTTTGTGAGGTTGAATGTGGTTGACCGGGCCGGTCAGTTGACCACATCGCGTTTTATCGCAGACATATGGTTTGTTTGAGTGGCTTCTTGTATGGGTCTAATTGACTGAAATGGTCTACTTTGGTCTCAATGGCAGGGGAACAATGTCAAGGCATTCCAAAATGGTCAATCTATTGTTTGTAGGTGCACTTGTGTTGACCCTTTTCGGTTCGGATGTTGGCGGGTTGGGTGTGAACTGGGGCACCAAATCGTCGCACCAGCTACCACCCGAGACCGTGGTTCAAATGTTGAAAGACAACGGGCTTAAGAAGGTCAAATTGTTCGATGCGGATCCAGCCGTCCTAAATGCTTTGGCGGACACCGATATTGAGGTCATGGTGGGGGTCGCGAATGTCGAACTTGATGCGATGACCGTAAAACACAAGGCCGAGAAATGGGTCAAAGACAACGTCGTCAAATACGTGGAAAACGAAGTCAAGATAACGTATATCGCGACTTCTTAACTTCTTTTTATGGTTTAGGGCACATATATGATGTGACCATTGGGTGTCCGGTGTCTCGTTACATCTGAGAACACTCGTTTTGTGTGTTATGTTAGTGACATGTTTTTATCGCTATACAGGAGTGTAGCTGTTGGTAACGAGCCGTTTTTAAAAGACTATAAGGATACGTATATCAACTCAACACTACCGGCGCTTCAGAATATCCAAAAGGCACTTGACGATGCCAAACTTGGAGACAAGATCAAGGCCTCGGTTCCTTTCAACGGGGATGTTTACATGTCCCCGCCATGGAGACCATTACCTTCTGCTGGACTTTTCCGTCCTGATGTCTCCGATCAGGTCGAAGACATAGCGGATTTTCTAGCAAAAAATAACGCTCCATTTATCGTCAACATCTACCCATTTTTGAGCCTCGCGATGGGGGGTGGCGGGTTTCCAATGGATTACGCGTTCTTTGATGGTGCCGATGTCATCACCGATGGAAATGTTGAATACACAAATGTGTTTGATGCAAATTATGACACGTGCGTATCGGCTTTGAAACAAATTGGTCATGGAAACATGACTATTGTTATCGGGGAGATAGGTTGGCCAACTGATGGAAACAAGTGGGCCAACAACTCCCTTGCTTCAAGGTTTTATAATGGGTTCTTGCCTCGACTAGCGGCTAATAAGGGGACACCTTTGCACCCCGGTTACATTGAAGTTTACCTTTTTGGACTCCTTGACGAGGACGCAAAAAGCATACTTCCAGGAGACTTTGAACGACATTGGGGTATCTTTGACTACGCAGGTCAACCAAAGTTCGATACAAGCTTAGGCGGAAAAGACAACAAGACCCTAGTAGGAGCCAAAAACGTCAAATACCAGTCTAAAAAGTGGTGCATTTTGAAGCCACACGAGGCTCATGACATACATAAACAGAATGATGGTATGAAATACGCGTGTGACCGAGCAGATTGTACTGCATTTGCAGATGGTGGATCTTGTAGCGGCCTTATTGATTGTGATAAGGCATCTTATGCTTTTAACTCTTTCTTCCAAGTGTCAAACCAATCAAAAGCAAGTTGCGATTTTGGTGGGTTAGCCACTCAAGTCGACGAAGACCCGTCAAAGGGTCAATGCAAGTTCAACATCCAGATCAAGCCATATGATCCATCTAAACCAGATTCGGATTCGGATTCGGATTCAGAAGCACCATCACCATCATCGTTTTCGTCATCACACTTCACCGTTGCTCCGCCACTAGCTTTGATCGGTTTGGCCCTCTGGGTCATGACTTTATTAATTTTCTTTTAGCTAACATACCCAATTTTGTTTTAAAAATGTTACATTCTTTTAGAAGTTTTTATGGGGTCATTTGAGTTTTATACAACTTCCAAATCTTTATAAAGAATTGAACTTTGTAAAACTTCCACCTGACACAACCTTGGACTTTACCATTGTCAAAAACTTAAATTATCATGCCAGAAGTGAAGTGGATCAGATAATATTTTTGTCGAAAACTATGTATTCTTGGAACAATTTATAGAATTATAGGTTTTTTACTTGTGAAGCCTAGAAACGTTAGAATATGTGATAAACAAGATTTCTAAGTTGCCGAGGGGACTGAATACTCAAAGTGTTGAGCATATAATCTAAAAATTATGTTACACACTCATTCACCGCTCCTCTTAGCCAATTAAAGTACACACTGTGTTCGTAAAGACATATGTCAAGCAACGAATGGTGGAGCTGATGCACAGTAATAATGTGAGTATCACCAGCCATTTGAAATGTGTTATCATATGATACATTCCAATATAAGGCTCAGACCATTAATGAAGATAAAAGGGAGACTTCAAGTTATATAGCTGCAAAAATAACCACTTGCTATGCTAATATAAACAAAAT
Organism: Deinandra increscens subsp. villosa; assembly: GCA_039602395.1. NCBI lineage: Eukaryota > Viridiplantae > Streptophyta > Magnoliopsida > Asterales > Asteraceae > Deinandra > Deinandra increscens. The sequence goes on along the minus strand of JBCNJP010000023.1, from coordinate 92,709,603 downwards.
ATCCCCTTTAGACTCTCGATTTCTAGACAAACATCATAGCCAAAAGCAAAAAACACCCATGCAATAAAGATCCAAAGAGCGAAAGATGGATCAAAAAACCATACATCACAAAACATATCTTTATATCCCCAGCAGATCTGAAAACCAAGGCTACAAAGGCCACAAATGCATTTGGAAGGTTTTAAGAAACACTAAATCACGATTAATCGCAAACCACCCAGCGAACCCACAAAACAAACAGATCGGGACACTAAAATGTAACTATCACAATGAAATTACCAAACAAAAGAAGGCTAGGTTTAATAGCGGTGACGATAAGAATCCCCCCCCCCCCCCCTCCCCGACGAAAAAACCATCATCGCCCTCAAATACTCATAATCAGGCGAAGATAAAAACGAATCGGCACTATGTTGATAAAACAAATGTAACAAGCCGAATATTTTGATAATATTCATCTAACAAAATCTCCCTAACATCATAAGAGAGTATATATTTATTTCCTGCCCTTTCCCTTTCCCCTTTTACCAGCATTTTTCCCAAACTTGTTCTTCTTGGGGTTATTCTTCATCAAAGCGGCTTTCGTTGCTTTCGTCTGCCTTTCTTTCCGAACTTGTTCAAGATTCTTCACTTCTGAACGCACATGAGCATTGGGAACCGTACGACTCTTGTTCCCGCCTCTAAACCCTCCTTGCATTCTGCGTCCTCCTGCTAAAAACCACAACTTTTTCAATGAGAAAACGATCTTTACTCAAAGACATTTCACAAGACTACTTGCAAGCTCCCATACCTCTGAGACTTGTAGATTCCATCGCACTCCCGCTTTCATTGTTTGTTCCTTGGAAGGATATCTTACTGTGAGATTTATCTTTCCACCTTTTATATAATCCTGTTTTATTTGCTTTTCCTTTTGAACCACTCTCTGTTACTATCTGTACACCATTGAATGTAAACAGTAGACTTATATAGTTATATCAATGGGTGCTTCATACAGTAAAAATAAAAATAAAAAGATCAATATTCGTAGGGTGTCAAACATGCAAGAATGTCGTACCTTCCCACTAGCTGTGACACGATCACCGTTGTTTAACTTGACGTACTTCTTACTCCTCTGCCACCAACAGATAATTTTTGTGATGTTGAGAAATAGGTAACGAATTACTGTTAGTTATTAAAAAGCGAATCAAGAATCCAACCTTATCCCAATGATATGCAGACTTCTGTTTTTGTAATCCCCCACTATCATCTGCAGCTAAGTCGAGGACAGCTGAGTCCAACCTATTTATTGATCAATACAGGTATTCCAGGTCAAAATGCTGACTACTAAAAGACGGTTAATCACATGTATTTGACCAGCATTCGTTGACCTTTACCTGTTGGAAGCGAAGCCACCCTGGTTATTTCTGACTGATAGGCCGGCCTCAAAATGCTGACATTGAGAAGAAGATATCAATATCAACATCCATGTAGTTATCAGATAAGAATCAAAGAATCGGACAATAAAATAGAACACATTCTGGTGCCAAGGAAAGTTGGTAGTTGGAAAGCAATTTAGAACTGAAACTGCTTTAAGATTTTACTGTGCTAATCTTGCAATTTCCCAACTAACTTAGCATCCAAGGTGTTGGGTTGAATATAGTTTTTACAGACTAAAGGAATGATAACCTACTTGATTTGTTGGCACTGAACTTATGAAAAATTCCTCATCCTTGAAGGTCTGTGCCTTCCTTTTACTTCCAACTGCCAGAATCAGATAGAAATACATATCAATGATGAACTACACACATGAAAAGTTTACATACCCATGAACAAATACACAAAGTCTAAAACAAAATACTAGCCAAGACAAAACAAGAAACTCAAAGGTAAAGAAACTAGTATATGCATACATGTTTTATAAATACGTAGATACTTAGGCATCAGATAAATGACAAACCTTTCTTTCCTGTGCCTGTTGAAGTATTGTCCGAAGGTTCGGCTTCCTGCAAAGCATTAAGCCATTTCACGTATCAGGTAAATGAATAAGAAAATCTTTATGATGTAATAAGAAAATCCTTAAAACTTCTGATAGAAAGAAATCTACCTTTGCTAAAAGATTGCTAGAGTGCTGCTGGTTTACTTTATTAATGATCTTCTCATGAATAGCCCGTTTCATCTTCATTACATCAACCCATTGACTAGAAGGACCCTGAAATAAGTATGTGTTAATACAACAAATATGCATGAAGATAAACAGAAACACATTGTTGTTTGAGCTTCATTCTCATCTTCATGTTTATAATTAATTAAGAATTAATGTAAAGACAGCTAAAATTCGGAAAAAAAAACTTGTACTAATAAAACAAAACAATATGTTGAACATTATATAATTAATTGAACCCCTTCCTCACTGTCCATCAGGCAACAGCTAATAGTTCCCTAGGTTTACACAATGGAGAATCGGAACCATAAAACAAAACAATAAACAAAAACTAACAGAATACTTCTCCAGCCAAAATGACTTTTAGCAAAGTTCAAAGAGGCCTTGTTTGGCCAATAACTTATAATCTAATACCACTATGGGGCATTAAGCATCACAACACATAGAGTAAAGCCTAACAACTAGCATTACATTCCATACAAATATACCCATCATCAAAGTTCCAAACAGTAGTTCAAATTTCCCTAAAACTAGTTTCGAAAACACTCTACTTAGTGCTTAATTAAATCGCTTGAACCTTAACTATTGGTGGGTTGATCTTCTTTCATTTCATCTCCCATACAAATATACCCATCATCAAAGTTTTACTCACTCGAGAATTTTCTATTATTTTTGCTCATTCCCTCTTAACTTTCATGAAGGATGCAAGAAAAGAACCAAATGAATAATAACACCACTTTTTTTACTCAATCGCACACATCACCATTACCCTAAATACAGGTGATTTTGCATTTAACTTGGTAAATGAGCTTGGCTTATTAACTTGGTAACCAATCATAAATTGAGCTATTTTGACACTAGGCGTCACTAATAATATTTAGAAACTTATACAAAATAATAATGTTTTCTTATTGAAAAATATACATAATTCCTCAATTAAATAATTACACAACCAATATATTTATCTATAACATATCCTTTATATTATAGTAAATGTAATTCGGAACTTGGTAGCTAAATTATGAAAACATACTTCATAAACTTAGATCAGTTTTTGTGTCATTACATTGACCAGCTTTGCATAAAACAGGGGTGGATAAACTCTGGCAACATTGCCAAAAAAACATAATGACTATTGTCAGATGAAGGCTTAAACCTGACTGTATTCTGTAAGATTATTCTTATTTGTAAAAAAAAAATCTTAATAACGCCCTTAATTACACAAAAGGTATAGTTCAAGTACTTTCATCATATGTGTAAACCATACATGAGCAATCTAAAATCTTTATGATTATAATAAGTTTCAATTCTTCTTAACGTGGAAGCTAAACCCCTAATGCACGAAATTGCCGAAAACGGTAATATTTGTGTTAATTATGTTCAATATGAACCAAACATAAACAGCTATTGGGAAGTGAAAAATAGCATGTGTATAATGCCGTTATTATAAAAGCTTGCACCTGACGCGCTAGGCAATTGGAAACACATGAAAAAGTAAATGCGGCAAAACCCATAAACCAACATATCTTTTCATTAATCAGCATGAAACCGTATCGTTTAAATGTAAACATGAAGACAAACAAAAAAAAAAGTAGTCAAAAACTTCCTAAGGTTTCCTTACAAGCAGCAAAGGAAACAAGTCATCATTTAACCCTCATTTGCTTTTCTATTTGATCAACAGGACATTAAAAGGTGGTTGTAGAAAGAGACATATCAGATAGTTCCAGCATAAATGCATCATAATGTCCTTCTTGTCATAGAAAAGAGCTTAATGGTCCTATCAAAGATACAGTACATATGTTTTAGTAACGTACATTTGTTAATACACCAAAATAAAGAGTTATAGAACAAGTAAGAGGATGTGTCGGAGCTTTCAAATAACGCTAACAGACAATTTACACTAATCAGATCACCATCAAGAAGAAGTATAGAAAAAAGGTGTAATTATTATAAAAACTAACTAACAATGAAGTTAATTACCTGCAGATGCTTTGCTTTTGCAGCATGACCTTCAGATTCCAGGACAGTTTGCTTTGCTCTGATATTAATTAGCCAGCCATTTATTGAAAGGTAAGATATCCATATCTATAGAAAGTACAAAACGAAAGAATGTCTCTCTTTTTATAAACAATCTTACCTGTACGCTTTTAAGTTCTCGGAAAATGCTAGTGCCGATAATTCATTGCCCCCCAGTGCTTTCACAAACATCGGATGCAAGCCCTCACGGGGCGAATTTTTAGCTCTTTTAATGGACTCTCTTGAAGGCTTCTCTTTAGTTTTGGTATACAAACGGAATGCTCTTTCACAAGGCCTCAACAAGCAGTCCAGTTCCGTGGACGAATCAAGTATTTCACGAACTCTATCTGCAACAAGATCAATCGCTGTTTGAGGGAAACGACCATACACGGTTTCACCATTTGCCATTGCATCATCAATATTCGACATAACTGCTTTCATATCACGTAAAACTTCTTCCTCAGTGGGTGCAGGCCTAATTGGTCTAGAGAGAAAAAGATGAAGATCAAGAAGATAAGCCATGTCTTCAGATGTGACAAAAGAAAACGCAGTTCCAGTCCGACCGGCTCTTGCAGCTCTACCCACTCGATGAACAAAAAGTTTCGGCTTAGGAGGAAAATCCCAGTTGATAACATTGTCAAGAAGTGGAATGTCGATCCCTCTAGCTGCAACATCGGTCACAATTAAAAGCATGGTCTTTCTTGATCTAAATCTCGAGACATTGATCTTGCGATCATCTTGATCCATATCACCATAACAAACAGAAGGCTCGATACCCTCTTCTCTTATCAAATGGTCAAGAAACTGAACGTGATGTTTTGTCGAGACAAATATCAATGACTGCTCATCGGATCGGATATGCTCCCTGATCAAATACAGCAAAGCAGCTAACTTTTCTTCCTGCCTCAAGGTGAAAAAGGTAAGTTTCAAATCAGGGCTAATTTTGGTCTCCAAGTCGAGACGAACGAGTTGAGGTTCCCGAAGACCTGCTTTGGCAAACTCGGCAAGAGCACTAGGTAAGGTTGCACTAAAGAGCAAAGTCTGCCTATTGTCGCTAAGCTGCATAAGGATTCTGTGTAACTGCTCGGCAAACCCCATGCTAAAGAGACTATCAGCTTCATCAAAAACCACATATTCAACTGATCGTAATGACATATCATCCACCTCTTCCAGATGGTGCATCAGTCTGCCTGGAGTTGCAATTATGATATCCGGACTCTGTGATAATTCTTCAAATTGACTTTCCATGCTATCACCACCAACCAATAAACTAACCCGTAGATCTGTAAAATTTAAAAATAACATAAACAAGTAAAAATATGTACGTAAAGTTGAAAAACAAAAGAAGCGTTTGATTTTGTAATATAGCATCTATTCCTCCTAACATTCTAAACCGGACCTCCCTTTCAACAGGCGATAGAAGATTTACACGTTTACAAACTTCTCACCTTTAACCCCAATCCATGAACACTACTCAAAATTAAGAAAAACTAAGGACATGTAGTATCGTTGGGATCAAATGAACTTCTTTCCATCCCATGCTTAACATATGCAAAGAACTAGAATGTCAAAGCTTCATTGACAGAAAATTTCACATAAAAGTAACCAAGTTTTAAAAGTATTTCAATTAGGTCACTCGTATAGTTTTTGTCCCAATTAGATAACTTAACATTCAAACTAAGCCATGTCATTTTTTCCATCTGTCAAGAAAAAAATGGAGCACAAGATGTTGGGGTCAGGTTTTTTAATATATGAAATTATATGGGCCAATTACATTTATTAAATTAAAAAATACTTTATTTACATTAAAAAACTTTTAATAAAAAATCCATGTTACACTCGACGTTGGCCTTAAATAAAAGGGGAAAAAAACAAAAATCCTATCATCACGGTTACCTATGAAATGGACGATAAAACCTTTAATTTTGATAAAATATGAATGTCGAGTGACCTAATTAAAACACTTTTGTAACTTGAGTGACCTAATTGAAACACTTTTGAAACTTGGTTACTTTTCTACAAAGTTACCCCATTCAGAGACTAACTAATGCCAGTCAAACTGCAAACAAAACTGATTTTGCATATAATAATCACCAAATACTGTAACAAAACACCACTATATCAAGTGTACAATTGTAAAAGCAGCAACATAATTCCATTGGAATGCCAAAACACATTTAACATAAAATTGACATCAGATTGATAGAAAACGATGTTCACAGCAAATAGAAACAAACTCCAGATATGCAAGTTATGTTTTTACCTGTAAACTTGCCAAGCTCTTGGGTAAACTTAAGTGTCTGAAGAGCAAGATCACGTGTGGGTGACAAAATTAGGGCTCTAATACCCGACTGAGAGACATGCTGCTGCAGCCTCTCAAGCATGGGAATCAAAAAAGCTGCGGTTTTACCAGACCCGGTCCTTGCCATAGCAACAACATCGGCACCAGAGAGAATAAGTGGCATCGTTTTCCGTTGTATAGGTGTCGGTACTCTATACCCTTTACGTTTAATACCTCTAAACACATTTGAGCATAAATTTAACGATTCAAAACCACCAGATTTAGCCTTTTTATCTCTTTTTTCTTTTTTCTTCAGCTCCGTCACGGAGCTTACAAGAAGACGACCCATCCCTGGACCTGCTACAATAATCATAAAAATCTAGCAAGTTAAAATGACACATTAATATTAATATCTCCAATAAAGAGAAATTAGTTTCATAGAAGACGCAACTATAGTTTTAACTCAGAGGCTCAAATTCCATTAAAAACATCTATTTACTGCACATTTTCACTAAAACAACTCAAATAGAAAGTTGATGCTATACAATTTCATTTACTTGGCTTATTAACCACATATATTTCATAAATAAAAACTGAACAAAAGTTGTCATCTAAAATTCAGATCTCAAACTAAATGAAAATCTCTATGAAGCGAAGAACGCATACTAATATGCAAAGATAAAGGAGTAACTAATTCACAGTTTCATGAATCCATCAACTATTCGAGAACAAATTCAACTAATCATGGAGTAGTTTAGGATAAATCAATAAATAAACTCGACTTACAGTTGGAGAGATCAGAGAGTCAAAGTGAGAGACGAGACTGAGAAGGTCGCCGCCTCGCCGGAAAAGTCGAAGTCGAGAGGCACAAAAAAGATCCTTACCTCCAGGCTAGAACCCTAATATATATGTTGTTTTTTCGAAGACCTGCGATTAAGAAAAACAAAATAAAAAAATTTAACTTTTTTTTGTTTGATGGGCACGGTACCCGTTAATTGTATTGATCACAAAAATATATAATGAATTGCATATTTTGGATAAAAATTGTATATTTTTTTAAAACAAAATTTTTTAATGTATAATATACAATTCTCTTAAAACATGATTTTAGGAAATATAAAATTTGTTAACTTTAGAGGGGATATATGCAACTACCCCAAAAGACATTTACATCTAAGGGTGGGGGAGTGGAGCAGAGGCGTAGCTTTTAAGGGGCGGGAGGGGGTGTCCGATCCCCGAATTTTTTTGTGCAATGTAGGGGGGTATATAATTTTCATGTAGTAAATTTCGATATACTCCGGTTTCGACCCCGCATTTACCCAAAAATTGGCGTTAGGAAAAAAAAATTAGATCCCGACCCCCCACTTGATATTTTCAAACTTCGCCACTGGAGTGGAGCATCGGCTTCCACGGCAAATTGAATTAGCCGCAGGCTACATGACCGCCACACCCACAACTTGTTTCCATCGGCTTGGTTTTTCAAGCTTTGCGGCGAAAAGTAGTAGATCGGTAAACTTGGTGTTGTGTGTGTGTTTGGTGGGGATCATCCCCATATTAACTTATATCATCTAAATCATATCACTCCGTCACAAAATTCTTTAGAATCTACTTAAACTCTACTTTATTTTCTTTCCTACGTGGCACACTCCTATTGGTTTCAAACCAATTCTACTTCAACAAAAAACTTTTACCACTCCCCCACGGCCCCACCCTAAATGGCAATGGATGCCTCAGGATAAACCTCAACAACTAACCCAATCCACACACAAAAAAATATCGCTAACAAAATGCTAAAATGATTGAGGCCTAACGAAATGGTAAAATGATCGAGGCCAAAGATATCAGCCTAAATTGTATATTGTATACGAGCATGTTTGGATAACCATTTGGAATCAATTTATTGACTTATTAGTTTTTTAAAGCAACTAAATTAAAAAATTATGTTTAAATAGTGCAAAAACACTTTTGAAAAATAAGGTTTAAGCATTGTTTCAAACCAATAAAACTTGGCTTTTCAAACTCTGTTTTGCTTTTAGATAGCCAAATTATTATATTAACCCCAAAAGTGGCTTTAGATATATACATGATTTCTTTTTTGGTCATTTTACATTAAAAAATTAACCCAAACATTTTTTACAACAACATATTGACTTTTTCCACCACAAAAACTAATCCAAATATTTGTTCAAAAACTCCTGTTGAAAAAAAACTAAAAATCAATAAATATTTTTGTCCAAAAATGTTTTTCCATTCAAATAAACACTACCAAACATAGCCTAAATTAGATTTATTGACACTTAATATAATCCACATGTAAAATACCAACAAACCCCTACTATTTCATATATGTTTTGCACCGGATAATGTATATACGATAAACCCATGGCTACTTACATGTTATTTTCATTCAGTTGGCTTAGGGTGATTGTAATACCCACCCCGAGCTAGCTCGGGAGAGGGTTTGGGAGGCTCGGGATCGCGGGAACACCATGACGGAGTGTTCGGGAGAGGTGCGCGGGAGAGGTGCTCGGGGCTGGGGCACCGAGAGAAGAGAGCTCGGGAGAGGGGTAAAAAGTGTGGGTCCCCCTACTTTTTAAAGAGTTTGGGGTCTTGGGATGCTCGGGAACACCATGACGGGTAAAAAGTGTGGCTCGGGGAGGTTGCTCGGGATGCTTGGGGTCGCGGGATCGCGGGGTGGGTATTACCATTACCCTTACACATACACAATTGGGATCAATTAATCTGTTATGTATAATACATTAATACTCTACTTCTACAATTTACTTCATGGATGAGTGGTAATCGTGGTGATGATATATGTATCTAAGTGTTATTAAAAGCTAATTACTTCTCATAAAATCTATGGATAATCCAATGGTAACTCTTGAATTTGGAGGGGATGTATGCTTACTTGCAAGAATGATAGCTCCTATGGTTTTAAATTGTAGTCATTTGACCTAACGGTATTATATTGATGGCTTGTAGTCTGATCTAAACAAGTTACGTTCTTGCAATTCAATTTTGATTAATTTTCATTAGCATTTTTCTTCGAAACAATATAACAAATACATCATCAGTTACATATGTTTATAGTTTTGTATTAAAAATGTTGTTTCGGGGTACGGAGGTGACACACAAAAAAGAAGAAATTACAGATTTTTATTTTTATAATTACATTGAGCTATTCGGACGGTAACGGGTATAAAACTAGTTAGATTAAATAATCCAATGATCTCAAATCCTAGTATACTTTTTAAAGATTAACTTGGTTGAAATTCCGATTCCGATTCTTTACTTTTTACTTTTATGGTTTTGTTTCCGGTCCGGTTCCAACCCGATAATCACCCTAAAAAATATTATTAAAGTTATTAAAAAAACACCCAAAGTATACGATCGTTTCATCCGAAACGATGAGGATATGATCGTTTCACCTGAAACGGTCCCTTGGAATTGTACGTCGACATCAAAAGCTGCAACCCTATCAAATCATGTTTATTCCTACGATCGTTTTGCATGAAACGACCTCAACTTTAGGTCGTTTCATATGAAACGATCGTTTCAGTATTTCTTTTGAATTCATTAGATGTGATGTTTTATTCTATTTAAATCGTATATATATATCGATCGATCGATCGTATATTTTCATATTATCGATCGATCGTCCACTGTTTTACACTACAATCATTTTCTCAATCTATAAGATTCGTAAGAGATGTCGTGGTTCGATGAATTATTTAGCGGAGGCAGCGGAGGTGATAGCTACAACCCCGGCGGTTATAATGGAAGTGATAATTATGGAGGTAATTACGGAGGAATTTACGAAGGAGACGCCGGTAGTTATGTCGGTAATTATGCAGGAAATTATTCTGGTAATTACAACAACAACGACGACGACGACAACAACAGTAACAACGACAACAATAACGACGACAACAACAACAACAACGGCGACGACGACAACAACAACAACAACGGCGACGACGAAAACAACCGTGAGTATTATGAAACCGACCAGGTACCACCTGTTCATGTTTTTCGTCATTTAATTTTTATGATTTATACATATTATCGGAATCAATGTGTATATTATCACCACTTCCAATTATGATACTTATTTAATAATTTTAGATCTTCGTATAAAAAAAAGAGCTGTTTGACTGGGCCTTTGAACGAGCTTGGCCAAAGGGTTATGTTCTATCAACTAAACGTAGCACGAGGTGGATTAACAGGAGGACGGTGTGGATTCACCGAAGGACGGCGTGGATTCACCGGAGGACGATTTGGGTTCACCGGAGGACGAGGTTGATTCACCGGAGGAGGAGGTTGCGGGTAACCGCCAAATGGGTTAACACGTTGACGACGGCTATTGTCTGGAATGAGATCAACGTCAATGGGATTCATTTCATCACCCGAAACTGGTTCTTCCATAATACGTAGAAATACATCTAATGAGATACTGTATGGATCGTCATCTTCACTTTCCTGATGACGGGAATAAGAAGCCCTGTTTCGACGATTGGCCATTGAGGATATGTAAACATTATGTGTACCAGTACTGATATATATATATATATATATATCGTATACTCCTTCCAACGGCTATATTTTTTCCAACGGCTACATTTTGCCAACGGATAGATTTCTCCAACGGCTAGATTTCCCCAACGGCTACATCTTTTTTTATTTTTAATAACTTTTTTATGCATTATAAGTTCTAAAAAACGTTTTGTGAATTTTTTAGATTTTTTAAAAATACATCATTTTTTTTCCTGATATAAAATATGCTATATTAGCTAGGTTTTTAAGTGTTTTGTAGTAAAAAAAAAATTAATTTTTTTTTTAATTTTAATAATGTTTGTGGTTTGTTAGTGGCCTATTGATGAAAATGACATCACCCTCCATGATTTTCTATGTACAACTTGGCCTGCTACAAACATTTCTCACAGTTCCATCATAACAGATTACAACATCTCTAAAAAACGTTCTCGAATACAGACGTCCACTTTCATAGATTTGTAAGCCCAAGAAACCAATTTGTTGACCTATTCGTGTTAGGGCAGACTCACTCTTGGGGTCTATCAAATTATCCATGGATGAAAATCACAGAATAAATTCATAAATGGGATTCTTACATGCCCGAAGATTTTTCTCGAGTTGCATGTCGATTACCTCATTGTAATTAGACCTCAAGTGATATAACAAAGGTGCAACTTCTAGTAGTTGGTCTTCTATGTTTCTTATAGCATCCTTTGAAATCACAAAATCCTCCAAATATTGGCTGCATCGAGTTAAAAAGCTTCAGAACTTCTCTTGGCCTAGTTTTAAAAATGTGTGGCATTTGGACCCTTCTCTAAGTGAATAATTTGACAAACCATCTCATGTTGTGCTCAGTGACACGTTCTTCAATATTTACAACAAAAACATGATTTTTAATAATTAGACAAAACGCAAAGTAAAATTATTAAACAATTTAAATTTTTAAAAATTCATGTGAAATTATTACAATGCATCTTCAAAAGTAATACATGATTCATATATTTTTTTGGGGGCGAATCAGAAATACTAAAAAAAAAATCATTCAAAATGCCTCAAAAAGGTCATATAAAACCATCAAAATTCTTGAAAAAAAATAAAATTTGCAAATTTTCCAGAAATAAATAAACGTCTCTGTTTTGAACAATAAACAAGTCATAAATGATGTTATATTAGCATAAAAGATCTTCAACGGCTAGATTTCTCCAACGACTAGTTTTCTACAACGGCTAGTTTTTAAATTTGTATTTTATGTTTTTTTAATAAATAATTTTAAATGAATTTTTATATACACACAACGGCTATATACCCAACGACTGTATTTTATAACTTTCTCCCCTATAAATAGGGGTCATTTGTTTGATCTTGAACCACCCTGTACATGTCTGAAGATCCAAATTTTTTTTCAGTTCTTCACCAGTTTCACAATCTTGCTATGTCGTCCACACCTCCTAGAGATGTCCTTGAACCATGGACTCCACCTCCGGCAATGCTTCCGGCGCCTGGTTTTGTGCCACCGGTCGAACAATCGCCACCACCACCTGTTATGCAGCCTCGACCTCCTGCCCCCCCTGTTAATCGTCGTCCATATCCACCACCCACTGTTGTTCGACCTCCCCGTCCCCTCGTCGGAGTTGAAGAGGAGGATGAAGATGCCTGGAATGAAGCAAACAAAGAGGACATGGAGGTCCTTCGAGAGTACTGGGCGGAAGAACATAGTAGGTCCAAGGAGGTGGATGTCGAATCTGGAAACCGCTGGGCATCAGACAGTGACTCCGACTCAGCTTCAGACTGGTCTTATTAGCTGTTATGAGATTTTAAGTATTCTGTAGTGTTGGAGTCATAATGTTTTTCCTATTATTCTCTTGCGTTTGTAACGAATCTGGGTTGTCTTCCTGTTATCAATAAATATGTTTTTTTAAAAAAAACTTACGTGGATTTTTGGAACACTAAGAAATATAAATAAAAAACATAAAATACAAATTTAAAAACTTATATTGCAAAAATAAGTTAAAAATAAAATTATTTAAAAAAAATAAAAATAAACATCAACTTCTCGGCCTCAAAAATAATCAAAATTCTAAAACGGTCGTTTTATAAAAAACGACCCGACAAACATTCCCCTAATGATCACCTAATCATTGCCATATAACGGTTTTAATATTCCTTTGGGTCGTTTTAGGTAGAACGGTCGTTTCTAGGTCGTTTCTCTTGAAACGATCGTTCGTTTTGGGTGTTTTTAGTAAAAGTCCGGGTGGATATAGCTGGACCCTATTAAAATAGGACAAACGCAAAAGCAAAATTTTAAAATGAAAAACAGATTAATCCAAAAAAGTATACAAAATTCAGCCTCTCAACTGATGACAATTCGCTCGTTTTCCCTAATTTTCTTCTCCTGTTTTCGTGAAATCTCTCTCGTTATTTCAAACTCCATAAACCCTAGCCAAAAATTTACGCGCGCTCAGATCTTAAATCCATGGCGATCGCGAGAACCGGAGTTTTCGTCGACGATTATTTGGAGTGTAAGCTTTCCTTCATCCGATCGATTCTAAAATCCTTAATTTCGTTCTAATTACGTTGATTTTTCAATTTTTGCGTTGAATTTTGCAACAGATGCAGGCACACTTCCAGCAGAGTTGCAGAGGCTTCTCAATACCGTAAGAGAACTCGATGAACGATCTCAATGTATAAGTCTATCTTCTTTTATACTGTTAATTATTAATCAAGCACATTTACTATTTACTGTCTGTTTATCATAATTAAGAGCTTCATATTTAGTTTTCTAAAGAATTAAAATTTGGATTGTGTTTTTGGTAACTTTATTTTATTGTGTTAATCGCGTTTTATTATTTCTTAAACATGTTTATTGAATTGTGTCAATAATCGTGTTAAACATGTCGTGTTGTTCATATTATAGTATTATTCGTTTGCTAATGTTTAATTGTGTTAAACGTGTTGTGTTGTTGGTTCTTTTTAATCGTGTTAAATGTGTCGTGTCTTGTAACATGCTTATTAAACATGTTCGTGTTGGTGTTTAAGAAAATGACAAGTTTAATTAATCGTTTCGTGTTTGGCGACCCAATTAGCACAACATGACACGAAGTCACGTTTTCTTCGCTCTAATTTATGTATGCGTGTGTATGGCAAAACGGGTGGGGCGGGTCGGTTTTGGGTGGTGGGTCGAAACGGGTTTGGGTTAGAATGGGTTCGAGTCAGAAAGGGTCATTTTAAAAAATGGCTCTTTTGGTTCGGGTCAGAACGGGTTTGGGTCATGATGGGTTCGGTTCATTTTAAAACATGGTTATTTTGGCCCGGCTTGTGCCTGCTTGTGTTCGTTTAAATTCTAGAATATTAATGAACAAACACACATGAACGCACTTGTTTTCTTGACAAACAAGAACAAGAAAATTCGTTTGTTTGTGTTTGTGCTCGTTCATTCTTTGTTCGGTTAAAGTAAAGTCTTCGTCCAGTTCGTTTACATGCCTATTTCCAGACATACAACAAAAGTTGGGTACTTAACTACTTAAGTGATAATATTGATGGTCAAATTTTGAGGACTATTTTCTGTCAGAATTAGAAACACTACATATTTTGTTCCCAGGAAGTAGTAAAAAATGTATCTTTGCTTTAGAAAGAAAGAGAATAGTAGCTGTTACTCACTTACTAGAGATCATCAAGGTTGCCCTTTCTGTTTTCTAGCCATGATAAATCAGACAAGGCAGCAGACAAAGAACTGCTTGGATATGGCTTCTCAAAACTCCAACAGAGGCTACCATGAAGATGATGACATGGTTTTTGAGAAAGTGAAGAAAGAGATTGAAGCAAACCAAGATAATGCTCTAAACCTGTGCACCGAGAAGGTCCTCCTTGCGCGCCAAGCTTATGATCTTGTAAGTTTTTAAAAACCATAGGAAAAAGACTGTAACATTGGAACACATTATGTGCATTGTGTTCTGTTTTTTTTTTTTTTTTTTTTTTTTGAGCTTGTTATCTCTTATGCTTATTCCAACTTACTTCCAGATAGACAGTCATGTAAAACGCCTTGACGAGGATCTGCACAACTTTGCAGAGGATTTAAAACAAGGTTTTAGTTAAATTTACTTTCGTTAGTTACTCCCTCCATCTCCACATATCAATGTTTGATTATCAGTCAAATATCTAAAACGCCCCTTGAGAAGGAAAAAAGAGTAAACTTCGTTTTTGGTCCTTAACGTTTGCTCCTTTTATCCCTTTTAGTCCAAAGTTTTCAAAATTTTAATTTTGGTGTCTCCCATTACATTTTTTTTATCAATTTTGGTCATCTAAAATCCGTTTAAAAGAATCGTTAGTTAACCACACATGAGGGGTATTTTAGTCATTTACCTTAACTCTTGGTCCAAGTATAAAAGGATATTCGTTTTATTTTGGACTAAATATGTTCACTAATCGGAAAAAAATGGTTATTTGCAGAGGGAAAATTACCAGCAGATGAACCTGCAATACTTCCTCCTCTACCTTTAGTTCCCAAAAGTGAGAAGCGAAAATTACCGTATTTAATACTTCAACCTAAGAAAGTCGATTACCGGGATAGGGAGTGGGACCACCGCGATAGGGACTTTGAGCTAATGCCGCCCCCTGGTGGTTTCAAACGGGAGTATGCCACACCATTGGAGATCGATCAACCAATTGACCCAAACGAACCTACCTACTGTGTTTGTCATCAGGTTCTTTATTTCATCCAAATATAAAGAAAATTACATCATTTAATTTGATGCCATTTGTTAAAATATTGATTTGAATAACATCATGGTTATATATTTTCTCTTCAGGTTTCATTTGGTGATATGATTGCATGTGATAATGAGAATGTAAGTTTCTATGCTCAAACTTTTGTTCATTGATTCATATGCTGTTGAAGTTGTTCATTTTTCATATGTGAAATGGGCCGGGTCAACACAAAAGCGGGTCAACATTGTGTTGACCCATAAAGACTTTATTTTTTCATTTTTATTTTCTTAAAAACAATCGATTTGTTAATCATGGTTACAAAAACAATTTTTATTTCGCAGTGTCAAGGTGGAGAGTGGTTTCATTACTCGTGTGTCGGGCTGACACCCGAGACCAGGTTTAAGGGGAAGTGGTATTGTCCGACTTGCAGAGGACTTCCGCTGTAGTAAGTGTTTTTTTTTTTTTTTTTTTTTTTTTTTTGTGTCGTATAACGCAGATTGTGTGTCTGATGTAATTCATTGAATTCTTGGAAGTAGTCATCTGAGATTTAAACCAATAAGTGATGTTTGGTTTGCAATAAAATGTCCAAAATTAAAAGGTGAAAAGAGTTAATCAGGTTACACTAGTTTAGGTGGTGTTTTGGTTTGTTCTTCTGGATAAATATTAGTAAAAGTGTGATTCCAGGATGAAATGGGAATGAATGAATTTGGTTATCACCTGCAGTGCCATTGTTTGTTTTGATTATTTTGTTTGATGAAATATGAAGAGAAACAAAGATCTTAAACCCAAAATATGCATGAATTCGGAGTTGCAGCACCCGATCACGGCTGTGAGACACGGATTTTTGAACCGGCCCGGGATTGAAATCGAATAAGATAAAAAACACCTACCACTAGGATGATTTTTGTGTTTCGGGTTAGTCTTGGGCTGGTTTGGTTCAGTTTATTGGTTTTCACGTGTCAAGCCTGCTAGATTCTCACTTTCTAGGTTGATCATAGACTAAGGATCGGACCGACTTGACCTTGGGTTGAAACCAAATAAGATGAAACACAATGACCGAAGATTGAACTATTATTTTTTTTTTTTTTGTTTTTGGTCAGTCTTGGGCCAATCCGGGTCGATTTATCAGGTTTTCACAGGTAACTACGAGATGCTTGTCCTTGATTCTAAGAGTATATGGCGCAAGCCGCTAAGACGTTTTGGTCTAGAAAGTCGAGGGACAAGCCTTGAGCTTCAAAGCGTCTAAAGTGTTAGACTTTTCGTAACGTAGACACAAATTTTTCCCACAAACAATCCTAGTCAACGTGACACATCAATTTTTTACCAATTCTTCTCACAAATAGTTTTTAACCCCAATGTTAGGGTGTTTGTAATGGTGCAAGTTTGAGATCACTCCCGAGCTCGGGATCGCGGGAGAGTTCGGGAACACCAGGAAAGTTGCCTCGGGCTCGGGACTCGGGATCATCCCGCGGGAGTGGGTTACCGAGTTTGAAAGCTTGGGAAGGGAGGGGGAGTGGACCGTTGGAGGTGGGTCCCACACCCCTCAACGGCTATTTTCCATTTTTTTTTTTTAAAAAAAAATCTAAATTTAATTAATTTAACACTTTTAAATACCTTCATTCTCCCTACCTTTTCTCACCACATTTTATACAATTCTCTCTACATTCTCCCACACTTCTCTACAATTCTCCCAATTTTTTTATTTTTTCAACCAAAATGTCTTTTTCTTCCGACGATTCCTCCGGTGAAGATGCGGTTTTTTTCGCAAGGTTAATGTTCGAGAAAGCTAAAGAAGAAGAAGAAGGCGAAAGTTCGAAGCCATATTCGTAATCAAGATACACATCAGAGTCTACGATCCGATATGATCCAGCACATCGATCGTATTTGGAAGTCATACCGCCCCATCCCGAGGAGGAGTCCGATGAAGAAGACGAAAGCGACCCCGACGAGTTTTAAGTTTTTTTTTTTTAAAAAGTATTGTAATTTAATTTCCATGAATTGTAATCTTTTTTTATTTATTTAACTGAAGTTTTTATTTTAGTTTAGTTATTATTTAATTTTCTTGAATAAAAAAATATTAAAAAAAAGTGCTTGGGATTATGGGATTGTGGGAGAGGTATTACAACCAAAAAGAGCCTGGGATTATGGGAGTGGGAAAAGATGAGGTGGCACCAAATTTTGCTTGGGATCATGGGGTCATGGGAGACCCATTACAAACACCCTTACAAATATTCACATTACTACATGTAACCCACTTGAAATTAAATAAGAGTAAAAAAAAGTCAAGAACGCCTCACGTAGCAACGGACAGCGGCCTAAGAACACCCATGGACGGTGACCAACAACGCAGCACTTGGGAGGTGTTACGCCACGTCAGCATGAATACACCATAAACACCTGCGTAGCAGGTAGTCTTAGTATTAAAACCAAGTATTCATCAAAGTCGTGGTTGTAATGTTTTAAGTTTGATTTAATAATGGTTTGGTTATCTAAAATCGAAAATATGTTTTATAAAGATAAAATAGTTATATGAACTTTTAAAATAAATTAAAATCTATTATTAATTTTTTTTTTCTGCTCCATATTTTGAATTCTAAAAAAGGTTTAAAATTTGAAAAAAAAGAGGCGGCAAAAACCAATTAAAGCGGCCCAATTAAAACACTAGATTTGATTCTTGGAAAATATTGTAAGTTATATAGTTTGACATTGCTTTAAAGTTTAGGGGCAATAAAAAAAAAACATTTTATTATATACAACTTGTTGGGGGTGAAAGGTTCAGGCTATGAAGAAGTAGACCCTCTTTATAAACATAGTTCCTTGGTCAGAATACTGGACTCGGTCAGAAAAATAAAAAACATGAATCGAGTCAGTCAATTTTTAGGTGTGTGATAGATATTGAGGACCGAGTTAGACGAGTTTTGGAGGAAAACAAATACGCTGACCATTGACCGAGTCAATGATAATGTATGACCGAACCGGGTCAGACGTTTTCAAACAACCTGTAGTGTTTGAATCTTATATAATAAGTGAGTTTAAACCCGACCCGGTAAACAATCCTAAAAGTCTAGCACTTATAAAAACATATGTGTACCAATAAAATGTTTAATAAACAAATCGAATTCAAGTATAAAAGTTACTTACCAGCTTAGTTCGGGCTTTACTCTATTACACACTAAAAAGATAAATATAAACATGGTAAATCAAACCCCAGTGTATCATCTATAAAAGAACATTATATAATTCAGTTATCAATTTAACTCTCAAATGGACAATAAAAGTGATAAATTGATGCCGTGAATCAAAAGGTCATGGGTTCGAATCTTGCGAAGTATAAGTATTTGTAATTTTAGCTCCGTGAATGAAGTTCTCAGTTGTTCTAAAGATTGGTTTGTCGAAGAATTTGTAAACAAAAACTACTATGGCATTGTCTTGACTTCTTTTTGGTGCATTTAGAAGGCGCGTAACGAGAAAATTTTAAGGATTGTAACAAGAGGGCAAATTTGATTTTTGACGACATTAAGACGACGGCTTACTTGTGGATAAAAAATAGGACTAAGTTAGTTGTTATAACTTGGGAAATTTGGTATAATTTCTCATTTCTTTCTATCGTGTAACCTAACGCCTTGCCAGTCTTGTTTTTTAATAAAGTCAGCCGTTAAAAAAAAAGTAATCTTAGCTGTTAAAAGAAATTATGTTATATTCTTTTTGTGGTGGTAAATTTGCTGTTTAAAAAAGTATGGAGGCATATTTGTCAAACCAAAAAGAGCGGGGTTGAAAATGAAAAATATTTGAAATTATATGGAAACCCTAAAGGGGGGAAATACGAGATCAAATTAGTACACACCTCACTTACTACATTCCAACGAAATACTCGCGGCTCCAACACACTTCTTGATTCTGTTCATATAAGCCGTTAGTTTTCTTCATCTTTCTGCCCAATTTACCAAAAACTCGGAGATCTTTCTTACGATTTCATGGAAGATTGATTTGAAAGCAGCTGCAAAAAGATTTTGAATTGAACAGGTATTGATTCGATTGATTCTTTCTCCTTGATTTTGAATTGAAATTTGAACTTCTTCTTCAATTTTGACCCTTTTTTTTCTGTGGAATTTGATCTTTTGTGTTTGGATCTGGATGTTCTTAGCGATTATTTTCTTTTGATTTTGAATCTTGTTCTTGAATTTTGACTTTTTTTTTTCTACTGATTTTGACTATTTGTGTTTGGATCTGAATATGTTTGTGAGTTATTTTTGAGCAAGAATTTCAATTTCATGGATTTATAGGTTTAATTTTAAATTTTTATTTAAAATTATAAAAACCCATGAAGAATTAGCATTTCCAGATCTATCACAGTTTCAATTTTTGATAAATGTGACTCATTTGAATCTGTAAAAGAACAGATCTTGAGATTAACTACATTATAAACCGTTGAATCCGGGCCGGTTTAGTTTGTCTTTCTTTCGGAACTGTAATTCATGATTCGGTTTTCTTGAGACTAGATTAAAAATCTAATTTTGCTTATGCAGTTTTGTTATAAGATGGGAAGAAATTTGAGCCCAGTGGTTAGAAGACAGTTGGAAAATCTTGAAAAAGATTCAGACAGTAGAAAATCAGCCATGAAAGCACTGAAATCATATGTGAAAGATTTGGATTCGAAGGCGATCCCAATCTTTCTCGCTCAAGTTTCCGAGACCAAAGAAACCGGGTTAACTTCAGGCGAGTACACCATCTCGCTCTATGAAGTCCTTGCCCGTGTTCACGGCCCGAAAATCGTTACTCAAATCGACAACATCATGTCGACCATCATCAAGACTTTGACTTCTAGTGCGGGCTTGTTTGCTCTTCACCAAGCTTGCTCAAAGGTGGTCCCCGCCATCGCAAGATACGGAATGGACCCCACGACACCCGATGCCAAGAAACGAGAAATTATTCACTCTCTTTGTAAACCGCTTTCGGATTCTCTGTTATCGAGCCAAGAGAATTTGTCATCAGGTGCTGCTCTTTGCTTGAAAGCACTTGTGGAATCGGATAACTGGAGGTTCTCTTCGAGTCAAATGGTCAATGAGGTTTGTCAAAGAGTGGCTGCAGCTTTAGAAAAGCCTATGCAGGCGAATTCTCATATCGGGTTAGTCATGGCTTTAGCGAAACATAACGGGTCAGACGTTGAAGATTACGCAAGATTGTTGATTCGGGCTGGTGTTGGGATCCTAAGCATGGGTGTAACCGAGGGGAACTCGCAGAAACGGTTGTCGGCTATTCAAATGGTGAACTTTCTAATGAGGAGTTTGGATTACAAGTGTATGATTTCGGAGTTACCGTTTGTGATCGAAGAGTTTCAAAAGTGTCAAACCGATCAAATGGCGTATGTTAAAGGGGCAGCTTTTGAAGCGATACAAACGGCTAGAAGAATCTTGAGTGAAAAAGGATCCAAACACGAGCGTAGAAGTGTATCACCTCGAACACAAACAGAAGAATCTTACGAAGAATACGGATCTTCGATTTCCTATTCGCCATTTTCAGTTAGTTTTGCATCACGAGACCGTGATTCGGATAGTAGAATTTTTAACCGAAAACTTTGGAGCAATGTTGATGTGTCACTGAAAGATGGGTTGTTTTCGGGTGAGATGAGTACTCCTAGAAGTGTCATAGATAGCTCTGACACCCAAAACGATTACGAAGACGGGTTTTCAGGCTTCATGCTCGCAAGCCCGAAAAATAGTGTCTCGCAAACCTCAAGGAGCGCTACTCCTAGTCCGCAGGTGAATCTGATTTACATATTTTCCTTTTAACACTTCTTTTAACTTCTCTAGACCGCTTTTGGTTGGGGCTTCATGGGTTTGGGTCAGAAACTGGTTGACCTGGCTAACCGATGCAGGTTTTCAGGTCGGGTTCAGGTCAACAAGCCTGACCCATTTCCAAACCAACTGCCCCGTTTAAGTGAATACTAGTAACTAGTCTAGCTAATTCTGACTTTTGTTTCAGAGATCAAGATCATATGTTAATGTCAACAACACTGACCTTTTCACGACTCCGAGAAAACTGGTCAAGTCTCTTCAGCATTCAAACAGCGACTGCTCGGAAAATCAAAGCGGAAGATTCAGAAGCCCGCCTTCCAGCAAATTCAACTGGAGCCCGAATTCAAGTTATGATAAAAACGGTTTCGATGAGAGTTTCACTAGTGAATATGAACAGTTTAATGGCACCTCAGAATCGGTGTCTTCAACTGAAGACATCCAGTTGCTGACGAATGGGAGCGATAAGTTGCAGCAGTCTGAAGAACTTGTTCCTGAAACTAAAGTCAAATCAAAAGTGCAAATACCACCAGCTGTTAGCATTGCTTCTGGGCTATTTGTTCTCTTGATTGCAGTTGTTTGTTTCTTGTGGATACGAGATCTAGATGAAGGTTACAATAACCTCGTACCTACCTAATTTCTTAAATTGTTCCATGTTCGGTACAAGTGATGCGTGTTTTGTAACAGGATTTTGTTGTAGCATTATGGAATTTCATTTGTTTCATGTTCTGGCATTATGATAAGCATAAATCTAAAACTATGAAATTACAAAAAGATGAAACAATAATTGAGTTTATTCTCTCGTTGGAACCTCTACTTCCCGAAGAATCTTCGCAGCATCCTCTGGGAAGACAGGGTTTATGTAACACCCTGTGCCCATTTCGAAACCACCAATTGTTGATAACTGTGGTACAATTTGTATGTACCAATGTGTGTAAGGTAGTTGGGAGGAAGTGACTTGAAGAGGAGATGTATGAATCATAAAATTATATGGTGGGTCGTTTAATTGTATCGATAGCTTTTGAAGTGTAAGTTTCAGTAATCCTCCTAGATCGGCAGCCTGAAAAATACACCATAAAGATAACTTTGATCAGCATTCAATAAAGTTGGTGCTTCAAAAGTGTTTATCCAAAAATGACTATTGTTATAGTATAGTTTTTCTAATTATATTTACCTTGCTAACCTGTTTATAAAAAAGGATTAGTATGTATAAATTACTCAAGTATTCAAAAGTTTTCTTTAAAATCACCTAATTATCAAAACCATTTCAAAAGTCATTAAAATCACCTAATTATCAAAACCATTTTAAAAGTCAGACAAGTATCAATTTAGTTCTGCCAATGCTGAGTCTAGCACTTCCTAAAAGATTGAACTTAAAGCATTTTTGTCACGTCTAGAAGTTACCAAAATTTAAATTTAGGGGCATTTCCTAATTTTATGATTTTCTAACAAGTTTTTATCTGGATTTAGCATAAATGAGACCAATTTATGCTTTTGAGTAACTTGTAAAGTTTTAAAATTTCAAAATTTGGGTTGCCTAAGAAAGTTGTTCTAATTATTGAAAACATTTTTTAAGAATAAATAAGAAAACTGTATAGGGTCATTCCTAACCAGCGACCCCACTCCCTTTGTCATACATTGTCAATTGCCCATTTTGACCTCGCACGTCACCCAACCGGACCATTTTGACACTTCTAGCATTCAAAAACACATTTTAACAAAAAAAGAAAAAAATATCAAACATTATAACTGAAGTACCTTATCTTCATCAAGTTCATGGTAGTGAGAGGAATGATAGCGAGGAACAATCCATGTCTCAAAAGCGAAAGTTGAGGCGAATGGAGAAATGGAAATGAAATGGGTTGATTCATCGATCAATAATTTGTTTGTGCGGATATTGCAAAGAACACATTTTCCTGTTTGATCATGATATTCTTTCATGCTGTTGAGACGAGTAGAGGCAGTGGATGGAATAACAGGAAGAGCTAGAATTTGACTGTGTGAATGACTCATTGAAGCCCCAGCTGAAGCACCATGGTTTTTGAATACCTTCATCACACAAAACAGAGACCAATTTATAAAACTTGTATATAAAAGAATGAAACTGATTGTATGTAAATAACAATAAAGAAATTTGGAAAAACACATTTATAATACAACTGATATATTTTTGTTTAGCAAGCAATCGAATATTCGAAAATGGCAAATTGGGACCACAGTTCTTAATTCATAAGCCTTTACATGGTAATAATTTGTTTCACAACTAAAATGTCCAAACAATTATATGTTTTAGGTTCAAATCTAAATCATATATTTGCTTGTTCTGCCAAACAAACAAACGAATCCAGTATAATCTTTTTGGGTCCCATCTCCACCTCACCATGCAACCCATGCATAGCAGTTTCCTACTTTCCCATGTCTCCATTACTTACTGCATTTCCATATTTCATGCTTATTGTTAAACTAATGAACTAATTAATCAAAAATTGCCTCATAATGTTCCTGCTTCTATCACAAACCACTCATAGTAGAGCTATCAGTAAGGACAAGGTTTGCGCTATGATAGGGGTGTGCCTTAACACTATCCAAGGGGACTCATAGTAGAGCCATTGGTAAAATTCTTCAGTTTTGATTTTTAATACTTAAGCAATAGCCAAGCAATTCATCAAATCACATGTGTATCTATTTTGTAGTAAGGGAAAATATGAACCACAAGTAGATTGTGTTTACATTTGGAAAACCTAAATTGCAGAAACTTAACACAAAAGGCTCATATGAAAATAAGTAGGTAGTTTAGCTGTTAGTTCGTTACCTGATCTTCGTATTACATCCATTTCGAAAACCTAAACTAAATTGGATTAACAATAGCAAAAGTACATACACAATATCAGATGAATTCGTAAGAATTTCAAAGTGATTGCTAGTCAACATGAACCACAAATTCTAGAACACACGTGAATCGACGAATACCTGAACATAACTGATCGAATCAATAGCGCAAAGCTGTTCGATCCTCTTCTTATACGCAAGCAAAACAACCGCAACTCCCGACGGCGATAGATCCGGCAAGTGAACCGAGTGAACCGGAGACTCAATTATCACGTCATGAAACCCGAATCCACCTAAACTCACCTCACCGGAGGCGCTGTTAGCATGAACGTATTCCTCGCCCTCCGATTTGACTTCAGGGTCCCTGCTGAGAGCTGGATATAAGTTTTCGATCACACGGACGTTCCAATCGGAAGTAGAATCTTCAGGTGTCCGGAAGATCTCCGGCGCGCATTGGTGCTCGTTTCCGGCACAAAAAGGACACTGTGGCTGAGCGTTGGAGCTAGGGTTTGAGTCTGATTTGGCTTGAGTTTTGGATTTGAAGTCGGACGGACGGCGAGATCTGGCCGGTGATAATATGACCAGCCGATTGTTGACGGCGTCTTTCCTGATTTCGGGATTCCGGTTCGCCGTCGCCATTGATTGTTCGTTCGTTCGCCGGCGTGTTCGCCGTGAGTGCAACGCTACGTTGAAGACGGTGAGTCCACAAATTTCTGGAGAATTTTAGGGGTGGTTTTAATTATTAATCACAAAAACAGCCCCTGATCTTTCACACATAATACAAATACGTCATGAATGACTAAAAAGGTGAAAGTGTTACGGCCCTTTCCCGAGTTCACTTGAGAAAAGAAAAAAAAAGTGAAGAAAATGATAGAAAGGAAAAGAAAAGGAGGGATTTGTTTCCTTTCCTTTCTCCTCACTTTCTCTATAAAATGGAAAGCTAGCTGCTATCTAATAAAAAGTGAAGGTTGTGTTTGGTGTAAGATAGCTAATAAGCTAGCTGCTAGCTAATAAAAAATAACCTAGCTGAAAAATGTAAAATGACATAAAAGTACATATATATAAATAAATTGAAATTTCTCCGTATTTATTATATATAAATTAAGGAAGGATAAAATTGTAAATATTATAAAAGTTAGTTGAAACGCTACTCCAACTAGCTTTTCGAAAGCTAGTTTATAAGCTAGCTTATAAGCTAGCTTTTTGAGGTTACCAAACGGGCTTTTTAAAAAAGCTAGCTTTAAAAAAAATCCGTTTGGTACATCAAAATGCTACCTTATGGCGCGTCAAACACATCCTAATTTTAGCCTAGTTTTCTCTTCATTTCCTTTCTTTTCCTTCCTTAAGTGGAGCTTGGAAACACCACATAATATAACTTATTTTCTTTTCCTTCCTTGAATAAAACTCGGGAACACAAGTGTGTTCCTATTTCCTTCCATTTCATTTCTTTTCTCTATTTAAATAAACTCGGGAACAGGGTGTTAGAGTGGGGTTCAGGAGTAGTAGCAGGAATCAACGTTTTATTTATGAGGAACAACTATTGTGGTAATTGCAGGGATGGATCTGGAAACTTTTTAGCACATTCACTTTTTTTAATTGTCGAAATTTCAATAATTAAATGTCAAAATTTTCGGTTTAGTATCTAGTATAATAGCATCATAAAAATTCATTCTTTGACAATTACATCACTATATCTATTATGTAGGAGCATGCATGTTGAGTATCTAGTACAATAGCATCATAAATATCTAAACTTTATATTCAAAATCATAGATCTAGCCAATTTGAGCATACTTCACGTAGATCTCATCATATTGTAGCATAAAAGTCAAGTATTGACATAGTAAACCCTAGATCTATAACATGTTAATGATTTCTCAATAGCTCTTCATGGATCCATAACCAAAATAACAACCTTCATGAAGATTTATACACCAAATTACATGCATGTCATAGATCTATAGAGATTTCATCATAAACTCAAGAGAGATGAATATATCATGCAAAAAGGTGGAACCTTTGGTCATAAAAACCCTATATCTAACAATTATAACATATATCTAAGCATGATAACACATAAAGTTCAGATCTTGATGGAATAAGGAGAATTCAATGTGTTAGCTACATGGTTTTGAGATTACATACCGAAAGGGGTAAAACCAACCTGATCCTAATCAAGAAAATAATATCTTGAGCCCCAAATCTCCAGAGAAATTGATCTCTAGGGTTTATAGCCGTTTTGGGGTGTTTGATAGTAATTTGGGGTGAAATGAGGAGAGGATGGTGGCTAAAAGTGGTTAAATATGGAGTAATCAGGCGTATCGCCTAGGGGTTCCTATTGCTCCAAGTGATACGCTTGGAGCACCCTCGAACCAAAACTTTGCTGATTCCTCGTTTTACGTGCTCGTTTCTCTGTTTTTTTTTTATGTTTTCGAGTCTCGTTTTCACCTAAATCACTCAGTTAACCATCCCATAATGTTAATCATATTAAATCCACACAAAACGAATATAAATATGATAAACTTGGTATACGATACTAGGGATGAGCTTTTGGTACCGAGTACCGGTACCGATACCGACAGAACCTAACCGGTACCGGTACTTGATTTTTCTTAATTTTGAAACTGGTACTAACCGGGGTACCGGTACCAGTAAAACCGGTATTTCCCGAATGAGTACCGAAATATGGATAGTCTTAATTTTTAAACATACATTATATATTTCTAATTCTTAGGCTAGTTAATGATTTTTTTATCAAGTTCTTCTTACATTCGTCAATTATAGTTCTTAGGCTATAAGTTTTATTTGACCAATGAACCGTTGAGCGTTCCATTTGACAAACGTTTTGATTTTCAAACATTACATACTTTTTCGTTCTTCGTATGTTTTTTTTAACGAAAAAGAAATATAAATCTTCGTATATCGTTTATTCTATACTATTAAATTTCGTATTTACTAACATTAGAAAATATATAAATCATATCACTTTCGTGTTTTATTGTTCATTGTTAAATATAGATCTTGTCACCTTCGTGTTTTTAATGTCCATTTTTTAATATAAAACCCTTTCATCAACTTAGACTAGGTGTACTACTAGGATGATTTGCATTGACTGCGTGTTAGTTTCCTGCTCATGCACTAAGAACTACAATCATCACTTACAGAGTGTGATGACACATGGATAAAATAGAAACTCTTGTTTTATTAACTTTACATATGCACACAAAAATATGTTACTTTCATATTTACATATATATATAATATATATATTAATGTTAAATGATTTATTGAAAAATTTCATTTTTAAACCGTTAGGCGATAATGTTTGAAAATATAAATGTATAATGCTTTAAAAATCATGATTTAGTTTTATAACCAAATTTCATATTTGTTCTTAATTGAGATTTTTGGTTATAAAATCGATAATGATCTACCATTTTTTCATTCTTTGATGGTACTTTTATGGGGAAAAAGAAAAACCGGTACTAAAGTGGTACTTTACCATAATACCGGTACCGAACCGGTACCGACCAAACCTAAAACGGTACCGGTACTTGATTTTTCTTAATTTTGAAACCGGTACTAACCGGTACCGGTATGGTACCGATCTCATCCATATACGATACTAAAAAATGTGATCTCCCGGTTAAAATCAAAATCGTGCGGGATTTACTAAACTTTACCGTTTGCGTTCTAAACCTCAAATTCCCCCACGTCTTCACTTGTATTTACTTGTAGGGGTGTTCAAAAAATCCGAAATCCGAATAAAACCGAAATCCCGAACCGCATCCGAAAAAGAAAAAACCATACCGAAATCCTTATTCGAATTTCGGATCGGATTCGGATATAGCTAAAAGTTTTATTCGGGTTATTCGGATATCCGATTAATTAATTCAAATATAATTTATATTTATATTATATATAAATATATTTGTTTTTTTATTATCCATTTTAAGTTTTTTTTCAATTTGTGTGTTTTTATTGTGAGTGTAACCCTTTGTTTTGAGAACACATTAGAAATTTTTTTTTGTTATTTGTTTGATTTTCGCAAGTGGAAACCGAATTCGATTTATTCGGATTATTCGGATCGAATTCGGTATATTCAGTTCAGATCAGATTTGATCCGATTTAGATTTGGATCGGTTCAGATGAATGTCTTATTTGGATCGGTTCGGATTCGGATCTGGACAAAAAATGTGACATCCGAGAATTTCAAGGTTAACTTCCGTTAGACAATTTCCGTTAGTTACGTTATAGGTGTTAACTTAGTAACTAATGCTTAACTAGGCCGAATACGTCCACGACCTTTGGTTGATCACCAAACCCGTCCATATGTGCTTATTTATTGAATTGCCTCTATGAGGAAGTATGTGCAACATGTTTGTTAATTAATTGTGTAATTGTGTGAAATTCATGAACCGTGCTTATCTTGCTTAGAATGTAAATTGGTCACTTTTGGTTTCCAGCTAAACTACCAGGCGAAACTATAGTGTCGCCCGGCTAGCTTAACCCTTGACTTACAGAGCCAGTTTCGCTTGGCCAGCGAAACTGCCAGCGAAACTAGCCCCTGATATATATATTTTATAAAACCCTAGTTTCTCCCCATTTGCATCATTTCACACAAAACACACACCACTCTCATCTGCTCACTCGAGATTTCTGGTCAGTTGAGAAAACCATCAAGGAACCATCATCTCATCTCATCCATTCAGGCCCTAGATCGAATCGTGAGTCCCAAAAACCATTATTTATGCATTTTCTATGTGTTTTCTTAAAAAGCATGCTTGAATCTTCATGTAATCACTTGATCTTTTGATATGTTGCTTAGGAATGCTAGATCTATCATAAAGTCTGTAACTTTACGTTTGAAAACCAACCATAATGAAGATTTATGCTATTTAGGTCATTTTAGGTTTAAAATGTGTTTTTGGTGATTTGATGATAAAAATCCATGTTCAAGGTGTTAAAACTTGTTGTTTGATGTTGGTAAATGATTATGCATGCTAGATATTGAATTACATGAAATATGGAAGCTGTTAGATTGATTTTTAGGCTGATTTACGTGTTTTTCGCGACCAGCGAAACTGTACTGTTCTCTGGGCGAAATTACTTAGCGAAATTATGTATATCTTCATCCAGCGACACTATGGAGCGAAACTGTAGTGTCGCCGGGTAAACCAACCAGACCTGTCCGAACGAAACTACCGAGCGAAATTCCCTGAACGAAAGTTCAAACAAGTTTCGGGCGAAACTAGGCTAGCGAAACTGTGCCAACAGTTTCGAGCGAAACTAGCCTAGCGAAACTGTGTAATCGGGTATTGCGTAGCGAAAGTGCTGCCCGTGCACACAGCGAAACTGCCTAGCGAATTTATACTAGCGAAACTGTGACCAGACCTAAACCCAAACTTGTGCAACTTATTTGAATGTTATGCCATAACTTACATGATTATGCTATGATGAAACATGTTTGATTTCTGTGTTATGTGAACCCTTGTTTATGATCAACCACCGGTGTCGTGTGTCGGTATGTCGTGTCGTAGTTCCAACGTGCTATGTTATGGGCCATAGTGACGTTGAGTTAAAGATTAGACACCAAAACTAATGCTTAAGTCCTAAACGTGTTCTTAGTTCTTCGATAAGCAAACAATACTTGGATTACTTAGCAAGTGTAGCAGTGCAACCAAAGGTGAGTGTCACTAACCCATTTACCGTGAACCCGTTTGGGTCACACTGAATAACTTAATGGAAAACAATGCTGACAACCTTAAGAGTGCTATGCACCACTCTGATGAGCTTGAAACCTTAGGAGTGCTCGGCACCCACTTGATGAACTTGAAGTGTTTTATGGGAAACACTTGTGAAATACTTAAATAACTATTTCTAAAACGAAACTGTAAATGTTTTCGGGATTCATGAGAACCCAAAGGAAAACCGTTTTAATATGGCTAGTGTAGGTTAAAGTCTAAACCACATGATATCACATGATTTCTAAGGATTGCTTTATAACTGAAAAAGTCCTCAACTAAATTGTACCATTAATTGTAAAGCGAGGGGATGTTGGGTAGATCTACTGGAGTTTGACAAACTCCGCCCCGTGGCACGGGGAGTGCACGGAGGTACAATATCAGCCTATCTGACCGTGATCCCGAGAGGACATGGGGGAGGCAAATCCGCGATGACGTAGGTCCGCAAAACATGATGGCACTGCCATTACAATATGAGTCAGCTTTGGTACAAACTTCCTTAGTGCATGGAACAACGGATTAGCTATCCGCGATATCGGTTGAGCACTTTAACTTTACAGAACTAGTTCATACCCGATAACGTATGTTACGGACATTAATATTTCTAAACCACGTTACTATGATATTGGACATTACAGAGCATTGCTTTTCACAAATAAATATTTCATAAGTATATGTTGACACGATTATAATTATGAGACCGGGCCACTGCGTGACAAGCCCACTGTGAACTCACCAACCGTTAGGTTGACACTTGCGTGGTTTAAACTTTTGAAGATCGCTGAGGAGTATCCGGATGCGGGTTGGCATGGCACATGAAGACTTTTATTTTGATTAAACTTAATTGGGAATTTAATACACTGATTGTAAAGCACGTGGTTAGTGCTAAGACGATATATTTCCCGCTGCGTATTTTGAAACTTTATTTTATGATAAATATCTGGACTTACTCTGATTCGTTTAGTATTTGTAACTAATGGTTGTGGTCCTGGTTTGCTCGCACCCCTTAACGGTATAAACTCCGTTAGTGGTTATTTGGGGGTGTGACAAAAAAAATCCAATCCGATTAAACTGAACCGAGTAAACCGAATAAACCGAATAAACCGAAATCTGATCCGATGAACACCCCTATTTACTTGGATGCGTAACTAGTATTACACACAGGCCTCATACATGCTCAGATTGCTTGAATTTGCGGTTAAACGTAAATATCGGCGCGTTTGTGATAAAATCCGAAATAGTGATAAATCGAACATCAAATCGATCAACGAACATCATAATAGATCCAATAACATAGAATTAAGTAATAAAATCAAAATCAATCATTACCCATATATTTGATTATCAATCATAAGATCAGGTTATAAAACGAATTTAGATCAAACATCCAGAAATCAGAAATGTTACATAATTTTTTATAGATTTCTTTTCTTAAAAAATACCAATTCTCTAATTTATTTTTAAATCTATATATCTTATTTTTCACGTGACATAAATCATCGCCCACAAAAATATGCATACTTATACCGTAAATATTATCAGGACATAAACCCCTTGCCAATCGTTATAGATATTTCATGTGATTATAAATATAAGATAAATTGAAAGAAGATACATTAAACTTAACATAAGTTGTATAAACTTTTATAGATATTTCATCAAATTATGATGTAACATTTCGAACCATTTTTATCATTGCTATAAAAACAAATGCAACCCACTTATATAAAGAGTAATATGCATATGTCACTTGGCATGAATATTTTTTTTTATATTTTTTGAACGACAATAAAATTATATAAAATCTCACAAGGAGCACAAATTACAAATACAAAAGAGGGTTAAACAACCAATCGTTCCAGCGGATTTTAGTTTTGCGATTCTTAGAGAATAACAAGAAAAAGAATTCAACACGATAGAATAAAAAAATGCATTCGTTCCTAATCTTATATGGTTGGAAAATGTAAAGGTTGCAAGTTTTCCAAACGATCCACCATGTAGTGAAAATAACAGTGAGAATCACGTCCTTCTTTATCCTTGACAAATTGCCCACTTCGATAGCCTTGAAAAACGAGTGAGGATCAACTGGTTTGATCCAATCCAAATTTAGCCAAACTTTGATGCGATTTAAGATCTTCGAGTATAAAATGCAATCCTCCAAAATGTGGTTGATGGATTCGACTCGACAGTTACAAATCGGGCAAAGGATGATATCGAGATCGAAGTCGTGTTTAGAAAGGTTGATGCGCGTGGGGAGGCGATCCATAAAAATTCTCCAAACCGTGATATTAACTTTTTCGGGAACGTATTTCAACCAACGGGTAGGATGATCTCCGATAGGGAGAAAAATCCGATCAATATGTTTCCGGACCGTCTTAACCTGGAAGTCTTGTTCTCCGTCTAAAGACCAACATCATTTATCCAATTCGCTGCTCAAGGAAATATAAGCAATCAAAATTTTCATCTCTTCGAATTGTTCCGATTCAGCACCTCCACTAATGCCCCGACGCCAAAACCAAGACCAACCATCGCCATCACAATAATTGCTAATCAGCCCATCTTTGTTGAGAGTTAAAGCATATAACCGAGGAAAGCGGGCCTGTAAAGGTTGATCTTCGAGCAACACATCTTTCCACAATCATGTTTCGTTTCCAATACCTACCTTTTTACGAAAGACACTATGAGGTAAAAGATTAAATGTGTGGCAAGAATCGCAATTTTTAATAATACGTAGCCAAGTACTAGAAAACTTACCTCCCCGACGATCTTCAACATTCGAACCGTGAATGGCCTTGATCACACGTACCCAAAGAGCACCGCTAGAAGAAACGAATCTCCAACGCCATTTATAGATAAGAACCAAATTCATCGCATGAAGACTTCCAATCCGAAGACCACCATTGTCCTTACTAGCAAGAGTAAAAGCACATTTGACCCAAGATATTTTTTTTACCATTTTCTTCGAACCCCCAATTTTTTTTTGAAAGCAAAGATTCCAACGTCTTGTTGACGGTTGATGGAAAAGGAAAAAGCGAGAGATAATACGTCCCAAGAGATCCCAAAACCGAAGATACCAAAGTCGCTCTACGACCAATCGAAAGTAGATTTCTTTTCCAATTGCTTAGACGTTTCTTAAACTTATCGATGATGGGGTCCCAGTTGTGAATTCGAGACATATTATTGCCTACCGGAATACCAAGGTACACAAAAGGAAGCCTCTTAAGTTTGCACCCTGTAATATCAGCCATGTGTAACGAATCTTCATGACTAACACCCACACCAAATAAGGATGATTTCTGAAGATTGATTTAAAGACCTGAAGCCTTACATAATAGTTTTAGAATTTTGATAATGTTACTTACATTAGTCACCGACCATTGACCGATAAAGATCGCATCATCCGCGTAAAAAAAATAGGAAATATTAACATCACGAATCCGGATGCCTCTAAACAAACCTGCCTCATTAGCATCTTCAATGAAGACATGAAGGCCTTCCATTATTAAGATAAACAGAAACGGGGCCATATGGTCACCTTGGCGAAGACCTTTACCAATACTAAAATCAGCAGACGGGCTCCCATTAACTAAAACAAAGGATCTCGTTGAAGATAAACATGCACGCACCCAGGACCTCCATTTGTTGCCAAAACCCATAAAGTCAACCATCGAGTCTAAATAATCCCAAGAGACCGAGTCATAGGCCTTGGCAAAATCGATTTTAAAGATCAGAAGGTTTTTCTTTTTATGATTGTACCAGTCAATTATCTCGTTCAACATAAGAGGTCCATCTAATATTTGACGACCTTTAATAAACGCAGACCGTTCTAGGCTAATGACCTGGTTAATCTCTCCCAACATCCTATTAGCTAAGATTTTCGAAATAATTTTGTATTGCACTCCAACCAGACTAATAGGACGGTAATCCGAGAATGATGAAGGGCTATGGACTTTAGGTATAAGAGAAATAAACGACGTGTTGCATTTCAAGGAAAAGTGGGGCGAATTAAAAAACTCACCCACGAATTCTTTGATGTCATGTTTCTACGTTTCCCAATATTTCTTAATAAATCCGAACGAGAATCCGTCGGGACATGGGGCTATTCGAACCACAGTTCCATATAGCTTCTTTAATCCCATCAAAAGATGGGGACATCACTAAAGATACTCTAGAAAGATCATAAATGGATTTAAAGCGATCACTTCTGCGAGCTAATATAATAGTGTTGTCCCTTTTGAACTTACCGGAGAATTGAGAAACGAACTCTTTCTTAATTTCAATAGGTTTATCAATCCACATACCGCTAACTTTCAAGCCCTTAATCGCCATACCCCGTCTTCGAGAATTAATCAAGTTGTGAAAAAACTTAAAATTTTCATTGCCAACCGAAGCCCATTTAATTTTTGCCTTCTGAGCAAGATCCTCCAACAAGGATTTCTTAATTTCATCAATTTCTTTCAACAAATCAAAGCGACGAGCACTAACCATATCATTACCTTTACCATTGTCGATCACCCTATCTAAGTCCGCAATTTTTAAAAAAATAATTTCTTATATAAAGGCAACAAATTTAACATATGATTTGGTAGTCTAGTATGTATAGTCGTGTGGGTTTAACAAAAACAGTTGGTGGCGTAATAGGTACAATAATATAATTTTTAATTTTTTTTAATTCATATAGTAATCGGAGGTATAATAAGTACAATCGTGTAATATAGCTTTTACGTTGTATGCTCAACACTTTAAATGTTTGAGTCGTTACACATTTTTTTAATTTTTGTTTTCTTTAGCGTTATAGGAATGCGATTGTTTTATGTACCTGCATCATATATGTGATAACACGCAATGGCGAAGCTTGAAAAAAAAGCTTGGGGGGGGGGGGCGAAAAGTTTCGGTCCCAAAAAAAATCCGTACCGCTATGTTCGGGTCGACCATCCGGTTCGGGTCGGCCACCCGGTTCGGGTCGGGTCGGGTCGGGTCGAGTGTCGAGTCTAACAATAAAATATATACTTAGTAGTTAATAGTCTTAATATTTTTAAAGTAAGCAAATATTTATAAAAAAAAGCATTGTCGCAATGTCGCTTACACATAGAAAACTAGAAAACTAGATATTTGTAAAGCAAACAAAGATCTTTGGAAAATGGTATGCACCTGGAATAAGAATCACAATTCTGCCCGACGACCTTTAAGATCTTTGAATTCATCAATTATGGAATTTGAATCAAAGTTTTCAGCGATTTATTTTTCTATGTAAATCACCAAGCTGTCCGCGAGATACTCGTCCGACATCTTATTGCGAAGACGAGTCTTGAATATCTTCATTGCTGAAAATGCTCTCTCTGCTGTTGCAGTTGAAACCGGAAGTGTCAAGATAAGTCGACACACTCTATCAACCAGATTATACGTCTCACGTTTCTGAGTTTCCACTAGAGTTTTGCATAGATCTGGAAGATTTGATACACCACTCAGCCTGATATTATTTTTCATTTCAATATTAAGATTCTCCAATTGATACTGCAACCCAATCCTCTCCTGCTCTGTAAAATCCCCAGGATAATATCTCTCCACAAGAAGGCATATATCTTCAACATTAATCTCTTTTGAAGCTAAACTAGCACTAAGAGATAACAATTCCATTGTGTGCTCACTGAATCTACTATTCAACTCATGTAATTGTTTATCCAATGTGGATATAAACAAATCAGCTCGGTAATAATGCCCAAATGTAACGTGAAGATCGTTTTTACGTGGGCGATAGTTAGTAGAAACATATGGACTGTCCATGTCCGGCACAGTTACTTGATGCTTTTCACAGAAAAAAATAACATCTTCAAGAAATTTATCCCACCCAGTGTTTCTGAAAGTATCTATACTAACCTTTGCTGTAGCAACTTGGTCCATGGCATTGAGAATGTCTTGGGTTTTCTTTTGTAGTGCTTGAGAAAGTGTATCGGTTTTCCCCATTATTTCCTTCATCAAGTGAAGAATAAACACAAACTCAAAACTTTTCAAGTTACCGTACACTGCATAAGCATCTCCACGTTGAGTATATTTAGATGACGGGTCATCCATTATTCTTTTGAGAACTGTAAGAGTGACATTATACATTTTAAGCAAACTACAAATGGAGTCAAAATGTGAACCCCAACGTGTATCACCGGGTCTTTTTAGTGTCCCAACTTGATTCTTTCCTTTTCCCGATTTGATTTCTCCCAACTCCAACAATTTTTTTATCTCATCTTGTTTTGCCTTTTGTAGTTCATCATGACGTTTGCTAGAGGCACAAACCACATTAATTATACCAACCAAATCTGAGAAGATAAAACCGTCTTACTTGTTCTCTTAAATTAGGCGGATATTCCCACAATTGTTTTCTTTTACCCGGATCTCTTTCAAAATTGCTAGAATCCACTTCATTAGTATCCACTTCATTAGTATTTGATTGGGGTAATGGACCTTCAACATTACCATGTCTTTCTTGTTGAGTTTCACGCGCTTCCGCCTCACTTGTTGTTGTTGAAGTCTTATGACGTTTACTACTACCTTGTTCATCACTTTCCTTTCTTTTGAAAAATGAATGTATAGTTTTCTCCTTTCCCATGATAATCTTCCTACTCTAATAAATAATTACAATTGTTTACACATGTCAACACTAGATTCATTTTCACAAAAGTTTTCCCTCCCAAATATACTCCTTAATAAATTCTTGAAAATTATATCTTATTTTATAATCATGATATATTTTTATCTATTTATGTTTATGGAATTATGACAATCATATATTATTTTACATCTTATTTTTATTAGAAACTAATTTTTAAACTATTATTATTTTAATTTTAAAAAATATTTAGAAACTTATAAAATACCAATAAACACGTATTTAGTGTGTTTTCAAATGTAATTGAGTAAATCATATTTAATATTTTAATTAATGAATACCTAAACTATTTTACAAATTCAATAATCAACGTTGCGTTGTGGGTGATACTATTTATAAAAAAATTCATAATATCCAATATTAAATAGTTTTTCTACCATATTAAATGAGCCATGTTCATCAAATTTGGAAATTTTAGACATTATTATGGTAATAAGAAGAGTATGCATTAATTATCAACTATATATATACATATATATATATATATATATATATATATATATATATATATTATATTTAATGATTCAACCCGTATAACATACGGGTTCTATCCTAGTATACCTAATAAACCATCAAACATTCAAACAATCAAACCATTAAACTACTAAATCATTATTCATTTAACAAATTACAAGTTTACAACATCTAAAATACTTGGTGAATCCTTAACAAATAAGTGAATAACAAACACGTAATTAACTAAAAAACACAACAAGTGAACAATTTAAAAACAAAATTAAAACTGCAGGAGGCTCCCAAGTCCCAAGTCCAAAATTACTACCTTAATCTTAATGAAAAACGGCCGGAGAGGCGGAGACGGAGCAGAGCCGGACTGCGGAGGCGCCGGCGCAGTGAGCAGAGCCGCAGAGTGGCAGTCGGAGGACGGAGGACGGAGGTCAGAGGCGAGAGGCTCACGCAGGTCGGCAGGTCGCCGGACGCCGGTCGGACTTCGGAGGCGGGAGGTCGCCGGTCGCCACTCGGTTTCTTTTCTAGGGTTTGGAGTTCGGGCGGTGGGATTTGGGAGGGAGAGGGACGATCTTTTTTTTTTCAATTTGTTTGTTTTCTGACTTTCTCAATTCCTCCAAACTTTTAGGAGGTGAGGTAAAGACAAGATCCGATCTTTTTTTTTTTATTTTTTTAAATATATAAATTTTCAAAACACACCTTATACTAATAAGTATTTTTCTTAAACGGAACAAATTTTATTTTCAGTTATTCACTACATTTTTTATGAAAAACTCAATGGGTTAAAATATTTATACGAAAAAAAACTCGAGGGGCCTAAAAGAATTTTTTAAAAATAATTCGGGGGGGGGGGGGGGGCGGTTCCTAATATATATAAAAAAAAATTACATAAAATTATAAAAATTAGTACTTCTGGCAAAAAAAAACCGGGGGGCCGGTCGCCCCCCCCCGTCTCTACCAAGCTGCGCCCTTGATAACACGCATGTAGTAAAATTTAGTTCTTCCAAAAGACTACCCTAAATAAAATATATAATATATTTTTTATTTCAACCATTCTTAATGGTGAATTATATAATATCACATATCCATTAATATTATGTTTTTAAATCATCATATATATAGTCGCTCTTTATTTGATTGAGATAAAATAAAATTAGGGATATTATAAATCTACTATTTAATTTAGGGTTTCGTCATCGTAACCGCTACGTTAAACATATGTAATATCATTATCCTATTCAAGAACTTTAAACACATCCTACCGATACTTACTTACAACCATACACCCGAACAACATCATATGATACTTATCTCAAGTATCTTTACCTTACTAACCCGATTCCTCTAGGAGATATCAACGACCTTGGATTGTCATAATTCATACCAGCATTACTTAGTTGACCCTCACAAAATCTTACTAAGAAATATCTACTAACCATGATTTCCCCAACGACATATAAGTTAACTATTAGGCGTAGATCTTTAGTCAACACAACAATCATTACCCTGATTTGCACACTTAGTTAGATTATATATTACATAGAATCGATCCTAGTTAGAACATGTACTCTACAACATATAAAACCACGATTATTATCATCTAACACACCTTACAACAAGTTTAAAGTCATGTAATTTAACTAGTCAGTTAATTTAGCCTATTAGTCATCTCGTCAAAAGATAAAACGTAACCTCGAGTTAGACTTTTGATAACTCTACACCATATGAAGGACTACTTAGCACTATATATCATTTTCGTATAAATAGTACAGACGTATCTCAATCTCTTAAACGCTGTATATCCTTTTCGTATAAATAGTATAAACGTATCTCAATCTCTTCAACGCTAAAAAAAACGCTTAAATATATTATAATTATAATATCATATCATATTACACATACATAAATTTATGAGATTTTTTATGAGCCTTAATATATACTTGAGCATTTACAAGGCCACATGTGTTGCATGCTTGATGTTCTCTACTTTCGAGTGGCAGTTTCATGAAATATTCACATAAAAATAATGTTTAAAGACAAATAAAATGAAACAGAAGAGAGAGAAACACACCGATAGCCGCAAGAATCACACAATTTCATCTCATCGAGCGAGCTCTCATCTCGAATCTCTTTACCTAAATCTATCACCATAACAATAATCAGTTTCCCCTCTCTCTATCCTCAAACTCCTCAATCGATCAATCGTTTTTTCTATTCTTTTTGAATTTTTTTTTTTCGATTAGATAAGGTGGAGGATGATGAACAGGCTAATCTGAAAGGATCTGAGAGCCGATCGGTTCGTGATATTAGGTTTTTGTGCGGTGAATCTGCCTGCGGATTGGTAAAGCATTTGTTGCCGATCATCTCGATTTTTGCAGTTCCCGAGGTACGATCTATCTCCGTTTTTATTTTGTGTTTTTTGTTATATTTTTTATAAAAAAATGGTTGTAGGTTATCAATTTATCATCCTTTTTAGTAATCGGAGAATGTTTTGTGTGTCGATCGGATGATGATTTCGTCGTGTTTTATTTTATTT
Source organism: Deinandra increscens subsp. villosa (assembly GCA_039602395.1). Taxonomy (NCBI): domain Eukaryota; kingdom Viridiplantae; phylum Streptophyta; class Magnoliopsida; order Asterales; family Asteraceae; genus Deinandra; species Deinandra increscens. The sequence goes on along the minus strand of JBCNJP010000023.1, from coordinate 92,669,902 downwards.
TATTTTGAATTAATGGTGGTTTAATTTCACTTTTCTGTTCTAGGAATGGTTTTGCGTTATCGGATTAAATTTGTTTTTGATTTTGTTTCTACTTTTACACCTGACAAATATAGCTGTGCAAGTTCTAATTTTGTTGGATTGAAATGTGATGTATGTGTCCTGCTGTTGATTACTATCTCTGTGGAGTAGATTTGCCGTGAATCATAGAATCAAAACCCTAGAAAATAGAGTTCAGAATCTGCACAAATATATATTTGGTAGTTTTGCTAAAAATACTACTTTTTTTACATCTTACTATGCTTTCAAAGTAAGCAACTTTTCACTCATTCTTGCCAGTTTCCACAATTGTTCTATTTTGCTAGGTTATGTTTTTCTTCTATTTTTTTCTACATTTGATAAATTTTTGTATTTATAGCTAATCAGAGACTTGAAAGGGCTGTTTGGGGGAAATGAGTTGGGTATAAATTGTATGGGTGAGGATGCCACAACTGCGTAGTGGGGCCCGTAGATCAAAACGGCTCGGAGAACTTCAGCAGCCTGCGACTCTACCTGTTGATCAAGCTGAAAATATTGTTGAGCCAGCTCAAAACAGAACAACGCGAAGGAAAACTGGTGGAGGAAGAGGAAGGGGAAGGGGTAATGCTGCAGCTGTAGGGAAAGGGAGGCCGGCTGGCGGTGGTGGTAGAGGCAGAGGGGGCGTTAAGTTGATTGATTTAGACACTGAACCACCTTGTGAGATTGTTCCAAACCCTATTGTTGGTGGTGTAGAACCTGTAAATAACGGTGTTGGTGATAAAGATATCGCGATGGAGGGTGGAAGTGCTGATAGAATAATGGGAGTTGAAGAAGAAGGGAATGCAACTCCTGTACCTGATAGGGTAATATTTCTCACTTTTTACATGGAAAGTTTATGCATTTATGTACATGGAAATGTTGAAATTATCTGTTATATATTACATTATTAATTAACGATTTAACATTCGCCTATGAAGGTTTCTTCTTGCCTTTTGTATGACGTGGGAACTCAGTTTTTATATTTTAATTTGGTGTAGGTACAAGTGGGTAATTCTCCTATTTATAAGACGGAAAGGAAGTTGGGCAAGGGTGGTTTTGGGCAGGTTTATGTCGGTAGGAGGGTGACAGGTGGCAGTGGTAGAACAGGCCCTGATGCAGTTGAGGTATGTTAACACAGTACACACATTGTTTGTTCATGATTCAAGTTGACAACCTATCATATTGAAGTATTGTTTTGTTTTTTTGGCTGCTTGTATAGGTAGCATTAAAGTTTGAGCATCGTAATAGTAAAGGTTGCAACTATGGTCCTCCTTATGAGTGGCAAGTATACAGGTACGTGTCTAACCCTAATTGTTTCAAAGGAGGTCTTTAGGTTTTCATAGTTTTATGATCTGACTTGTATACATTTGTAACGCAAAAAGTTCATTGAATGGATGTTATGGGATTCCATGGGTTCACTACAAGGGCCGGCAAGGTGATTTCTACATTTTGGTGAGTTTTGGCCTGAAACCCTTCACTTTTATGGTTCGGCTTAATTTTCTGACAGTGTAGCATGACAAGAAAAATTTGATTGTTTTCAGGTCATGGACATGCTCGGACCGAGTCTCTGGGATGTTTGGAATTCTTTAGGCCAATCGTAAGCCAAGGAATTTTATGATGCTAATGTAGTGCATAAAGTTATTTTTGGTTATTAATTAAATTTGTCTGCAGGATGGCACCAAATATGGTAGCTTGCATTGCTGTTGAGGCAATATCAATTCTTGAAAAGCTCCACTTAAAGGGGTAGGAATTACTTGCATGCATAATGCCTCACATGTTGAAGCATAATTATATGCTTATAATGTGCTGATAGTACACTGGTAGGGTGTATTTTTTATTAACGAAATATTTGTCTTACGTTAAGGTTTGTGCATGGAGACGTGAAACCAGAAAACTTTCTACTTGGTCAACCTGGATCAGTTGATGAGAAGAAGCTTTATCTTATTGATCTTGGTTTAGGTATGCTTTCCTAATGGTGATGTGAATCTAGTAAAAAAAGATTGTTGATGTGGTTAAATGAATTTTGCCATGACATGCCTCACAATTTAAATTGTTGTTTTAATCTAAATTAGATTATGTTTTTTATTCGAGTATAATTAGCATAAACAATACATATAATATCTCGTTGCTTCAGCTTCAAAATGGAAAGAGTCGTCATCTAATCAGCATGTTGAATATGATCAGCGACCAGATATATTCAGGTTTGTGGATTTTGATTTTTTTTATCTTGTTTTATTAATAAAGTTTAAAGACTAAGTTATTATCTGTTAACTACTTTGACAGGGGTACAATAAGATATGCAAGTGTACATGCACATTTAGGTCGTACGGGTAGTAGAAGGGATGATCTGGAATCATTAGCTTACACATTAATATTTCTCATAAAAGGAAGGTTACCATGGCAAGGCTACCAGGTAATTTGGCTCTTTTAACTACATTCTATTATTATTGGTTATCATTTTACTTAATGATTATTATTTGAATGTTGCAGGGAGACAATAAGAGTTTCCTTGTTTGTAAAAAGAAAATGGCTACTTCACCTGAGCTTATGTGTTGCTTTTGTCCTGCCCCATTTAAACACTTTCTTGAAGCGGTTACCAATATGAAATTTGACGAAGAACCGAATTATGCTAAGCTTATTTCTTTCTTTGATACCCTAATCGAACCCATTACATCATTGAGACCGATCAGGATTGATGGAGCGCTCAAGGTTATTTTTTTCTGTAAATTAGTAGAACACCTTATTTTTTCTATATGATCATATACTTATACTTATATTTTGCCATGTTATTGTTTTACTAGGTTGGACAGAAACGTGGTAGATTGCTTATAAATTTAGAAGAAGATGAACAACCGAAGAAAAAAGTACGTGTAGGTAGTCCTGCTTCACAATGGGTATCAGTTTACAATGCCCGACGCCCAATGAAACAAAGGTAGGTTGGTAATTTGTAATACTTGCATGCTATATTTAATGTATTGATAACAAGAAGTATATTATAAAGGAAATTTCTAACTTTCTATAGCAGTTAGAAGACGACTTGGTTTAGTAATTAGTATTTTGTTCATTTATTAGTCGTTGAATTCAGTTCTTAGTCTCAGACCTGGTGTACCAAGCTATTTTTCTATATATCAAGGACTATCAAAATAAGCAAGACTAGTATTTACATCGAGATTATAATGTATGGGTGTTCAGTATTGATACATGTATTGAACTTTTGCAGTATTCTTAGTTTTAATAGTTCATTACTTTTATTAGCTTGTATATCCGTTCATAGCACCTAAAGAAGGTATTAGTTGGTCCTTGCTTTCATGAATTGATTTATTCTTGGTCAATAAGCAGGAACTCTCATTGAGAATGTTGGGATATTAATATTTTACTACAGTTTTAGTTTTAATGTCATTAAATTATAGTAGTTTTTCATCATTATCATCCGTCTATTTTGTGTTCTGTTTGCTCTGTAGATATTAGGTTATGAACGAGTAATGACTAATAATTGATCAATTTTGTTACTCTCTTATATTATAATTACATATTAGTTTATTACCTTATTCCCTATTACCTATTTAATTGTTTGTTACTGTCTGCTATTTAATTACATATTAGTTTATTACCATTCACCTTATTTGTTATTTTTCATTGTTACTTTACTTGATATTTAGTTATATATTAGCTTATTCTCTTATTTGTTATTTATTAGTTTGTTTCTTGTCTGCTATAGTATGTCAGACATTTTATATCTGACGTTGATTCTTTCTATATCAGGAAGTTTGACTTAATCTCAGCAAGTGCTTAGTTTGTCTTATAAGCACTTGGATTTTTTAGCCACACATAGTTTAGTACATGCACTTGCTCCAAGATTCTTTCCTTCTAAATTAACTTCTGATTGCAGACAATTTGCTACATTTAGAATGTTAGATATTAAATAATATAATAATTATCATCATTGATTATTCAAGAATCTCTTAATATTTTACTTTTTCTTGCACAGATATCACTACAATGTTGCAGATTTAAGACTTAGTCAGCATATAGAAAAGGGTAACGAAGATGGTTTATACATCAGCTGTGTGGCATCTGCTTCAAATCTGTGGGCCCTAATAATGGATGCCGGAACGGGTTTTTGTTCTCAAGTTTATGAACTATCATCTGTTTTCCTTAACAAGGTTTTTCCTGGTTCTGTAGATCCTCATTTTATATCTGACGACTTACAATAACTAATAATAGTTTATACATTCCTCAGGACTGGATCATGGAACAATGGGAAAAGAATTATTACATCAGCTCAATTGCTGGTGCAGCCAATGGAAGCTCTTTAGTTGTTATGTCTAAAGGTTAGAAAGTTTCATACTTAATACTTCTTTGTGACTTTCTATGTCAATATTTAATAACAACGGACAATTTCATACGTATCCTTTTGTTATATGTTTTCCGGGTTCTATAATTTCATATTTACCTTTCAAAACACTAAAAGATCACATTTACCTATTTAGTAGTAAATAAAATATACTTGATTACTTCAAACAGTCGGTTTCACTGGATAAACGAACAAAACATTATGCTTTCAGGTAACCCATGATAATAACGTTGTTTTCCTTTTCGTTTTTGCAGCTAAGTAGACTATTAATGTAACTTATTTTGTTATACTTTCTGGTTCAATGGATAAATAGGACAATTATGTTCATTATGAAATTTACATAAAAGGACGTGTATAAAAGCTTTAGCTTTTAGAAGGATATATATAAAGTTAATTCTAGTTAGGATGTTTTCTGTTTTGACAAATTTTCAGGTTAAATATACCATATTGGCATTTTTCATCATTATAAAACTATTAGTCAGATTGTTTTTGGTCCACAAGCTTTCTGTATCTGTTAATATTGAAGGGTCTTTGTCATTTTACTAGTATTTAACTTTATTGGGCCGCTTAAAGTGATATATACGTCAACATCATGATTATGAATGGACGGGAACCAAAAATGATTCCAATGTAATGTAAAATGATTGCATGTTCCTTATCGTTGGGTATATCTTCTTATTATCTCAGGAACACCTTACACCCAACAGTCGTATAAAGTGAGTGAGTCGTTTCCGTTCAAGTGGATCAGTAAAAAGTGGAAAGAAGGTTTTCATGTGACTTCTATGACGACAGCTGGCAGTCGTTGGGGTGTTGTTATGTCCAGAAACTCTGGATACTCTGACCAGGTTTGATCTCATTATTATACATCTAGCATTTAAAAAACTCTTTTCTTTTTTCTACCCTCAACTCTAAAGGTAAGCAAGTGCATTTACTTATGAATGAGTTGACTTGAATTTGTATTTATTTGTAACGGACTAACGGGTCAAATAAGAAAAATAAATGAATTAGCTAAAAGGGGAATCCCTTGAAGGCCAAATGTCCTGCACAAATTGCGTTTTACATGATCCCATTGGTTAGAGTCTTGTGAGTTACTGAGTTTACTGGTAACAGGAGAAAAAAAGGAACGAGTCAAATGGGTCAAACATGACACATTGGTGAAAGTCGTCTAAAAGTCTTCTTTCTAATACACACAACATCTTAAATTGTTGTCATGGATTGAATTAATATTTTACATTATTGGTATTTTATTTATAAAACAGTCTGTTTTGACCTCTGCCCATTTAACCACCTCAGGTTGTGGAGCTTGATTTTCTGTACCCAAGTGAAGGAATACACCGGAGATGGGAGAACGGATATAGGATAACGTCTATGGCTGCCACACCTGATCAAGCTGCTTTCATACTCAGCATTCCCAGACGCAAAGTGATGGATGAAACCCAAGAAACTTTAAGAACATCCGCCTTCCCGAGCACTCATGTTAAGGTACATACCATATCCGTTAGCCCTTTTTATTTCTAAAATCAATCTTTATGAACTTTCTTTATATATAGTGAAAAAGTCGAAACTTAATCTTGGTATATTAAACTCTTTGAACTTGGCAAAAATACCCAAAAATGTCACAAACTATTTTTTGTAGATTAAAGTCCATACTAAACTATTTTTTGTAGATTAAAGTCTATGTATATATATTTTCTAAGAATAATTACTTGTTAACTCTTAAATTTTAATTGGGTCAAAATGGGATGGTATATATAATTTTTGTTCTTTTCAAAATCATCAGAATGTGACTCCATCAAATTTCGACGAATTTAAGAGTTAACAACTCACTTTCTTTTTAAGAATGTAAGAGCTATACAAGTTACTATTATATCATAGGTACATGCATTATAGATAAGTTTAGAACTTAGAAGTGATATACACAAAGTCACAAATTATAGTTTAGTGACTTTTTTTGTGTATATTTTACAAGTTGAGGGACAGAGGACTTCAATATATAAAAAATTAGGTTGAGGGACTTTCTCGTGAAAAATAAGAATACATATCGTTTATTTGTAGTACACAGTTGTAAAGTAGGGTTCTATATTCATTTTGCAGGAAAAATGGTCAAAGAATCTTTACATAGCATCCATATGTTATGGTCGGACCGTTTGTTAACTGGTGTCGGAAGTGCACCTCATTTCACTCTAAACTTGGGCTTATTTTGGTGGTGGTGGTGGGTGGATTATGTTGTGTGCGCGCTTACATGCGAAATGTAAATCTTTTTAGCTATGCTGTGCTGTAAAATGGACAAATTTGATAATTGAAATCGAAGAAAGTGAAAGAAAACGAAGAAAGGACTGCCGATAGAAGCTAGAAAGAAATGTGTGCCGTAAACCCATAGCATGTGGTTTGTAGTCTGGCTTTGGCTTGGTTCATAACTTCTGTACTTGAATTGATTAATGCGATGACGAAATCAAAATCGTCCGACTATTTATAACTTTTGTTGTTTGTTATTGTGATTTTCTGAACCTTGACACCCCGGGTTAGTTTTCGTATATGAGAAGTTGCCATATGATGTTATCTTGTTATGTTTTGGTTTTGTGAGCAAGGCATGTTTCTCCTAAGAATTCTCTTTTATATGTGTGATTTCTATGTGTGTTAAAATACAGAAATTATGTCACACCTTGAAACCTAGGCATGTGACATAATAAAACTGATCAAACTTACATAGTGGAAGACCACTTTCTCAAAACTTTCATACCAAAAGATTGGTAACATTTACACTTTTCTTAATATAGTTCTCAAAATTTGCATAGCAAAAGATTAACAACATTTACACTTTTCTCATAAAACTCACGTGTTTTCCTAACAAAAGCTTACAACTCTACTCTAGAATTCCATGACTATCCTGAAAGATTATGTTTACCTAAACTTGTCCTGAAATACATATAAAATATGTTAGTTTAAGCTTATAAGTCAAAACTTTGCTATACGATCTAACATATTATGATATAGATATGTCCTATATAGTATGTTATGCTGATGGCAACTAGATAATTTTTATATTAACCGTAAAAATCAAAATATATTAAGACCACAAAATATTAAACATTTAAACCGGTCCATGTGATGATTAACATGCTCACATATATCCCATTCGATTTTTTTCCATGTTTATCTCTATCTTACTAAACCATTAACTTAGCCTAGTGTTAAAATTGTATGTTCTCATCCTAAAAATATGAGGTTCTAGTTTCACTTGAGATTGTTACCCATGAACACTTATTTTATTATTTTTTGCACACTCGTAACATTTATGGAGATTGGTAAATAATGCACCTCTATATTTATTTTTCATTTGTTGAAAGGTTGTTACGTAATTTTATAAAACCTAAATGGCATTTGTAGGATGACTTAAAATATAAATTTTCAATTGTCTTCCATGGCCGTGAGCCATGTGGCCCTTCTTTCTTTATTTTTACACGTAAACATGAGTATAGTTTACATTATAGTCACCATTTTTTTACATGTAAGCATGAAAAAATGATGTGTTTATGAAATCTATAATTTTTTTTCTTTACGGGATACAACCAATAAATACATTGCCGGTTGTAAAAGATCTATTTATCAGGCATTTAGGTCTAACAGTTGAAACGAACATCTTTAATGTGTTCATTTTTTCTATGGAGTTTAATAACGTCGGACGGTTAGCTACTCACATTTCTACAAAATGTTTTATTGGATTAGATAAATCACTCATTTGTGGCTGCCACTTGTTATGTCGGCTTGAAGCGTTCAGTTGCTCTATGTCTGCGACTCAGCTAGGGTCGCGACCTTCTCCTCCTCCTCCATCTGCTTTGTATGATAGTGTCATTAGCGTCATGAAATGGGCTACTATTGATTAGTTATACTTGACGATTTTAAATAAGAGCTTGTTATTTTGCTCTCTAGCCATACAATATGAAATGAATTCTGAGTATTTCAGGAAATAACGTTCTTAGTGTTGTTGTGATAAAAACATCTTAGAAACCGTTGGTAAGTTATACGAACAACATTTAACGGCTAGTACATATTGTGACATCCGTCTAATTTCCATATTTGTAACCCGACCCGTTTTCCCTACTCCATGTAATTTCGACTTTATTCAAGAAATAAACCTTGAATTCATTCTTGGTTCATCATGTATACACCTCTAAATCTATACACATTATTCGTACTAAAGTCATACCCGAGTCAACCCAACACGAGACAAACGGTGATATTATTTGTTAACTCTAAATCTATACAATGATGGTGGTACAATATTAAAGATTTTAAAAGTAAAGCTTTTATAATTTTATACATATATTCTTTTATAAATAGATGGTTTATAAGAGATGCGGACCATTATTATTCTCAAAGTTAATGAGTTCTATACCTCTTTCTATTCTAAATAAATTATAGTCACACTACACCATCATAACCATCTATTAATAAACCATGGCAAATTAAACCCCCTTGTTTTTATTCTATCTCACGTATATGTGATAACCAACACCACACATCATTTATGTCCATTTAATGAATTAAATCACACTCCATTATGTTAATTAATATTGTTGTTAAAAAACTACATTTTTCTTCTTTTTGTGGTTTTCCTGATCCTCTCGGCTAAACCCCCTATCACCCATAACCCCTTCTAAATTAAAATCCATGGTATGTATGCATGTGTGCTTAAATTCACGAGGGCTCTTGAGATATTTTGGTGCAAACTCTTGCGACTCTACACAAATATATAAATCAAACTTCATTTAATTTATTAAATATTAAATGGGTAAGAAAGACAATTTTACAAATCCTGCTACAAATCTTCCTAATATATTGTGTCCCCCCCACATGTCTAATACATATCCCCTCCTTCCAATCTATTTAAGTCATCATCCCACCACCATTTGAGAATACAAACTAAAACAAGCTTGCATATTTCTCCCTTGCTAACATTTGCTCTAGTAAGCCAAAACATCGATCACACCGAAACCCACTTTTAAATACTTCAAACACATTTAAACATCAAGCCTCAAGTACTCGTCAACCCCATTAGAAGATTCAAGTGTGGACTTAACTTTTGTACTACACTTCCTTCTCCTTGCTTATAATAAGTGAGTAATCGTTCATTATTATCTTTATGAAGTTATTTTGAACTAGTCGAGCCTTCGAGTTAACAATAATTTCTAAAGAAAAATACTAATCTTATATTTAACTAAACTTATATTCCTCAAATGTAAACACCTCGTGTATTAATCTTAAAATATGTTATACTTGTTTATTTTTCTTCCTCGGGTTCTGTCACCAATTTCATGTTAAATATCTTGTATTTTAATGACATAAAAATTATAAACCTCGTAACAAATACTTGAAACGGGAATTATGTGACAACCCTAAAAAATTTTTTTTGCTTTCTTTCCCCCAGCGACGACAGCAACGACGACAGCTGATGCTGCGAACGCTACGACACAAGAATAATTTTCGGGACGAAAATTCCAATTTCAGGGGAATGATGTGACACCCGAGAATTTCAAGGTTAACTTCCGTTAGACAAACCCGTTAGTTACGTTATAAGTGTTAAACTAGTAACTAATGCATAACTAGGCCGAATACGTTCACGACCTTTGGTTGATCACCGAACCCGTCCATATGTGTTATGTGTTCATCATTGATTGTCTTTATGTGCAATGTGATTTAAATACATGACCTACTATTGTGAATAGCATGATTAATTGTAAATACTTGATTATGTGAAAATTGCCTAAATTTGGTAGTCAGCGAAACTACCGGGCGAAACTATAGTGTCGCCCGGTAGCCAGCTAAGACAATCCAATGTCACGAGACCAGAGCTAGTTTCGCCTGGCCAGCGAAACTGCCAGCGAAACTGGCTCCTGATATAAATAAACTTAATAAACCCTAAGTAGCCTCATTTGCCTCATTACACAACAAACACACACACACACTCTCCTACCTCGAGATTTCTGGTCAGCTAAGGATCACAAAGGATTACCAAGATCTCAGCCTTGAAGATCATTCATCCGGATCCTAAGATCAAACCATGAGTCTCCAAAAACCACCATTCATGTGTTTTCTTTGTATTTCTCTTAAAAGCATGCCTAAACCTACATGAAATCACTTGATCTCTTAATATGTTGCTTTAGGATGCTAGATCTACCTTAAAGTCAGAAACTTTACGTGTAAAAACAAACCATGATGATGATTTATGCTAGAATAGGTCTTTTTAGGTTAAAATGTGCTTTTTGGTGATTTGATGACAAAATGCATGTTAAACGTGTTAAAGTTGCTTGATTTATGTTGGTAAATGCCTATGGATACTAGATAATGAATTGCATGTATGATCAGAAGCTGTTAGGTTGATTTTTAGGCAAATCCGTATGTTTTTCGCGACCAGCGAAACTGTCTGTTCTCTGGGCGAAACTAAGTAGCGAAATTATATCTCCTTCCAGCGACACTGACCAGCGAAACTATAGTGTCGCCGGGAAACCTGACCAGACCAGCTCGAGCGAATCTATCGAGCGAAATACCTGAACGAAAGTTCAAACCAGTTTCCCTGCGAAACTAGGCTAGCGAAACTGCGTCAGCAGTTTCGGGCGAAACTAGCCTAGCGAAACTGTGTCACCGGGCATTGCCTAGCGAAAGTGCTGCCCGTGCACCTAGCGAAACTGCCTAGCGAAACTATGCTAGCGAAACTAAGACCTGACCTAAAAACCAAACTTGTGAAATTTGCTTAAGTGTTATGCCATGACTTACATGATTATGCCATGATGAAACATGCTTGATATCTGATTTATATGAACCCTTGTTTATGATCAACCATTGGTGTCGTGTGTCGGTATATCGAGTCATAGTTGCAACGTGCTATGTTATGGGCCATAGTGACGTTAAGTAAAGATTAGACACGAAACTAATACTTAAGACCTAAACGTGTTCTAGGTCTTCGTTAAACAACAATATTTGGATTACTTGGAGTGTAGCAGTGCAACCAAAGGTGAGTGTCACTAACCCGCTTACCGTGAGTCCGTTTGGGCCACACCGAATAACTTAACGAAAAACAATGCTGATAAACTCGAGAGTGCTAGGCACCTCACTGATAAACTTGAGAACTCGGGATGCTCGGCACCCACTTGATGAACTGAAGTGTTTTATGGGAACACTAGTGAACTCTGAACAAACTATCTTTCTGAAACAAAACTGAAAACGTTTTAATATGGCTAGTTGTTGGGCTATACTTATTTAAGGCATGAACATTTGTAATTGGGCTTTCTTAGTTTTGATTTGGGCTAGTTATTTATCTTGTAATTGGACTAGTCTAGCTTACGATTTGGGCTTCTTGGGCCTGCTAGGTTTACGATTAGGGTATGGGTATATATAAACCCATTTATGTTTATGATTGTTTTAAGCTTTTCTATCAATCAAAAGGCAGTTTACGATTTCTTGTGTATTGCTAGTTTACGATCAGCTTCAATAGTAGAGATTTATCATTCAAGACTTCTTCTTTATCATAGATCTAGTCTATTCTTCTACTATTTCTCTTGAATCGAGTTTGTACGAGGATTCCGCACTCGTATTTTGCTAAATATCGTGTAGGTGGTTTGATCTCGGACCTACAATTGGTATCAGAGCTAAGAATCATCGATTCGAGGCTCACACGATATAGATTCAAGAAGGTTTCTGTTTTTCTGGGTTTGTGTTCGAGTTTTCTTGAAGATTCGAAGGTTTTTGAGGTTTACGATTGCTGCTACTGCTGGTTCTGGGTGTTTACGACAAGTTTCTGGGTTGGTTTGAAGGTTTACGACTGCTACTGTTTGAAGATTTGCATCGGAATTACGTTTACGAGTTCAAGATTGGTTTTTTACGTGTTTACGACCCGGAGATTGGTGTTTACGAGTCGTACAAGTGGTGTTTACGACTTTTCCTTGTCGTAATCGGTGTTTACGATACTGCCCATCGGAATCGCGTGATCGGAATCGTTGTTTACGATCAAATCTGATCGTAATTGGAGTTTACGACTATTTCTAATCGGAATTTGTGTTTACGACTAACGGAGTCGTAATCTGTTATCGTAATCGGGTGTTTACGATTCATTCAATCGTAATCGGTGTTTGCGACTTGTTTGGTTCATAATCAAGTGTTCACGATCGTAATCAAGGTTTACGATCGTAATCAAGACTTTTGACCGTAATCTCATTTTCTTTTGGACTTTAGTTGTAGTTTTCCCAAGCTTTTGAAATGGATTTTGAGCCAAGCATGTATCAGAAATTGGACTTCGAGATCGGATCTATAACTCGTCCACCAAGACTAACTTCAGCAGATAACTTCTTAGAGTGGAAATATAGATTCGAGAACCATTTGAAGAGTGTTGATTTAAGGTTGTGGAGAGCAGTTCTAAATGGACCACATATACCTATTCATCAAGCAGGACCTAAATCAGGAAAGAAAAAGACTGAAGATGAATTTGAGGATGATGACTGGGAGAGGTGTAACAAGGCTGAGAGAGCCTTTGCGATAATGACCATGGCATTGACACCGGACATTGCTCAAGGGTTTAAGCATTGCAAAACGGCAAAGGAACTGTGGAATGCATTGATAGTGGCTTATGAGGGAAACCCAGACATCAAGGCAAGTCGAAAGCAGATGTTGAAGCAGAAGTTCAATTTGTTTAATCATATCCAGGGTGAATCCTTTGAAGCACAAGTGCAAAGATTTGTCTCTCTAATGGCTGAGATGTCAAGTTATGGAGTGGAACCGGAATTGGAAGATAAAAATTTGAAGCTCCTAAACAGTTTGCCTAAGTCATGGAACACCAACATTTCAATCATTAAGGACAACAACAAACTGAGTGAACTGTCTTTGGATGAAATGATCAACAAGTTGAAGTCCAAGATGATTGATGATAAGCAGCGTGAGTTGAATCATATAAGTTCTCTAAGTTTGGCGGGGAAGTTGAATCAAGCTTTGTTGTCTGAAGAGGTTGATGAGAAGCAGAAAGGAAAGGCTGTAGCAGGTGGATCAAGTTCAATGAGTCAAACGAAGGCATTTGTGGCACAACCCCAATCAGGTTCAAGTGGAGGTGGTACTTCTGAAGCTAACAACGATCCCAATTTTGCTCTGGGTATGGGATTCATGAATAGTTATCATGCGTTAATGGCTGGAACACTAATTCCTTCTGAGATTCTTTCGGGGGAGCTTAATCAGATCAATCCAGAAGACGTGGAAATGCTGGATGTCTCTTGGCAAATGGCAATGGCAGTGTTCAGGGCTAAAAAGTTTATGGCTACTACGGGGCGAAATGTTTGGAAAGATCAAGATAAGATCAGGATGGGGTTTGATAAGACGAAGCTTAGGTGCTACAATTGTGATGAATATGGGCACTTTGCTAGGGAGTGCAGCAAACCAAGGAAGGAGAGAGCAGAGATGAAGAAGCCAGCTGATGGGAAGGGAAAGGCAGAGACAAGTGCTTTAGTTGTGCAAGAAGGTGGTGGCTATGACTGGACCCCACAGCTGAAGGATCTGAGTTTGACACATGCTATGATGACAACTTTGGATGATGATGAGGATGAAAAGGAGCATGCTTTTGTGGTTACTGATGATGAACCAGAGGAACCAGAGGAGAATGAAGCAATGTCTGCAGATCACACCAAGGTATGTTCTAATTCTATTTGTGATCGTATAATTACTACTCTTAGAGAATATTGCAAAAACTTTGAATCTGAATTGTTTGAAGTAAAATGTGAAAAGAGTTCATTTAAGGGTAGATGGCATAAGAATGAAGAAAAGGTTAAAGCCCAGAAACTAGATATAGCTAAGTATAAGAACCTTGCAACTGAAAATGCCTATTTGTATGACAATGCTAAGTTAGAAATAGCTGAGCTAAGTAAACAGATAGAAGAACTTAAGCATAAGAACAATGAGATGCAGGTTAAACTTGATATCAACTTTATGAGAAGCAAAAGGATGTTGCAGGCTAGTAAATCCTTAGACAATTGCATAACTGAGGTTAGAATGGGAAAGGACAAAGGTGGAATTGGAATCAGCTTTGCAACCAAGAATGTTGTTCCTCAAGACAAAACTAGAGATGTCATAGGAATGATCTTAGAGGAGGATCAGATAGATAGATCGGCATCGGAAATGCATGAAGAAGGACCTCCCTTAGATAGTGTCTTGGTTGGAGTGAAGCCTTTGACTGAGGAGGAAATTGAGAATGAAAAACACATGACTTATGGGTTGGGTAAAATGAATAGAGTGATGACAGACCCATGTGAAGCAGGCCCATCCAATACCTCAATGAATAACTGTGTGAGCACTTCTGATGTATCTGTTTCTTGTGCAGATGAAGTAGAAATCAATGACATTTCTGAGGAGGATGAAGAGTGTCAGAGAGTGGATGAGAGTCATGCGTCTAGTAGTTCTAATAGTTCTAGTTTATGTTTACCTAAGGATGATGTAATGGCACTTGTGTCAGAACTAGAAACATCCAAGTCAAAACAAGTAGCTGTATCGATGTTAAAAAATGTTTCAGAATCTAATGAAAAAGTGTCTGGTTTTAAAATTCGTGTGCCTAACACAAAAATTGGTCGTGAGACTAAGCCCAAAGACTTCGTTGCTTATCCCCAGGTTGTGTCAGCTTTTAATAGAACCAACAAATCCAAATCGGATCAATTTTGTTTAATTACACAATCGGATAAGGAAAAACAACGTGTCATACACAAATGGGATGATAAGCCAGAGTGGAAGTCGTCTTACCCAAGACGTTCATACCTCTGCAGCCATGTCAATGGGCCTAGACTCATGAATTGCTTTCAATGTGGGAAGCCAGGACATTTTGCAGCTAATTGTGTGAACAGACCTTACCA
>JBCNJP010000023.1:92626641-92654117 GCA_039602395.1 Deinandra increscens subsp. villosa | reverse complement strand
TGATTCGTTTAGTATTTGTAACTATGGTTGTGGATCCTGGTCTCGCCGCACCCCTCGACGGTATAAACTCCGTTAGTGGTAAATTGGGGGTGCGACAAATTAAATGACCCCTCGTCACCTAAATCAAGTTACTATAGTAAAATTTATATTAATAGTTTTATTTTATTTGCATAAAACATTAACAAATTTTGTTACATTAAAATGTGACTCGAATTTATTTATTATATTTATTTCAATTGTATTGAGTATTTGATCTAACGGGTATCCGTTATGCCCGTTAAGACTCTCAATATTATTAACTTTACTACAATGGATTTTTATATTAACTAAGCCAAGACTTAGACTTATTAAAAGTTAACTACTAGTAATATGTATATTTATTTTGAAATTAATATATATTCGTTACAGTTTAAATAACGGACCCGACTTGAGATTAAAAAATATATATATATTATTTATCCAACTCACTCGATATATAACTCGCATTTATTGGGAACACGTTTACTTTAATATTCAAAAACATGTATATTTATTCTTGTAGAATAAATATACATTTATCAAAACAAACAATTATCACTGACGGTTAAATGGGTTAACTCACTTAACTAGACTCGATTAGTCTAAGTAAATGACTTAGACATTTGACTCATAGCACTAAGACTTAAGGTGTCTTTATATGATTTAGGACACAGATAAGTCGTCTTCATATCACTTGGACTAATTCCATATTTCACTCACTGCTTCATGTGAGTACTCATATCCCCTTTCATTTTCAAGTTTTGGGATGGAACATGTATACATATTCAAATATCAAATTCTTTATTCATTTTACAAATCATGCGATTTCATTCTATGTCTGTGTGTGATTACATGCTATATGTTGAACTATGGTTTTTATATGCAAATTCAATTTTCAAGCGTAATCATTAACATACAAGCCTATGGTAACAATGATGGATCCATTGGACTGACAACCCACCTGAACTTGACCGGTTTGGCATTCGGGTGATTGAAACCTATTTCATTAACTTAACTTACGAGTTAAGGGCGCTAGTCAACAAAGGTTTGGTTATGCACATTCAAATGCAATATTGGTTTATTCAGACATGCTTGAGTCTATATTGACAATTGAATCGCTTTCAAGATACTATATGTAACTATAACTCTATGTTTACTCACCAACTATTTATAGTTGACACTCTCTATTTTTATACATGTTTCAGGACATGCAGTGTGAGCCATACTTGATTGATGCCACATCTAGGATGCTTTGGACCTAGATTTATTAAAACAAACTTTAATCTATTTATTATGTTATGTGTATTCGAACCTATTGTATGACTTGGAATTTGGTAATGATTAAGTATTGAAACTTTAATTAGTGTCATGAGCATTTGGACAATCATCACGCCCCGACGTAAATTCCGCCGTCGGTTGGGGTGTGACACATATATGTATGGCAAGCGAGCTCCCTCGACTTCTACATCCTAGTTCAACCTCCTCCCCCTATTTTTTTTCCAAATTTTCTTTGCATTACTTGTTTTTCTAGCTAACTTTTACCAATTTATTTAATGTTTGGATACGTCTTTTTTTCTACGATGGAGTGATTTACATTTTGACATGTTTTTTATTTTTATTTTCATAACACGGTGAACAAAGGAGTTACATGGTATAGTAGATTAGTAGGTAGAGTCTCTAATTCTTCGGTTTGTAACATAACATTTAAGTATTAGGTTCGATACTTAAAGCCTTCAAACACATATTTCTCTTTTGTTTTAGCTTTCTAATTCTTTGTTCTTTGATAATTTCTTTTTCTCTTTTTGCTTTTGTTATTTTACCTTTAAGTGTTGTTTTTGTATCATATGTTTATATGTTTGTTTCTATTAGCTTTCTAATGTCGTTGAGTTATCTATTTATTTTTTCCTTTACATTATCATTTACTAAAGTATTTGTTTTACATATCTGTGATATCTTTACCCCAACACTTAGGCCCTGTTTGATTTCATAATCTGGTCTGATCAAAACTAATTACATCGTGTTTGTTTTTCACAAAATGTTGTTAACTCGATCCTTTTCGTCTGACCCACCTAAAAATTTATTGACCCAGTCAAGATTTCTCAATCTTCTTACAAAGACTTACAAAGTCAGGAGTTGACTTAGAATGCAAAAAGAGGATTAAAATCTTTAAATCTAATGGTCACATTTGATTGTTTTTAAATAAATATAAGTTTTGTTTATATTTATGTATTTCTTTTTTATACGTCTTCTTTTCATGTTCCGAAATTATTGGCAGCAGTTTCCTGACGTCACCCATCCCTCCCCCAATTATATCACCATTTTAGCCCTAATTTCCATCCCCAATTTCCGATCAAAATCACACAACCGACGGAACTTTCGCCGCCGATCAACGATGGTGATGAACAGTCCGCTCGTCGTCGCGGTGGCCAACATCTCCGCCGATATCTGCCAATACATCGCTTGCAATCCCGAACGATTAAGCAGCGAACAAGTTCTTAATCTCATCTTCTGCTTCCCTTTCCAACAATTCCGCCGATTCGCACTCTGTATGTGGACCTTTTTCTGTTTTCCACCGAATAATACTAATTACTATTCGTCTTCTTCGTCGTCTTCGTCGTTTTCGTCCGATGAAGATTCGCACTCGGATTGATTCGATGAATTGTTTAATTGTGTGTAATGTGATCGCAATCTAGTGTACAATTTCTTCGATCCTTATTTAGTTTCGGAAAATTATGATGTGTAGACGGTTACTAGTTGTGTTGTGATGATAATTATAAAGGTTTACTTGAGTTAGTTCTCATTTCTGTTTAAAATTTATGTTGTTTATTGGTTGTTTTACTGTTCGTATACATAATGATAAAGTTTTGGTTCAGATCATTATGATGTTGTTGGATTTTAAATTCATATACAGGATACATATGAAATTTGTTTCAAGTTTAATACCTAATTTCTTCTAGTTATAGTGCTGCTTGTTTTCTTAATAGCAATTAGCAAGCTTTTAGCTAAGGGTTTATAATCCTCATCATATTCTTACTAAAAGATTCTTGACGTAAATGAAGAGTTAATGTAAGAAACATTTAAAGGTAACTGGTATAATTCCGCTCAAAGGCAGTTTGCTACATCTGGATATTATCAAATTTCCTTTTAACATATGTATCTATGATACTAGAAAGGTAGTTTTTCTCGAGTTGGGGTGACAGGGTCTCACTGGAGCAGCTTCTTTATCTCATAGGTAAGTTTGTTTGCTATCATAGAAGCTATTATTGATCTGACATTTAAGCTTTAAGCCTCTTAGGGCATGCGGTATGGGGGCGTGGAAGGGCCGTTCAACGCCAAAACGCCGTGGAACACCGCCCCCCACGCGCGTTTTGGCTTTGCGTGATCCATCGCCGTGGACTTCTCAACGGCGTTTTCATTTGTTTGTTCCGAGAAGAAGACCGTTAAACGGTCATAAAAATAGCCGTTGGCTATTTAAAAAAAAAAAAAAATCTTTTTAATTTTTAAACCTATTTAAACCCTTCATTTATCAAAAAATCTCACACCATCACCATTTCTCATCTTAAAAATACCATCTCTCATCTTAAAAAAAATGTCTTCATCCATTTCCTCCTCTTCTAATCCCGACACTTCTTCGGACGAATCATCCGATCGTGCTGCGAAAATGTTTTTTCAGATTATGGTTCATCGTCATCAACGTCGTCTCAACGCTCGAGCGAACCGCGTATTAACTCGAAGTGCTCGTCTCAACAGAAATCGTGAAGAGGGTCAACAAATGTTGATGAGAGATTATTTCAACGACAATTGTGTTTATCCACCGCATATGTTCCATCAACGTTTTCGTATGAATCGTTCACTATTTTTAAGCATAGTGAACGATTTAGAGCGCGAGCATCCATGGTTCCCACAAAGGAGTGACGCAAGAGGTCGGATTGGTTTTACTCCTTTGCAAAAGTGCACGGCGGCCCTACGTATGATGGCGTACGGCACAACGGGTGATGGTTTCGACGAGTATTTGAGGATGTCCGATCGCACACTTAGGTCGTGTTTGCAAAAGTTTTCCAAAGGTATTATTTAAATTTCATTATCATATATCATTATTTATTTTAGTTATTTATTTTAATTATTTATTTTAATTATTTATATTAGGTATTTATAGATTGTACCAGAGGAAATATTTACGTCGACCAACAGCGAGCGACATCAGGCAACTCTACGAGTTTCACGAAAACAAATGGGGTTTTCGTGGAATGCTCGGCAGCATTGACTGCACACACTGGGAGTGGAAGAATTGTCCCAACGCTTGGAGGGCACAATTCATGCGTGGTGATCATTCTCATCCTACAATAATGCTCGAAGCTGTGGCGTCATATGACATGTGGATATGGCATCAATTTTTTGGAGTTGCGGGATCCAACAACGACATCAATGTCATGGATCGGTCACCCATTTGGGATGATATCGTAGAGGGTCGTGAACCCGACTCGTCTTTTGAACTACGAGGTGTCACTTACAAACGTGGTTACTATTTGGCAGATGGGATATATCCCGACTATTCCACTATTGTCAAAGGATTCACAGCTCCCATTGGTGAGAGACGTAAAATATTCACCGATGCTCAAACCGCCGCTCGAAAGGATGTTGAACGCACTTTTTCTAGGTTAAAAGGTAAGTGGCACATCATTGCGAATCCCGCACGTATTTGGCACCAAGACAAGATAGCAAACGTTATGCGGGCTTGTTTAATTTTACATAATATGATTCTCGAGGATGAGGGCAAAGCGATTTGTCAATTTAACGAGGCGGAATTGGATGCGACATACCCAGAAATTAACGAAGAGAAAAAACGAGCTAATCGTCAGGAAATACGAGATCGAAACATCCATATCCAACTTAAAGCGGATTTGATCGAAGATATCTACGAGCGTTCTCAATGATTTTAGTTTGTGTAATTTCGTATTTTCTTTTTTTGTCAAAAAATGTAATGTTTTATTTTTATGTTGAATAAAAATATTTTTAACTCCTTTGGAATTGTTTATGTTTTATTTTTTATTAATTAAAATGTTTAAGTATTATTTAAATTTTTAAAAAAAAAGTAAAAAAAAAATATTAAATTAATCATTCAACACCACACCATGTATACCACACATGGTGTTGAAAGATGGTGTTATCCAGTCATCGCCTACGTGGCAGTTTCAACACCATGTTCAACACCAACCATACCACATGCCCTTAGGTTGTATCTATAATATTATCTTTTAGCATGGAGTATTTAATCTTTAAACCTGATGAAGATGCAGGATAGCTGGATAAGTTTCCACTCATTCAATTGTGGTGACTGTTTCTCTAATATGGGTTGTGAGTACAAAAAATGGTATAACAACATTTTCAAACAAGAAAAGTGCCAATATTTTCGTATGTCAACTATTTCAAAGGAAATCGCAAGTTTTAGTGTTTACGTGTAATTGATTTTGGTTGATTTTGTTAATTGTTATTTGTATTAAGTCACCAACAAATCGGTTATCTTGTTTTCGAAGATCTTGAAAGTTGAAAGTTGGCATCGATAAAGAAAAAGAAAAGATTTGTGAGATAATATGCGTTCTGTTTTTTGAATCAAAATGACCATCAAGTTTGAAATTGTACTATAATTTTAGCTACTTTTACGAATATATCTGCATATATTCATTTAAAGTCTCAATGAGAAAATTTGAAGAGAAGATTGCCACATTAAATGGAAGTTATAAACAATTCTAGTATAAGAAAGTAAGCAATTTTGTAATAAGATAGTTATACGTAGTCAATATCATGTTAAGACAAGTATCTGGATATTGGTTAAAGTTCGTTGCAATTTATGGAATCTATCAATGATTCATGATAACTTTTTAACTAAACAATATACAAAGTTACTTTTTTTTAAATATATAAATATGGCCTCTGTGGTGCAATTTGACGCAGCCTTATTTTCTGTGTTTCCAAGATTCTGGTGGCAGCTCTGGCTTTCCAACTCAACTCCTTAAACAACTTCACGCATCAATTGTTTTGATTTTAGTAAATTATGAATTTTAATTAATCTAAGGTGGCCGAAATAGTTGTTACGTTATGCAAATACACATTTCACCTTCTCTCTTCTACATGAACTCTGCCTACCACCGTTGTCTTCTGCCTATACCTGCCATTGCTTTATCTACCCAGACCCCTCAGGTTTTGTATTTGTTTTTTCATTTCCTTTTCAGATTTTCTTTAACAGGTTTGATGAAAGTTCTGATAAAAGAAGATAAGCTCAAGTAATGAAATGATAATTAGATCTTGTATGATTTTTCCCTTTTATAGGTCTTAATCATTACTAGTTGTGTATGTTGCTTCAGCGAGTCAATATTTAACTTTTCCAAATTAGAGAAATGATCACGGCCTGCACATGTTTTCTCTGGTTATGATTGATTACCATTATTGTTTAACCTACTGAGTTACTAGATGGATGCTACTAATGAAAGTCTTTCAGCTGATTATAGCTCATCAGGTATTTATTTTGTAACTTGAACTAGTTTCTATTGTGACAGTGTTGGTGTTCTACTACAACAAATTACAAATGTTAATTGTGTATGTGAATTTGATTTTGTTTCTTATTGTTGGAAATGACTGCTAGACTGCCTCCAATTAAGGAAATCAAAACTATTCTTGATCATAGCACTAGTAGCATGCTTTATACCCTCTCTTAGGTTCTTTTTAGTTTTCTATTTCGTAGTAGAATTTTTGCATCACATTATTAGTAAACAGAGTTTTTTGTTCCAAGTCTCATGCTTTTCTATTGCTGATGTTTTGTATGAGGTTATTATCCAACAAATCAAAAACTAAAAGTAAGAAATAATATTATTGATTGAGTTAAATTAGGAAGTATGGTGGGATCACAATTCTGGGATTATGATCAACATAAATATTAGGAAACAGATAATTACCTTATTGCAGTAATTACAGATATCACTTGATAGATTCGACGGTTATTGTTTAATTTAGGGTCTAGTTGATATGGTTTTATGTACATTTGGAGGAGATAAGAATACCATTTCACTTGTATAGTTGCATGCTTGCTCTAATAACAACACATGTATTTGATTCTAGTGATAAGAGCACGTTGCAGTTTTGGATCTTTTAGAACATTTGTATGAAGATTGTTTTACTTCATTGCTTAATGTTTTTTTTAATGTATTAAATACCTAATTTTTGTTGCAATTTCATGTACTTTGTAGAGGCATGAAGGTTATCCGTCAGGATCAGTGGAGATGCCTTCGACTCTCCAATATTAGCATGCCAGTAATTTGGCGATCCCGACTAAGGTTTGTCAACACAACTGAATTTGATGGTTATTAAATGATACCACCAAGTGGATTAATGTCTTGCTCCAATAACTAGTCTACATTTCAAGCTTAAACCTCTTATTAGAGTTGGCCAAATGAGCTGGGCAATTGGGTTTCGGTTGGATTGAGCCGCAAAAACTTTTTGTTTGTTTTTAAAGTAGTTTATATAAAAAATACATGTGTTAGATGCGGTTGCGAAAACAATATTATTAAAGTAATTATTAATCTTTTTGAATAAAGTGATTTAGGACTTTGGTCACTCTTGGTTCATTTGGTTTGTTAAGGTTGATAAATTTTCGTTAAATTTATCAATGGTACATTCATATTTTTTAATCAATGCTACAGGTTCTGAAATGGAGAGAGACGTCCGTACTTTATATTTGGCATCTCATTGCATTTTGGTAAATTTTGCTTTTGACTTGATAGACGAGTCGAGCGGGTTAATTTACTAACATTTTTGCTCATCTTATAGGTAAATAATGCGTTATCTATTCACAACACATTATTTATCACAATTTCCTGTTTTAGCCAATTTTCTCAAGTCAAACCCACTCGTTTACAAATAAATGGGTTGAAATGCCTCACATTTATTTGATTTTACATTTTGGACCTAATTTGATGCTATCACTAATGTATATGAAGAAGTTTATCAGTTTTTAAACACATAACGGTCTTAGTTACGCTGACTTGGTTCAAGAATAAAAAACATGTAGAAACTGCTACTGAGGTTTAGTCAATTTTGACACTTTGGTCTGTTTCCTTGGGGTATATCCCAGGAAATGCCAATGCCTCATCTTGTATTCTTGAATTAGTAGTTTAATATTAATAATATTAATAATATATGTGCGTGTATTCATAAAAGTTTAAATTATATAATTTGAATTTGAATATTCAGGTCTAATGAGTTTGAAAAGCATAGATTTAATTTAGACTGGAAAACAAATTCAAAATTGAGGGTTTGGAATATTTACCCTTTTAGCTCAAAAAAAATCTTGACGTAGTAGACCTCTGATGTGAGTTTTAACCGACCCGTTAGTATAATTGTGTCATTATTGAAATGTGAGTTTTCAGTTGAAAAGTGAAGTAATTTATTCAGCTATTGAAATGTGAGTTTTCATTTAATTTATTTAACTGTGAGTTTATATTTTAGCTGTTTAAAACAGCTAAAATAAATAAAAAAATTCATTTAATTTATTTAACTGTGAGTTTATATTTTAGCTGTTTAAAATCAGCTCAAATAAATAAAATGTCATGGGTTAATATGCGAAAAGTTTTCTTTTTTCTTTGGTTGAAAAAGTTAAATTTCCCGATTTACATAGACAAAAATGGTAATTTACTCTTCAAAATTTCATTGCCTGATTCAGATATTTGGAAGTTTTTGGAAGCCGAATTTGTAACTCAAATCGCCTTCAGTTCAGATATGGGGTTTTCCCAACTAAACTTGAATATTTTTAGGTTTTTTTTTACTTTATCGGTGGTTCTATACAGACACCCCAAAAATACAAGTTAACACCCCAAACCGGGGCTGATCGCCGAAACTGGACCAGTTTGAATGCGGACAAAAATCAAATCGGGGCTGTTCGGCCAAACCGGCCCGGTTTGAATTTTTTTTTTTTTTGGAAAATTGGCCTGTAATAATACAAGTTTTCACTCTTTGGCCAATAATAATATGAGTTTTTGAGTTGGTCTGTAATAATACCAGTTTTCGAACTATTGGACTGTAATAGTATGCCGTTAGTTTTTACTTAACGGGGTTAAATCCCTGCCTACGTGGCTGTCCACGTGGCTTCATTAATCATACGTGGCATTTTTAAGTGGGGGTTTTAAAAAGGAAAATTGGCCTGTAATAATACAAGTTTTCACTCTTTGGCCAATAATAATATGAGTTTTTGAGTTGGTCTGTAATAATACCAGTTTTCGAACTATTGGACTGTAATAGTATGTCGTTAGTTCTTACTTAACGGGGTTAAATCCCTGCCTATGTGGCTGCCCACGTGGCTTCAATGTATTTCTTTTAACAAAAGACTATAGTGGGGGCTGTTACATTAGCTCTGCCTATGTGGATTCCGATTTCTTCTTCAAACCTAGATCTGAACGTTTCCCCTTTTCTCCCTCTTCGCGGGGGCTGTTACATTAGCTCCGCCGATGGCAGCCGGTGGCGATGGCGGCGGAGGGGTCGATTGCGGCCGGTGGCGATGGCGGCAGACGGGTGGGTGGCGGCAGGTGCGATGGCGACGGAGGGTGGTTGCGGCTGTTTGTTCTTCCTGTTTTCCTTTTCCTTTTTTTTTCTTTATATCTTAATAAAAAACAAAAATGAAGTTTAGAAATATTACAAAACTAGTCCTTATACTATAGTCTTTTGTTAAAAGAAATACATTGAAGCCACGTGGGCAGCCACATAGGCAGGGATTTAACCCCGTTAAGTAAGAACTAACGGCATACTATTACAGTACTCCAATAGTTCGAAAACTGGTATTATTACAGACCAACTCAAAAACTCATATTATTATTGGCCAAAGAGTGAAAACTTGTATTATTACAGGCCAATTTTCCTTTTTAAAACCCCAACTTAAAAATGCCACGTATGATTAATGAAGCCACGTGGATAGCCACGTAGGCAGGGATTTAACCCCGTTAAGTAAAAACTAACGGCATACTATTACAGTCCAATAGTTCGAAAACTGGTATTATTACAGACCAACTCAAAAACTCATATTATTATTGGCCAAAGAGTGAAAACTTGTATTATTACAGACCAATTTTCCTTTTTTTTTACCAAACCTGATATTTTATGAGGAGTGGTGATATTTATGTGGCAATTACACGAAAAAAAGTTACAACCTTTCACCCTTTGTGTTGATATTATAATTATAATTAGTTTATAAAAAAGGTTGGGTTTAGTTGAGTTGTTTAATTAACCTGATATTTCACCGAGTTCCGTTTAAGTTATAGAATTATTTGACAAAGAAATTGTTATACTATAAAAATGAGTAAATAAATGTTGTAAAAAAAAGTAAAAACGGTTAATATTTTTAAAAAATGACCTTTTTTTTATTTAAACTTTGTATTTTGTATGAGGGCTATTAAAATACCAATTCAGAAAAAAAAAAAAATTCAAACCGGGCCGGTTTGCCCGAAAAGCCCCGGTTTAAACCTCGTATTCTGGGTTCTGACGTGAAATGAGTTTTTTGTTTTTTTCGAACAGGGCCTGTTCGCCCAATCAGCCCCGGTTTGGGGTGTGAAATTTGGAGAGGCGTGTCTGTACAGCAGGTCCCTTTTTTTATTGTAATTTTACATGTCACTTTTACTTTTAGATATTATTACTTAATAACAACGATGATTTGTCTTAGTGTTTTACTAGTGATGAGGAAAGACTTAATAACAACGATGATTTGTCTTAGTGTTTTACTAGTGATGAGGAAAGACTTGAGACTAAAAGGTAACAAATTTAATTTTTGAGCTCTTAGGTTTTAACACACCCAGTCATTTGCCAAAGTGGTTTTTTTTTCTGAAATACTTGTTGGGTTTTTCGGGTGATTCACTTTTATGTATTATTGTTTAAACTATTTCTATTATTTTAGTAAAATTAGTTATGTAGCGTTGTCAATTCAACCTTCTATACACCTCATCGCAAGATAATTAATGAAGAGAATAAATTTCCATTTTGATTAAAATTAAGAAATAAACAAAATAAACAAAACATATACAAAAAAAAAAAAAGATTGTGTACGTCTACATTCATCATTCTGAATCACTCTCCAGGGTTCCCATAGCCTTCAATCCCGTAGGTCTCTGCACATATTTCATGTACAATATTTAATGAACAACTTACATAACCTTTAATCTTATAACAGGCATTATGTACCCCTAAATATCCATTTATCTTTAAAAAAAACCCATGTTAAAACGGTCTAAATGAAGTCCAAACGTACAATTTTAAAACAGAGTTACATGTCAATAAAGCAAGATCCAATAACATTTGTACCAAAAAAGTATAACGATTAAAGCATAAGCTAAAAGTAATGGGTTGAAACCGAAAGCAAACCGGTTTAACGATTCGGTCCAATTTGAAACATGAAGACGAGTATATAAATATAACTATATATTTAGGCTATGTTTAATGGCCCTATTATAAGGCATGAATGCTTTCGAACCAACAAAAAATCACCTAAAACACCGCCCCGAGTGGCGTTTTGGTGGTAGTGTGGTCACACTCATGGATGTGTTTTCAATTTTTTGTTCATTTTTTTCAACACTCAAATAGTTACACCTTATACACACTATACTTCATGCCATCCACCCACTATAAATGAATAATGGCACATAAAACAATTGTGGTGCTAAAACGAAACGTAAAAAACATAAATACAAAAAGATAACGTAATGACGTTAAAATAAAAGACCAGTATAGATATAAAAACAAAAAATATATATTTTTAAAGTTAACTATGTAAAACTAAAATTAATGGAACACTTTAAAAACGATTGAATAAAAACAATTAAAAAACAATATAAAAAATAAAAATAATAAACATTGTCATGTAAACTTCAAAAAAAAAATTAAACACTTAACGTAATGGCATGGAGCTAAACTAAAACTAATAAAAAATGCTTTAAAAAAACAGATAAAACCCAAAAAGAAAAAAGTTACTTTCGCCTTGAAATTTCCGTAGCAAGAGGAGTTCAAACTTTTTAAACAGGTCTGTATTTAAAGATTTTGATAAAAATTTTTGAAAACAGAAGGTAAAGAAAATGGATTTAAACCGTCAAACCTAAAATCGATTCAGTCAAATCTCAAAACCGAGTCGTTAAACCGGCCCGGCCGACCCACCAAACGCCGTTTCGATCCGTCATTTCTTTTACGAGAACCGGCCGGATCGCAAATTAAAACACTCAAAACCCAAAGATCTGATGTAAAAGAAATGTGGAAGCAAAAAATTGGGGTAGAACATTTTCTTGTAAACGGCAACCAAAGTACAACTTTTAAAGCATAATTAACAACCCATCAAAGCATACCTTCTTCGTATTCTTCTTTTCAATAACCTCATATCTGTCTCTACAAATATCGGTCAACCATGCTCCTGGACTCACCAACTGAAAACAACACCACAAATTGAGGATTCAAAATTTCAAAATCTGATCTGAAAAAAATGTTTAAAACACACACTAAAAACGGTGTTTTTGTGTAAGAAAAATTCAAGGATGCCGAGTAATAATTGAAGATGGAAGATGATGAATTACAAGCAAACTTCTCTGAATAGCTTTGGGCCTTTTTTTCGGTCTATGAGAAGGCTTGCAGCCTTTCATTGCCATGAAATCTTCTTCTTTCTCTTTGTTTGATAATGTTATGTACAGTTTTGGCCACACGTGTTTGATTTTCTGATCTGCTCCGCCGTCTACCGGAGATACCGTCGGTTTGCCGGCCGCCGTAACTGTCGCCGGAGAAGGAGATCGTTTTGTTGTGTTCAACTCCTTCTCCGGCGACGGTTTCCGGTGGTTCTCCGATCGTAGATGAACTGACGTCTCGGAATTCCTGTAATCGGAAACATAAATCGAAATCGTATCAGATTTGCAGAAAATTTGGGGAAAATTACTGTTTATTAATGGAATATTCATACAATTGTCTCCGATTTTCAGAAAACGTGATTACAGTTTACATAAAAACCGCATCTGATCTCTAACAAACTATGAAAAATCGAGTAATTTGAAAGTTTGAATGATGAGCAAAATCTAGATCAGTTTCAGCAGATTTTCAGAAAACGTGATTACAGATTACATAAAAACCGCATCCGATCTCCAACAAACTATGAAAAATTGAGTAGTATGAAAAATGAAGTAATTTTAAGCAAATCGAGTAGTTTGAGCAAAATTTATATGTAAAAATCGAGTGATTTGAAAGTTTGAATGATGAGCAAAATCTAGATCAGTTTCTAACAGATTTTCGGAGCTTTCATAGTTTATGGTTTCTGTGATGGATTCTGAGCAGGTTTACCTTGTGAGACGAGTAGGTGGTGGAGGTGGAAGAGAAGGATGCTTATTATTATTATTATTATTGTTATTATCGTTATCGGAAGAAAAATCAACAAATCCAGAGTTGATTCTCCGGCGAATCCTGCGGCGGCCGGAGACGACGTAGGACGGATCGGCGGCGTCGTCCGGATCTCGCATCCTCACACATCTGAGCCTCTTTTTATTCCCCCATTTCAAGAACAAATCTGTTGTAGTTTCCGGTTGTTTACACCCTCCGACTACTCTGTTTTCGAATCTATCCATGAGTTCTCAAATTAAACTTTGGATCACTCAAATAGTCTCAAATATATGAGCAAATTCATCAGCTAAAAACAGAATTACGTAGGGTTTTGGTGAAAATGTTGTAAACCTGCAAAATTGGAAGGGGATTTGGTCAGATTAGAGTGAATTGAAGAAACAAGAAGAAGGAGAAGCTCAGATCTGACTGATATGATAATGATGGAGAAGGTGAAGGTGAACTTACAGAATATTGATTTGTGGTTAGGTTTTTTAGAAAATTATCTGGAGATATCGAGAGAGTTTTATGTTTTAGTTGTGAAAGAAAAATGGTTTTGTTCATCTTCTACCTCTGTTTTCTGCCCTTTATAGCTCTGGGATAAGCTGTGGTGAATTCTGGCCGTTGGATGGTTGATCAACGGTGGAGGTTATTACGACGTCGTATTGGTATGGGTATTAGTGAAAGATGATCTATTGGATATACAACTTTCTTTTCTTTATCGGCTCTTTTGGAGTTTTAAGTTTTAACTAGTCATGACCCATGACCCCGGGTCTTGACCCTTTAGGGACGCGGGTATAGCTTCGGCTTAATTCGTACGGTTTTAAAGGCTTCACGACTTCATCATCTCATATTCTTCGGCTTCGGTTGGATGTGATGGCTTTAAAATTGAAGCTTTGCTGTTTCATGAAAGAGTTTGAAGTTGTGTGGATTTTGTTCCTGTGTGACTCGTTGAACGGTCATATTGATCATTTAGTATATTTTTTAAACCAATATTAATTTTTATACATACCCTCGAAAAATCATAACTTCTCTATCTCTCTTCTTCTCTACATTTCTTCTATACAATACAAAAACTTGAAGATACGGTTCGTTCAAGAAGGACTAGTATTTTTCATAACCGTGTTAAGTTAATACACGATTGGTGGATTATTTTTTTTATATCCTGTAATTACGAGGTATTTTCAAAGACAGATTTCGATGTGAAACGATTGTTTGTAAAAATTGTTTATGATATTCGTGAAAATTTCCCATGGTTTAGAGCACGGCATGACGCGATGAACAAAGAAAGTTTCGCATCTTTACTGAAATGCACATCGACAATTCGTTAACTTGCATACGGTAATGTTCTTGAGGAATATGATGAAAGTTTATGTATGCATGTGTGCTAGAATGTCACATGAATGTTGTAACACCCTTCCCATTATTAACGCTGATTTAGTTGTTTTAAATTACGGGCCCAAAAATTTCATTTATATTTCTACCACGCAAAGCAGCTTTGCATCATTTAGCAAAACGTGACAACCATTTAATTACATCTTCATACCACAAACACCGTTTTTACCTCACATCATTCATCTTTCATTTTTCCTGCAATCTCATGAGTAAAAATAGGCAATATTTTCAACATACGATTCATAAATCTAGATTCAACATCATTAAACATTAAGGCCAACTCATTGACCCGTTAAGCCCCATCTTGCTAATATTCATTTCTATGACTTCTATTAGTTCTACTTAATCACACATTCACATGGAGCAATATATCATATGTAAAAATAAGTATTATTCCTTTAAGAACGTCACATATGCACACTTATCACACAATTCACAATTAAACATATTTGACTTCGTTTAGTTATTTTTCTACATCCTCTTGGCACAAGTATTATGTGCCAAGCTAACACACTCACCCGAAGGTGCATTCATAGGCTTTTGGTTATTTCTAAGCACATTCCAATCCAAGATCACTTGGATTACATCGATTCCTCACTTAAACCCATACTGGTTCATTTTCTTAACCTTCAAATTTAACATCCTATGTTACATCAAGATTTAAGCTTTGGCTTTTCCTTCATGTTGAGTTCCCGAGCCTTCTCCTTCACCACTTATAGCACAAGGTTAATAAGTTCAACCATTTAGTAACCATCATTCACATCATATCGCATCATATTACCACAACTTGCTAAGGCATTCAGCAAACACATTATAAACATTCAACATGTTCTTGATAGTATGCAACATCTAAGTTACCAATCCACCCCACATTTGACCATAAACACTTCACTTTCGTAAGTTAGCCCAAATTTATAGATTTGAGCACACAACCTAGGTTTCCTATGCTTAGAATAGTACACCCAACCTCCCTAACACCCAAGGAATTCGATTTCTTTTGGGTGGGTTTAGACCCCATTACAACTTCTAGCAATTACCCACAATTTCAGTCATGCAACACAAACACAAGCCTAATCTAAGCATATAGACACATACTAAACCATAATCCTTCATCAATTTAACCTTTATGCAAGATCCATCAAATCACCACATCAAGAAATCACTTTACGGAGCTTTGTTTGGTCCCTCCATCATCACACACATATCGAAATGTTGCCAAACTTTAGGGTTTCGTTTCGTTGGAACGACTTAACGAACTTGGTCCATTTGAGTGTTTCTTTTTGGAGGTTTAGAGAGTAGAGATTGGTGTAAACTAACCCCAAAACAACACTATGTATTTATACTACTTGGGGGGGGGGGGGGGGGGGGGGCGGGGGAGGAGAAATCACCAAAATAACAAAAAAAAGGTCAAAAGATGGGCCAAACCTTAAAACAAACGGCTATATGACCGTTGGCTCGAACACTCTAACCTATATATAACCGGCGGTTAGGTTACAAACTTATCCGGTTTGGCTTCCAACTGGTTTCCTTCCTAACCGGTTCCGGTTTTTCCCCAACGGCCCAACCGGTCCTACAACCAGTTTTTTTTGCTCTTGTCTACATAAAACCGTAATATATTCGTTTTATTTTAGAGGGTAAAACATAATTAAAAAAAAAACATTGCTGGGGTTAACATGTAAATATATCATCCGCTCAAACCGTCAGCTTCCTTCCTCTCTAACAAAAAAACAAGCTATGAAAGCGAGTTGTGATAAAGACCAAAAGACTCTTCTACAATGAAGAGACAAGAGTTTTTGTTTGTTGTCCCTGAAAAAAGAAAAAAAAAGAAAAAAAAAGAATCGAGAGCAAGGAGAGCAACGCAAATGAGAACAAAAAAATAAAAATTGGGTGCTTGTTTTATTGTGCGGCTACCGTTTGTGGTAGAGGTGTACAAAAAAACCGGTTTGCAAACTGAACCGGTATAAAAACCGAAACCAGTTCGGGATGAAAACCGGTTTTAAGAAAACCGGTTCGGTTCGAGTATAAACTGGCGGTTCCTCATCGATTTGGCATTCTCATCTAGCGAACCGGTTCCAAACCGGGTTGTCTTTGAAACCGATTTGAAACCGGTTTGGAACCGATTTAGAAATCGGTTTGGAACCGCTTTAGAACCCATCTCCTTTTTTGTAATTTCAGTTAACCACTAATCTCTTAAATGCTATTAGCCGTAATTAGATAGATCTTAATTGAAATAGCTGTTGCATTTTAAAGGAGATTTCTCAATCAGCCTTAAATGAGGATGTCAACTTTTAATTACATTGCAATTAATTGAATTAGCCGTTGAACATTTTATATATGTTAGAAAGAAAATTTCCTTTTGCTAACAGAACTCAATCCAATAGAAATAGAAGTATTGCATTTTTAGTTCTACTAATACTTGTAGCCTTTGGTGTTCAAGCTTTTTTAAGCTTTGGAATTTTAGTAGTGTATTTGTAGCCAACTTTTTTCTCTTATTTTAAGACTTAAGTTTTGTTTAGTTGATTATTTGAGAGAATTAAAAAAACGCTTTTTTTACAAACCGGTTCAACCCAAACCGGTTTCAAACTGAACTGATTCAGTTCTATAGGTTTGGGGTTTTGTTGCTTTAAACCGGTTTGTAACCCGAACCGATTTTGACCAAACCGATTCTGACCAAAGTTGACTAAACTGGTTTCGGTTTACAACCCGAACCGATTTAGAAAAAAACCGGTTTTGTACACCTCTAGTTTGTGGTGAAAAAAAATGACCTTTTATTGAGACACCTTTATACACCCTATATTATATAGGAAAATTGGCCTGTAATAATACAAGTTTTCACTCTTTGGCCAATAATAATATGAGTTTTTTAGTTGGTCTGTAATAATACCAGTTTTCGAACTATTGGATTGTAATAGTATGCCGTTAGTTTTTACTTAACGGGGTTAAATCCCTGCCTACGTGGCTGTCCACGTGGCTTCATTAATCATACGTGGCATTTTTAAGTGGGGGTTTTAAAAAGGAAAATTGGCCTGTAATAATACAAGTTTTCACTCTTTGGCCAATAATAATATGAGTTTTTGAGTTGGTCTGTAATAATACCAGTTTTCGAACTATTGGACTGTAATAGTATGTCGTTAGTTCTTACTTAACGGGGTTAAATCCCTGCCTATGTGGCTGCCCACGTGGCTTCAATGTATTTCTTTTAACAAAAGACTATAGTGGGGGCTGTTACATTAGCTTTGCCTATGTGGATTCCGATTTCTTCTTCAAACCTAGATCTGAACTTTTCCCCTTTTCTCCCTCTTTGCGGGGCCTGTTACATTAGCTCCGCCGGTGGCGATGGCGGCGGAGGGGTCGATTGCGGCCGGTGGCGATGGCGGCGGACGGGTGGGTGGCGGCAGGTGCGATGGCGACGGAGGGTGGTTGCGGCTGTTTGTTCTTCCTGTTTTCCTTTTCCTTTTTTTTTCTTTATATCTTAATAAAAAACAAAAATGAAGTTTAGAAATATTACAAAACTAGTCCTTATACTATAGTCTTTTGTTAAAAGAAATACATTGAAGCCACGTGGGCAGCCACATAGGCAGGGATTTAACCCCGTTAAGTAAGAACTAACGGCATACTATTACAGTCCAATAGTTCGAAAACTGGTATTATTACAGACCAACTCAAAAACTCATATTATTATTGGCCAAAGAGTGAAAACTTGTATTATTACAGGCCAATTTTCCTTTTTAAAACCCCCACTTAAAAATGCCACGTATGATTAATGAAGCCACGTGGACAGCCACGTAGGCAGGGATTTAACCCCGTTAAGTAGAAACTAACGGCATACTATTACAATCCAATAGTTCGAAAACTGGTATTATTACAGACCAACTCAAAAACTCATATTATTATTGGCCAAAGAGTGAAAACTTGTATTATTACAGGCCAATTTTCCTATTATATATATAATATTTTTTAGAGGTAAGACCTTTTTAGGAACCGGTCTAGTTTTAGTCAATATGGGTCAAAAGGGGTTTTTAGGAGAACAGGTTCGCATAGAACATATTTAGCTGCAAATTTTTTTTGAAACCGATAGGAACCGAACCTGACACGGTTGATATTAGTTTGGGATGTAACTCGTTCCAGAATCTACTATCGACTTTCCTATCCGCTCCCACATCTTCCATGCCCTGACTATCATTCCTAAAAAAATTCTCGATAGAATTCAAAAACGAATACCACAAACGTTCTGAAACTTTTTCAAACCCGGTTTCAAAATCGGTTCGCTGCAATACCGAAAACTATTCTTTACTTGTCAGGTTACATACAAACCAAACTGATTCCTAAAACCGCCTCTAGTTGTAAGTGTGACAAGTATAGATGGGCTCAATATTATGGGCGATTTGTTTCATGGGCTTATTAACCCTCCTTTATCCTAGAAAAGCCCATGTTTTATTAAAATGTGTTTGGGCTTTTTAGTTTTTTCCTTCCCTAAAGCCCAACTATTCTTGTTTTAGTAGGAAGATTTATCTTCTTAGACTCCCTCCAACGTGTAACATCCGGGTAAAAGTTACAAGTGAAAAGAATAAGTGAAAAGCTGATGCGACATGCTAACTAAGTCTCAATGTAAAAATAATGTCTATTAATATTGCGGGCAATATTATTCTTTTATGTTATATGTTTGATTAGAGTTTTCATATAAGAGAAAGTAAAAGAAGAATACAAGCCCGAAAGTAAACCCCCAATAAGTTGAACTAACCACAAAAATTTATTCTAGTACGTGGTTTATAGATTGTTTTAGTATGACCCGGGTAACAAAAATCTTATCTTAATCCTAATAAAGCAATAAAATTTGCGTCACATGTCTCATTTATAAAAAATCCACATCACCATCATCACATGTCAAGCTCACAATCAATTACCAATTTAGTAAATAATCAATTAAGATTAATTACAAATTTTGTCAAAAACTAAAATTTTATTTGAAAATTTTGATAAAATTTATGTAGATTTGATTAATTTACTCAATAATAGTCTTTTTATAAAAAATAACTTGTCAAACATAATAAATTTGTTAAATGTATTAAATTATTATCTAATATATTATAATAATTCTATATAAGTCAAAATTTTCAAATTTCTTGATCATTTTCTTTTTTATTTGTATTTATCTAATATTATGAATCTATATGCAGCCTGTGTAATACACGGGTTACTAACCTAGTACGTTAATAAATAACTTAATTTAAAAGTTTTTTTTACAGATTTCATTGATTTACTTACAAAAAAAAATGTTCAATTTCTATAAAACATTTAAAAAAAATAGGAAAGTTTTAGTCTTCCAAAATATCTGTGTAAATGAGTAGAGCCCACGAAAAAAGACAATAAAACCGTTGGCCACAGCTGTGTGGCTGCCCCACACAAACAACCTGTAACTCCCGGGCAGCTCGGTCAGCCCGGTCATCCCACACCTGTACACATTCTACAATTCTACTCACCCTATATCTACCCCTGCCCCCAATCTCCCAAAATTCACAATTCACAAACAAATCCACATATTCTCATTATTCAACTTCTTTGATTTTCTCTTTCAAATCAAATTACATTTATCCATGGAGATGAAGCTTTTTGCCGCCGTGGTTGTTATGTTGATCGCCATCTCCGCAGTCGGTAATGCGGCGGCTCAAGAAGCTCCGGCCGCCGCACCTGGTCCGGCTTCCGCCGCCGCCGGCGTCTTCGTTCCTACCGCTGCCGCCGCTTCTGTCGTAGCGTTTTTTTGCAGCTTATTGTTCTAAGTCAATCTGTTGATTTGTGTTCCGTATATTGATTTGTTTGTTGTTCGAAATTCTTTTTAATGTGAATTCATTCTTTGGAGTTGGATCTGTTCATGTGTTCATATTCATAATTTTACTGAATTCAGTTTTGTGATTGTTTCAAGTTTAATTCAAAATCGTTTAAGGTTTTGTAAAGTTTATTTATATTTCTTTTAAGTTCAGTAAGTGAATATTAATTAACAAATAATTTATTACTTTAAGTTCAGTAAGTGTTAAGCAATGTTTTAAAACCGTATTTTTAAACCGGACCGGTGTTATGTAAAAAACGGTTCAATCGGTTGACCTGGGTTGACCCGGACGGTCGAACCGGACAAATGTCGTTAAGAAACTTTAATAAAGTTTAAAACAAGTTACAATTATAAAAAATAACATCAATATAAGTTTTAATTTGACTCAAGGGGGCTTTTCTCAAGTGGTGAGTTTCCTCCTTGATGGTGTTCCTGGGTGAGCCAAGCCTGGAGTGTCAAAATCAGTATGGACGGTTGCAATCCCGTCTCAGGAAGGCTCACTCGGGTATTGGAGATTTTGGGGAGTAGTTCCAAACGTCGTTCAAAAAAAAAAATATAAGTTCTAATCAAGTTATATTTATCAAAAAATTATCAGACTTTCAGTTATATTCGATGGATGCTTTGTTTTAGAATCTCTAGCGGAAAGTGACAATTTGTTTTCACACGATCAGTTAACTTTAATTAAGAAAATAGTGAAAAACCCTATGGTCCTACCTTTTTTCGTTGTTTTAAAAGTGTTTTTTTTAACTTTATTATATATATATACAATAGAAATTGAGGATGAATAGTGATGTTTTCGTTTCTCATAGTTTGGCCACGTGACTTTGGTGTTTTGACGCTTTCTACCCCTAAACTTTTACAATTTGTTTTTTTTAATGAAATAGCAAACTTTCGGTTTTCATAGTTTGGCCACATATGTTTCATAATTTTACGTTTTCTACCCTCAAACTTTTAAAGTTTTTTTTTTGCTTTTGTTTTAAGTTTTGTTGTCTTCTACTTTGGCCACAAAACTTTTAACTTTTCTACTTTCGTTTTTAGTATACTTTTATATTTTATACTTTCATCACGAGAATTTTACGTTTTATTCCACTTAACTTTTTAACTTTCGTTTTTTATTCGACTAATTTCATTTTTAGTATACTTTTAGAGTTTTTTACTTTGATGATGACTTTTTTCATAGTTTTATACTTCGTCAAAAAAAAATTTTGTTTTAAGTTTTGTTATATTTTACTTTAGCCACGAAACTTTTAACATTTTATTTTTGTTTTTAGTATACTTATATCACAAGACTTTTAAACTTTTACGTTTTATACCCTTTAACTTTTTAACTCTCTAACTTTTAAAACTTTTTTTTGTTTTAAGTTTTGTTGTGTTCTTCTTTGACCACGAAACATTTAACTTTTCTACTTTCGCTTTTAGTATACTTTTATAGTTTATACTTTCATCACGAGACTTTTAGACTTTTACGTTTTATACCCCTAACTTTTTAACTTTCGTTGAACATATAAATTCAACGTCGTGCACCACGAGACTTTTAGACTTTTACGTTTTATATCCCTTAACTTTTTAACTTTCGTTATAGTTTTATACTTTCACCACGAGACTTTTAGACTTTTACGTTTTATACCACTTAATTTTTTTACTTTCGTTCAGTATACAAATTAAACCCCGCAGCAACGCGCGGGGTGGTAACCATCTCGTTTAAAAAAAAACCGGTTCATTTTTTTGTCCGAAACTACTAAAAACCGCCCTCAACCAAACCGGTACACTCACTGATCACCGGTTGAACCGATCGGTTCAATACGGTTTATAAGTTATATGCCGGTTGATTTTTTTATATATTAAAAAATCAACGTACTTTAAATTATGTAATCTGAATATGAATCATTAAAACTATTCATCTAGAAAACAATGTACTTTAAATTATGTAATCTGAATTATGTAATCTGAATTATGTAATCTGAATATGAATCATTAAAAAATCAACGTACTTTAAATTATGTAATCTGAATTATGTAATCTGAATATGTAATTCCAAACAAGTAATTATGCGTTAACATGTGAATAAAATATATTTTTTAACGGCAAATTTGGATCACTGGCGGAATATTACACCACTCACCCGATCATTTCCAATCCTCATCACGAGGAAACCCACCACTTGTGAGAAAACCCCTTGGCTCACCTTGTAACCCCCATTTTTATTTTTTTGTTACAAGTGAGACTTAAACACAAGAACTCTTGTTAAAAGGTCATACACCTTTGTAATTCGACCACTATAATTTGTTGAAATAAAAATTTGTTGTTCAAAAAAAAAAAAAACGCTGAATAATTATTATTTTATTCACTTACTTATTATTTTATATTTTTGTTTATTAAATGATATTTAATTCGTTTAATTGTTTTTGTTTTAGTGTTTTTATGATGGACTATAAGAATTTTTATCTGGTTTTGTTTTCCTTCCTTTTAATCCTTTTACTTATAGTTTAAGATTTAGAGTTTAGATTTTTCTTAATAGGGAGTCGTATGTGAGTTCATTTATTTACTATTTCATGTACTCACATGTATTTCCATCATGAGACCATGTGTAATGGACACTATGGGAGGCTGATAGCACCTCCATAGCGACATTACACCACCATTACATCAAATTTTGGATAAGGCATGAAGATAAAACAAAGAAAACTATAGTGGGTATATAATCGGGTAAACGGGTATATACTATCGGGTTAATTGGGACGGGTAAACGGATATATCATCAAAAAGTTCAAAAGTATTCCCATACCCGATTACTCATTCTTATACCCATCCTATGTGTGTCGGGTTCTGGTTTTTCCTGTCGGGTTCGGGTTTCATTCTCAACCCTACCCCTCGCCCCCCCCCCCCTCCTTTGATTGGTTCTTTTTCTCATATTTTTTTATTAATTGAAATATTTTTAAAAGCTTTTAAAAAATAGTAATAATATAATTGAGTAATAATCAGATAGTGTTACGAGAGGTGCCATGTTTGCCGCAAGGCGTGTTTGGACTCGTTTGGGGAGCACGCGGTACACTGTAAAGATCTCCCGGGATTCAAGTACCGTCATGACTGGGTCCGAGATGTGCTTTTTGACATTTTCAGGAAAGCTGGGATTTCAGCCAAGAAGGAAGCCCCCGTCAACTTCTTAACTGACCCAAAAGAGGGGCGGTCGACCCTTAGACCGGCGGACATCCTGGTGTTTGGGTGGTCAAGGGGGAAGCACGCTTGCATCGATCTGACTGGGGTCTCTCCCCTTGTGGGCTTCGGCTCTGGAGTTTTCACGGCGGGGCAAGCTGCTGCTAAGGCGGCTGCAGGTAAGGTGGACAAGCACGAGAAGGCATGTCTCGAGAATCAGCATGTGTTTGTCCCCTTTGCTTTTGACACGTTCGGACACCTCGCGTCTGAGGCTGCAGACACGCTCGGGCGGATCCAGAAGGTTATGCATGGACATATAGTGACTCCTAGAGCTAAGAAACTTGTTTTTATCCGCTTAGGTTTTGCTATTCAAAAAGGGCTTGAGGCGCAGCTTGTTGCCCGCTTGCCCCGTATGTCGGACTAAACTGTAACCTTTATTCGTGAAATAAAATTAGTGGTATAGCGGTAAAAAAAAAAAAAAAAAAAATCATCAAGCCCCTTTATTGACTGGACCACCACATACCGGTTCACGTCTCATACATTAGTTTTTTAACTACTTGTAGTCTAACACGTGATCTATAAAAGCCACTCATTAATATGGTTATAAACGAACCGAACGAACACGAACGAGACATGTTTGTTTTCGTTTGTTAAGCTTTTACCGAAAAATCGAACGAACACGAACACCTAGTCGAACAAGATTTCATGTTTGTGTTTATTTGTTAACACAATTACTTTGTTCGTGTTTTTTTGTGTTTGTTTGGTAAATGTTTATTTTTTACTGACAAACAAACAAAAAACCAAACAAACAAATGAACCAAACCGAACGTAGTCACTAATAAACCAAACGAACCAAACAAACAAAATGAACATGAATCAACCGAACCAATCAAATCAAAGGAACATAAGTGATCCAAACAAACAAACACATATATTATAAAACAAAGTATTAAGAGCTCATCCATACAAAAATCATCATGAAAAAGGCAAAAACTATGAGTTTCCATTTAAACTAGTCTTCAAAATACTGAAAAGGCAGGTGGAGGCGGCGAAGTTAATATAGACATGTGGAGCTACGAAGGCGAGTGAAAGATCTAAATTAGAGATATGTACTCTGGATATCGTATGCGATGGACATTGGATATTATGAAAAGATATATTAAAAGTATTAATTATAACAAACAAACACAAACGAACGTTCACGAACAGACTTATTGAATGTTCACGAACACAAACGAACGAACAAGGGTTATGTTCGTGTTTGTTTGTTAAGCTAAACGAACAAAAAAAATTGTTCATATTTGTTAATTTGGTAAACGAACAAACCCAAACAAACTTCCACCTTAACGTTTCATAAATATTTCGCTGGAATTTCGTTTAGTTTAAGGGGTTACTTGTTATCATAAAAAAATATTAATAGTAGGTTAACGGGTAGAGCCCACGAAAAAGGCAATACAACCGTTGGCCACAGCTGTAGCCTGTTGGGCAACCCCACTCAAACAACCTGTCA
Organism: Deinandra increscens subsp. villosa; assembly: GCA_039602395.1. Classification (NCBI taxonomy): domain Eukaryota; kingdom Viridiplantae; phylum Streptophyta; class Magnoliopsida; order Asterales; family Asteraceae; genus Deinandra; species Deinandra increscens. The sequence goes on along the minus strand of JBCNJP010000023.1, from coordinate 92,628,843 downwards.
ACTCTCGGGCAGCTCGGTCACCCCGGTCAGCCCACACCTGTAAACTCTTCCCACCCCTATATCAATCCCCAAACACCACATTCCTAAATCACAAACTCCACAATCTCACCCAAATTCTTCATTAATTTTATTCAAAATAACAGAAATGGAATCCATGAAGACGAAGCTTTTCGCCGCCGTGGTTGTTATGTTGATCGCCGTCGGTAATGTGGCAGCTCAAGAAGCTCCGGCCGCCGCACCTGGTCCGGCCTCCGCCGCCGCCGGATTCTTCGTCCCTACAGCTGTCGCTTCTATCGCCGCTCTTTCGTTCGGATTCTTATTCTAAACCGGGTTTGGTTTGTTTTCTGTTGAGTTGTTCTGTTTCCGGTCACCGGTGGCCGGTCATATTGTTCCTCTTTTTTTAATGTAAATTCATTCTTTGTTCGGTGTTCATATTCATAATTTTGTAAAATTAATTTTGTGGCTGTTTCAAATTTAATTTTAATTATAAATTTATAATCCATCAATTATTTACATCCATTATAATTTATATGAGTTTGAAGTTTTTTAATTTTAAATTTACTCGACTCGATTTTTTCCAAGTGGTTTTTAATTATAAATTTATGGGGCCTTAACCACTACACATAGCCTAAGGCTAGTTGTAAGGATAACCCCCTTGAGGGGGTTATGCAACACGTGACGCCATGTCACCATGGGGGCTATGGGAATATAGGATGTAGTGGATAACCCCTCATAACCCCCACTTAATCATTATCTCATCATTTTTTAATTAAAATATTTCGTTTAACATAAAATTTATTACAAACTTAAATAAAAAAAACATTATATTATTTGAAAATAATAAAACTACTCATCGTTATCGTCTTGCATGTCATCATACGCTTCGTCGCTATCGTCATCGTCATCTTCGTCGTCATCACTTTTGTTGTTGTCGTCGTTGTTTACGGGGGGCACGTTCACTGGTACGGAATCAATGAAATATGGATTAATTGTAACTTCTATCAGCATCGTCGACCATTCAAAATCACCTGAGAGCGCAACCGCATGCAATTGAAACGAAACGAACAGCACCATCGTCGCTGTGGCGACAAAACAACAACAAAACTCTAACGAATTTAAAAACCTTAACGGCAAAACCAATAAAAACAAATAAGTTAAAAAACGTGACCGGTAATTACCAAAGTTAAAAAACAAATTATTATATGTGAGGCGAACATATATATATGATAATTGTAATTATGTGTAGAGCCCACGAAAAAGGCAATACAACCGTTGGCCACAGCTGTTGGTTAACCCCACTCAAACAACCTGTCTACTCTCGGGCAGCTCGGTCACCCCGGTCAGCCCACACATGTAAACTCTACCCACCCCTATTTATTAACCCCAAACACCACATCCCCAAATCACAACTCCACAATCTCACCCAAATTCATTCAAATTCTTCACTTTTTTCATTCTAAATCACAGCAAGAAATGGAATCCATGAAGATGAAGCTCTTCTCCGCCGTGGTTGTTATGTTGATCGCCGTCGGTAATGTGGCAGCTCAAGAAGCTCCGGCCGCCGCACCTGGTCCGGCCTCCTCCGCCGCCGGATTCTTCGTCCCTACGGCAGTCGCTTCTATCGCCGCTCTTTCGTTCGGATTCTTATTCTAAATTAATTTTAGTTTGTTTTCTGTTGAGTTGTTCTGTTTCCGGTCACCGGTGACCGGATCATATTGTTCTATTTTTTTTTAATGTAAATTCATTCTTTGTTCGGTGTTCATATTCATAATTTTGTAAAATTAATTTTGTGGCTGTTGCAAATTTAATTTTAATTATAATCCATCAATTATTTACATCCATTATAATTTATATGAGTTTGAAGTTTTTTAATTTTAAATTTACTCGACTCGATGTTTTCCAAGTGGTTTTTGTTTGCAAGCATTGTGGTGTTGATCATCGTAAATTCACATAAAGTAAAAGAATCATGATCACCTCTTAAATTTACTCTATTAACCTACACTTCTAAAATTAGAAATAAAGAAGTGAGTCATTAGATAATTTTTTTTTTTTTTTTATGACGCATTTTAAGAATAACTAGTCGCCCCAAGAATCAAACCTTAATGACAAACCACGGGTTTGATTAAAAGTTGTATGACCAAAATAAAATAATCTAAAATTGTGTTTAGAAAATTTTGTGACTAAAAGAATGTAACTTAATAT
>JBCNJP010000023.1:92345097-92626141 GCA_039602395.1 Deinandra increscens subsp. villosa | reverse complement strand
CCAAGAATCAAACCTTAATGACAAACCACGGGTTTGATTAAAAGTTTCTATGACCAAAATAAAATAATCTAAAATTGTGTTTAGAAAATTTTGTGACTAAAATAATGTAACTTAATATTTTTGCTATTAAGAGAAAATAAATTAAACTTTTAAGGACAAAATAAAATAACTTAAAACTTTTACCAGAATAAAATAAATTATAAATGAGGAAAACAAAAGTACTAAAAAAATTTAATTCTTTTTATCATTATATTTTAGATATATATACATACATAATTTTTTTTTTAGAATTTTAGTTAAACTACACAATTATAAGACTCAGGTTAATTATAATTTTATTTATGAATTTGTTAACTTTTATCCTCTACTAAAGATGAGTATCGGTTGCGAGTCGGAGCAAGCCGATTCGAAACTGAAGCGGAGAATTATGAAAAGTAAGAACCGGAACCTGACCAAGTTAGATATTCACGGGTTTGGACAGAACGGTGATTGTTGGTATGATTTTTACGGGTATTCTAGACCGAACCGCGAATCATATTTGGTCATATATTGTGGTCCATTTTGTTTAACGGCAAATTTGGATCACTGACGGGGACATTACACCACCCACCCGATCATCTCCAATCTTCATCAGGAGGAAACTCACAACTAGTGAGAAAACTCCTGGCCCAACTTGTAACCCCATTTTATTCTTTTGTTACAAGTGGGCTTTGTGGTCCATTTGGTTCGTTTAATACTTTGTTAAACATTATTACATATAACAAATAAGAATAATCAAATTACAGTAAAGTAGCAGGTAAACGGGCAACAAGCTGCGCCGCAAGCCTCTTTTGGATAGCAAAACCGATCCTACTAAAGACAAAACTATGATTTTTACAGGTCGAGCAATTGCTGTGCACGACCTGCTGAACTCTATTAAATAAACCTATTGCCTCGGGGGCTAGGGACCCAAATGTATCAAACGCGAACGAGATAAACGCATGTTGATTCTCTGAACAAGCATTCTCGTGTTTAGCGACTTTACCTGATTTTGGCTTCAACACAGCTTGGCCAACAACGAACCCATTGTCCCTAACCCTAACAAGAGGGACACTCCTGTAAGGTCCACACACGCTGCATAGTATTAATTTTTTTCTTGTTCCTATGAAATTTTTTTATATATACTTAATCTGGCCCCTCATATACCGATTTCTACTCCCCCTAAACTTTTGTTGAAGCTCCGTCACTGTCTCCAATGAGACTTGAACCCAGCATCTCAAAGTAGATGGTCATTCACCTTTATCATTAGGCTAAGTTAGTGGTTGTGCGAAACACATTCTGACTGTCATGTTTTTTTTTTGCAAGTATCACGTGGACCTTGGTGGCGTAATGGTGCAAAATGCCGAAGATATTTCTCTTTCTCTTTAGAAGATTGGTTGCATCTTCACAGATCTATGATGTGAAAGGGAGTTCAAGGAAGAAGCTATCATTTTTAGTGGTTGTTAGGTGCTTTGGCGGGTTCGTAATGACCCCCTTCTCAAAGACAAGGGGCCGGAGATTAATTTTATCATCAAGGAGATTAAAAGTTAATTTGAAAAAAAATACTAAATAATAAACTATGATTCATATACATTTTATAAAATGTAACATCTATAAAAAATTTATGAGAGTAGAATACTTCCTTTAAATCTCTCAGATTCTTTGAACAGGAGTCATGAGATCATATACCATCGCAATTCGAACAGAAACATCTCACTCAAGGATATGAGAATTTGTGACATGAATATGATGAGGAATAAGAATGAGTGATTAGAAAAAAAAAAATTACATCTTTTTGGGACAATTTCTAACGTTTTTTTTTTTTTTTGTGTGTTTGATATAACATACAAGTAAATTTACACAAGACATTTTTACCTTCAATTTGTAACATTATTCTGTTTGCTGTAATATTATACATACATATATTTATAAGCATATATGTTTCATGATCCTCTTTAATCACTCAAAATGAAAAATCATAGGCCATGTATTTATAAAAGCATTCAAAGCTAAGTTATATGCCAAAGAAAACAAATCCGTACGGTCACCATTTGATTGTAACTAACTAGAGGTAACCCGTTTTTACCTCTTGCCCACACACAATTTATTTATCTTTCATTCATTTCTACATCTTACATTTTCCTAAATTAATCATTTTATATTAAATTGTTTCTTCTTCTCCCAAATGCACTCTAACAAGTTTTATTCGTAGGTAATAGGATCAAAGAAGAAAGGAATATGAGAGAGATCGTAAGCATTCATATCGGTCAGGCCGGAATCCAGGTCGGGAATTCTTGTTGGGAGCTTTATTGTCTTGAACATGACATTCAACCCGATGGGTTCATGGTTGGGTATGTATATACATTTACTTTTACATATATGTGATTTTGAAAAAATAGGTGTTCTGAAATAAAAACGTTTCAAAAGTTAAGAATTATTCTGATTATATATCTTGTAAGTTTCTTTACAGTGGTGATCAGGGCACGGGGAACGACTCGTTTAATACATTTTTTAGTGAGACCGGTTCAGGTAAAAACGTTCCAAGGGCTGTGTTTGTCGATCTTGAACCAACTGTCGTGGATGAGGTCCGGACCGGAACCTATAGACAACTATTCCACCCTGAACAACTCATTTCAGGCAAAGAAGATGCCGCTAATAACTTTGCTAGGGGACATTACACAGGTAACCAATAAATCTAAGGGCTTTAACATTCCGCTAAGTATGGTTTCAAAAAGGGAACTATATTTACCATTCATTCGTTCACGGATGTGGATTTCTTTAGAATTGGCTCAATTGATGTTGGCTCGGGCTCCTATAAGGAGCTCCGTTTGCCCAGTGAACTACCTATGTGAATCATGGATTTGGTTGTTAGTAGTTAAAAAAAAATATTCTAGTATTCTGTATTGATAAAATATAAATGATATATGAATATAACCTATTTGCAGTGGGCAAAGAAATTCTTGAAGTATGTCTTGATCGAGTCCGAAAGTTAGCAGACAATTGCACCGGTTTGCAAGGCTTTATGGTCTTTAACGCGGTCGGTGGTGGCACCGGTTCGGGCTTAGGTTCATTGCTTTTGGAGCGCCTTTCGGTCGAGTATGGGAAGAAACCAAAACTCGGGTTCTCTATCTTCCCATCTCCACAAGTTTCAACCGCAGTTGTTGAGCCTTATAACAGCGTGTTGTCGACCCACTCCCTTCTCGAACACACCGACGTGGTCGCGCTACTTGACAACGAGGCAATCTACGATATTTGTCGAAAGGCGTTAGACATTGCTAGGCCGAGTTACACCAACTTAAACCGTTTGATCTCTCAAATAATCTCGTCTTTAACGACCTCGTTAAGGTTTGATGGGGCGGTTAACGTTGATATTACCGAGTTCCAAACGAACTTAGTTCCGTACCCTCGTATTCATTTCATGCTGTCGTCATACGCACCTGTGATTTCGGCGGTTCGAGCTCATCATGAACAGAACTCGGTGTCGGAGATCACGACTGCGGTGTTTGAGCCGTCGAACATGATGGCTAAATGTGACCCGAGACAGGGGAAGTACATGGCTTGTTGCTTGATGTATCGAGGTGAGGTGATCCCGAAAGATGTTAACACTGCTATCGGTTCGATCAAGACTAAACGTACAGTTCAGTTTGTTGACTGGTAGGATCTTCTTTCTTCTAATAATGTAGCACTCCTTTTTTTCTTTTATAAAAACTAACGTTTTGTTACGCATTGGCGAGTTACACAGGTGTCCTACGGGTTTCAAGTGCGGAATCAACTACCAGGCACCGTCGGTGGTCCCCGGTGGCGATCTGGCAAAGACGAGGCGTGCTGTGTGCATGATAAGTAACAATACCGCTGTGGGAGAAGTTTTCAACAGAATTGACCATAAGTTTGACCTGATGTATGCAAAACGAGCGTTTGTGCATTGGTATGTCGGTGAAGGGATGGAAGAGGGGGAGTTCTCGGAAGCGCGTGAAGATCTTGCTGCGCTCGAGAAAGACTACCAGGAGGTCGCGCAAGATGCCCCGGAGGAAGAGGAACAAGAAGAAGAGTAATAAGATAACCAATGTTTGGTCATTAAACTGTTGAGGTAAAACTACTTTATAAACCATGTTTACCAACCAAATATGTATTTGATTTCGTGTTTTGAGAAAACAAAGATATGAGTTGTTATGTGTTCTAAGTGCAGAGGATAAGATTTTCATTCGGGTCAAAAAATGACTGAGTAATTTAAACTAACATATAGTATCTGATTGAAACATAAGGAAAAGATCAACAGAATGGACCACAAAAATACGGAAAATCTAACTTGAGATCCATGAAAAAACACTTATTCTCATAATTGAGATCAGAAATAAAACTACAAGAAACAAAAAATACCGTAACAGTTGCTCAACGATTAGCCTTGGCAACTCTCTCGATCTCGTCCTTCTTCTTAATTGCATAGCTGCATCAAGAACAAAACGATCATAACATAACATGAGGACAACTTCTAAAAACATCATGAATTCATAAAAAGAAAATATTTTTGAATACTAGAATCTATGAAAAGAATTCTTGTTTCCATGACTTCATGAGTAGATTCGGGTGTGTTTTTACTCTGGCGGGTCAGATAGAACCAATGAAGAAGAAAATAGATAAAACGGGTAAAAAGGACTGTTCGATAACACATGGCCAAACCAGCAGGTTTCCAATCCAACCAGTCAGTTTGGGGTTCTGAAAACATTGATTAAATGACGCAAATATACCAATTTCAACCCGTTGACCCACACAAACTGCCCATTATAAAACATTAAAATGAAACCAAGAGTGGTCTGTACCTGTTTGAAGAGCCCTTGGCAGCATTGATCAACTCATCAGCAAGGCACTCAGCAATAGTCTTAACATTTCTAAATGCACTTTCACGGGCCCCGGTGGTAAGAAGATAGATAGCCTGATTAACACGTCTTAGAGGAGAAATATCAACAGCTTGACGCCTGACAACACCAGCAGAACCAATCCTGGTTGCATCTTCTCTTGGTCCACTTCAAGATCGCAGAAAACATAATTACTAACCATCAATCATAATCCAAACAACATAACGATGACTAATTGTATACCTGTTGATGACGGCATCAACGATGATTTGGATGGGATTAGCATCGGTCAACAAGTGGATGATCTCCATAGCATGCTTGACGATACGAACAGCCATCAGTTTCTTACCATTGTTTCTCCCGTGCATCATGAGAGAGTTGGTTAATCGCTCAACAATAGGGCATTGTGCCTTCCTGAATCGTTTGGCTTGGTACCTTCCAGCTGTATGAGGCATGTATATCGGGTGCTTTGAAGCAGTGGCAGTGATGTAGTCCTCAACAGAAAGATCAGAAACCTGCTCAATAATACAGAATTTTATCACTTGCAATGTTAAAACCATGTAAAATATGAAAATTCAAGAGCTCAGGTTAATCAATTGCAAAAAAGATTGATTGCCTTCAGATTTTTGCTTCATGTTGTTACCACAGTTGTCAAAGGCAGCGCCCAAGCTATACAAGACGCAAGAAAACCGTCTTGTGGCAAGTTTATGCAAATTCTAGCCAAACAGGTCGGAAACATCCAAAAATGTCCTAGCATGCTAGAACCAACCTAAACTAGCCCCTAAAGAAGCCAAATAAAAATCTAAATCCTCTAAAAATGGTATGCTTTTGCTACGTGACTTGCTTATCTCCGGGCCCTTGCTTTTTAATCGTCTAAGCCCAAAGATCACCTTTTGTGCGTTAAGCCTTTGACAACTAATCGTCAAATATTGTTATTACTACGTTGATTCTGCTAATGTTTACGCTGATTAAAACTGCACTAATCATTATAATTACATCCAAGTAAGCACACAGATCATCCCGATCTAAGATATATTTCAGAAATAACAAACTTATGATACAAAACGAATCAACATAGTCAAATTTGAGGTAAAAAACCAAGGAAATTTAGAATTTCTTTTCGATTACTCTTCGCACATATTTTCAACAAACTAGCTATAGCAATCGGTGAGTTAGTATATGAATAAAACGAATATAAATCCAGCTACAAAACAAATTACATTACTAGATGCAGGCAATGATGAATGTAACAACAGATTGTATATGAAGTTATCCATTCGAAATGATGAAATCAATCAACTATCCACAAAATAAACTTTATAATATTAAGAGTTGGATAGAAGCTGCACTAATCACTATAGTCACATCCAAGCAAGCACAAAGATCCTCCGGATCTAACATGATTATCAGAAATAAGCAACTTATGATACAAAACAAATCGGTGAGTTAGTAAATTAATGAAAATTAGAATTTCTTTCAGTTATTCTTCGCACAAATTTTCAACAAAATGGATATAGCAATCGGTGAGTTAGTAAATCAATGAAACGAACATAAATCCAGCTACAAAACAAACTAGATTACTAGATGCAGCCAATGATGAATGTAACAACAGATCGCATAAGCTGTTATCCATTCGAAATGATGAAATTAATCAACTATCCAGTGAAGAATCAATCAGATGCGTGTAAATTGAAAACGTTTAATCCAATACAATCGATGAATAGTGTTACCTGAACGTCTTCATAGGTCCACTTGTTAAAAAGCAAAACATCGCTGCGAGTCTTTCCGTCTTCGACAACAGGTGCGACCTCCATTGCTTACAGTTCTTAATCAAACTGTCAAAAAAGAAAAAAAGCAATTCGCGATTATCATATCTAATTATCATGAACATCAGAAATGTTATAACTAAATTCAACGAGTTTAACAAACTCCAGATGAAAAATTCTCAGGAAAACATAGATTGAATAGTAGCTTAAAATAAGCAAGCAAACCTCGAAGCGAAAGTTCGTGAATCGTGAGCAGAGCTGCTGGTTCTCAGTCAACTGTTAAGAAAGAAGAGGAGGAAGAGGGTGATAAAACCCTAATTGCTTTCATATCGTATAGAACCAGGGGCAAGGGCTTGGGTATTGGGCTTAGCTAATAGGCCCAATTCGTGGCCCACGTTTGGAAATGAACAAACCGAAATAACTAAGGGGGCGCCGGGGCGGTATGGTGTTCGGTTCCACCATCGGTTTTAAAGGCTTAAGCGGTTTATTCGGTTAACCACCCCCACTGATTCGGCGTCCTCTCATTCGGTGAAACCGACTCTAGTTGAATCTGGTTTGGTTTGAAACTGATTTTGAAAAGAAGAAAACTTTGATAGAAAGTCATCTAAATGAGATTGGAATCGAATTCACAGTATTATATAACTAGTTTTTCTCAAACTAATAATTTCACTCCAGGTTTAAAACCGAGCTTGTTATGTATATTCTCTAACCCGTATAAAACAGACGGTTTGTAACATATTGAGATATGTTTCGCTCAAACCAATTTCACTATGGGTTTTAATTATAGGAATTTTGAGTTTCGATTGTATGCCAATATGATACTAAAAGATATTAACAAGATTGTATAAATGCTCTGCGGTAGCTCGGCTGTCGACTGAGGTTAAATGATTAATCGGCAATTAATCGTCCTTGACATGATTAATCGGCGATTGATCGGTAATCGGTTAAAGACCGCTAAACGATTGATCGGTGATTAATCGGAGGCTTGGCGTGATTTTTACAATCATGGATATTACTGAACAACTTTTTATTTTATTTTAAATGACATGTAGTTGATGATGTTATAAAAAGAAGATGGAAGCGTAAGAGGGTGTTTGGGGTTTCTTTTTTAAACTCAAAATAGTTTTCCGGCAAAAGTGGTTATTAACTTATTGTTTTTTCAATGGTAGTTTTTTAAAGAGTGTTTGTTTAGCTTTTATGTTGACAAAAGACTTAAAGACAATAAGTCAATAAGTTATCTATAAAAAAAGATTAGGTCAGGTGAGTATAAGGTTAAATGAGAACATTAACATCACGCATTCTAGTTGTTCAATTTCGTTAATTTGGTATTAAAGGTGTTATCGAATTCATTTATTGCATCAAATAATTTCATAATTGTATGGCTATGTGAAGTTAGAGGGTGAATATGCAAATATGAAGTTTGCCTCTTAAATAACTTAAACATAAATCTGAAGGGACTAATGTTGTAATTATGATAAAATCACTTAAACGGAAACTGGGTCTGATGCATATGAACTCCAGACCCATCGCGATATTCTCCCTTCAAACCCTAGAAATCGGACCTAGCAATCAAGAGGCTATAAGCTGCGATTTTTGGTGCTGATACACGAGATTAGAAGCTCTATTGATTGCTAAACCCTTGAAGATTGTCAAGTAAGTATTCATAAGTTATTTGCATGATTATACTCGAAATTTTTAGAATGATATAGAGGAATTGAGGCTGAGTTTGATGATAATGATGTTAGGATCATGATATGTACATCCTTTAGCTTGTAAATTAGACTTACGAACCAAGCTTTGGCATGCTAAGCCCTAAGTGTCGATTTTATGCATTTCGGGTTTGGGGTTTTTGAATTTAGAATGTTAATTGCTGAAATTGTGTGATGATGGTGATGCTATGAGCTAATTGATGTTTGGAAATGTGAAAAATGTCTATGAGATCATGTTATGCCAGTTATGGGAATAGAACCTAAATAAAATTTGGTTGAAATATGTTCATGTGTTTTGTGCATGCTAGGTGTTCGACGAAATGCCTAGATGAACCTTGATTGATGAATTGGATTTAATTGATGCTCAATGTAAGGTTTGTTGTTGTTGTTAAACGATTCAAGTGCCAATTATATGAGAATGTCAAATAGGAAAGCATGATATATGATATTAATGCTTATGTGAGCCAAGGCTCACTATTATGTAAAAACTTAGTCATGTATGTATCATGAATTGATTTAATTGACGAAAATGTGGTATGAACTTAACAAGGACTGAGTCCTCATTAGGAAATCAAGGAGACTATTCAAGTTCTAATCAAGGAGGAAGTGAAGCTAGAAATAGAGGTAACATTATTATGTTATACATGTAGATATGGAAAATCGTCATGATTGCTTGATTAGTCAATGAGGCTTAAAAGAATTTGAACTAGATGTGAAATGACTTAATGGGTCAAAAACATGGAAGTAGAATTATTTCATAAAAGGTTGGACCCTTGTGGTCAAAATACTGAATTGAATCGGTAAATGATTCTTATTTTGCCAAGAGGTCATAAAAGAATCACAATTGGTACATGGGTGATGAACTACTCGTGGAGTCGTGAAACCTATAAAATGCAGAAAAATGTGGTTCTACCATGAGGATGAAAGTCAGAGATTGAACGCGTATTTAACTTGGATGAACCGTTTAACTTTGTAGGGTATGCAGGGGTGACCAACGTGTGTTTGGATCAGGGTCGTGTTTTTAAATAAAATTTTCAACGATCCCGGTTAATATGTACAAGTGACCCATTGAAATTACACCATTATGATTTAGCCTAATGGTTCTGAATCCTAAGAAATGTTTTGCACGTCTTCATTTTGTCTTTAGAGGTGAACAAATTGGTTAACCGGTTTTGGAATAACCGGTCTAGATAAAAAAACATAACCTTTAAAAATTGATAAAAAACGGTGTTTAAAACCTTAAAACTCTAACAAGTAAAACCAATCTGCCGGTTAACCGAACCAGTTAACCAGTAAAAACTGATTTTTTAGAAAAAGTAAATGTTTTTAATAGGTTAACCGAAAACCGATTTTTTTAACCAGTTAATAACCGTTTCTCCACATAAAATTCTCAATTCGATTTGGAACCTACAGTTTTTACCGCTTTGTAAGTAGTTTATACTTTATCGGTTAAAAAGCGATTCGATTGTCATGTGTTCGATCCTTGCTTTCGCTCTTTGTTATTTTATAAAACCTTTTTTTACTCCTAAAGTAAATAGTCAATAACCCATTTCCCTTTTAAAAGAATACTCCCGTTGTGATCAGTTTTAGCACATATAATAAGTTCATTATTATGAAGCTTTTTGTGCTGATGAATTAGTTCATTTTTGCTTTTTCTGTTTGTAGTTTCATCAATATCCAGAAACATATTAATGTTCAAGTGTGTGTCGGTTTGTATTTTATCTTCAAAGCAATTTATATGTTCAATAGTACAGCTTGAGGTCTAATATGTGACTAAAGCTGAGGTTTGAATAAAATTGTGTGTGTGTGTTTGTGTTTTATCTTCAAAGCAAATTAGATGATCGGTTTCTCTATGTGTAATATTTAGTGATTAGTTTTAGGCTTTAACACATATAAGGCTATCCGTAGTGGATGGAGCCCCTTGTGGGCGTTATGCGCCATGTGTCGTCCACGTCATCAAGAGGGGCTCCATGAAAAAAATGGTGTAGTGGTAACCCTCCATAACGCCCCTCTAATTATTACCTAATTATAATTTTAAAAACACACAAAATAAAACCTCTCCAATTAAAAAAAAGAAAAAAAAAAACAGACCAATCAACATGAAAGGGGGAAGCGCCATGTACATCACGCCCCTCCCGGTTTCACTTAACATGGCGCCCCTTGGGGGTGGTTCTGGGTGCTATAAGGGGCGCTATGTTACCAATTTTGGTACCATAACGCCCCATTACGGATAGCCTAAGCATATAAGTTCATCCTTATGAAGGTTTCTGTGATCATTAATTAATCATTACATTGAAAGTATATATACTCAGTGATTCAAAGTTTTATTAGGTTTAATAGCATTCTTTTTTGCTTTTATTGTTTATGGTTTCATCAGTTTTCAAAAACATTTTCATATTCAACCATGCATGGAAAATCGCTCTTTTAAGATCTTGTCCTTGTGATGGGAATTCTGGCTAAAACTGAAGTTTGAGTAGATCGAGAGTGTGTGCGAGTGTTTTATCTTCAAAGCAAATTAAATGATCAGTTTCTATATAAGTAATATTTAGTGATTTACTTGCTTATCTGTTTATATATTTATATATTTTTTGCAGTGTATTTAAGTATTTTTTGGCACTGCTGTTTCAGGTAAAGCTATTGTAAATGGCAACAGCTACTTATCCACCTCCACCACCATATTACAGGCTGTACAAGGATTATGAACAAGATCCTACCTCTGCTCCAGAACCTCCCCCTCCTATTCAAGGGACTTACCTCCTATACGGCTCCAGTTACACTGTAATATTCTTGATAAGAATATACTCATATTCTTAACATGTTTCCTATTGCATACTATGATTTGATTCCATAGAGTTCTGTTCTGATGGATTTCTTGACACGCTTTCATGCTTGTGTTGCTGAATTAAGTCTTTCATGAACACTTACATATACATTGACTTCTTGAAAACATGTTGCGCGTTCTCATAAACTTTTTTATTTCTGTAACCATGTTTGATATGATTCGTTTTATCTTGTCAATGCCACAATTATTATGAAGTGTTACTGCCCCATTTTCCTGCTCATTTTTCAACTCCTTCATGCGCGTTAACCCGTCATTTGCTAATTTATATTTAATCTTGTAGACTGATGATGTATTACCGAGTTTGGAAGATCAGGGTGTTCGTCAATTGTACCCAAAAGGCCCAAATGTTGGTATGTTATCTTTTCATTTTCTTTTAACCATCTTTTTTTAACAGTAATTCCTAGGTTTTGTAGGATAAATAATTAAATACACCATACCTCTTTCTTACGAGATTTGAACGCCAACCTTTTGGTTGTGGAGTACTGGGGATACACCTTAGCCACCAGGATGTCCCATTGAGGACTCGTGTACCATCTATATATGCAAAATTAGCAAAAATTTTAACAATCTAGCAGAATGTTAAACTCTCTCCAAAACTACATGATGTTTGTCACTTAGGCACTTTGGTTTAAACAAGTGCGAGGCTTTTCAAGGTTTTTATGTGCTGAAAGCCAAGGCACTAGACGTGAGGCGAGAGCTTCACAAACACGAGGTGTTGCCTTTATGTACAACCCAAAACTGCATTTGGCTCATCTGTTTTACTTGGTAGCCGTTTTATCAAGTAAACGGTCCTTAATCTCTTCATCTCTTTGGTAGTTTTTACATATCACCCTTCTACATACTCCAATTTTGACCCGGATGCGCATGAGGCGCTGCCTCAAGGCCCCGAGGCACTTTTCTGATCGCCTAAGGCGTTCTTTTTTTAAACATGTAAGGTCGCACTCATAGAATTAGACACATGCTAAGGTCACACACATATTTTGACCGAGCTGCTGTTTAATAGAGCCCGTCACGTATCCAAATATATCAGCATTTTTTAATATTTAGCAGAATGTTAAATTCCCATTAAAAATTGCATGATATTTGTCACTTAGACGAATGCTAAGAACACCCTCATATTATCCAGATTTCAAGAAGGAATTAAGGTCACTAAACAGGGAACTGCAACTGCATATTTTAGAGCTAGCTGATATTTTAATAGAGCGACCTTCACAATATGCGAGGAGAGTGGAAGATATTTCTCTTATATTCAAAAATTTGCATCACCTTCTCAACTCGTTACGTCCACATCAGGTATATAACTCTCTCAATACTTATGATTTTTGTAGATGTAGTTACCTAACCCAAAATAAAACCTTTTTCAGGCTAGAGCAACACTCATTCACATACTTGAACTTCAGATACAGAGAAGAAAGCAAGCTGTGGAGGACATCAAAAGGTACATGTTGTTCATTGTATCTTACAAGTCATAATTTCGACCCATTTACTTACGAATGGGTCAATTGGGTTGTTTTCTATCTCAAATGGATCAAATGGCTGAAATAAAAGTATAGCCAAAAGGAGAATGGGCCAAATTGGCTGAAAGTCACAGGGTTCTTTTTTTCTTTTTTTAAAGCTTTGAACTTGTTAAACTGTTTTAGTTGAATATTTAAATTATTAGTGTAATAATGTTGTTTTTGTAAGGAATAATGTATATAGAGACCACCCAACTATTCAACCTTTTTCTTTATGGCTACCATATTATTGAAACTACTTTATAGACCACCCTAGTTTGTACTTGTACCTAGTTTTGTTATGGTCCAACCATGAACATGTTGAATGACAAAAATGGTCTTAATTTTATGACCGACGATTGTGCTTTTGCTTTACAGAATAGAAATGGTACCAAGGTTATTTTTGCCTTTTCACAACTAAAGCATTTTCATCATCCAGCATGTTGTTGGCCAGAATCGGTATTCAAACACATATTCGAATGGGTTTAAACTAAAAGTTCCAAACAAATGGATGGCTTTATAAAAAGCGTTGAAAAGTTGGGTGGTCACTACATGCAGTACCCTTTTTTTTATTAAGAGTTAGACATTACTTGTATGTATAGAATAATTTTAAAATGGCTAGAAAGTGTTTGTGGGGGCAACCCTCATTGTATGTTATTGTATACAACCCACAACCTCATTTTGAAAGTTTTTTAGAGCTACATAAATTGAAAATGTTTTATCTTTGCCATTCTTCCTCATCAATTGCATCAATAGCTTCATAAACATTTTCTAGCATTTGTGATTAAGCCTGGCAAAACGGGTGGGTCGGTTTGTATAATGGGTCAAAACAATTTGTTTTAGCAAATTATCAAATTGGTTTGGATCAAAATGGACTTTGAGCAAAATGGGATCCAGCTGGGAGTAAAGTTTAATAAGGTTAAAAAAACCAAATATGAAGGCTTAATTACTCAGAAATTAGTTAAGTGTTTACTGACTTGATGGGTATGTTTGTATAATAGGAGGAGAGAAGAAGCACAAAGACTTCTCAGAAATTAGTTAAGTGTTTACTGACTTGATGGGTATGTTTGTATAATAGGAGGAGAGAAGAAGCACAAAGACTTCTCAAAGAGGCCCTTGGTACACTGGAGGGACAGTAGACATACAATTGTGGCGATTATTCAGACATGAACCGGACCTAACGAACCAACTGGTCGAGTCGATAAGTTGTTTGCATTCGGTTTCTTTCAACATTTATGTGTCAAATTATGGGTTTCGAGTAATTAGTCTTTCAACATTTATGTGTCAAATTATGGGTTTCGAGTAATTAGTTTGGGTGAACCGTTAAATACCTAACAATTTGGGTGAACCGTTAAATACCTAACAATTAAGAGCACTCGCATCCTATCTGGTAAAATTGACCTTTATAATTTAGGAAAAACATACAAAAACCTCTAAATTACTCTTTTCTTTTTCTTCATCTTTGATCATACATTATTTTAGGATGTATCAATAATCTTATCTCTAAGCAAGATGTTAGAATAATGAGATGCACCCATTTTGAGGAAACATACGTACTCCGAGGTTTCTAATTACATTGAACACCACCTTCTTTTATGCAATTAATCGGTTTCTTAGAATAATATTTTCCGTATTACACGCCATGCGAAAGTGACATAACCTTGTCTTGTGTGATAATTTATTTCCTTTTAACACATTGTTTATGATAAGATTCCAAGTTATATTTTCATTGTAGGGTGCCGTTTTTTTACGCGTTTGATGTGGGCGACCTGCTTCACATTGTCGAGGAGTCTCCGTTTGATAGGAAAAAGAAGACGGTGTTCTACGCTATTATCCTTACAACCTGCTGGGTGGTTTGGAAGAGCCGTAATGGAGTGGTGTTCGAAAAGAAAAAACCAAGTGTTCTGAGCATGGTGAACGAGATTAAATGCCTTAGCTTCTTATGGGTCAAGAATAGGGGTAAATGGGGAGATTTGAAGTGGGAAGAGTGGGTCTCTTTTAACATGTAATCGTTGTTTTTTTCTTTTGTTTGTTCTTTCCCGCTTGGCTTCTTGCTGAGTTTTGGGCCCTTGGTTATTGGAAGTGCTGTTCAAAAAAAAAAAAAAAAAGTTATATTTTCATAATTTCGTTTATGATTTAATTATACTTTTTGTTAAATAATTGAGTCGTCAATTCGTTGTGCCCACCTTATCTGATATTCGTATTTTGGTACATTTATTGGATAAAAAATTCAGTGGATATAAACATTAGATGGCCTTTAGAATCATGTGACATTTTCTAGAAGGTTAGAGTGACTTTTTAAAGTAGAAAACTCTATTTCTAAACGTCAAATACACTTTAATACCGTAAGACTACAAACCCCTTGTACTAATGATACAAACAATCAAGTATAGGTGGCATGTCACTTCAGATCGATACGTTAAAGTCGTGTTGTTAAAGACGTCAACAGTCAATTATAGGTGGCATGTCACTCACGATCGGTATGGTTAAGGTCCGGTAAATGTCATGTGCCTGCATTAACGATATGTACGATGAAAAAAAAGTCAACATCGTCTATCTTTAAACTTTTGCATTTAAATTATATTAAACCGTGTTTCATTAATTGTCATTAATAAAAACACTTACGAAGAAAAATGTCAACATCATCATTCCACTCCTTCGTTAATTCTTAAAAAAAATCAAATCGTTAGCGTGTTTAGCGACAAAAGCTTGTTTCAAACTGTTATTTGTAAGGAATGATCCGTCACGGTTTAGGATTTAGGATTGATTCCTAAAAACAAATCCGGTTTAATCCAAATTAGGGAATTATTCTTAATACAAAAACAGAATCCCTAACAAACATTTACATATGACAAATAACATCATAAGAAACTTAACCAATTTTATCCAAACTCCATTGATTGGTCCGTCTAATCAATGACAAAAATACAAAAAGTTAGCATCCATCAAACGCTCCGTCATCTATTTACAAAAAAAAGTAAAAAAATAATAGGTAACAATAATTGAACAATCACAGACTTCTTTACATAAACAAGTTTATATATTTATAAATACAACGTTACAAAATTTACATAATATTGTGTATGATTTTCAAAGTTATATAAATACACACAACATTTTTTTTTTTCAGAGCTGATAATATATATATTAAAAAAAAGCTAATATATATATTCATAAAAAAAAACAAAAAAAAAAACTCAGATTTCGACAAGGCAACCGGATTGCACAAACCCGGAAAACTCATTGGGAATGTCGATCTTTGTGGATTTACCATTTGGCCCTTGGCCGGTTTTTTCCACGACATAAACCGTTAGTGGTGCACCTTGGTGAGCCGAACCGGTGACCAAAACCCGGTCCACAAGGTCAACCCCACACGTCCCTATTTGTACTGCGGGCTCGTACGCATCCCAAGAAGTGAAATTACCGTTTTGCCCAACTGCCACCGACGACCTCGGACACCGACTCACTCCCCACGCCCCCTCCACGCGCCGCCACGTCCCGGCGGCGATATCGTAAACCTCCGCGCTATCCTTAAACCGCCCCTGGCTGTCCGTGTCGTACCCGGATACGACCCAAAACTCCGACCCGATTACCAACCCCTCACACTCGTCTCGCTCCTCGCTCATCCGGGTCAACTCGGTCCACTCGTCGGATTTAATATCGTACACCCACGCGCTTTTAAGCGCGTTTTTACTCTCGTCGTGGCCACCGGCCACGTAGACTTTCCCGTCACGTGCGCCGGTGGCGAAAAACGAGCGAGTCGCGGGCATCGCGACTCGCTGTGTCCATCTACGAGTCGTGAACTCGTAGACGGACACATCACGTAACGGTTCCCAGTTAGTTGGGTTCCAACCGCCCATCACCACGAGCTTCCCTTCCGAACTTGCCACCTGGCAAAACAACGGTAACCCGTCTGGATATTTCGGAACCGGGTCGATTAAGTCCCACTTTTCCGTAACCGGGTCGAAAACGGATAACCCGTATTTCGGCTGTTTTTCCGGTTTAGAACCCGACCCACCCGGTTCAGTTTGAACCGGAAGCGATTGGACGAAACAAGCTAGCGTACGGGTGAACCCGGTTCTTTTCCGGTGGTAGTAAAACTCGCCGTCGTGTAACAGGCGGCGCCACCGCCGGCAGACGTCGGAGGCGACGGCGTGGGCTTCGTAGTGCAAACGGGTCAGGCATTCGAGTGCGATTTCGTCGGGTAGACCCGGGATTAACTCGGTGAGTTGAGATTCGGGGTCCATTTTGGAGAATTGTGTTTGAATTTTAGGATTTTCAGGAGAAATTTTGGTTGATTCGAGAAAGGGGGAAAAAGGTTCACGAAGAAAGGGGAGTGATGAATTTGGGTATTTATAAGGAGGAGTTAATACCAAGGGGCATTTGTCCCAATGGTATGGGGATGAAGGTTAGAGCTTGGGGACCTTGAGGTCTCTAAGTTCAAACCTGACTCAAGGGGGTTTTTCTCAAGTGGTGAGTTTCCTCCTTGATGGTGTTCCTGGGCGAGCCAAGCCTGGAGTGTCAAAATCAGTATGGACGGTTGCAATCCCGTCTCAGGAAGGCTCACTTGGGTATTGGAGATTTGGGGAGTAGTTCCAAACGCCGTTAAAAAAAAAATAAGGAGGAGTTAATAATCAGATAAGGATGATTGTCACATGGTATCTTGAGGTCCACTGGTTAGATGATGACACGTGGTGTGTGCAGATTGATCTTTATTGATGACGAATTTAAATTTCGAATCGAATAGCAAATATTAAATGTTCATCACTTCATCTTGGCAAATGTTAATGCTATAAAGTAAGTGTAGGGTGTATAGATGTTTTTTAACAGCAAATTTAGATTATTGACGGGGATATGACATCACTCACTCAATTATCTTTAATTCTTATTAGGAGAAAATTCAATATTGGTGAGAAAAATCTCTGGTCTAATTTGTAATCTCATTTTTATTCTTTTGTTATAAATGAGACTTAAACCCAAGATCAAATGGTAAAGTGTCTACACCCTTTGTCACTAGGCTAAGCTAGTGGTTGTAGGTGTGTATGGACTTATTTGAAATTCAAAAATCGTTTAAAGTTTTTCCGTTTTCTTTTAACTTTTGATAGTCCGGTCTGTAAGGCCCCAATCCGCTTAACGTGTAAAACTAGGCCTTTGAAAAATAAAGTTAGAAAAATCCGAATGTTTACTTATAAAACCATCCATCAGGTTTAGCAAAATTACACGTCATTATCATATTTAACCCATCTGGCTTATCAGTGTATAACTACATTACATTCGAGTTAGACAAAACACAACATTATTCCCAAAAGACATGGTGTTTGGTTCCAAAATTCCCGGATTCGATCTTGACCCGCCAAGTAATGTATACTTGCCAATAACACTAGTAACATGTTAGTACTAGTGACACACAACAGCTACCATAACAATACATCAGACAGAAACGAAAAACAAATGCAAATTCCGAAACAGCTACTCCAAGCGTATCGCCTGGAGCTTACATAAGCCGCTGTTCCCACCCCTTGATGAGTTCATGGTCATATGGCTCATAACCTTTATCCAACCTTCCACATTCACTCACTATGCAATTTGATATGATTTGCCATCATTTTATATATAACCACTAACATTCACCCAGCCATTCGCTCGTAGGTTTTATGTTGTTATTGTAATGTAATTGGATTAACCATGGATCAATACGTCTTCTAACTTATATAGGTCGGGTCCAGTGGTGCGGGGTAGTGCACATCCGTGTCAATAAGGTTAGGGGATCCAAGGGGGCAACACCCCCTTGGCGGGGGTTCATTGGCAGCGCCCCCGAGAGAGCGGGGTCCAAGAGGCGACAACCCTGTCCAAAGGGCAGAACTCCTGGCTGGGATCACAACTTGGAAGTTTTTTATTTTGACAAAAAGTCATTCACAGAAAATGCATCAGATTTTTATTTCAGCATGAAATGGCATTAATAAAAGTCGAGGACCAATTGTCTAATTTGTTCAAAACCGAATTTGCAGATATCCTAAATAACTACAAATACACTCCTGCAGTTTTACATATGATCATAATCTTATTTTCTGGTTTGGTGTTCATACACGATCAAAACCATTATTGAATTCGAAAAGATCTTCAAATCGTATCCGATTGAAATCTTGATCGAACTCTCGAGATTTTCAGTCTAAAAGTATGTTCATGCTTTCTGGAGTGTCCAGGCAATCGAATTTCTAACATTTTAAAAGTTATAAATTATAAAGAATGATTTGGCTTACGGTTTATATTAAAAACTGATTTTATGAAACTAGTCCGGAGATTGTAAGGTTTGACAATACAGTTTCATTTTTATCTTTTCAAATATTATATGCATAAATGGGTTAGTGAAATCAAAATGCATAGTTTTTGATTGATTGTTTCGGAGAGTTGCCTGTTAATTTTATAATCGGTTTTGGATATTTTCTCGCTTCTAATATTGATGTTCTTACGTAATCCTTTTGCATATCCGTTTTGTTTATGTTGTTTTATAGTAATGTAACTTTTTTATATATCTACATTATCTACGGTAGTACACGTATATTAAATCTAGTTATAAATATTGCACACATAATCATACTCGCAAAATATTAATCACAATCCTCTATTTTACGGTTTATAGACCAAGATTTTAAAAGTTTTGCTAACGTAACTCAATGTATACTATACTTTTAAAGTCGGTCACTCAATTTTTACTAGCCTTTAGTAATATTTTTCATAAATATTTTCTTTTTAACTATTTAAGACAAATAAAATATTTATGAATATTGAGTATGATCTGGTGATTAATTTTCCCTTCAAGTTAACTTAAAATAAAAAAATAATAGTGAAGGAAACATATTTAATAGATAATAACCTGTGTTCATTATTGTTTAATTTACAACAATAACAATCATAACCAGTAAAGTCTCACTAAAGATATAAATATACTCAAAAAAAAAAAACAATAATAAGTGAATAGTAACTAATATTTATTTTTCATCACTCTCAATTCATTTTAAAACTCTCAGTTCATTTAAAAAGAACAACAATGAAAAATATATGAAACTGAAACACGTTAAGAAACTTTAATACTAAAAAATAAATTTATACGACTTTAATTTAACACCTAGAAAACATTGTTACTATCTATAAATAAAGTTGCTCCAAATTATGAACATGTTATCATCGTCATTGAGTGAGGCCGAAACACTTTTCATCAAGGCAATTGAAGCTGAATTACAAACGATGAAACTGAAAGCTATTGGTAAGTCGGAGACGTGTACTAATGGCTCAATGGTACTGGTGATGAGGGGAAGACTTGGGACTGAGAGGTCACAAGTTCGATGCCTGAGCCTGACAGGTTTTCCACCCGGCCTTTAGAGGAGGTGGTTTTCCCTGGGAATTGGCTCAACTGGTATGTAAATAGTCTTAGTTGGACGTTCCAAAAAAAATAGAGAGCTAAATTTACATCGTTAAACACAATAATAATTAAGCAAATAATTTAGCATAAATAATTGTGTAAGCAACATCTTTATGTGGAGAGTCTCTTTTGGGCCTTGGAAGGCTGTCTATCCGTCCCGAGCTTGCTAAAAGGGGGGTAAACGTTGGCTCTCATCTTTACTCATTTTCTTTAAAGATGTTGAAACTGTTGATCACATTCTCACGGGGTGCTCTCTCGTCAATTGTGTTTGGAATTTCATCACTGATTGAGTGAAATCTATGTCAATCTTCACTTTTACTACACCGGACATTATCAACTTCCACAAAAATTGCTCGGGGAGAATTTTTTTTTTTTGGGGGGGGGGGGGGGGGGGGGGTTCGTGGTGGTGGGGGCTAGACCTTTGCTAGTCTAGTCTCTTCCTTAATAAAATTAATTAATGTCACCATTAAAAAATTAGACCTTTATGTGCACGTATTAGTACATAATTAAATATGAAAGTATAGGTTGTCAAAATCTACAATATTAATGGTATAGGAATTAAGTAAATAACTTAGCATAAATAATCGTGTACTAATTAGACCTCTATCTACATATGTGCACGTATTATATATAAAATTATGATAAAATAAGTAAATAATATATTATTTTTTATATAAAAAAATAATTATATATATATATAAATTTAGTTATAATATATAAAAAATATAACTGATCTTGATTGCAAATGATATTAGGTGACTTGACGAAGTCAAAAATAATTATTTGGATCCAACAACTTGAGGGTTGATAAGAGATCAAGTTTAGGAATGAGACTAAAGACCATTGGGAAGTGAATACAAAAGAAAACCTAATGTAAGAGATTGGAGATCTCAAGATCTAGGTTTATTAGGACAACCTAATTGTATGAATTAGATCACTGTGGGGGAGTACCTCATATTTTGAAAGGGAGTTGTACCCTTCCTAGTCTATTCCTATAAAGATCGGTGATATCAAGGAGGTTAAGCATGACACGTGCAATGATTTGTGTAAATCACTAGAACCCAATGCCTCTAATGATTAAAGGTAAATCACTTATGTGAAAGAGAAGTGGGGTCGATTCGAATGAATTGTGGGGTGCACAATTTTTAGAGCTTTCGCAGAACCAGGCTGAGTGTTCCAGGACCATGATTGGACACAACAACGAGGAGATGAATCGGTCAGAGAAATTCTTGTGTAAACGTGTATTGACGTCTTCATGTAAAAACAAAAGTTCAAGGACATTGTGTCTATTAATAACTATGTGAAGACTAAGTATACTTTACAAGGGAAGGTTGTAACATCCCACATTGGTGGGGAGGAGAACTAAGCACTACTTTATAAGGGTGTGGATACCTCCCCCATCAAGACGCGTTTTAAATCCGTGAGGGGCGGATGTCTGAGGGCATGCCGACTGCCAAAGCGGACAATATCTTGGTGCGACGGGCCTGGGCTGTTACAGATGGTATCAGAGCCGGTCGTCGGCCAGTGTGCCAGCGAGGACGCTGGTCCCCTAAGGGGGGAGGATTGTAACATCCCACATTGGTGGGGAGGAGAACTAAGCACTACTTTATAAGGGTGTGGATACCTCCCCCATCAAGACGCGTTTTAAATCCGTGAGGGGCGGATGTCTGAGGGCATGCCGGCTGCCAAAGCGGACAATATCTTGGTGCGACGGGCCTGGGCTGTTACAAAGGTTCAAAGGTTTATACTTACCTATTCTTAGCAAAATTTTTACCATCGAGGTTTCATCGAGAATTTTAGATGTTTTGATCGATCTCCCTTTATGTGAGGGATTGTTTGAAAAATTTGGTGAAAATGAGTTTTTCACTAATTTTGACAATAATTATATATATATATATATATATATATATATATATATTATATGTAGGTTTTGGTTCAACTAAAAAAACCTTTTAGCCTAGGAAGCCTACGATGCAATGAGAGGATGCCATGTGGCATGTATTCATTTTAGTGATTAGGGGCAAATGTGTAATCTACTCAATCCCTCAAATTAAGATAAAATTAAATCCTGCATATTTTATGGGGAGGTTACAATTTTATCTCAACAAACCATTTACGTGCACATGAGAAAGCTAGAGCATTATTCTAAGATCACAATTTACGAAAAAACACACACAGAGGATGAAGTCAATGGTCGATCAAGATTCAGGTCTGTTCATATTGTTTTTTGATCGAAATTTTGTTTTACATCATGATTGCGATAAGTATTCTTCATTAAACATTACTCGATTCTGTATTCTTTTCACATACATGATTGTTTATATCATTGTATGCTAAAATTTGTTTGGGTTATAGGAATTTTTGTATTGTTTGCAATTAATGATCACAGTTAATTTCATTGTGACATGAAAACGGGTTGTGTTTGTTTTGGAATCAATGATAATGTGGCATTATGCTTTGTTCACTGTTACAATATGTAACTGGTTATTATGTCCGGATGATAATTTGTAAAGTTATGGACTGCATTTCATGTTTAACTATCAATTTATATTGTTCAATATTAATTTTAAGTGTCGCATGAAAACAGGTTATGATTGTTCAATGATTATTGTTTCATCTCGTTATTGTGTCAAGGTTATGCGGTTTTTATCGACTTTGTTCAATGTATACTGTTTCGTCTGGTTATTGTGTCAGGATCTTTTTTTTAAAGTCATGGTTTGCTTTTGATCTTCTAAGGATAATTTTTATATTGTTGTTATGTAAGTGTGGCGGGATGAAGTTTATGTACTTATGCTTGCATTTGTGTGTCAGGACCATTTTTTTTTTTTTTGCAGAGCTATTATTTGAACCAATGTGTCACGATAAGGCTAATAAACCTATTGTGTAGTTGGTTCAATTGGTGTCATCGTGTTATGGATAGATGCTTGTTTTAATCAACTTGTTTAAACTTATGATTATTGACAAGTTACTGGTTTTTTGTATCTTTTGTGAAGTGTGTTAGGATCACATTATTTTATCACTTTATTAGTACAGTTGTAGCGTTAAACATGTTGAATATTGGTTTGTTAGTATCTCAGTTATTTGTTTTCGTTACTGATTTTCAGTAATTTGTTCTTGCATTTTTCATTTTGCTATTTTTTTTGTTTGACAACTTGTTTGTTATCAATTTTCAAATCCGATAGACATGTCTTCTCATTTTAGATATAAATATTTGTATATATTTATTTTTCCTTAGATGGTCCAGCCTATAATGAAGTGGGTGTTCAATGTTTGACTCCAAGTAGTGAAAAGAGATACTATACCCCATTCGTCGAGGATTCGTTAAAACCTGCGAAAAGCATGACATTTCAAACTCGTGAAGAAGCATACGCTTTTTACCATAAATATGCATTGGTTGGTTGCTTTTCTATTCTTAAAGCGACACAATACACTACTAAAGGTGTTACGAGGTCTAAATAGTAATACTATGTTTGTTCCAAAGAGGGTATGAATCAGGGTAAGGTCGTTGATACATTAAATGACAATGGTAACCGGAAACAACACGCAGGAAACCTTCTAAAAGTACAGGCTGCTTGGCCCTTATTAGAGGATAACTTGTTGAAACCCTGTATTTTAAATTTCTGACATTTTTTTGAAGTATTGGGTGCATTGTGTCAGGGCTCAGGACCCAACCATGCTCTGTTACAGTATGTCAGGATTAGTTCATTTTTATTCGATTCACTCATGTTGTTTTATGTATAATTTGTTCGCCCGTATGACTTGTAAGTTGTAACAGGTTGGATCAAACAATTTAAGAAATGTCTAGCTGCTATTGTTGACTCTATTACACCAACAGGAGTTTGTTGAATTTTTCATTTACTATTTTCTTATTAATTAGTAAACGGTTCATGTGGTCCTCATTTCATCGGATGTGGATTGTTTAAATTTGGATTTTCAAAGTGACTGCATCTACCCTTTTTTCATGATGAATGAATAAGTGAAGTTTATTTTTCTTATGATAATTGTGTCAGGCTGGTGGCATTTTCACACTAATTTATAAAAATCTAAAGACATTATTCATTGATCCCATTTAAGAAGTTCAGAGAGTGTATATTTCATGTCAGGATAAAACTTTCAATTCCATTACTGTATATAATGTTCATTGTCGTTTATTTAATTTTGTCAATAGAAATCCAAATATGTACTGCTCTCCAATTTTTTTGTAAGGTCCAGACCAGCTTCTTACATTCGGCCTGACACAATTCAACCTATTTTTCGTGGTTGACACATTGAGATTATCAATGTGTCTAAGTAATTGTGTTAGCGTTATATTGTTTTCAGGTTTTTGTTGTGTCTGGTCATTCCATCTATATAGTTACCAAAATACAAGCATGTTAACTAAAGGTCCTTATTAATTTATATCAATAAACAACACCTCACTTGTTTGCCACGAGATTTTTGCATAACATTTTTCCTTTAAGTCAACATATATACTACATATATTGTGTCAGGCATAACGTGTGAGGGTTGCATTGTGTCAGGTTATATACAATCTAAACTGTTGTATGTTATGATATCAAATGAACACCATTTATAAACATCAAGCCGAGTTTCTAATATAAAAATACAATTTTGCCAAGAAATCATTAGCACAAAGTCATTCCATTAAAAAATATCAGAAAATGATTTCAACAAGATAATACTAAAGAAACACAACCAAACTACCAACAAGATAATGCTGAGGTTCGACGGCTCCTTGCTAGGACTATGGGAAGTGAGCAGACATGTAATTTTGGTTGGAATAATCTTCTTCCAAACAAGGTCAATGTGTTTATGTGGTTTATGTGGAGAGCTTATCGTGACCGAATCGCCACACGCCTGGCCTTGAGAAGAAGGGGGATATCAATCGCATCGGTGACTTGTCGTCTGTGTAACGAAGGTGAGGAATCGGTTGATCATTTATTTACGGGTTGTATGGTTGCTTCGGTCGTGTGGCATTGGGTGTCGAGTTGGTTCAAGCTTCCGCATTTGTTCGTGTTTTCTATGGAGGATGTCATTATGATGCATAACCGTCGTGATGTCTCGGCTAGAAGAAAAGATTTATTGCAGGCCATCATCTATACGTCGTGTTGGTGTATATGGAAAGCAAGAAACGAAGCCATTTATCAAGGTAAAGATCCGGTGATTAGTAAAATCATTTGTAATGTTAGGAGTTGGAGTAAATTTTGGTGTGACAATAGAAGTGGGAAGAGGATTGACTGGGGCAACCTTTGTTTGATGTAATGGTTGGTGGTTCGGGCTAGTTTCTTGCTAGGCCCGGCTCTCCTTATTTGTTATAAAATTCTGTTGTTCAAAAAAAAAAAAAAAAAAAAAAACTAAATTTGTCCACAGCCCATTCCACATCAATTAGCATTAAAACACAACCAAACTACCAACTAACTACCATTATTCCTTCATTATTATTAAAGATAATGCCATCAACTACTTTCCCTTCTTACCCTCATTCTTCTCCAAAATCTTCAACCTTCCTCTAATCTTCTTAAATGCGGCATCACGAATCGTCCTCCTCACGGTCAAATCATTTTCCATGTATGCGCTTAGTTCAACACTAGCACACATCTTCTCTGTGTTCGATACCCTGTCATCAACACCCATCTGTCCTCCATACATTCTCTGTATGAATAAAAAGCATAATCTTGTTAATTCAAAGTCAATTATGTTCAGACTAGAAATTATCGCTATTAACTCAACACAATATCTTGGTTGTGTGAACTATGTTTTTGAAGCTGAACATATGAAGTTTCATTATGTTAAGGTAAATAGATGATAACAATTGTTTCAGGCCCATATATTTGTTTATGGCATTCATTGTGCCAGGCACGTACTTTTTGGATTATATGTGCCAAGCAATGTGTCTAGAGATATTTCATTTTTTTCATCCCTATTGCGTCACTATATAAGCGTCCGGGTTTCTCCTCAAATATTTCATTTTTTCATCCCTATTGTGTCACTATATAAGTGTTCGTGTTTCTCCCCAGATTAATATACAGAAACTAACTTTAATTCTAATTAGACATTAGAGTACTCATATGACTTTTGTCATCTATAAAATGTTAAACAATCTTACCACGTCCACAACCGAGCAAAACAACCTTGACACAACACCTGTCCTTTTGATTTTTTCCTCAAAATTCTGCATTGCTGTCCATCCATTAATAACTTCACAGTGTACAGGCACTTTAGGACACAAGCTCTCCATAATCACTCTACTTATTGAACCACCGTACTCGCTATCCACATTAGATCTCAAAAAATAATTGTGTGCATACCTGTTTTGATCAGTTTTGTTCTTTTTTATCAAATCATCCGTGTTTGTTTTAAGTGTACGCTTACTCGTTCGATCACCATCGGTTTCTCTGTAAACAACAACTTCCTCATTATATACAATTCCAAAATATTTCACATAACACACAATTACACTTTAGTTGTTCAAAGTATCATAATTCTAAGTCATTGTGTTATGCAGAAATACACAGCATGCTGATAAGGAACTTTATTACTCGGTTAACTTTCACCAGGGCATGAAACATCCGATTTGTTTTTTGACCTTCGTTCTGCAATGTAGTCTGCCCCAGCCTTTCTGTCCACCACACATGCAGGTTTACCTAATTCAAAACACAAATTGCTAACACAACATATTATTGACATTTTTTTCGAGACAAAAAACTCACCTTTTTGGGAGAGATCACATCAATTAAGCTATTGCCTTTACATATTGTGTCAATGCAGCCGCTTCCTGTGACATCAAGCTTCCTTTTGCGGTTGACGTCGACATTCTTAGACACATCTAACATTTTTCGTATCTTCAGCTCTTTGAAATCGTCCTGCACACAAAGCAACGCAACACAATCGAACGCAATGAGAAACCACAAAACCCTCGACTATATCTCATCACTAGGAATCAAATAATAACGGAAATAGAGCTTCCCAAATCACTTGATTGCTTTCATTATCTGAATTTGAATTTCGATTTCCCGGATTCGTAGCTCGTTGCGTTGATAATCTTCGCTGACTATCCGCTTCTCCTCTTTTTCCTTTCTTATCAGGTGGAGAAAGGACAAGTTTGCCCCTCATTCCCTTCACGCACCTATTTAATTAAAACACACCGGCCCTTTTTACTCTAAAACACATCTACCCCCTTGATTAAAAGATCCAAGGGCTTATAATTTATCCTAGACTTCTTAGGCTTAAGGGTTTTTTTAGAATAACTCACCTCTATATATGTATATATATATATATATATATATATATATATATATATGTGTGTGTGTGTGTGTGTTATAATAAAATGATTCCAGGTTTGGGTTCTAATTCGTGAGAGTTTCAAATGAACCAAACGATGGCGCGCAGAATGTAGCTATGATGAATGCAATATTGATGTTTAAATTTTTTGTGGTTAATTGTTACCATTACACCACACTTAGAATTTGTTACATTCTCTTGTTTAATTCTAAACCAAATATGTAATGAACTAATATGGATATTTTATTTTTTTATTTAAATTGAGGTTTCATATGCATTAAAAAAAAATACTTCGACTCAAAAAAATGATAACCGAGTTTTGATTCATTATTGTTGGGATGTTATGTCTTGACTCATAAACAAGATAGATGAAATGTGAGATAAATAGAACCTTGGGTTCATTTACACAAAGAAACTTGAAAGCTCTAATACTCCATGAGAGAGTAGAGAGTTAAATAACCATTTTGAGAGGAGTAATCTCATGAGCAAGAGATTGTGTATCTCTTGTTCTTTCTTCTAGAGATTGTGTATATCTTGTTCTTCCTTTCACTGTTGTTTTTATTTTTTAAGAATTCTTACATCTAAATTATTCAATGGAATCTATGGTGTGAGCAATCTCCTGCAATATGACTACTGTTTTGATTGTTGTACCATAAGAGACAGATGAGTGCTAGCATGAAGACCCGCAATCTGTTTTAAGAGCTTCGAGTTTTGACCCGATCCTCAATCAACGCTAATACTTAATTTTCTTATTGTGTTGGACCGAAGCCGTGTATATGAAGACTCAAGAACACATGTTGAAGACTCAACATATTGAAGTCCCGTTCACTAGAGTAAAACTTACATTTTGTAATGTTTATTTTACTATTTATTTGGTTGTTTGCACCGATATTAGTTACTACACTTTTTCCATGTAGTTACTAGAGTTTGATAATTGTTATTTTATAAATATTTATTAATATATTATTGAATAGTGATCCAAATCCCCACCTTTACAATAAGTTATTTCTAAAATTTGTGTAAGTTTAAGTGTTTAGTTCTTGGAAAGCTTACTTCACTGTAGATTGATGTTGTTTATATAGCAGAAAAGGACCGGCAACTTACATAGATAAAAAGATTTCAGATAGTTATCACATTAATAGAGTTATACATTGCATAACATCTTTTCTTTACTTCAATGAAAGAAACCAAACCAAACATACAGTTATGAATCCCACTTAAAGTACTATTTGGGAGGGTGACATGACTACACGCTTTATTCCGGTTACAACCAACAGAGAAACTCCTCTCACTGTTATATCGGCTTTAAGGGTGGGAGGTATGGTTCGTTTTGAAGCCTTAGACTTCATTTTTAATGGGGTGATTTAGGCTTGGAGGATTTGAATCGTTAGGCTTCAAATGGGTTTCAAATATCTCATACCCTCATCGGTTTCTTTCGGCTTGAAAAAGCCGTTAGGCTTCAACCCAAACTGAATGGAACAAAGCCGAAGAGGAGGGGGTGGTAGCCGATTTTGCAGATGAAACCAATGAAGCCGGGTGGGGAGAAGTCGTAACCATACTCCCCACCCTTAAGATAATTGACAATGATGAGACGTAAAGTGACGACAAAAACCTAAAATATAATAATAATAATAATAATAATAATAATAATAATAATAATAATAATAATAATAATAATAATAATAATAATAATAATTAGATAGATAGATAGAATAAAAAACATAAATAAAATATCATACACATGTCACAGAGGACGTTACGTGTGATGCTCTGTCATTAAAAAGTTTACGTTTTTCAGCGAAGAGTAATTTTTTTAACAAATGTTTGTAATTTTTCAATACTTGAAAATTTAAGTTTATTGTATGGAAAAATTAAGGTGCGATTATCATCGGTTAGATTAATCGGTTAGATTAATACATGATAGTTGAATTATTAAAATCTAATTTACCATATAAATATTACACACATATAACCATACTAACAAATTATTTGTCACATGACTCTTTTTAATAGTTCACAAAAGGAAGACTTCACTCGATAGTAACCTAGTTTTTAAAAGTTTTGCTAACATCATTAATCTTTTACAATATTTTCATTAATCTTTTACAATATTTTCATAAACATATCTTTCATTAATAAACAAAACAAAAAAATATTTTCATAAACACAATATTTATAAACATATCAAAAACACACTCGTCCTCTTATTTTCATAAACATATCTTTCTTTTACAATATTTTCATAAACATATCAAAAACACACTCGTCCTCTTATTTATAAAGTTGGTCACTCCGACTTTCATTAATCTTTTACAATATTTTCATAAACATGTCTTTCTATACTTATATATCTATCTATACTATATAATAAACAAAACAAAAAAATTATACTTTAACTAGCAAAAAAAAAGAACATTTGCCATAAACACAAAATTTTAGATTAAGTATTTTAATAAATAATTATCAAAATACTAAATTTCCGTATTAAGATTTATTTAGTTTAAACTTTTAATAAATAATTATCCAATAAGTAAATTTTTAAATACAGTTTTTTATATTAAGGTTGTTAATTATCCAAATACTAAATTTTAATATTAAAGTTAATATTTTATTACATATATACTATTAAGAAATAAACTTCATGTGACGTTAATTAAACACTTAGAAAACCTTGTTACTGTCTATAAATTTGTCATATATTATAAACATGTCGTCATCATCATTGTGTAGCTGCAATTATAGACGGTGAAACTGAAAGTTAGGCCCGACAACATTTTTTAAACGCAAATCTATCATACTCCTAAATTACACCACAAACTAAATTACACAAATTAATTCATTGTATGTGTTTAAACGTATACCATCTACATGTAATATATTTCAGACTAATTTATTGAAGTTCATTTTTTTTTTACATTTGTTGTGACTGAAAGTTTATAAAGAATATATTGTAAATTTACAGGTTTGAATAAATAACATGGTTCGACATTCCAGCTCAACCCGAGTCATCCAGTTAAACCTTTTTTTAACACAAATCTAGTCTAGTTTAAAAATCTGGTTTTGAACCATTAATTGTGTGTCTAACCCAATTCTAATTCTACCTTCAACCTTCTTGATCAACCCGAGTCATCCACTTAAGATGTTTTTTTTAACACAAATCTAATCCAGTTTAAAAATCCGGTTTTAAAGCATTAACTTATCATGTGTCTAACCCATTTCTAATTCTACCCCCAATTTACATTTACTCCTGCAGAAACTTACTTAAGGAAATAGACGAAAATACTTATTATCTCAAATACAATCATGTATAAGTCGTGTTTGTGATTTATTCATACCATTTTTATATGCGTTTTCTGATTTTTAAAAATAAGCAGCTATGTATATACGTTATTTATAAAATGTGTCTTAGTTTATCTTTAAATTCTTGAAAAGCTTGCTCCACTGTAGATTGATGTAGTTTATTTAGCAGAAAAGAACCAGCAACGTACATAGATAGAAAGACTTCAGAAATTTATCACATTATATAGAGGTATTTATCGTACCTTTTGCTTTAGTTTAATGATATAAGTACCCTCGAATAATTAGAGAACGTGCTCAATCAAAAACCTAATGGATTGTGTTTTCTATATAAAAATAGAGAGTTAATTATACAAGTTTTACATAAAGTTTATATAAGATGACGAGTGTGTTTTCTGTGAAAATTTATATTTAAAAAATAAACAAATGATTCATTATATAGGCTCGTACCAACACAACGTTTAAGTTGTGGTTATTCGGTTGACGGTTTTAAATGTTGACAGTATTGATAAATATTATCTTCTCATTAACCACAATGATTTACATCCCCTTATATATAAATACAATTTATGATTAGGCCCCTATACAATATACAATCTATTAATAATAATATAACTAATACGCCCCCACAGTTGGAGCGGAGGGTGACCGTAGACTCAAACTGTCTCGAAAATTCTGAAATAAAGGACGCGGCAATCCTTTGGTGAAAATATCAGCAAACTGATACGCGGAGGGAACATGTAACACACGGATCCGACCCAGACGAACCTGTTCCCTAACAAAGTGTATATCAATCTCGACATGTTTGGTTCGCTGATGCTGCACAGGATTGCCCGACAAATAAACCGCTGAAACATTATCACAATAGACAACCGTAGCGGAGCGTAAGGGCACATGTAATTCCAAAAGAAGATTCCGAAGCCAACTAACCTCTGCAACTGCGTTGGCAACCCCGCGATATTCGGCCTCTGCACTCGATCGCGAAATAGTACTCTGACGCTTCGACGACCATGATAAAAGATTATTACCCATGAACACACAATATCCAGATGTGGATCGCCGAGAGTCAGGACAACCGCCCCAGTCGGCATCAGAATAAGCAGTAAGACCGGGGCTAGAGCAGGGAGATAACCGAATCCCATAATCCAAAGAACCCTGTAAGTAGCGCAGAATGCGTTTCATAAACTGAAAGTGAGGCTCACGGAGAGCGTGCATGAAAAGACAAACCTGTTGAACTGCATATGTTATATCTGGTCTGGTAAATGTAAGATACTGCAGGGCACCAGCAAGGCTGCGATAAAGAGTGCCATCTGCTAAAAGGGGACCATCAGTGGCGCTAAGCTTAGAGCCAGTATCAACAGGCGTAGCAGTCGGCTTGCACGAGCTCATTGAGGCTCGCTGGATAATCTCCTTCGCATATTGCGTCTGATTTAAAAATAAACCCGATGAGTCACGTGTGACAGTTATCCCCAAAAAATGATGTAACGGGCCAAGATCAGACATGGCAAACTCCTTGGACATGGATGTAATCAAGTGTCTAAGAAAACCAGCATCAGAGGCGGTAAGTACAATATCATCAACATATAAAAGCAGATATGCAGTCTGAGCGCCGTGGCGATAAACAAATAGAGACGTATCGCATAAGCTGCTTTTGAAACCCAACTGTAATAAATAAGACGAGAAACATGTGTACCATGCCCGTGGAGCCTGTTTAAGACCATATAAAGATCGTTTCAGCCGACACACATAATCTGGTGCACGCTGATCAACAAAACCTGGTGGTTGCTGCATGAAAACCGTCTCAGCTAAATCCCCATGTAAGAATGCATTTTTGACATCGAGCTGATGAATCGGCCAGTTGCGAGAAACCGCTAAAGATAACACGGTGCGTATTGTTGCCGGTTTGACCACAGGGCTAAAAGTCTCCGTACAGTCAATACCCACAGTTTGAGACTTACCGTTAACCACCAGGCGCGCTTTGTAGCGCTCAAGAGACCCGTCAGATTTAAATTTGTGACGGAACAACCATATACATCGAATCACCGGGTGTCCATGAGGTCTCGGTACCAGTTCCCATGTATCATTTTCCTGTAACGCTCTAAATTCGTTGTTCATGGCTTCACGCCAATTGGGATCGTTTAACGCTTTACTATAGGAGGTAGGGACGGGGGAGAGGGATGGTTGGTTATCGGTATAAAGGTTTAGGCGGGTAATGGGTTTGGAGATTCCAGCTTTGGCACGAGTGGTCATGGGGTGGAAATTAGGGGGAGGTGTAGGAGGCGAGTTGGTATAATTAGGAGATGTATGAGATGGCTCGGTGAAAGGGGAGTATGTCGTAGAACTGTTTGAGACGGAGGATGGGGTCTGGCTTCGGCCCGTTGAATTTGGGCTTAAGGGAATTGGAGTTTGGCCGGATATGGATGGGCTTGGAGAAGGACTCGATGGGGATAAAGGATGAGTAGGTGTATTGGTTGCTGTGTTCAAGGGAACAAAGGTAGGTTCATCAACAGTGGGGTTTGAAGTTGGTTTAATTAATTCTGGGTATGGAAAAACACTCTCATCGAAGATGACGTGTCGAGAGATGTGAACCCGACCGGTTAGCGGGTCATAGCAACGATATCCCCGAAAGGTGTTTGGGTACCCGAGGAAAATGCAACGAGTGGACCGAGTGTCAAGTTTATTGTTTTGTGTGGCAGAGAGGTTTGGATAGCAAACGCAACCAAAAGCACGGAGGTGATCATACGTCGGATGACGTTGGTAAAGAATGAAAGCCGGAGTGGTAAAATTTAGTCGTTTGACGGGTAGAATGTTATGGAGATAAGTGGCGGTATGAAGGGCTTCCACCCAAAAGGGAGGGGGAAGATGAGCTTGAGTGAGGAGGGCACGAATAATATCGTTTAACCGACGAATCATACGCTCGGCCTTGCCATTTTGGGGTGAGGTTTGAGGACATGCAAACCTAAAAATAAGGCCATGGTTTTGAGCAAACGTTTGGAAAGCACGATTATCGAATTCACCACCGAGATCACACTGAAAAGATTTGATTTCTTTATTAAATTGAGTGTGAATGTATTTATGAAATTTTGCAAACGTTTGAAATGTCTCCGACTTGAATTTCAAAGGGTATACCCAAACATAGTTGCTAAAATTGTCGATTAGGACCATATAGTATTTATAACCGGTTTTGCTAAGAACGGGTGAGGTCCATAAATCACAATGCACAATATCGAAAGCAGAAAGAGTATTAGACATAGAATCATTAAAAGGCAATCTTTTACTATTCGATAATTGGCAAACATGACAAACGTCAGACGTTTTGTCTTTATTACAAGAAATAAAATTATTAAAAGATAAAACTTCTAAGACTTGAGCTCCAGGGTGACCAAGGCGGTTGTGCCATAGTTGAGGAGACCGAGCCGAAATGAAAGCAAACTGTTGGTTGGCAGGTGCGGTGAATGGATAGAGATCCCCGGAGCTAGTATGGCGGGAAAGGTGCTCTCCAGTCTTGAGGTCCTTCAAAGTAAAACCAAGTGGGTCAAATTCGATAGAAACTTGGTTGTCACGAGTAAATTGACGGACCGAAATGAGATTTTTAATGACAGTTGGGGCAAAAAGGACATTATTGAGGGTGTATGTTTTATTTGGTAATGAATGTAAAGCGGTACCCGAGCCCCGAATTGGGATTGTGTTACCATTTCCAACGAAAATATTGCTAATTACAGAATTAGATAATGGAGACTGAAAAATACCTGAATTTGCACTGAGATGATTGGAGGCTCCGGAATCCATAAACCACGTCTGATCAGGTTGAGTGAGGTTTTGGTGGTTCATGGCATACCCGATATGTGTTGGATTTAAAGCATCGAAAGCGACTTGCGGGTTCGGGTTTGGGGTGGCAAGGTTTGCAACGTTCTGGGCCGACTGATATAATTGATTTGGTTGTTGGGCCGGAGTAGATGGATAATAATTGATTTGGGGAGGGGCTGTGTAAGGTTGTTGGGCCATTGGATACGTCAGTGGGGCTTGGGCATTAAAGGTTGGGTGGGATTGAAATGGGTGAGACGGGAAGGGTGAGGGTGGAGGGTAATTGGGTTGACCATAATTTTGAGCATAATGATTTTGAGGATAGCTGTTGCGATAATTTTGACCTCTACCACCAGAAAATCGGCCTCCACGTCCGGTATAGTTGCGACGCCCCCGACCCCGATAGTTGTTGCGATTCGGATAATTTGGAGGAGGGTTATTTGGGTGTTGTTGGTACATGTTTGGGTTTGGTTGGTGAAAATTGTTGGGGATAGATTGTTGGTTCGGTTGGGGTTGGGGAGGGTTCGAATTGGCGTTTGCCACCAACACATTCTGATTGGGGTTTTGCCTACCCGCAAGTCGGTGAACTTCTAATAAAACCATATTCCGGGCCTCGTCCCATTTTGGGGAACTCTGATTAATAAAGGACGCCACAATGTCGTATTCGGCGGGAAGACCGCAGACTAGTTGTAGAACTTTACGGGTTTCGTCCACCGGTCTACCAACGTCCTTTAACTGCTCTGCTAAATCATGAATCTTCTGAAAGTATGCATCCATAGATGCGCAAGAGGCCTTTATTATTACAAAAAATATCTAGTAATTTATCCCAAACCTTTTTAGCGGTCGTATCGAGTTCCAATACGCGTGGGAGATAATCAGCACCGAGGGATCCGTAGATCCACTGTAATACCAACGAATCCGTTTCAGACCAGATTTCAAACGTTGGGTCCGTGGTAGCGGGAGGTGCGGTGTCATCAATATGATCCAATACCTTATATGCCTTTGCATGAGTTTTAAATAACTTGACCCACATGTTATAGGTAATAGTCTTACCATCGAGAACCTGGACTCGGGATTGTATATTTGTCACCGTGTAAGCATGTGTGAGTTTGTCGGTGGCCTCTTTCAATTCCGTTTGTGCGTCAGTCATAGTTACGTCAAGAGTGGAGCGAGTATCTTGATTGGAAGGGGTTAGAGGGGATGTAACAGACGACTTGGGGCTGGTAGCCAGGATCTTCGCCGGCTGTTAGGCCGGAAAATAAAAACCTTCGGAGACGGCAGATTGAAGGAGACGTACGTAAGAAAAAAAAACTAGGGTTATGGTAGTTGAGGCTATGATACCATATTGATAAATATTATCTTCTCATTAACCACAATGATTTACATCCCCTTATATATAAATACAATTTATGATTAGGCCCCTATACAATATACAATCTATCAATAATAATATAACTAATGGACAGTTACATCAATAGTAATCCATTAATACCAAATTTAACCCAAAATAGTGATAGAGTTACTATCAACACAATTACTACTCTTTTATCAATTATTGTCAAGATACAAAGTTGATATTAATAGATTAATTTGTAGGAACACCGTTTATAGTTTATAGAAAATTAAAATACTATTAAAATATTATGAATTACAGAATC
The DNA here is from genome assembly GCA_039602395.1 of Deinandra increscens subsp. villosa. Classification (NCBI taxonomy): domain Eukaryota; kingdom Viridiplantae; phylum Streptophyta; class Magnoliopsida; order Asterales; family Asteraceae; genus Deinandra; species Deinandra increscens. The sequence continues at coordinate 92,590,000 of JBCNJP010000023.1, read as the reverse complement.
AGAAATAAAATATTACATAGAACCGATTACATTCAAATAGAATTAAAATATAATTACAGTGTTGAATAAAATTGCAGAACATAAACAAAATAAGAACAAAGAAGGAAAGGAGGGTGACTGAAGTCTTCTGTTCAATAGAGGTCCCTTTGTAACATCCCACATTGATGGGGAGGAGAACTAAGCATTGTTTTATAAGGATGTGGATACATCCTCTATCAAGACATGTTTTAAAACCGTGAGGGGCGGATGTCAGAGGGCATGCCGGCTGCCAAAGCGGACAATATCTTGGTTGTGACGGGCCTGGGCTATTACAGATGGTATCAAAGCCAGTCGTCAGCCAGTGTGCCAGTGAGGCAGTGAGGACACTGGTCCCCTAAGGGGGGAGGATTGTAACATCCCACATTGATGGGGAGGAGAACTAAGCACTGCTTTATAAGGGTGTGGATACATCCCCTATCAAGACGCGTTTTAAAACCGTGAGGGACGGATGCCTGAGGGCATGCCGGCTGCCAAAGCGGACCAAATTTTGGTTGCGACGGGCCTGGGCTGTTATAGATGTATCAGAGCCAGTCGTCGGCCAGTGTGCCAGCGAGGACGTTGGTCCCCTAAGGGGGGAGGATTGTAACATCCCATATTGGTGGGGAGGAGAACTAAGCACTGCTTTATAAGGTTGTGGATACCTCTCCTATCAAGACGCGTCTTAAAATCGTGAGGGGCGGATGCCTAAGGGCATGCCGGCTGTCAAAGCGGACAATATCTTAGTTGCGACAGGCCTGGGTTGTTACACCCTAAAAACATATTTCGGGTCATCCAAGTGAACCCGTGTGTCTCCTAGGGTACAACAGCCGGAGCACTATGTCACACCCCCAAGATCCGCCTGCGGTGTATAACCAAATGGAGCATGACATGCCAGGATCCGAGTCATCAGACACACTGAACATACTACATGCAAGTTTGAATCTCTGAAAACCCAAATTTTACAATCCAAAAGTTTTAATAAAGTTCTTAACGTTTGCGGAAACGTAAAACAAACATAATTAAGTTTCAAAAGTTTAACGCGCAAACAACGCCCAATAGTTGAATGTTTAACCAAACATGTAGAGTTATGAATGAACCATGTGTTTCCTAAACGTGCTCCTTAGCGTGCTCCTAAGGACCTGAGAAGAAACATGCTTAAAATGCGTCAACACTAGGTTGGTGAATTCACAGAGTTTGAATGAAACAGTTGAACAATCATTTATCAAAACCGTAAGTTACCATATTAGTCTCAACCAGACCTAACCCGAAAGCGGGATACCGATCCCAAAGCAATTAATATACCCTTGGATAGCTAGTCCATGCATTTTATAACCCAATAGCGCCATGTACCCACTACTTGACTGAATGAAACTGCCTTCTCCTTCATGCATTTGCCGAGCAATGAGTGAAACCTTAGGACAATATGATACCCGTCTCCACTCCCTAGAAAGCAAGTGGGGCTAGAGTGACTAGCCGAGGCAGGGCTTGTCAGACCCAGTAGATCTACTAAATATTTCCCGTTATGAAACCGATATTCATGGCACGATGTAGAAGGACTTTATGATTGGCAAATTGAAACTCGCTATGGTGCAGGAGTCCCAACTTCTGCCCTACCGCCTGAGTATTTTCCCCTATGGGCAATGCAGCAGTGGAAGCTGCTATACGGTGCAAGTCCGGTTGCAACTGACACACCCAGTATCCCACAAGGACCAGTAGTCAGTGGCTACACACCACTCGACAATTCGGTCCCAAACACACAAGGGGTAAGACAACCGCACGGCGGCGTAAACTTCGAAGATGTCACACCCCGTAATTTATTGTGTCGGGTGCGAGCGAGATGGATCACAGTCAAGATTACATAGAACGACCTCTGGATGATTCAACAACTAGAGCCGTTTAAAAAGTTAAGTTAATTCAAAATATGGAGTTTCATTCAAAGTTGCAGCGGAAATAGTAGTGAAAACATGTTTGTCTTAATTGTTAATAAAACAATTACATTTCAAAAAGATTTGAGAACATGACACCGTTAGGTGTTATGCAATGAAATCTCCAAAAGTGCAGCTCGGTTTGACCATGACTCCAGAAATAGAAAATGCAGGTCCTAAATGATATGATGTCCAGAATGCAGCAGAGTTCAATCACCTGAGAATTCATATACTAAAACGAGTCAACATAAAGTTGGTGAGTTCACAGGTTTAGATAGCATGCAAGTAAGGTTTGATAAACAGAGTTTGATATAATCATTCCATCGTTTGACAATTTGTTTAGATACCGTTTTATAAATTACCATGAACCTTGAATTCCGAAACTAACTGATTACCCACTCATGATACTATGTCCAACAGTACCGCATGGTCAAATATAACTGTATGTACCCTTCTGACTATTAAAACGGAGCCAGGATTGGAGCTACCAATCAGAGTAGGGGCGTTAACCCAATAGATCTATCCACGAGTCATCGTTTCTGTTTGTAAATTAATCGGATTCAACTAATAGTGGGGTTTCATCATAACATGACAAGCATGATACAATATGATTTGGACTAGAAAAGATCATGTAATCAATAAGGTAACAAGTAGTCTATTTGTCAGGCAATGATTTATGTTTGTAATGAATTCTCCCCCAAGTATTAAAACAGTTAAATGAAAGGGGCCGTGAAAACTCACCTGAATACAAGCAATTCAGTAAGGTAGGAAAGTAAGCAGTCCTATACAATGTTATAAGACAACTCAGCATATAGAAATTGGGTTGACATCTAAGTCACTCCAATTTGGTTGGTCAAGTCTTGGTGTTAGGGTAACCCGTTAATGTAATGTGACATTGTTGACCTTAAGGAAATATTTATTGTAAATAAATATTTATTACTTGATAATCAAAATATTAATTATATTAACGATAAACATTAGTTTAGATATAGTTTATACTTCCATGAGGTTATCATATGAGTTCATAAGACTTTGGAAGGACGAAATGACAGTTTTAGGTCAAAACGTGCTTTTTGCCGGTTTTAGCCGTACTTCACGGTTTTTCCACAATTGACTATAGCAATTGACCAAATAAATAATTAAACATTTATTTTCATCATAAAGGCCATAGGAAATCAGAATGTACAAGTTCAAAAGTTTGCTTTCCTAGTTTTGTCGGTTTTGCCGGTATGTGTCCGATTTAGCCGGTTTTGATCCTGTGACTCGTTCTAAGGCTTTGTAATCTACCAAAACACTTTGTAAACTCATTATAAGTCATCTAAAGTCCTTAAAGGTGTTCAAGATCAGTTCTAACCTTTGTTTGCATATCTTTACAAAAATGGGTTTTCCGGGCCCGTAAAGTGTCCGTTTTTGGTCCCGTTTTTCCCCAAATTTAGCTATTTTCGAAAGGGATCTTGTACTAGGGTTTTTAAGACTAAAGACATCTTTTAAACTCACTTTAGGAGGGGTCAAACTTTCTGACCTAAATTTGCTCTAATTTATCTATAGTTTCCGGATACTTTTAGTGGGTTATTTTTATAGATTTAGCCGTCCAAACATATCAATAAGTCATTTGGTGCTATCCACAACCTTCTAACATGTTAAAAATTTCGGACCTAGGGTTCCAAGAGTCATAAATTTCGGATCTAGTGGTTTGTTCATAAAACCAAGGCATATAGAACACATACTAGCATATCAACACATGTATAACTTTAGATCTATATAATGTAACATTCGAGGGGTTCAAAATACATGAAATCACTAGCAAAAACACATGACATACTAGATCTAACATGAACTTAAACAATGTTTGAGTTTACTAGAGATATAGATGGAAATGTATGTCAAAAGTCACCATTTTTAACCAAGACTTGTGTATGGAGTGTTAGATGGAAAATGTAACTAGATAATATGAATAACTAGCGAAAAATCAAGAGAATGTTGTCTACTAACTTGAGGGAACCGAAAATGGAGGTGATGGAGGCTTGATCTTGCTTCCTTGATGTTCCTTGTAGCTTTAATCTTCAAGAACTCTTGTGTTTTAGTGAAGAAAGCTAGAGAGAGAGTAGAGAGAGAGTGAGGGCGACGGTTGGGAGAGAGGGAGAGAAAAGTGTGTGTGTTTGATCTTTTGTGGAAGTAATGGGAGTGGCTAGGGTTTCTATTATAAGTATGTATATATATGGTCACTTAAAAGGGAGAAAGAAAGTTTTGAAAGGGTGGTGGTGGTGGTTTGGTGGTTTCGGCCGAAAAGGAGCCAAGGGGAGGGGGGGCCGGTTCTAGGATGCATGGAGGGAGGAGGGAGGAGTCAACTAAGAATCTTCTTAGTACAAGTAGGTGGTGTAAGGGTTTTCTAGGGTGGCTAATGAAATGATGGTGTTCTAGCAAGGTACACATGAATAGTGCATGGTTTAATTAGTAGGAGATTAGTATTAGGTTAAGATAAAGGTGGTGGATTAATACTAATGATAGATACTAATTGTCGAGTGTCGGGTTTTGATCACGAAGGATAATATGACCAAAGGTGACAATGGAATTAAATCATGCATGGAATGATCATGCATGGAGGATAACGAATCAAGGTTAAAGAAAAGAATGATACAAGTCTTGTTTAAAGGTCAAACGGTGTTAAAGGGTGAAAAACGTTTACGTTGATTGTTTTATATAAAACCCAATGGTTTCTCGTTATATAAATACTAAACGTTAAAATGATTTATTGTTGGACGTAATCGGTAATTAAATGGATAAACGTTATCGTTAATTGATTATTTTACGTCGAATAGTGACGTGAACTTTGAACGTATGCAAAATACTACAAAGGTGACGCGATAATATAAAAACTCTTTTTATATTAGAATACATATATTGTTATGAAACGTTTCTTATTGTTGAAGTTCCACCGATCATATATATAACGTTCTTGTTTTCAAGGTCGATTGTCGAGATATTAAATTAGGGTTTCACCAAGACTATCGGATAGATGCATATTACGTTATCTACGTTAATTAAAACACAGATTTATGCACACAGAACCAGTTAATTATACGTATTATCGTGTGATTTGACTTAGGAAACTTACGGGTTGTCACAGAAGACTTCTTTGAACAACCAATGTCTGCCGCACCTTACGTGCCACCAAGCAGAAGCAAATTCAGCCGCGCCGTGGAAAGTTTCGAGTGCCCTCCAAAGACGAAGCTACCTTCGTCAATAAAGACATACGATGGCAGCGGCGATCCGGAAGATCACATACATTCATTCAAAGCAGCGGCAGAAATCATGAGGTGGGCCGAGGCAGTTTGGTGCAAAATGTTCGTGCAAACCCTGACGGGGGCCGCACGACTTTGGTTCAACGCGTTGCCGGACGGAAGTATCCGACGGTTCGAGGAGCTGCGCGTTAAGTTCCTAACACACTTTGGCCAACAGCGCCGGTGCGTAAAAGACCCCATCGAACTGCATAACATCCGCCAGGGAGATTCCGAGTCACTCAGAGCGTTCATCGAGAGGTTCAAGTCAGAGTCTATGTTAATCGGCAATGTGGACGAACGGCAAAAGATTTCAGGGTTTATACATGGCATACGAACGAGACAACTCATAAAGGAACTAAGTGCCAGGGTACCCAGCACCATGCAAGAAGCCCTCGACCGGGCAGAAGCCTTCTTACGAGGTGAGGAAGCCGCCCAGCTGCGTGACAGTCGAGGCCCAATCAGCTCAAGATTGGGCCCAAGGCAAGGCCAGGGGAGAAATGAGAAACGCCCATGGCAGCGCGGGGGCGATAAGAACAATACACACGAGAGAAAAACAGGGTTTGCACCCTACGAACGCCCGTCCGGCATGTCACACCGGCTAGGCGACAGAGGACAAGGCCATGGAGGCTTACTTAAAACCCCAAAGGAAATCTTGAAGACAGAGGAAGCCAGGTTCAGCTTCAAGCCTCCAAGGCCGATGGGCGACAAAGCCATTAACAGGAACATGGATAAGTATTGTGAATTTCACGGTGATAAGGGTCACGACACCAACGAGTGTCACCAGCTGAGGAAAGAAATCGATAAGGCCGTGAAAACAGGCGAGCTGGCACACTTAGTAAGGGAAGTGAAAGAGGAAAAAAAGCCAAAAAAGGAAAGAGAGGAAAAAGTAATCCTGATGGTACACTCGAGACAACTGAAGCGGCCAAAAGTCAATCACGAATGGTGGGCTAACAGGCCAATATACTTCCCACCGCTCGGCGACGTGCAGCCAACATTGGAGCCAATGGTCATCACGGCACAAGTGGAGGATTACAAAGTACACCGGATGTACATAGACGGGGGTAGCGCCTCCGACATCATGTACGAGCACTGCTTCATGAAACTACCAGCAAAGATCCGTGCTTCCATCCAACCCTGCAGGACACAGCTGGTCGGATTCAGTGGCGAAAAAGTATTACCACGAGGGCAAATACAGTTAGAAGTGACCATGGCTGGCGAAAGAATGACACGAACCGAGCGGCTTACGTTCATAATAGTTGCCGGATCGTCATCCTACAACATCATCTTAGGCCGCCCGGCTATAGTGGCCTTCGGCGCCATAGTCTCCACGGCACACGGAATGATCCGTTTCCCCACCAGGCTGGGAGTGGCCACATTGCTGTCCGACAAAGGGCCACACACCCTAGTCGCGGCAGTCGAAGAAAGCAGCGAAAAATGCGTCATCAACGATGCCTACCCGGACCAAACGGTAGCAATCAGCCAAGAGCTAAGCGTCGAGGGGAGAAAGCGGCTGTATTACCTACTGAGAAACAGTGTGGACGTGTTTGCATGGTCACCGTCCGACATGACAGGCGTGCCCAGACAAATCACCGAACATCACCTAAACGAAAATCCGGCACACAAGCCAGTAGTTCAAAGAAAGCGGACGATGGGTCGAGACCGATGCCGAGCGGTTGGTGATGAGGTGAGCAAGTTGGTAAAGGCGGGCATCATGCGGGAAGTACAATACCCGCCTTGGCTGGCAAACCCCGTACTAGTAAAAAAGTCGGACGGCACGTGGCGAATGTGTGTAGACTTCACAGCCATCAACGATGCTTGTCCCAAAGACTGTTACCCGTTGCCAACAATAGACGCAAAAGTGGACGCACTGTCTGGATACACCTTCAAATGCTTCCTAGACGCGTACAAGGGCTATCACCAGATACAGATGGCAAAAATAGACGAGGAAAAAACAGCGTTCCATGCCGATAAGGGCACATTCTGCTACACCAAGATGCCGTTCGGTCTGAAGAACGCGGGGGCAACTTACCAGAGGTTAATTGACAAGGTGTTCAAAGAACAGATCGGTCGGAACATGGAGGCCTACGTGGACGACCTGGTAATAAAAAGCCAGACAGAAGACACACTACTGAATGACATCCAGGAAACCTTTGCAAACCTCCGCGCGGCCAACATGAAACTAAATCCAGCCAAATGCTCGTTCGGCATGAAGCAAGGAAAATTCCTAGGCCACGTAGTAGCAGACCAAAACATCATGGCCAACCCGGCAAAAGTCAAGGCGATACTAGATATGAGGTCCCCCCAATCGTTAAAAGAACTTCAGTGCCTAAACGGCAGATTGGCCGCCCTGCACCGTTTCGTCTCCAAGCTAGCGGAAAAATCCGCCCCATTTTTCGAAGCTTTGAAAAGGTGCACCGATAAAGAAGATTTCCTATGGACCGAGGAGGCCGAAGCAGCCTTTCAGGCACTCAAGAGAACCCTGGCAGAACTGCCATCACTCACCGCGCCGGAGGCAGGCGAAGAGGTTATCTTGTACTTAGCTGTGGGGGAGAAAGTATTGAGTTCGGTCCTGTGTGCCGAACGGCGCGACAAGCAGATACCTATGTATTTCGTCAGCCGAACAATGGCTGACCCAGAGACAAGATACTCGAAGTTGGAAAAACTCCTGCTCGCTCTGGTCCACACAACCAGGCGGCTTCGGCGGTACTTCCAAGCCTACAGAGTATGTGTACTAACCAACTATCCGCTGAGAGAAATAGTACAGCGCCCCGAGACGTCCGGCCGGTTCGCGAAATGGGCGATCGAGCTCGGCGAGCTGGACTTGAAGTTCCGACCAAGGACGGCCATAAAAGGCCAAGTCCTCGCAGACTTCATAACAGAGCTCGACAGCAAAGAAACCGAGCAAGAAACCCCCGCGACGCCGATGCTACCTCCCACGGTCACAAGTTCAGATGCCTGGACACTGTACACAGACGGGGCATCTAGCAAGGATGGCTCTGGTGCGGGCCTCGTACTCATCGACCCGTGCGGCGTAGAAGTCACCTACGCCATTAGGCTTGAATTCCCAAGCACAAACAATGAATCAGAATACGAAGCCCTGCTGGCAGGGCTGAGGTTAGCAAAGAAGATGGGGGTAAGAAAACTATCCGCACGGGTGGATTCCTTATTGGTCGCGAATCAGGTAAAAGGAGAATTCGAAATAAGAGAAGCCGCGCTGCAAAAGTATGCTGATTGCGTAAAAGCTATCGCGTCCTCGTTTTCGGAATTCGAAATCATCCAGATACCGCGCGGCCAAAATAAGAAAGCTGACGCACTCAGCAAGTTAGCCTCCCTGGCATTCGCTCACTTGACGAAACAAATACCGGTGGAGGTAATCACCACGCCCATGGGAGAACCGATGGAGGTTAACGACGTGAACACTCAGACGGACTCCTGGATGACACCATTCGTCAAGTACCTGACGGATGGCACCACGCCAACGTCCAACCAGGAGGCAAACAAGCTACGCCTGCAAGCAGTGAACTACACACTGAAGGATGGTCGTCTCTACCGCACGGCCTACTTACAACCATTGCTGCGGTGCCTCACGGAAGACGAGGGGCTATACGTAATTCAGGAGTTCCATCGTGGCATCTGCGGTACCCATTCGGGGCCCCGCTCGATCGTCACAAGAATGTTGAACACTGGCTTCTATTGGCCAACCATGTACTCGGACGCAGAGAAAGAAATTAGAAAGTGCAGGGGGTGCCAGGTGCACGCCAGCGTCCAGCGCGTCCCTAAGCGCGAGATGATACCGGTGACGTCACCGTGGCCGTTCCATAAGTGGGCAATCGACATCGTAGGTCCATTCCCAGAGGCGCCAGGAAAGATCAAGTTCCTGGTAGTCGCAGTGGATTACTTCACTAAGTGGGTGGAAGCGCGGCCACTAGCAACCATCACGGGCAAACAAATGATAAACTTTGTTTGGGAAAACATTTGCTGCCGCTTCGGCCTCCCAGGCAAGATTGTTTCGGATAACGGAAAGCAGTTTGCGGAAAATCCCTTTCGGGCATGGTGCAAGGAGTTGCAAATAGTACAGATCTTCACTTCGGTCGCCCATCCTCAGTCAAACGGCCAAGTAGAAAGAACGAACCGAAGCATAGTGACGGGAATAAAGGCACGGTTGGGGGCCGAAGGAAGGAACTGGGTAAGAGAACTGCCAAGCGTCGTGTGGGCGATGAGAACAACCGAACGGACGAGTCACGGACACACCCCCTTCAGCCTAACTTACGGTACGGAGGCGGTAATCCCGGCAGAAATAGGAATGCCCTCGCAGCGAATTTTGGAAATGAATGAGAAAACCAATGACACCGAGCTGCTGGTAAACCTGTCCCTAACGGAAGAGCGGCGAAATATGGCCGCAATCAACGAAGCAAGGTACAAAAAGAAAATCGAAGGGTACTACAACGCCAAAGTGAAACCAGCTACCTTCAGACCGGGCGACTTCGTCTTCCGAAACAATGAAGCTTCAAGACAGGAGAAACAGGGTAAACTCGGCCCTAACTGGGAAGGACCGTACCAGATACGGGAAGCTCATCAGAAAGGGTCGTACAAGCTCGCAACTCTCGATGGGAAAGCCGTACCCAGGCACTGGAACGGCATGCAACTAAAGAAATGTTATATTTAAGCTTACTATTATCGCGCACACTTGTTTGTAATTTGTACTTCATTCAGTAAGCCGGTCGGCATTTTGTTACGAAAGTTTGTTACAACAATTTATTGCAAAGCAAACACTTAACGGGGCGACACACCCTATAAACTAATCCAAGTCCGACAACCAAACTTACCATACACGCGGCCATACGCGGCCGCGCGGTAATTAACATCGGCAAAACACTCGACAGGCCAACCGAAGGCTGGGACACAAAGGGAGACGGACCGGATTAGCCGGACCAGAACCCTACCCTACAGTGGGTGACCCAAACACGCTTAACGAGCCACTGGGCTCTAACGGCCTAGTGCCCTACCAAACAGCGAAATGGGACCACAACTACCATGGTTAAAAGCGCTACACCTCCGAACGGAGTAAAACAAAGTGGGTGTACAACCACGAACGGCCAACAAGCCAGCACAAATGTAAATATAATAATGAAGGCCGAACGGCCAATACGATTAACACAAGTACATATCATAAAGGCCACACGGCTTAAATAAACGACAAACAGCTAAATATAACATATGCTAAATAAAAGCCGAACGGCTGAAAACATTATATTGCATTTTAACTTTGCAGGATTTCATTCACACGATAAAGATTTACAAAACAAAGCCGAAGCCAAAGGAAATTACAAGAACTATACAAGGAAAAATAGATAACTACAAAAGCCGCACGATGGCGGACGTCAAGCTTGGGCCGAAGGATCAGGGGTAGGCTTCTCCACTACCTTCTCTGGCGCGGCCTTGGGCTCCAAAGCCTGGATAACTTCGAGAGGTTCAGAGGCAAGGCCGGCAAGCTCCTCCAGATAGGGATATTTGTGCTGCTCAAAAATGGTAACCGCCTCCCTCAAGTCTGTGTCGGCATTAGGTCGCACGGCAGGAATGTCAGCAAGGGCATACCCCGAGCTGGCAAAATCATGGCCGGTCTGGATGCCTTGGGCGGTACCCACATCCATCACAGCTTGCTGCACGGCTCCCAGCTTACTTTCAAATTCATGGCTCTTCAACAGCCTTAGGATGACGTGCTGAAAGCCCTCCGCCACCAGCCACTTCCTATCTGCCCGCGCAGAGTCAGCAACTGCATGAGCTCTGACCAGCTCGGCGTCAACCCCAGCTTTATCCCTCTTCAAGGCCTCCAGCTCGGCCTCCACGGCAGCCTTCTCCCTCCTCACCGTCTCCAGTTCGACAACTCGGGCCGAGACCTCTTCCCTCCGACGCTCGCCCTCCTCCGCCAAAGCCTTCTCCAAACCGGCCGCACGGCCGTTAACAACAACAAGTTCGTTGTCAACAGCAGCCTTTTCTCCCGTCACCTGCTCCACCCTCTTCCTCAGTTTCCTTACCTCCTCAGTGATTAAGGCAGCCGACCGAGACTTACTCTCAGCCAGCTCCGCCTCTCGCGCCGATAGGTCCCTCTTCAAGTTGCGGATAGTGCTCCGATGCTCGGCGTGGCGGTGGATAAGGTCCTGAGTTTGAACGAAGGACTGCGCCAGGCGCTGCGCGGTCCTCTTCATGGCAACAATGTCGTTGTCCTCCTCCGCCGCAGACACCGCCCCGGACGGAACGGCATGCTGCACAAAATCCCAAGCCCTCCTAGGGGTGGATAACACATCCCCGACCCACAGTTTCCAGGAAGGCACATAGGGTGCGTCGGGGTCGGCCGCGGAAGACTCACTATCTTCCTCAGGCTCTGTCTTCTTATCAGAACCGGGCGGCGAAGACATGTCACCAGCTGCCATGGCCTTGGCAATGGCATCAGCACCCTTGCCCATGCCAGGCTTTAGTCTCCGCCCGACTATATCAGACGTATAGTCGCCGCCAGTCTCAAGCGCATGGGCAAAGCGCCTCTCACTGGATGTGGGAGACGCATCCCCCTCCGGACGGCCGCCGTCATCCTTCGGCCCCTCAACATCGGAGTCAGTATTGTGGATTATGTCCAAGTCTTCCACGGACTCATCCCCAGCCTGGTAAGTAGGATCCGGGGACCCTTCATCAGAAGATTCATCCACCAACGCGGGAGAGGTGGATGTGCCAGTTTTCTTCTTCTTGGGCTTAGAAGACCTCTTAGAGGCGGCCTTCTTCCTTTTGCCGGAAGCACCTCCAGACGGTGCGGTGGCCTTACCCTTGGCCACATCAGCACGTTGCTGCTGCGCCAGTTTGCGACGCCGCTTGGCCTTCTGCTCTTCGATAAGGGTGTGGGAAGCACCACCCAAATCTTTACCCGCGATCACCTTCTCCCCATCCTTCACAACAAAATCAGTGAACCTCCTCTCCTCGGTAGTCTTCACAACAGTATCTTGCCCCTCGGGCACTGGCTTCGTCGTATGCTCAACCTCAAGAGTAGATGGCAGCTTCAGATAATCCAGGAGACCCATCTCTACACAAAGAAAAAGGAAGTTAGGGTCAGTAAAAAAAAAAAATAAAAAATAAGAACAAGACAGCAGCAACAAGAAGGAACCGTACCGGCCCCATTCATTTTAAAACAAGGGTCGGTGAGCAACCCTAACCAGTTACGACTCATGCCAGCCATAACCAAGACCTCCTCGGCCTGCTTGCGATGAGGCATTTTGTTCGCAATTAAAGTGGCACGGCCAACCGTGTCATGAGGAAGCTTGAACACGTCGTACGGCACCAAGTCCTCCTCCGGCTTTCTCCAGTGCATCGGGCCGATGCAAACGTCATCCACCCAGAAGAACTTATCCTTCCAGAGCTTCAGACTGGTGGGAGGAGTGAATAACCGTACGGCACCCGCATGGCGGGCAACCTCTATAAGGTACCAATCTCCCTGATGGTTCAGGCGAAAAAATTGCCTAAAAAGGTTAACGGTAGGTTTTGTCCCGCACGCCCAGCAGGCGATTTCAAATTGGGTTATCCGCGCGACGGCCAAGGGTGGAAGCTGCCGGATGTCAACACGAAGGGCTCGGATAAGGTTGCGAAAGAAAACGGTAAAGGGAAGACGAAGGTGAGCGAAACTGAAGTGATGGAGGTAAAGCCCAATCTTACCGGGCGGACAATCCCGGATAGTGTGGGTTCTCTCCGGCAAGGTAGGATGCAGTTCTAGGGGTATACCATACCGCGCTACCTCAGCGCTAAGGGTTTTCGGAGTAAGGCAGCTAAATTGAACGTCCATGTCGGACTTAGTACTATCGGCCATGATGTAAGAAATCGAAATACAATGAAAAGGGTAACGTACCGCGCGGTATAAAAGCAAGTAGCGTTTTCGGCAAGAATGGCAGCAAGTATGGAAAGAAGACGATATGACCGAAGGGAGTTACGCTCGGCTATATATAGGCTATATGGAGGGCGACGGTTGATATTCCTGACGGGACGGTTACCAGACCAGCGTCCAATCAGCGCGCACCAACGCAAAGGGCCCGGAAGCCCGGCCCATCCAGGCCCAGTAAAAAGGAAAAGCCCGAAGCACCGCCACGTGACAGCGACACTTCGGCCTGGGGGGCTGATGACGTGGGTCCGGTCCGGCCAAATATCGGGAACCATCCCTCATCAGGCCGAACCAAGCACCCACTCTAGGTGTTACACGACCTACTCGAGTCGGCCGCACGGCCACCTCGAGTGACAGGAACAGGCAATGATTGGAACATCATCAGCCAATCATGCGCCGCTTTACCCAAAAGGGGACTGTAGGCTACGCACCTACTGCGCCCGCCCATACCGTTAGCCGCCAGGGGCATTAATGACGCATCAGACAAAGGTAAGTCACTATAAATACCCCCCAACCACTTGGGGGGGAGGACACTTAATCCCTCCGGACTACAACTAGCTCCGGCACCTAAACGTCTCTTCTGACCGCACGGCAGAGTAGACTTCCCCATTCCCCACACACACATCCTTTATTCACGAGGGTAGACCTGGGATGGCAATGATGCGTCTGTCAGTCCCAGTCTGAGCCGGAGGATAATCTCCCTCCTATGTTCTAACTCTCCCTTCGTGACAGGTATCTTAGGCGACAGTACCGAAGCAACCAAGGCGCTCCAGGCCGGAGCGGCTTGACTCTCCAACTTCCTAGAAGCCCTTTGCCCCACCGGACCGGGCTCCCCTTCAACCGCCCGGTCGAGGACCAAGGTTTCTACATATAACAATAGCACAGTTGTGAAGGATATTGATGTAATGACCTTTGACATGGGACACATGTTAATTAGATGCCACATTAAACGTGATAATAATTAATATATAAAACAATAACATCATCCATCATTTGGCAGAATAGTATTAATAACGAGAAGAAGACTTAGAAATAAGAGGTTATGAGTTTGATCTTTGAGTTTAACAGGTTTTTAATCTGACCACTTACGAATATGGTTTTTCCTGAAGATAAGCTCAAGCGACGTAAATAGTTTTAGTTGAATGTTAAGAAAAAAGATAATGAACAATTCTATAAATGTATGGTTTGATATCAAATGTTAATTAGTGAGGCTTCGAACTTTTTAAGTATAGATTTAAAAATAAAATTGCGAATACTAAACTTTCTAGTTAATTTTGGCATTAATTTAGGTCCCGTAATGACAAATGTTAACGGACGACATGTAAAGTAGCTAACTACATTTACAACAATGTATATCTATGTATATTTGCTAGATGATAAACAAACATAAAAAATCAAAATAACTAGTCAGTGACTCGGGTAAATACCGAGGCTGTGATATAAAAAGAATTATACGAAGTAAAAGATGAACTTAAATTGAAAAGAAAATTTAAACTGAATAATACATAAAGGTAAAGAGACGATAAATATTAAATTTATAAGTTTGAAAAAAATAGACTTGAATACAATGTTTTTCTGGCGATCATCTTTATTAAAATTAATGAAAATGATACGATATGCCTTGACCTTGGAATTGGTAGTAGATTCTCTGAACAACCACAAGTACATGTCTCTAATTCAAATTTCAGAAAAGTTATCCATCCACTGAAATAATGCAAAAAATAATACAAATCTAATTCTGCACACAAATAACACAAATCTATTGTCAGTTACATTCTGATCTTATTAGCTATAAAAAAACTGTTTAGAAGAAATATTTTAAAGAATGCTAATTTTGAGAGTTCTAAATGAACGTTATTACATTTTATTTTTTTATTCTGACATTTAAACAAATCGATCTGCAACTATTTATGTCATTAATTTCAACATTCTTATCCACATGAAAAACATTCATTTCAGTTCAAGCAACCTCATAGAAAGAATGTAAACCGGAATTATTTAAAGTCAAATAATCATTTACCTTATTAGAATTGCTTGATTTCATTAAGTTTGACTTTTTAAAAGTCAAATTGTCCTACTTTGGATCACAAGTTGGACATGAATTCAAGTTTGTTTATCTGTTTGATTGATTCCGGAAGATGTTACATGGCAATACGTAGCTACAACAAGTTTAAGAATAAAATTTCATGGAGATTTGAGCAGAATTCGAATTTCACAACTTGTATTCTTCATTGTGATCCTTTAATGGTAGATTTATCAAATTTTTATGGTTTTGATTAATTCTTGTTGCTACATATTTGTATTGAGCATATAAATCCATTGGTACAACAAATTTTGAGTTATTATTCTACGAATGATCGAATTGAATTTTAAGTTTATCAATGGTGGGTTAAAAAGTCCCAACTTTGTTTTTTAATTCGTTCATCATCATTCGTTGATCAAAACCTTAGCATATAGATCTAGTTTTGTTAGGTTTTCTGTCACGAACCCAAAGAAATATACGGATCAAATTTTCGTTGAAAAATGAAGGAGATATGATGAATCAAAGTTATGGTATTATAGAAAAGATATGGATACTTTTTGTGTGAAAAGAATTTAATTTTTTTATTTGAAATTATAAGATTCATGACTTTGTAAAATGAATTCAATTTTTTAATTTGAAAATTTAAGAAATGACAACTAAGCAAAATCTTATGTGGCACACTTTAAAACATGTCATTTGGAGTTTATAAACTCATGTTTAATAGTGTTATTATAAAACTTGATTACCTACCAACTACCACCAAAGAGTTTAAGGGGTTTTTTTGGTATCGTCTTTTTCATTAAGTGCTGACCCAATAAGATATCTGGTTGTGTAAGAGATTCTGAACCATTAAGAGATTTTGGTCCGATTGCTTTTTTGGAGCTGATACATTAAGAGGTTTTGGTCTTAGCGCTTAAGACATTTTTCCATTAAGAGGTTGCGAAACAAGCGCTATTAATCTGAACCATTGAGAGGTTATTTAGACCCAACTAAACAACCCCTAAGTCAAGTTTTAATTACTAAGGATCTTAGTCCATGTTAACCCTTCCCTGATCCCGCCCTTGTTATATACATAAAATTTTGGAATTACATAAAAGTTCAAGTGTGTTATTCTACTATATACATAATACACGTTGTTTGTATAACTTATAGTACATTTTGTATGACTTTTTATGCACCGACCTTGATCGTATGGACCTAGCATAGGAGCACCTGAACTTTCACTGTGTAGTGGAAAAACTTGACACCGCCTAGTGGAAAAAAACGTTTTTTTATATATTTCGTTACTCCTGAAACGATTATTACGCTAAACATTACCCCTGAAATACAATCCTAGGTCTGCCACTGATTGTATAAGTCTGTTATGTGTGTTTTACAACTTCATGCACGTTTCCAATCTGTTTTATATTATTGTGTTGAAGAATATTGTACAAATTATAAGGAGTATATATAAGACACATAATTACACTCTAAACCCTCTAATATTAAGTAATGCATAGTTTGTCTAATATTTACCAATATATGTGTTAGTACCAAGTCGAATTCAGGGGAAGACCTGTGTGAGATGTTAACATTTCATTACTTTGTCATAGCAGGCAAGAGAGGATAGCAACATGCTTTACAACCAAAATGACAGATTTTTATTACTATGTGATCCACTTTTTCTCTATATGTTTACAAGTTTCTCATAATATATTATCGTAAGTACTTCATATTTTACACACATTTTTGTCTATATGTTCCATGTTAGTCTTAATTAATATCCTAAAACTTGTTTTACACACATTTTTGGGTTATATGTTCCATGTTAGTCTTAGTATTCTAAAATTTCGGTATGTCACATTTGAACTTGCTTTATTTCATTTTAATTTACTTAACTTGCACAAATTCGTATTAGAGTACTGATTGTTAGGTTACTTGAATCATAAATTGATTTTTGTTTCATTGCTACTTCACTCGATTACAAGCCGAACCTAAATGAGCTTCATTCTAACTTAAAACGAGCTTTATTCCAAACTTTTAAGCTTGACAACATACTTTAGATATATTAGTTCTTTTATATTTACTAATCACGAAGAATAATTCGTACGACAACACACGCTAATATCTATCTTGTTCTCTTATAAAAACAAAAGTTTATTATATTAAATATTTAACCTTGAAGAAAATGACTAACCTATCAACATACATTAAATTAAGTTAATGATGCATATACGGAATCAATCAAAAAGATAGAAACTTAGAAAATTAATGATCGATTAATCAAAAACTTTAAGAAAGTTCAAAGGTGATTTTTGTTAGAACATAAAATTTCACAATGAAATTCATTAACCTAAAACTAAAAACTTAATGTGTTCTTCAAAACTAAAACATATTTAAATCCCATCCCTAATTCAAGAAAAGCCGAACAAGAAATCTACTGTACATTCTTGAATTTGTCTAACTTTCTTGTAGTTATAACATTTTTTAAGGTTTTTATGTATAAAGTGGAAACTATATATCAAATTATCAATACTTCTTAAGAGACTTTCATTTTTTATGGTGTATATCTTACAACTAAATAGCTGGAGTTTTAAACAAGTAAAGTGCATGTGATGTTTTTCTTTACCAAGAAAATCTTCCTACTCTAATAAACAATTACAATTGTTGACACTTGTCAACACTAGAATCATTCTCACACAAATTTTCCCTCCCAAATCTACTCCCTAATAAATTCTTTTTTTGGAAATTATATCCCTTATAATCATGATATATTTTTATTTAATTATATTTATGGAATTATGACAATCATATATTAATTTACATCTAATTTTTATTTAAAATATTTTTTAACTATTATTATTTTCATTTAATAAATATTTAAAAAACTTATAAAATACCAATAAACATTTATATACCGTGTTTTTCAAATATAATTGAGCAAATCATATTTAATATTATAATAAATGAATAACTAATATTGTTTTACAAATCCAATCAACATTGTGGATGATACTATTTATAGAGAAATCCGTAAACGATAATATTTTTGTTCATAATATCCAATATTAAATAGTTTTTCTATCATATAAAATGATCCATGTTCATTCAAATTGGAAATTTTAAACATCATGACTAATACAATTGTACGTTTTCTAATATATACCAAGATAATTTTTTTTATTGATTTAACATTATAATATTCTGATTATAATTTAGACTTTATACTCAACAATTAGAATATGTTCATTATAATTTTGATAAAATTATTACTCACCTAACTTTCTATCGAGAATTAAAGTCTCAAGTTTGTCAAATCATAAGTTAGTGTTAGTCACTATTCAAGGTTGATTTGTTTTTCTAACAACCATTTTTAAACATGATCATGTTTATGTTGTATTTTTCCAAATATACAAGTAGAGACATGCTTTAAATATTTTTTTATGAAGAAGATAAAGTCGCCAATACCATATTATGAATTATAACTTTATTAAATGTAATGTAATACGTTATTCGAGTAATAAAACGAGTATGCATGAATTATCAATTATACATATTTTCTAATGATTTAACCCGTATAACTCTTTACCAAAAAAAAATATTGATTTAACCCGTATAACATACGGGTTCTATCCTAGTATACAATAAACTACTATTCTAGTCTTTGTTTAATCTTGCATTAGATTATTGTATTAAAAAATTGTCATTTTCATTCACTTCTAATAACATCGTTAATCATCCAATTAGATTTAAGGGATTCTTTATCCTTGAGTAAATTGGAAATTTAGTCCCTCTCGTTTGGGGGCAAATTGTAGATTTAGTTACTCTTTTTTAATAATAGATACACCGTGGTTTATGTTAATTGTAAATTTAGTCTAGAACGCTAACACTATTAGAGAATCTTTGTTAAGCTTATGGCTATTTTTATCTTTTTAACTAAGGTACAACTAACTAATGATATTACAAGTTCTTAGTGTGGATAAATTTTGTAATTTACATTAATACAGAAATAACAATAATAAGAGTCTGTTTGGTATGGGTAATGTAGCGGGTGAACGGAAAATGGAATGGAATGGACGGGTGAACGGAATGAACGAAATGAATCATTATCTCGTTTTGTTTGGAAGGTAGTAAAAGCGGAGAAATAAAATATAATTTTACCGATATTTTCATTTATGATGTGTATATAAAAAAGGTATATTTTAATTTTTTTAAGATTTATTTTATTATTTTCTAATATGTGAATTATTTATTATTATTATTTTTATTTGTTAACGGTTACTTATTTTACTTTTTGTTATCTTTTAATATTTTTATTTTAATAATTTATTATATTTATTTACTTTTTATACTGTTCAATTAGTTGTATTTCTTTGTTTTTAATTATTTTATAATTTTATAACTATTTATTAATTTATTTAATTTTATATTTTATTATTCTTTTTTATATTTTTAAAATTATTTAATTATTTAATTATTTATAGTTAATTTTTTATAATTTATTATTTAATAGTTAACCATTTTATTATTTATATTATTGAACTTATTTTGGTTTCGTTATTTTTTTAATTGTTTATTAGTTTTTTTTTTTGAAACGATGGTAAATAATCAGCCCCTTAAATGTTTGACAATTAAACCAGTTGAAGTAAAATCAGCCCCTTAATTGTTTATTAATTTTTTCTTTAGTTTCTTTATTTTTTTAATTTCTCTTTTACTTTCATTTTTTAAGAAAAAAACAGATTGAATAAAAAAATATTCATTACATTTCTTGAATGAATGAAAAAAATCATGGGCAATCGATGGATCGAATTAGAGAGAATGGAAAGGAAATGAGAAATGGTGATTTCTTTCCCTTTGTCAATACACATATTTTTTTCATTATCTTTCAATGGATCATTCCATTCCCTCTTTCATTAACTCATACCAAACGCTACCTAAGCAAATAAAAAATCCAAGTGTCTTCTCTCTCATCCTAAGTTTTAAATGCATAATTTACAATGTTTTTTAAACATAATTAAAAAAAGTATGTAATTTTACAAGTTTAGACAAGAAGATTTAATAGCCCAAGAATTAAAATAATGTTTAAAAAATAACTTTATGTAAAAAATTCTTTTTTTTATAAAAAGAATAATTTTTTGTTTCTAAAATATATGATTGTTTTTAAAGACGTTAGATATTGTAAGTCAAGTTGTCCTTGAATGTGCACATTAAAAAAAATATTTTTTTTATAAACATGTTATATGACTATCTTTAAAAATATATATATATAAAAAATACTATTGACAAGAAATTTTAAATACATGTATGTTTTGTGTTTATTTAAAAATTTAAAATACTACTTTCACCATAATTTATTAAGAATTATTTTGGTCACCATCATTGCGGATCAAATATAACAATTCCTCGTCTTTTTATCAAAGGAGTTTTCTAATATGTGCTTTAAATAACACATACTAGGTGTAATATATGCATCTCGAAAACTGAAAAAGATATCAAGATTTTTTTAAAAAATTGGAAAAAAATATATCTTTAAAAATGAGAAAGGTACAAAGATTTTTCTTGAAAAATGTACTTTTTAATTTTCGAGATGCATTTATTAAAAAAAAAATTATTTTCAAGATGCATTTATTACACCTTATGTGTGCCTTTAGGGCACGTATTAGGCTACCCGTAATGGGGCTTTATGGGGCAAAAAAAGAGCCCATAACGCCCATGAAAACGCCCCGCCCCACTACGCAGGGGCGTTATGAGGCGTTATGAAGCTAAAATTCGAGAGGGGCGTGAGGGAGATAACGCTGAAAGGGAGAGGTTGGTGGGGCGTTATGGGGGCTTTATCCACTACACCATAAAGCCCCATAAAGCCCATTATCCAGTCATCGTCCACATGGCGGATAACGCCCCATTTGAGGCTTTATCCACTACACTTAGCCTTAGAAAACTCCTTTATCAATAATTAAAATATATGTTTTAGAAAAACAAAAAATAATTTCTTTTCAATAAACAGAAAAGCTCTTTGTTTAAAAAAAAAATATGATGTACTTTTAATTACGTTAGGGCAAGCCAAATTCTCCTTGGATTTTGCACCTTAACAATTTTTTAGAAAACATTATGATTATCTTTACAAATATTTTACATAAAAGAAATGCTAGTTAGGAAAAATGTTTCTAAAATATTTTTTGAACTTTTTTTTTGAGAAAGTTGTTTATGTAATTATCTTACAAAAGATTTTTGTTATAGTATTAAAAGTTTTTTTGTTATTTTTTCAAAAAATCTTCTTTGCATGGTGTTTTTAAGTTTTATTTTTGTAAAATATGTATTTTTTTAACAGCAAACTTTTTCATAAAATATGTCAAATATGTATTTTAATTTTCAATAAAAACAATGGGGAACTATCGCATGACAAATTTAATTCTTAATAAATTAGTGTGTTTTTTTGAAACGTTCAACTAAACACTATGTATATCAGTTAAGTTTATTCCCAATGAAACCATCTTCGTAAGCGATCGGATGGAAAATATGTCACGCACAAAAATCAAACCCATGACACTTTCAGTCCTAAGTTTTTCCTTCATCACCTATATCATTCGGCCAAAATGAGTGATGATAATAAATTAGGGTGTTAATCAAGAGAATAAAAATACCCTTAAATCTAAGTGGATAGTTAATTGCAGTGAAAGAGGATGCAAATGACAAATTTTAGAAAACACAATGTATCATATAAAAGATTTAAATTAATATATTAAAATTTAAATTAATAGACTAAAATATGACAATTTTAATCAAACTATAAAAACTAAATTAGGAGTTTACTCAAATATTATAACTATACCATTAATGCACCAAACTTTCCAGCTAAATTAGGCACAAACTTAGGTCTCGTAATAAGCATAAATTATGTTAACTACAGAAAGATTTTTTTTTTTGAACGGCAACATTTTATTAAACCACCAACCGACCCCCCTAGCAAGGCGCTAGAGGAACCGCACCAAAAAGCACAAAAATTACACCGTACACATAATTGACCAATCAATCCTCCGTTTACAACGACAGTTAAACCAAAATTGACACCAACTCTTGATCTCCTTTATGACTTTGCTAAACGACGGAACGCCACCATTGAACACCACGGCATTTCGCTCTTTCCATATACACCAACACGACGTTAAAATCACTCCATGAACAACCTCCTTCTTATTTCCTGGTATGGCCTCATCCGCATGCAACACGAGCAAATCCTCCAAATCGAACGAAAAAAAGGGTGGTATTTTACACCAAGTCGCGACCCACTGCCACACATTATCGCTAAAAGTACACCCGGTGAAAAGATGACATACCGACTCCGGACCGTCCGCGCACAACTTACACAGATCCGAGGAAACCGGGACATTTCTCCTTCTTAACGCATCAACCGTAGCAATCCTTTTTCTTTGAGCCAACCAAATAAAACAATTTACCTTAGGAGGGACCAAAGAGCTCCATTTGATGATGAAAGGAACCTGCTCGCTAACAGTGGAAGCCAACAAAAGCCGCACCGACTTCGCCGAAAATTCCGTTTGGCCATCACAGTTCCAACCCCACCCATTGCCCCTCTCCACCATCCATCGTTCCATCTGAATGTTACCTCTAGCCAGCTCCTTATTGACATTCACAATCGCCCTCCAGACCCCCCCTACCTCTTTTTTCAGCGGAAAAAACTCCCTTCTGCCCCTCACCGAATGAACAGCTTTGATCACCCTTTGCCAAAGTCTCCCATCTTCCACTTTGTACTTCCATAACCACTTGCAAAGGGAACTAATATTAACATCCAAGAGTTTGGCCAAACCCAAACCTCCCAACTTTTTATGTTTACACACCTCCTCTTTATTTACCCAATGTATCTTTCTCCTCTCCGAATTGCCACCCCAGAGAAAGTTGAAGCGAATTCGCTCCAAGGTGTTGATAACTTTCTTAGGCGCCTTATAAAGCGAGAAATAATACGACGGAAGGTTCTCCATCACGCTTTTGACAAGCACCAACCGCCCCGCAAACGATAAGTTCTTGGCTTTCCATCCGGACAACCTCCTCTCGAACGTGTCAACAACGCTTTGCCAATGACGTCTTTGGTTCATGTTTGCCCCCACCATCAAGCCTAAATATGTGAAGGGGAAACTACCATCCACACATCTCAACTCCAAAGCTTTATTTTTAACCTCCTCCTGGATGACATTAATGCCATACAACGCACATTTCTTAACATTAATTTTTAGCCCTGAAACGAAATAAAAACAACGTAACAACCGAATGAAGTTAGCCACATTAGACTCACTCCATTTACCCATAATCATCACGTCATCCGCATAAATCAAATGAGAGACAATAGGACCATTGTTAGGCAAACTAATTCCATTTAGCCGGAAAACGCATATGCTCCAAAACCGAATCGACAAAAGCCCAATCCACGGAATCGTAGGCTTTAGAAAAATCCACCTTGAAAAAGAAACCTTGACCCTTTGAGTACTTCATCCATGACAAAATTTCATTAATAATAAGAGGACTCTCAACAATATATCTTCCTTTCAAGAAAGCCATTTGGACTTCTGAAATAATATTGTCCAACACCTCTTTCATCCGACAAGCCAAAACTTTCGAAATAACTTTGGATACACACCCAATCAAACTAATGGGTCTGAATTCCCCGAGCGTTTGGGCGTCCACAACCTTGGGTATAAGATGAAAAAAGGATGAACCACACCCCTTCGAAATCGATCCCGTCTCATGGAAATAGTTTAGAACCTTAAAAAAATCATCTTCAAGTTCCACCCAAAACGCCTTGAGAAAGTCCAAGTTAAACCCATCCGGGCCCGGCGCCTTATCCCCGTCACACGACCAAACGGCCGCCTTGATTTCCTCCTTTGAAAACGGTCTAGTCAACCATTCTCCTTGCTCTACAGAGATATGATTTATCCCCTCACACACGAGTTTTGGCCGAACAGGCCCCTTCTCCCCAAAAGATCTTTTAAAGAAATAGTAAGTGGCATTTTTTATTTCCAGGGGATCATCAACCCAGCAGTTATTAAGTAACAACCCATTTATCCTCCCATTTGCCAAATTAGCATTGACATATCCATGGAAAAATGAAGAATTATCATCACCCTCCATGGCCCACTTTATCCTAGCCTTTTGCCTAAGGTCCAAAATTCTGTCAGTTTCCAACTCCACTAGTTTCAACTTTTTCTCAATCCATCTATCAAGTTCCACCCCTTCAATATTATTATTATGAATATTTATTGAACCACAATTAAAATTAACTAGAAATTAACATAATGTTTTTATGAAACTAACGAAAAATATCATAATATGTCAAGTTTAACAATAGTTTGAAAAGACGTGATAACTTTAATTGCTTGGATCACAGTCTTCCTAAATTAACGCCTACCCTTTCGTTGTAAAGAGGCATATTTATTTTTTAAATCAAATCAAACTCTTTATACAAGTTTACGCTAATCACAAAATATTTTTAAATTAAAGAATCACATGAACGGAATAATACAACTATGGCTGTATTTGGCGCACTAGCTGAAAAACTAACAGCTAGCTGAAAAGCTAGCTGCTAGCTGATAAGCTAGCTGACAAGCTAGCTGCTAGCTGACAAGCTAGCTGCTAGCTGATAAGCTAGCTGCTAGCTGATAAGCTAGCTGATAAGCTAGCTGATAAAAAGTAACGTTTGGTAAAAACTAGCTGATAAATTAGCTTAAAAAAATAAAATGACATAAAAGTACATGTCATAAATGTAAATAAATATATTTATTTATAAGTTAGGGAAGGGTAAAATTGGAAATATTATAAAAGCTAGTTGAAAAGCTAGTTGAAAAGCTACTCCAACTAGTTTTTCAAAAGCTAGCTTATAAGCTAGCTTATTGACGTTACCAAACGGGGCTTTTAAAAAAAGCTAGCTTATTAAAAAAGCCCCGTTTGGTAACGTCAAAAAGCTTATCAGCTATAAGCTAGCTTATAAGCTAGCTTATGGCGCGCCAAACACAGCCTATATAGAGGGGATTGAATATGGGGTTCCCATCCATTTAAGTTAGGTGTGAAACCAATTAATATTAGGTCGTTTTAGTTAATAAATTAAAATTTATATATGAAAGATCAAATACAAAGATGATTTTTCGTACGAAACATACGAAGCTAGGTTGAGCGACACGTGACTTATTAAGTTTTCACACTGAGGGGTGTTTATGTCATTATGCAGTTATTTCCGGACTGCTTGCGTGATTTTGATGCTCCGTAGCTATAATAAATCCGTTCGGATATTTATAAGCTGGATCTCAAATATGTTTTGTTAATTTCAAACATACAAATATGAAATTGAAGTGAAAAGGTTATGTTTGGAATAGTGAGTTTCGAAACATTCATTGTCATGATGTTGATTCTTATGTTTACGTCTACATGGTTTCTCTATGTAAACGTGATTATATTATGATTTAGCTATTTAGGTCAGTAGATGTTGGTAGTCTGTTTGTTTTTACGTGAATATACATGTGTTTATCAATAGATGGTGATATAGGAAGTGTGTGTTTAATAAAACCATTTGCACTACTTAAAAATAGGGGTGTGCAAACGGGTCAGACCCGCGAAACCCGGGTAGAACCGACCCGGGACCGAGAACCGACTGAGTTAAAATTAAGAACCGGGAACCGTAACCGGTTTAGACTAACGGGTCGGGTTTTCAGCGGGTTTGTAAACGGTTTTCACGGTTCTTATGTGGAACCGTTTTTTGAGATGACCAGGCTACCACTCTACCAGCCCACCATGAGCCCAACTGCATCATAATTGTTCTACCGGTTCTAATCTCTGGACCCGTAATGACCACTAAAGGCCTACCATCCCAATGCGTTTCATTAGCCTATGATGGCCCAAGTTGAATAATTCAATATTAATTAAAAAATGCAGCCAAGAGTCCATGAACAAGTCCTCAAATGCAGACATCATTCCATCAACATTCAACAAGTCCTCAAAATGGCGAAATTCATGCAGACATTAAATTCTTAAAGTTTTATGAAACCTCAAGAACTCAAAAACTCAAAATTAAATGTCAACCGAAAATGTGATAAACTTAAAAATTAAAATCAAGAAACCATCTTCAACTCTTCAATCATCATTTTTGCTAATGTGTTTCCTTCCCTGGCACTTATTAGCATGCTTATTTAACGACGATGTTCCATTCGTTGAAGAGTCCGCACACAACACCGTTTTACAGTAGTTGCATCTTCCTTTTCGTAGACCTCCTTCGTCATAAAGCTCTTCAAAATGTTCCCAAGAATTTTCGGTGAGCTTCCTTTTCTTCTGTTTCACCTTTCGTTTGCCGGCTTTGTTTTCATTCATATGTTCGAGATCATCATTTTGGGCATCCATCCTGTTGAGATTAGCAAGGAATCAAGGATGCAAACTGAAATCGAATTGCTTACTGCTACTGGAAATCGAATTTAAGTGGTAATCGAATGGAAACTAATAATGGACTACTTACTGGAAATCAAATGGTTAATGGTGATGATGTAAACCGGAAGAAATTAATCAGAGATTAGAAGATGAAAAGATGAGATGATAGGGGTATGTATTTATGCGACCTGCCGACTCTTCACTTGGATCGTTGGAATATTTTGGAAATAACAAAACATTTAAGAGGGTTCCTACAATTTCTAGGTTTTACGTATTACAATTTACAAACGGGTCAATCGGTTTTACGGGCTACCGTCGGGTCAGAACCGTGACCGAACCGAAACCGTTTAGCTACTGATTTGGGAACCGCGAACCGACTGCAAATGAATAACCGGGTCCGGTTTCCGGTTTTGGTGGGTCGGTTCTCACGGGTGGGCCGGGTTTACCCGACTTATGCTCACCCCTACTTAAAAAAAACTTGCGTAGTTAAGTGAAATTTATGTTTTAAAATGTACTGTTTTTTGTGTGAACATGTTTTGTTTTCTAGCTGAATGCGTGATTAATTTTAATGTTTGTCATGTATTAGTAACCTAAGACTATCCGCAACGCTAACACAGATCCTTCCCACAAACGATCCTAGTCAGCATGCCACATCAACTTTTTTATCCATCTTTCACAATCCTTTCCACAAACAGAGTTTTGCAACCCAATTAAATATTACCATGTGAGAGGAAAGAAAAAGACGGATGGCGCACGTAGCAACGGACAACCCACAAACAAGATGCTTCAACGCAGCACGTGGGACAAACACAACAAATGGAGATGCCAGGTCAAGGGACGGATGCCTCCATCTCTTGCGATGGAGGTAGTCTAAGTTTTGTTGCGTGATTAAGAAAAGCATTGGCATGGTTATGTAACAATGTTTGCGTAATTATGTTAAGATACTTGCGTTATTATGGAACTTTTATGTTAAGTGATATTTATGATTTTAAATATATCTATTTTTTTGTGTTAATGTGTTTTTTTTTAAATGAATGTGTAATTATTTTTAACTTTGTCATGTATTTTTTTTTTGAACGGCCAACGAATAGAATAAACCCAGGTACTTCGTACGGGGTGACCGAATGGCTAAAGGCCACCGCCAGCTGGCCCAACCCAGCCGTACGGAGCCCTTAAGCGTCCATGTGACTCCAGTTCCGGTAGAAAACCCGCTAACCCGCCCGCCCGTAGGCACGACGGCGAATTAACGGTAAAACCCGGTCGCCTCAAGGATCGAATCCGGGTCTCCCCGGATCTCCTATCATTGGCCTCCATACCAATGGACAAATAATGTCATTAGTGAGGATAGAACTTGGGTCCCTAGAAACACAAGTCAAAGCCTCAACCAACTCCACTAGATGTCATTGGTACTTTGTCATGTATTAGTAACCTAAGTTGATGGAACTTTTGTTGCGTGATTAACAAATACATTTGCATTATTATGTAACTATACTTTTGTAATTATGTTAAATTACTTGCTTTATTATGAAACTTTACAGGTTTGTTAACTTGCTTATGTTATTATTATTTTTTTAATGACAACTTATTAGACAACCTCAACTAGCCCTTAGCAAAGCGCTAGACCAAAACAAGTAGTACACCAAAATAGAAACATTTACATGAAACAAAAGTTATACCAATCTATTGTCTTCCTACTTCTATTTCCCATCCAGATTTTACACGAGCATTTAATATCTTTGGTTACTTTACTGACTGAAGGAACATTCCTGTGAAATACTACTTTGTTTATTTTCTTCCATAAGTACCAACAAGCCGTGAGGATAACTACATGAACCAACTCTTTTCTCTTATCCACAATGTTGTTATCCAAATAAACTCTAAGTAAATCATCGATAGAGAAGGCCGACGGCAAGGGAATTCTACACCAGGCCGAAACCCACAACCATACTGCCAAAGCAAACCAACACCCTGTGAAGAGATGTGTTACTGAATCCAACCCGTCATAAGATAGCTTGCACAGGTCCGACATGACATGGATTCTTCGTTGAGAAGTGAATCTATCGTAGCAATTCGATTTCGTTAAGCTCTCCAAGCAAAAACATTAATCTTTATTGGCACCAATTGACTTCAAAATTAAATAAATAAGATTTTTTGATTTCCTGTTTGGAAATCAAGTGTTAAACCAATGTTTTAAAAACCGGTTTTTTAGTTGAACCGGAAAACCTTTCGAGACCGGTTACACCGGACGGTTGAACCGGTTAAAGGGATTTATATATATATTTTTTATAAAAATGTTAATAAACTTGTACATACGAACAAAAATAGTTAAAATACAAATATAATCCACTCAAAAATAATACCAAATATGTATTTCCCAAGAAAATATATGTTTTAAACTTTAAAAAATAATAAAAAATAACAATAAAATTCAAAAAAAAAAGTCAAAAAACCGGTTGAATCGGAAAAAACCGGAAAACCGCCCGGTTCGAAACGGCTCGGTTATGTCCAAAAAACCGGGTATTAAAAAACCAGTATAAGGACCGGTTGACGGTTAAATCGGTTGAACCGGTTTTTAAAACATTGTGTTGAACCGCTTTGGAGGAGAATGACATGCTGCCCTCATCCACCCAACGAAACTTAATCAAATCTCAATTCTAATTCCAATTCTTTTATTTTATCATACACATTAAAAAAAAAAATTCATTGTTTCCAAAATATGGATAGTTTTTTTATGGGAATTCAAGTTTCAATTTCAATGAATTCTATAAACCAAAATGTAGTCAATAAGTCAATAGTATTATTCCTAATGTTTTTTTAAACCAAGAGCTCGGGAGGTATGGGTTACACTTCCACTTTACCACGCACCATGAGTGAGTGGAACACCACTCTATTGTGCGCACGCATAACTTTTCATATCGTTCCCACAATCCCTGAATGAAAAGCATGACAATCAACATTCCGGTCCAACATAATATTTTTTTAGTGATTGTACCCTAAAGTTTGCGGTATCATCCCCGTCCAAAACCGTTAGTTATGTGCTCCGATAATTCTCACTTCATTCAACAACTTACAAAAGATGTAGCTCTTAAAACACATCTCCTATTCACAATTATAGTTTCTAAAAAAAGTGAAAGATGACCACCACAATTAGCCTAACATTAATAAAGTCATGTTAAAAAAACTAACCAGAATATCTATTTATAGCATAACAAAACAAACTAATCTCTAGGCTTCTTTTATATTTTCTTTGATATTTTCAACAAAAATGGCTAGACTCCAAAACTCGAAATCTGACTCTGATTGTAGGTTCGCCCCACGCAAAAACGAACATTTAATCCTTAACGACTTTATAACTACCGTATAACTCCCGCCATACGACCCCTGACGTTAACATACCTCTCAAACTTTTATTAATTTTATATTATTATTATGGAGTTTCAAATTCACAATTTATTTAAGATTTTAAATTTCAATTATTCAATCTAGATTAGACCACCAGGGTCCCACACGTGTGTCAGGTGGGTCCCATCTTATCCGTCCGTTTACCGTTTACGTCCCCTCACGAGAAAATGAGTTACGTGTTAATCATCATCCGTCTATCTATTTTTTTATCTTTAATAAAATAAGAGTTTTGATGTTTTATTCTTTAATTGACCTTTATTTTTTTCTTTAATTGACATTATTGCCATACAATGTTTCTAGAGAGACCTCTTAATGTTTATTTGATTTTTTGTGGTTCATTACTCATGGTATCAAAGTCAAGACGGGCTGATGTGTGATGAGTTTGATTTGCCTCTAATTTTTTGAAGACAATAAACTGAGATGACGGCGGCGAGCTCTACCTGTTAGCACTCCGGTGTACCGCTATCACCATCAGTGGGCTAGTGATCTCAACGGAATTCTCTCCGTTGATCGCATCCTCCACTTGCTGGTTCGAGTGGGGCTACACGAGCAGTTCCTAACAAGTTTGACCTCCTGTTGTTTTTCTCTTCTTTATGTCTCCGGTTCAACACTCCAAAGATGGTGATTGGACTCAGGTTACCAGCAGGAAGTCCAATCTCCATCAACAAAAACTTCTCCGTTCAAAAGAAAGCCACAAAGACTCCATCTCCTACTTTGTTTCCGGAATCCCCCTGGAATGCTCAAGCAATGACCTTTGGAACCTCTTTAAACCCCATGGCCAGGTGGCCGATGCCTTTGTTTCCAAGCAGCAACGTTCAAGCAAGGACCGTTTTGGGTTTGTTCGCTTCTATGGTGTGTCCGATTACCTTGCCCTTGAATGTCATCTTAATGCTTCGATCTTCTGGAGCTTCACGAAGCTCAACGTTAGCCTCGCTAAATTTGATCGTTTACGTCAACCCATCAAGCTCCCCCCGATTCAGTTGAAACCCTCCCCCTCCCCTCTCCCTCCTCCTCCCCCTCTCCCCCGCCCTTTCATACAGAACTCCGATCCTGTCTTTCGTGCTGCCTCGTTCAGGGATGCCCTTTCCGGTCCCTCTTCCTCTACCCCTACCCGCTTAATCTCTATCCCGTCTTCTTCAGCCTGGGTGCCGGAATCCTGCCGGAATAGTGCTCTGATGGGTCGTTGTTCTAACCTTAACACCCTGTTAAATGCTAAGCGTATTTTAGCCGCTGAAGGGCTGCATGCTTTCAACTTCTTCCATATTGGAGGATTGAATGTTCTCCTTTCCTTCTCCTCTGCCGCTCGTGCCTCCCATTTCCTGCTTAAAGGTGTCAATTCTTGGCGGCTGGTTTTTGATTCCCTAGTGTTATGGGATGGCCAAGACATTGCTTTCGAACGGATTGTGTGTCTGAAAATCTCGGGGGTTCCGATCCTCGCCCGTGACGAGGTCACCTTCAATAAAATCGGTGAAAGCTTTGGCAAGATCGTACGCCCCTCTGACTTCTCCTGGAAAGATTCCGACGTCTCCTCCGGTAGTGTCTACGTCGTGTCAGGTTTGAGCCATTTCATTGATGAGGTGGTTAAAGTTTCTTGGCGTAATTCCATCTTCGAGGCATGGGTCGTCGAGGAACCCTTTAATCTCTGGCCCTCCTTGCTGGTAGATGATGAAGACGAGTGTGAACCGGATATTCCGTCTGACTCATCGGAATCGGATCATGACGACGATAGGCCGGCCTCCCAGGATTTTCCGGCGTCGGATCTCAACAGTAACCAGAATACTTTCGTCACTCCCCATAACGTCCTGCAATCCCCTGCTTTGGAGCCTATTCACGTCGAGGGAAACCCTACACCTGCCGACACAAGGGCGGCTGAACCTGTTCCTTCCCCTTTTTCAAACATCCCTGGGTCTTTCACTGACTTATCCTCTGACGACACTGGTACGGTTTTATCTCCCTTGGTTGACTTTCCCTCTTCAAAAGGGATTCTGGGCCCTGGCCCGACTAATAAAACAGTTGGGCCTTTCCCTCCCCTCACTTCGTTTGGGCCTTTCCCCTCCTCTACTCTTGGGCCTAGCGAGCCCTCTTTTCCTGCCACTGACCCCTGCAACGACCAATTTTTTCAATCGTCCTCCTCCTCCCTTTGTTCAGATGA
The DNA here is from genome assembly GCA_039602395.1 of Deinandra increscens subsp. villosa. Lineage (NCBI taxonomy): Eukaryota > Viridiplantae > Streptophyta > Magnoliopsida > Asterales > Asteraceae > Deinandra > Deinandra increscens. Next base: position 92,557,887 of record JBCNJP010000023.1, on the reverse strand, counting down.
GTTGGATGTGGATGAAATCCCTATTTCCCTTCCCGTTGGCAATCATTCTGCTGTCGGCTCTAGGAAAGCAAGGGCTTCGTCTATCAAATTCAAAGGCCGTGTTCTCATGGGTGGGTCTAAATCCAAAATCTGGAATTCGTTGGCTAATCCGGCTCCTGTTCCGGCTAGATCTTGTGCCAAAAAAAAGCAATCCCGGACTCCTTCTGCTCCCCCTCCTCCACGGGTTAGAGGCGAATTTGACATGACAAAAGAGGTGGGTGAACTCTTGAACATTGATATGACGAACTTTGAACCCCAACTCTCCAAGCTCATCTCGGGTGAAGGCGCTATCAAAGGTAATCAATGAATTGCATTTCTTTGAATATCCGTGGTATTGGTTGTGCTTCCAAACATTCCTGGATCCGCAAAATCAAACGTGACTACTCTGTCTCTTTCTTAGCTATCCAAGAAACCCAATTCTTTGATTCCTCTAAAATCCCTTTCAAAAATCTGTGGGACGGTTCTCCTTTCGACTACGAATGCTCCAATGCTAACGGTCGTTCAGGAGGTCTCCTTTGTCTATGGGACTGCTCTATCTTCTCCAAGTCGGGCTGTATTCGTGACCCTGATTTCCTTCTCATCAGAGGCTTTCTGCGGGGCTGTGACGAAGAAATTTTCCTGCTTAATGTCTATGGTCCTAAATCTCGTTGCCTTAAAAGAGCCCTCTGGCTAACGGTGAGTCCCTCAGCAAGCTTGATCGTTTTTTGGTTAACCACAACTTCTTAAACCATTGGCCGACTTCCTCTGTCCTCGCCCTGCCACGGTTGTGGTCTGATCACTGTCCGATTCTCCTTAATTGCATTGGTTATGATTTTGGTCCTAAACCTTTCAAATGTTTCAACTCTTGGATTGGTATGGATGGCTTCGAGACTTCGGTTTTGGCCGGAGCTGCCGTCCCCCTTGGGGTAGGTCCTCCTGACAGGTTGTTTCTCAACAAGCTTAAAAACATCAAGGCTTCCATTAAGGCTTGGAATGGTAACAGGCTTGAAGGCAATAGGGTCCGCATGTCTACAATTCTCTCGGACTTGAATGCCTTAGACCTCATTGCGGATTCTAGACCTCTTACTGACGATGAACGTGTCTTGAGATCCAACCAAAAAAGTGAGCTCTTTTCCTTGGATTGTGCCGCCAGATCGGATCTTTGTCAAAAGGCTAGGATCAAATGGGTTTTAGACGGAGACGAGAACTCCAAATTTTTCCACGGTTTCATTAAGAGTTCTAATTCCAAAAGACGAATCAGTGGCCTTTTCTCCAATGGTGATTGGATTTCCTCCCCCTCGGATATCAAACGGCTTGCGGTTGCCCACTTTCGTGATCGGTTTACTGAACCGCTTCAAAATCGTCCTTGTATGTCTAGTCTGGGTTTCTCAACTCTCTCCTCTATTCATGCCAATTCTCTTATCGTTGATTTCTCTAAGATTGAAATTAAAAATGCAATCTGGGACTGTGATGGAGATAAGAGCCCGGGTCCTGACGGGTTCAATTTTCGCTTCTTCAAACATTTCTGGAATCTTTTTGAGGACGATCTGAAATTGGTTTTGGATGCTTTTCATTCCTCCGGCTCTTTTAGTAGGGGCTGCAATAGCTCCTTCATTGCCTTGATCCCGAAGATTTCTGACCCCCATAATTTGGATGACTTTAGGCCGATTAGTCTCATTGGTTCCCTCTATAAAATCATCGCCAAAATCCTTGCTAATCGGCTTAGATTGGTCATCCACTCGATCATTAGCGATTCTCAATTTGCCTTTGTGCGTGATCGCCAAATAATTGAGGGCCCCCTCATTCTCAATGAGGTGTTGGCTTGGTTGAAGTCTAACAAAAAAGAGGCTTGTTTCTTTAAAATTGATTTCGCAAAGGCTTTCGACTCGGTCAACTGGGGCTTTCTTGATTGTACTATGTCTAGCATGGGGTTCCCGATTTTGTGGCGTAATTGGATTGGTGGTTGCCTCTCTTCGGGTCGCTCCTCCGTCCTTATTAATGGTTCCCCGTCTAGCGAGTTCTCCTTCTCGAGAGGTCTTCGCCAAGGCGACCCACTCTCGCCGTTTCTTTTTCTCATCGCCATGGAAGGTCTCCATGTGCTTATGTCTAAGGCTTTACACCATGGGCTCATTCAAGGGATTTGCCTCCCGAATAATGGGCCTTGCTTATCGCATCTCTTTTTTGCCGACGATGCCATTTTTCTTAGTGAGGCAAGGATCTCGTCCCTCTCCAACCTCACCCGGGTGCTTAGATGCTTTAACCTTGTCTCCGGCTTGTCCCTTAATCTTCATAAGAGCATCCTTTATGGCGTGGGCATTGACAATTTCCGGTTAAACCTCTTCGCCTCTTTCATCCATTGCAAAGTAGGCTCTTTTCCCTTCTCCCATCTGGGCCTCCCGATTGGCAAAAACATGAACAAAATTCGGAATTGGGATGGTGTGGTTGAAAAGATTAAGTCTAGACTTTCGGTTTGGAAGGAAAAAAATCTCTCCTTTGGTGGCCGTTCTACTCTTATCAAATCGGTTCTCGGTGCTATTCCCATTTATCATCTTTCCCTCTTCCGTGCCCCTTCTAGTGTCTTAAAAGCCATGGAATCCTTACGTCGTTCTTTCTGTTGGGGGGGACCTTCAAAAATCTCGTGGGTCTCGTGGGCTCTTATGTGTGCTTCCAAAAAGTCGGGGGGTATGGGGTTCGGTTCCATCCATGCTATGAATTTAGCATTATGTTGTAAATGGCTCCTTAAATTCAAGGCGGAGAGTACCAAGTTATGGGCTCGGGTCATCAGTTCCATTCACCATTCCAATCGTTCTTTCGTGTCTTTCCCTGGTAAACAATCGATTTTGGGTCCTTGGAACAACATATTCAAGGTGACCAGGGACCTTCAAGCTTTGGATATCGATGCTTCCTTGCGTATTCGTTGCTGGATTGGAAATGGGTTTTCCTCCATGTTCTGGCTCGATAACTGGACTGGTCTGGGGTTACTAAAAGATCGTTTCCCGCTTCTGTTTTTTCTTGACAGGTTCAAACGCTGCAAGGTTGCTGATCGGATGCCTGCGGTGGCTGGAAATCCCTTCAATTGGGACTGGTCGGTGGAAATTCTTCAAGAAATCTATGTGGGCTTGCAACAGGAGATTGAGGTCCTCATTTCCCCTTTCTGTTTGACGGCGGACAATGACTTTTGGGGCTGGGATATCGCTCCAAAAACTGCCTTCACTGTTAAATTGGTTAGGGAGGAGGTGGAAAAAAAACTACTTCCTTCGTCCTCCTTCAACCTTCCGTGGCTTCACTGGATTCCCCTTAAAGCGAACGCTTTTGCTTGGAGAGCCGGTATGGATAGAATCGCTTCAAAAGTCAACCTCTCGGTCCGGGGTTTGAACTTGGGAACTGCTTGCGTCGGCTGTAACGATCATGAGGAGACTTCGGACCACATGCTCATTCGTTGTGCTCATGCCTCCGATGTTTGGGTTTGTGTTTTTCAGTGGTGCAAAGCCCCGATTTCGGAATTTCTCACAGTTAAAGAGTTACTCTCCATACACTCTTCTTGGCTCCTCCCGAAAAAAGTTTCCCGGATATACCAATCCATCTTCATAACAACGCTTTGGTGTATTTGGAAAGCTAGGAACGAGTTGATTTTCAACGGATGTACGAAGACTACTATCGAGATCTTTGAAGACATAAAGCTTTGGGCTTTCACGTGGGTTAAGTTTAGGGCTAAATTACCGACTCTTCAATGGTCGGATTGGTGTATTTTCTCTTTGTAACTCTCTTTGCTCTCTAGCTTCTTGCTAGTGGTTGCTTATTATATCTCTTGCCTTTCAAAAAAAAAGTTTGATTTGAACTCTAGATGGGTAAAGCCTTAAAGATGTAAGTATGGGTGTTTTAAATTATTGGATATTAGGTTTATTATTATGAACGGATTTATTAAGTATTTATGGTTTGAATTCAGTATATTAAATGATTATTCAAGCAATGTTTTAAAAACCGGTTCAACCGGTTCAACCGCCAACCAGTCATCATACCGGTTTTTTAATCTCCGGTTTTTTCGACATAACCGGACCGTTTTGAACCGGGAGGTTTTCCGGTTTTTTCCGGTTTTTTTTCGTTTCAACCGGTTTTCTGACAGTTTTTAAAAAATATATTTTTTTTTAAATTTATTGTTATTTTTTATTATTTTTTAAAGTTTAAAACTTATATATTCTTATGAAATACCTATTTGGTATTATTTTTTAGTGGATTATCATTGTATTTTAACTATTTTCGTTGTGGTGTACAAATTTATTAACATTTTTATAAAAATATATATATAAATCCCCTAACCGGTTCAACCGGCCGGTCTAACCGGTCCGACCGGTCGAACCGGTCCCGGAAAGTTTTCTGTTTCAACTAAAAAACCGGTTTTTAAAACATTGTACTCAAGTATTTACCATTATCTTATATGGCACCAGAGCCTTAGGATTCTGGTTATTCTTTTCACCGCACCACCACACAAAAATACGAACCCTAGCCGTCGCCTCTGAGTTCCACCCTAGATAGGGCGGCGTGCCGCCACTATCTCCGCCACCCTATCCCAACTCCATCCATTATTTTGTTTCTTTTTTATTTTTTAGTTTTCGTTAAATAAAACTTCATTATCGATAAACCTCAAGCCACTTATCTAAAAAAAAAAATTAGAAACATCACTACTGCCGTCATCTTGTCTTCTTAGCAAGAAGGATTTTTTCCAAATTTATTAGAGTCTTAGAGTTCTCCACAACAAAGGAGCATAAATCCTTATTTATTTGTCTTTTTGGCAATTGCAATTTTTTTCATTCATATTTCACGTAATATATTGAATATCTTTCTTTTTTAGTTTCTTTGTTTCTTATTCCTTTCTTTAATTTTTTTCTTGTCTTTTTAGATCTGCGGATCTTATCACTTGATCTACGGATTAAATTAATGACTGACTGACTATGGTTACTGGTCTTGTTTTCTTTTTGCTTTTTTTAGATCTATGAATTGTATTTCTTGATCTACGGATCCAATAGACCGTTGACTACTAGCCTCGACACACCGCCACAAGACTACGATCATCGGTTGTCAACTTGCCTCTAGTCAGTCGTGTTTCTCTTTCTAGGAGCCAAGAATTAATGAACTACAATCGCTTGCTTTTAAAGAACGGGACTATGGTCCATTGCTATGAAAGTGTTTTGAAGAATATGGATGGCAAAATCAAACGCAATATGAATTTGTTGGCAACACTTTAGTCGATCAAAGCATGTTTAATTTATTTTAATAGTATTTTTTTTAATCTTAGCGTTTGGTTTACTTCCGCTACGACTGTGGGGGTGTATTGGATATTACGTTTATTATTATGAGCCCACGGACTCATTAGGTATTTAGGGTTTGAATTCAGTTTTCTATATATTGTAATGCATTATTGAATAATCATTCAACTATTTACCATTATCTTATATAAATATCCGAAATAAAATATCATACCAAATCAGATTTGAAACCGAAAAAATTGAATCAAATTTCTTATTCGGATTTCGGATGAGATTCTAATCATATACGAATAAGAAATTCAGATAAAAGTTCGAATATCAGATATGGTTACCTTCTTAAAAGATTTATATCAGATTTATTCACTTTATTTGGATTATTCGGATATCTCTTTATTCAAATAAAATATAATTTATATTATATATATATGTATGTGTTTTTTTTTTTTTTTTTTTTGTAAAACTCATACAAATTAAAGACTAAAGAGGCAATAACATTAGGGATTTAGGGTTTCTCGTTCTCAAAACTCAAAAACATTTCAAGTTCAAATGCACAGCAGCCCCCACTGGCGCACTTCAAGTTAGTACACTGACAACTACCTTGGAGGTTCTTCATCTTTTTTCTAGATATATTTGAGACTTTTTTTTTCTTTTCATTTTGTGTGTGTTATTGTTAATGTGAAGTCTCTTGGTTTAAGGAAATGTTGAAAAACTATATTTTGTTATGTATTTTTTGTTGCTATTTGAAAAAATAAATTGAATTCGACTTATTCAATCGAATCCGATCTAAACTGAATTCGGATTAATTCGGCTTGATGGAATAACTTCTCAATTCGGAGCGGTCAGATATGGGTATGTCCAAAAAATAATCATATTCGAATAAATATTCGAATAAATCAAATCGAATAAATTGTTATCTGATCCGATGAACAACCTTATATGTAAGTCTCGTATCATTTTAAAATGGGAGCGAAGTCTTTATTTATAAGGGGTGGATATTTTCTTAGGACACATTTTTTCAGATTATGCAACTCGTCGTGTGAAAATTCTAGGTAAATAAATCATCGGGAACAGACCATACAATATCATTACACAATTTGCTTGGATATTAAACCAAATGTAGTCAGAACCCTCCTTAAGGGGCATTTTGTGACACGTGTCAGTCACGTCAGCAATAGGGGTTATGAGTGAAAGAGTGTGTAGTCATAACCCTTTCTTATTATTAATTTTTTATTTTAAAAAATCTCCTATAAAATACCCGGTCCAATCACATTTTAGAGTGTGTGTGCGCGCGCAAGGGGGGGGGGGGGGGAAGAGACGTTATCATCATCACGCCACCTACCAAATTTTTACCCATAACTTCTAGCGCTAGGGACGATACATAGGACATATCACGCCCATTACACATGGTGTTACTCTCTACCTCAAATGAGATGACATGCTAGCTTAACAAAATTTAGTAGTTAGATTCCCCTTGAAGTAGTTTCAATATTAGAGATAACTTTCCAGAATAGTAACCAAAGGGTCTTTGGTCTTATTGTAGTACTTAAGTATTGCATAAAGTTTATCTTTTAAAGTTGTGAGAGTTTAATCCTTTTGATGGGGAAAAAATACCGTTAAAAGAAAAACTTTATAGAATAATAATCAAGGTTTTTTAATGTTTCACTAAAATCTTTAAACTTCTTTTGTCTTTCTAAATTCACTTGGCTTTCAATAGGTGTTCAAATCATGCATAATTTTTTTTATAAATGTGAAAACTTTTAAATCATAAGTTAGGCAAATAAACATACACGAGTATTTAGTAGTTTTCATTTTATTATTATTACATCATATTTTTAGTTAATTTAAAATAATAATAATCATCAAAAGTAATTAAGATTCATATATGTTTTATTTGTTCAACTTAATTTAAAAATTAACTTTTAGAAAAATTATATAAGATTGAAGCACTTAATAAAAATGATATTAAATTTTACTTTTAAAAAAACTTAATAAAAGTGATATGACATTGAGGCTATTCGTAATGGGGCGTTTTTGGGCTCCATAACGCCCCATAACGCCCCTTATAACGCCCCGCCCCACTACGCTTAGGCGTTATGGGGCGTTATGGACGAAAAAAAATTCCAGGGCGTTAGCCAGGTAACGCCGAGAGAGGGGAAAAATCAAATGATTGTGGGGCGTTATGGGGGCATTATCCACTACACCATAAAGCCCCATAAAGCCCATTGTCCAGTCACCGTCCACATGGCGAATAATGCCCAATTCGGGGCCTTACGGGGCCTTATCCATTACGGGTAGCCTGATGGAAAAAAAGTTGGATAAAAATGTGAATTACATCTTACACCAATGAAGAAATTATACGATTATTTTTATTTCTGTAAAACCCAATAACATTTTTTAATAGCAAATAATATGTGACCTTTTCGTTTGGATAAAGTCGTAAAACAAAAAAGCAAGTTGAACACTTGAACTGCATACAGATATATCTGCCAACTCACTTATAAGTTATCTTTACCACTCATAATGTTGCATCCGTCTAGAACCTTTTCGACTAACAATTAGAAAACTATGAAAAAAAATATATAAAAAACAACTCTTTAACCGTAATTTTTCGCTTTATATTTAAAAATCAACTTAGCGATTTTGCTATTTGTAATGGGGCTTAAAAGCCTCTTTCGCACTCCGGTAACGCTCCTTTAGCGCCCTCACCCACTACGGTGGGGCGCGGAAATCGAAAATGAGGGGGAGGGCGTTGGATTTTTCACGCCGGAAGGGGGGGGGGGGAGGTTGTGTGGGTAATGTAATGATGTTGGGGCTTGAAAGGGGCTTTATCCCACTACACAACATTTAGTTTTCAAACCCCTTGTCACATAGGACGACACATGACGGAAAACGCTCAACAGAGAGGCTTGAAAATCTTTCACCACTACATATAGCCTTAGTATCTTTTTTTATGACGGATTTTGTGACATGATAGAAATAGTAGAACCTGATTTTTTTTTTACAAGATATTTATGTACTAATAGGATATTTGTAAGGAGTCAGCAAAGTTGGGGTGTAGCGCATTGGTTAAGGTTTGTGTGTTTCGTAATTTTTTTATTGGTGTTTGAAACTATCTTTAAATTTTCAATATTCGAGTGAGTCTTCTTGAGACAACATTACAACTGTCCATATTGTCCTGAGTCCTACCCACTGTCCTGAGTCCGAACCTTATAGCGAGGGAACCCGGAAGCGCCCCCATTTGCATCATCGGGCGGAAACCGGGCAAGCCCGTAAACCCTCCATTGTGACTCAGGATCAAGTAAGCTCAATCCTTTATAGCCTACCAATATCTCACAAAGTGGTGTGAGTGAGATTAGAACTTGAGTCTCGTCAACCACAAGCTTAAAATTTAACCTGGACTCAGGAATCACACAATAGACTGTGTAAACTCAACTTAATGGAGAGATACTGAAACTTACTCTTGGCATAATGATTCTTAATTGTATATTAATAAAAAATAATAATAGATTCTAAAACATTATTAGTAATCTATGCATATGTGATAGATAGATAAAGGACACTCAGTGCAAAGAGACTTCCAAATGCATAACAACCGAGGTTATCGGATCATTTGAGCCTAAGTTACCCGTCTTTATTTATGTAGGACATGGGAGAATGTAGGAAATATAGCTACATAAATGTAACACTTGAGAACATTTACAAATATGACTAAATGACATGAAAAGTCTCTATTAATGTGATAGTTACATTATAGATGTCATTGCACAATATAAAATAACTCTTGCCCTTTGATGTCTATAAAAAGTGTGAATTATGATGAGAAGAAACACCCTAAAACTTTCTTTATCCCGTAACTCCATCAAACCGAAAACATCTAAAGTAAAGAAAGAGCATCAAGATTATATCATCATCACAGTTATCCATCCCTAAAAGTCTACGTTATATTGATTATGATTGAACTGATTATCTATCCTCTTGGTGATATTATAAGTAATTGTCACAACATGAAATTCATTCAAAAATCCTTTTAATTTTGTTAAACAAACAACTATTAATTATGATCAAATTCATTATATATCATAACAAAGTGTGACAAGTTACACTTGTTGCTAAGGTTGGGAGGGTATTTATTGAGCCACATCTTCATGGATGGCTATACCTATCTTGATGGATACACAAAGATAGATAAACATAAAATGGGACCCACATGGACCCATGGGTCGGGTCATCAAATAATAGAGGGTGCAACTGGCAACTTGCTTGCAAATTATAAGATGCGGCCTCTGGTTACTGATATGGCCTATGGGATAAGAATCCAAGTTCGGGTGGGCCCATGCCCCATATGACTTGGATATTTGTTACAAAAAATAAGTGTGTGATTGAGGGTTGTTTGATTTTATTATTATTTTAAGGATAAATTCGTTATCTTTTAAAAACGGCGCACAATCACATAGATAAGTTTGGGGCTTCCTAGTTGAAACCGAAAAAAAATATATCCAAATTTTAGTTTTTAGGTTTTTGAATACCTATCTTATTTTAATTTCTATTGTTGGTTCGGTACGGTTTGATTCAGTTTTAATATTTTCTTTTCGTTATTTAGATTTACGTTATTAGTTCACGATACAATATAGAACACGTAGAAGTTTAAAATAGTACTACATAGAAACTAATGATGGAGTTCTTCTAAAAACCAGTTTTATTGTGAAAACTTTAAAATTCTTATATTGCATATATGCACTACTTGTACTATGATATATTACATGTATTCAGTAGTATAAAAGAATAATAAAAAATTAGCTTTAATAGTTATATTGCATATATGCACTACTAGTAATATGATATATTACATATATGTAGCAATATCACTAGTGGTGCATATATGCAATACAAAAATACGTACGATAAGATTCTTTTTAATTAAAAAAATATATCATAATAAATATTAAAAATTCTTGATTTTTTGATGTAATTTATAAAAAGTAATATTATACGAATAAACTATAAATTTTTACAGAAATTAAAAATAAGTTTTTGAATTTTCACAATAATTTGGAGTTTTCATTTGATCCTATCCATACAAACTAATTTGTTGTTTAATTGTCATTTGTCGTCAAGTGAGTGTATATGATAAGTGCGTTTTTTTACCATCAAGTAGGGTCGTGTTTCCTTGTGTTATCTCTTTCGGTTGTGTTATATAGTCCTTGGTAAGAACCAGTTTTAAAATAGTATAAAAAACGAGATCCAACTCAACTAACCCTAAACGGTTCTACCCGCCGGTTTTTTCAAACCGAACCAACTGCTAGAGAAGCTGTTCAGTTACATTTTTCAAACCGATTCCGGTTGTAGAACCGGGTTTTAAAACACTCTAGGCTCTAGCCATGAGTTCGTTACACTAAAGTAGTTGGAGACCCAAATCCTGTATGTCTGTTAGCCCATTTAATCTTTATGCGGGGAAAGATAAATGGGCTGGGCCTAATATTAAAAATGTGGGCTCGTGTAGGTTAATTTGCACCAAAAACATGTAAGATTCTTTCTGGTTTGGTTGTTCTAAATTCAATTTTGTTAGTTTGACAGATATTAGGCGATACTCATTATCATTTCACAATAAAATCACATAAAATAAAATTTTAAAAATACTCATCTGAATTTTTTATTAACAAGACTGAAGTTATAATTTAGTTTTAGGCCTGAATAGATTCAACCCCCTGTGACTACCAAAAGTAAGATTTCATTTGATAATACTAAAACCGTCCGTAATGAGGCGTTAAATCCCTTTGATCCAGCCATAACGCCTCTCTACACCACCCCCTCCTTTCATGATGGTTTCATAGCGCCTCAAACTTGATTTTGTTTTTTTTTTCTTTTCTTTTCTTCTCTCTCTCTTAAATTTTACAAATCATCTTCACTCTCACACAATCAATTTAAACAATCGTTAACTCATAACTCACTACATCACTTTTTTACTTTCATACCACATCTTGCGTGACAGAATGCGTGTCATACTTTTAAGCTTTATACCACTACACTACTATAGACACCTTAATAAAGGTAAAGTTAAAAACAGAAGTAGATCTAACCTTTTGTCTACTAGAAATAAATGTAAAGTTTGAACTAATTTGCAAATTTAGATCATGCCCAGAACACTGAAGAAACCACATTTAGAGTTGATATTCTCCCTCAACAATTGCATATGAAACTAGGTATATACCATTTTTGGTGTCAATTCAAATAGCGGAAAGAATCTCATATGGAAAAGGTCTCTTCCTAAAGCTCCATCAAGGCCCAATATCTCTCTTCTAAGGCCATCCATAGTTAGGGCGTGGTGGGCCGTTTTGCTCGAAAACACTATGAAAACCGCCCCGGATGACGTTTGTGGTTGGGCATTTTGCCCGTTCCGTGGTTTGTTCAACGGTGTGGAGAAGAGGAAAGAGACGATGGGTGGGACCCAACGTCGAACGTTCGGACTTTTTTTTAATTAATTTTATTCAATGTATATACCCTACATATTTTAACCCAACCCCACCACTTCAAATACCACTTTCACCATCTTCTATAACAAAAAACAACCATCTTCTTCTACTCATCTCTTTTCTTTTTTCTTCGTCCACTAGAATCCAAACCAACGAGCCTTTATCAACCCCAATCAACAACCGATGTTTAACCTGAACCAACCACATCCAAACCAACAAGCTTTTTACAACCCCAACCAACAACCGATGTCTAGCCCGAATTAAGCCCCGACGGGTTGGGGCAATTGCTAACGTCCCATTCCAATGTATGGGAATTGGGGCTTCATTCCTACATCTCAACAACCCGATACCCAACCCGAAAATCCAACCCAAGAAAACTTCGAAGAGATCATCTCGGAGACTCAAGTTGACCCCGACAGAGCTGACCGCGGGCCTCAAATCACTCCCTCGGCTAGAAGAAAACACAAGAAAAAGGCAACCGATGAACTCATACAAATACCGAAGCAAAAGTTGACACCTGAAGAAAAGAATGAGGTCGCCCAAGCTTGGATTGTCGTCTCCGAAGACGCGACCGTTTGTAAGTTTCTAAATTTTTTGTATCTTCTAGTTTTTAAAAAATAAATATATTAATTCTATATTATTTTTTTGTATCTTCTAATTTTTTCAAAAAAATATATTAATATCTACTATTTTTTTAAACAATATATTAATCTTTATTATTTTTTTAGCGACCGATCAAGTGTATAGTGACTTTTGGCGACGAGTGGATAAACATTATCACGCGATTACTGGTCCCCCGATGGAGAAATCGGGTTAAGTCCTCCTCCAAGCGCACAAAGACATCGGGGAATAATGATTATGTTAGCCTCAATGACATGACGATGACGATGAAGACGATGTTCAGGAAATTCCCATGGTCGAACCTCGCTCGACCACTTGGTCGAACCAAAAGAAAAACAAAAAAACGTGGTGAGGGGTCCTCGTCCGCGAGGGTTGACTACAAGGACAATTTAGACAACATCTCCCAAAAAGTTTCATCGTTTCAATAACATTTGGGAGATGACGAAGCTTGCGGCATATAGAAAGTGTAATTGAATTATGAAACTTGTATAAAATAAAAAAGTGGGTTATTGGCTTGAATTAATCCCAACTATCACTTATTGGCCGGGATCACTCCCAACTAAAGAAATCACCACCGCCACCCCCAACTATGAACCTAATTTCTGACAACACTCCCTCATGCACATTTTATGACACGCTATGCACATTTTATGACACGATTTTTTAACGGAGGGAGTGTTGTCAGAAATTAGGTTCATAGTTGGGGGTGGCGGTGGTGATTTCTTTAGTTGGGAGTGATCCCGGCCAATAAGTGATAGTTGGGATTAATTCAAGCCAATAACCCAATAAAAAACTATTAAAGTAAAAAAGAATAAGATCTAACATTTATAAATTAAATTTGAAATCTAATCAATAAAAATATGTATAAAAATCATCTATTATATTTTTATTCTGAATATCTATTATTGATTTAGTGGGGATGATTTTGGGAGGGAAAACAATTGTGAGATTGAGTGTGAGAATCCCATGTATTAAAAATCTTTTCTTTTATATAATAGTATGATATGATATGATATGATGATATATATATTATATATAGGGTGATGATCATTTCAGAACTAATTGAGTTTTTGAGAACTTTTGAGAACCATTTTGCGCCACCAGTTTATATATATGGAAAACCCCCCATTAATTATAATGGTCCCCATCTAAAATTAGTGATTAAGATTTGGTTCTCAAACGTTCTCAAGATAAAAAGTTCTCATTTGAACCTCACCATATATATATATATATATATATATATATATATATATATATATAGGGTTAGGATCCTGTGAAAACACATCTTTTTGTGAAAACTGCGAAAACAAATATTAAAACTCACGTAACTTTTTCATACGTTAACGATTTTTCATAAAATTTGCGCCAAAAGTCTTAGAATTACGTTATCTTTAAATCTGGAGCAAAATATTAAAAAAAAAAACTGAACATTTTTTTTCCCGTGTGATGCACATGTGCATCATATAATCAAAAAAAGTTATAAAATGCTATTTTTTTCTTTAAATATAAAGATAACACAACTATAAGATTTAGGGTGCAATTTCTTTTTAAACTATTAATGTATATCACATGTATGAGCGTTTTTTTTTTTGGTATGATGCACATGTGCATCATTCAATAAAAACGCAAAAAAATGATGAAAATATATGACATATGGTGCGACTAAGAAAAAAAATATATTAACTCATAGTAAAAGTATGAGTTTTTTTTGTGATGCACATGTGCACCACACAAAAAAAAAATTAAAAAAATAAAAAAAGCGTTATGTTTTTTAAAACTTTTATAGGATTAAAGATAATATAATTTTAAGACTTTTGGTGCAATTTTTTTTGAAAAATATTAACGTATGAAAAAGTTATGTATGTTTTAAGATTTGTTTACGCAGTTCTCACAAAAAAGTGGTGTTTTCGCAGGATCCTTCCCCTATATATATATATATATATATATATATATATATATATATATATATATAGGGGATGGTTATGGTGAAAACCACTCCGAGTTGGGAAAATTTTGAAAACTCTTCAAAAACGGGGTCAAAAAGTTTTTTTTTCATTTAATTTTTTTTATTGTGATTCTTTAGGTTATAGGCTACCCCTAGGTGGAAAAAAAAATTAAAAAAACGCCCCGGGTATTTTTTTTTTTAAATATCAAAAAACGGTTGTTACATATGTAACCAATATATGTATACAATGTTACATATGTAATAAGACCGTTTTTTTATATTTAAAAAAAATCCCCAAGGCGTTTTTTTGTTTTTTTTCCACCTACGGGTAGCCTATAACCTAAAGAATCACCATAAACATATTGAATGAAAAAAAAAACTTTTTGACCCCGTTTTTAAAGAGTTTCCAAAGTTTTTCCAACTCGGGGTGGTTTTCATTTTACCCTTTCTCTCTCTCTCTCTATATATATATGTATGTATATATAATATATATATATAATATATATATAATATATATATAAGGTGATGCTCATTGTAGACACATCCATAAGTGTAGACATGTAGACACCCTATTTCACATGTGAAATTACTTTATTTCACATGTGTTTTCACATGTGAAATTTTCTGAACAATGAGAACAAGAGAAAAAAAGAAAAAAAGAAAAAAAAATTAATCATAACCATTAGATCTCTTGATCTAATGGTTATGATTAACTTCTATTTATAACCGAGGTTACATATATATATATATATATATATAGGGTTAGGTTCAAATGAGAACTTTTTATTTTGAGAACTTTTGAGAACTAAATCTCAACCACACATTTCAGGGGGGACCACTACAATTCATGGGAGGGGGGATACATGCAAATAAACTTGTGGCTCAAATTAGTTCTTTTTAGTTCTCAAATTAAATTAGTTCTCAAATGATCCTCTCCCTATATATATATATATATATATATATATATATATATATATATATATATATATATATATATGGTGAGGTTCATTGTAGACACTTTCGCATGTAAAATGGCTATTTTTCACATGTGAAATTTTCTGAATAATGAGAAAAAAGAAAAAAAGAAAAAAACAAATTAATCACAACCATTAGATCAAGAGATCTAATGGTGAAAAAAGGTGTCTACATGTCTACACTTATGAGGGTGTCTACAATGAACTTTTCAATATATATATATATATATATATCTATTACTATATATAATACATATTGCCCTAAAGGGCATTTTCGTCATGAAAAATGCTTAATCCTTAAGACGCGTACAAATAGTAATGCATCATGTACAAGTGTTTTAAGCTTAGTTTCTTTTAACCCTCAACACCAATAAAAACTCAGTTAAAAAAAAAAGAAAACAAAAAGAAAAAATTAAGACGCGTGCACGGCATTACCTAGATGAACGCATCACCGTCTTCACCATTCATAGCTCAGCCGCCTTCGACAATGGTGAACGGCAGCTTATCCCTCTTCGATTGGGCGACGGTTTGTTTTCTCGATTCATCCTTCTTCAGACGCAATCATGAAGCTCCTTCGATTGGCCGGCAGCTTCTCCCTCCTTCGATTGGGCATGGATTATTCTTCAGACGCAAGTACGACGCCTCCTCCAAGCCTCTATAAATTGGAAGCTTCAAGGCACAACCGATTTACCTTATCCTTCTGCGATTTCGGTTTGAGGTAAATCATCCACTTAATTCATCTGATTTCATCTCCTATTTTGATTTCGTGCTACATTCACTGATTTGATTCTCCATTTGATTTAACTGGTTTTTTAGGGGCTGCATTTTGTATTTCCATCTGCAATCGGTTCGAGTGAAGTTGGTTGTCTTAGGTAAGTTCAAGTTATTTTTGTTTTCAAGTTATTTGTTTTAAATTTTGCTCTGCAATCAGTTCTGTTGCTTTTAAATTTTGGTTGTTCTTAATTGTTTTCAAGTGAACTTTTGATTTTATACAGCCCTAAAGCATGATGTGTTCTTACAAATCAGTTGATTAGATTTTATATATTCCCCAAAGCATGATGTTTATGATGTTTACAAATCAGCATGATATTTATATGGTGTTCTTACAAATCAGTATGGTGTTAGTCTGCACGACCAATATTGTGTTATAGTAAAACCACCTGGCAGTGTTCTAATCAAGTTTTCTAATACATCCGGGACAAACCTGAACAACCTGGTAAGTGGTCATGTATTCTCGAAAGAAGGATTGCTGTTTTCTATGTTGAAATAAAATATCACATTGAGTAAATGAGTTTACTTTGTGGATGTAAAAAGCTTCTTGAATTCAGGTTTGTCCCGGATGTCAATCTGCATCAAAATGTATTAAGGAGTGAATGTGGAGCTACTCTTAGTATATTATGTTTAGAGCTATAGAGGCCAGTGGGTTTATGTTAAGTTTAGTAAATCTGTTGTAATTCCTGTTTTGTAAATCTGTTCAATCCTGTTTTAGCTACTCTTGAATCTGGTTTTGTAAAACTGTTGTAAATTTGTTTTTTAGAGCTTCAAGTTTGTAAATTTGAATCTGGTTTTGTAAATTTGTTGAATTCAAGTTTGTAAATCTGTTTTGTAAATCTGTTTTGCCACAAACACTGAATGAATATATGAACCTAAACAGAGAGTATATAGACATTGGTTAGTATAAACAAAAAACAAACACTGAATGAATATATGAACCTAATCTGTTCCACAGTAGTAGTCTTAATGTCCTAAACTGTTTTAAAAAAAAATTCTAAGAACACTTTATGTTAGGGTGCATCTAAAAGCCATAGTATAAATACCACAGCAACAGCCCCAATCGGTTCCACACTTCCACAGCAGCAGCCCCACACATCTACACGTGTATTTTTGGACCTATTAATAATACATTAAAATCTGCCGTGTTTTGATATGAGACTGTTTTTGAGATAATATTTTGATATGAGACTGTTTTTGAGATAGTATTTTGCTATCACATAATTATCCACATGTCTTCCCTAGCTATCACAAAAATGCAGTGTAATCAGCCCAAAACAGAATCAGTATGTCTTCCCTAATATCCACATAATCTTGCAGTTGGTTATATGGTCTTCTTACAAATTAGTTGATTAGATTTTATAGTATTCCCTTAGGATGATGTTTCAAGCATGATGTTACAAGTGTTCATTCATAATAATTCAAATAATAAGCAATGGGATTATTATAATCAGTTTTGTTTCAAGCATGATGTTACAAGTGTTCATTCATAATAATTCAAATAATAAGCAATGGGATTATTATAATCAGTTTTGTTTCAAGCATGATGAAACAGTTTTGTTTGCTATGTATCTATGGTTTTAAAATCAGCTTTTTCTTGAAATGTTGACAGAGGTTTTATTGAAATGTTGACAGTTTTTGTTTGCTATGTATCTATGGTTTTAAAATCTGTTGAATGTGTTTTTGCTTCCACTTATAGAAGCTATTGTTAGGAATTGAGTTGATTTTTTTATAAAGAAATCTTGATGTTTCATTGGGTTACAATTAAGTTACTTTGGTTAATACAATAAGCTAAGGCTGTACTTTTATTGTTTTGTTTTAAAACTCTACTCAGTGAAACTGTTATACATCAGTTTGTAATCAAGATGTTGCTACATCAGCACTACTAAATTCTGACCTGTTAAGGCTGCATTATTTATTAAAACATGGATCAATCTACTAAGGCTGCATAATTTCTTAAAACATGGATAAATATACTAAGGCTGCATTTTGAATGTGATTGTCAATGAACAATCGTTGTTTTTTTTTTCGTTGCATGCTTGTAATTTATGTTATTGTCTCAATGACTTTTCTTTGTAACTTATTACATTATATTATGTGTCTTTTATATTACAGTTTATGTCTTTTATATTATTGTCTCAACTAAGACATTTGAAATTACAAATTGACCCATTTAACGTCATTAATTTATATAAACACAAGGTTAATTTACTAATTATGATATTTGTTTCACTCTTTAGAAAGTCAATTCTACAACAACGAGCTGCAATAAGCGGGTTTATCATGGTTGAAATTTCAATATATGTATTGATGTTGGAGGTGTTATCTAGACTTCCAGCAAAATTTGCTTGTCAATGTAAGCTTGTTTGTAGAGAATGGTGCAAGATCATTTCAACAAATGCTTTTGTTAAGGCTCACATCTCCAAATATCATCAATTCAATATTTTATCCACTGATTGTGATGATAATTCATTTCACAAGTTAGTTTTCGGCAATTCGATGTTTGGGGTATCGATGGCCCTGTTCGCCTTCCTTTCAGACTTCAACCATGGAATTTGAAGGTTTTAGGCGTGTTAGATGGCTTGCTCTGTGTTTGCCTTATTGATACACGTGAGATCGTGCTATGGAATCCTCTTACAACTGTCTACAAAAAGTTGTTAAAGAACAAAACCATGTCTTTTTATGATCCGGGTGGCGATATATTAGGGTTTTATTATTCCAACTCTGCTCAGGATTATAGGCTTCTACATGTAACACGTTGCGAAGAAGAGATTGTTTGTTATGTTTACTCAATGTCAATGGATACATGGAGAGTGATACCTTTTTTAACGGAAATGGATTATCATCCTAGCAGATTGAGTTTGTCATGTGCGACATTATCCGGAGATGCCCTATTTTTCTTGGCTAGCGTTTTTGGTTTAGGGTATTATCTTCAAACGGTCCTACGCTTTGACGTAAATTCTGAACAATTTACGAATATCTTAATACCTGAGTTCAGATATAATGGTGGGTATAAGTTACACATTGTTAATGTCCATAATGACATTCGACTTTTTGTTGTTCATGGCCTGCATGAATATGTCTATTCCTTTGATGTATGGAAGACGATGGGTGATGAGTGGTATTTGGAAGTTTCATTATCAAAGGTAATGCCCATTCGTCTTCCTATAGAATTCAACGTCAAGTATATCGCGAATGAAGACAAGTGGCTTCTTATGACGAATTATGATGATGCTTATGTGCTGGACTTTAGTATGAACAAAGTCATTTACTCATATCCTTCTAAGTACTTTAATGCAATGCAAGGAGCAGCATACACCGAGACGCTTCTATCCCCAGGTATTTAGTGTACATTGGATGTTTTGTTTGAATATGTGGTAAACTACTAATATTACTTTGTAAAATATGTTAAAATATTTTGTTATGTTTGAATATGTGTGTATCCCGAGGTGGTATGTGGACATTAGATTATTATTTCTCTAATGTTAAAATACTAACATATTTGTTTTTTACATTAATTAGAAACTTTCTAAAGATGTCTGAAACCTTTTTACAAGCATTTCCAGGTATCTTATTTTATCCTTTAAAAACGTTTTAATATGTATTGTGGTTATGATAAAATAAATGTAATATACATTTCAATGTTACATTTCAGTGGCAGATGTTGTTCCGGTTGAGGACAATGAGGAATTTCCTGGTATTCTTAGCGACGAAGAGTGGTGGGCACTTTATGGTGACGAGGTCATTGAAATGGTGGAGTTTTATGAGGCCCTCTTCATGTGACCTCATCTAAACTATTATGTTTATGTATTCAACTTAAAACACTGTTTATGACTGATTCTGTTTTAAATTACTATGGATTGACTTCCTCACCATTTCAATTCATTGACCATCGGATTTTTGATTTAAAAAGTACTATATTATTACCGATATCTTAAAACTATGTTGATGACTTCTATCTTACAACTCATTTGGTTTTAAATTACTATATTTGTGACCAATATATATTTCAATTCAAGTGTTTGTTGTTATTTGTTTGAGTTAAAAAAAAAACGAATACCTCGATGTAAATTGTCGTGCCGCCATAACAAGCAAACAAAAGAAGAAAAACGCCCTATAAACTGTTGCCGCCGCAACGCGCGGGCACACGGCTAGTATATATATATATATATATATCTATATCTATAATATATATATATGAAAAGATTGAATGACACATGGCATCACCACAACAATTTTTTTTTTCATTTTCCCGCTCAAATGGTTTGCCTTATTTATATTTTTTCTAATTGGTTTGAATAATTGACAAAGTCATTAACTAATTTTTTAACAAAGTAATTGACAATAAATGCATATCTCATATTCTAATTTAAAAACTGAAATTAAATGAAATTGATTCATAATAAATGAGGATATGAATACTTTTTTTTTTAAATTTATAACTTTTTATATTGTCGAATGTTAATTTTTTTCTTTAATTCTAATTATCGAATTACATTTTTATAACATGTTAAATTTTGTATTCGTTTTTTAAAACCGCTCGTGCGTCGCACGGGTATAAAAAACTAGTATATATATATATATATATATATATATATATATATATATATATATATATATCTTTATCTTTATCTTTACATTCTAATAAATGATTACATTTAAAGACACGTGTCCCTCTCATATCGACTCTCATCTTGGTTTTCCCGCTTCTCTCTCTTATTAAATATCAATATTTTCTCTCCTAAAATATATCTCGTATTTATATAATGAAATATAAAAAATAAATCTTTTTATTGCAATAATTTATTAAAAGTTAATAAATTAGAGTAAGATTTTAATTATATCTTATCTTAAATTATTTATAATTTTAAATCTTTATTATTTTATAATTATAATATTTAATATTTCTTATTTCACAAATATCCGATGACATTTAACACAAAAAAACTTATAAAAATTATTGTTTTTAATATGATGTATTACATGGGTTCTAACATAGTATATATATATATATATATATATATATATATATATATATATATATATATATATATATATATCATCTGTGTTTATCTCTTCCCATAAACGAGGGATTGTAATTAATTCTTTGTAAAACCATTAATATATAGGGTTGCACCAATCATTAATATTCTAAGATATCACAATCACCTTTAGTTCCAATCAGGCTTTCAACAATAATTTTTTTTTTATAGTTAACCTATTTAAATCTCCATGTTGGATTATTTTGTAATACATAATTACTTTGGTTTGCTCAAAATTATGAAATAGTGATATTGGTATATTTTTATTGCCATGTTTTATACTTAATTACTTTCTTAAGGACGACAAAATATCAAAAGAAGATTTATTATTAATTATTATTGGTTTATCGAATGTGATGGAGAATGAATAAATCGTGTCGCATTAGATTTGTCAATTAACGCCAGTCGGACCATGGACATTGTAGGTGTTTTGACATTCGCTATCGAGGGTTTTTTTTGTTATTGCTTTCTGCTATAAGGTAAGGATTCATACAACTTAATTGTACGAATTCAGGTTTTCTCTACTTCGTAGTAGGAAATCTAAATTTGTTTTACGTGATACTGAATATATTATTGAAATTGATTAATTATATTGTTACATATATATATTCATGTGGGGCGACTTGCGCTTCCGACACGTCTTTGCACGTTTAATTTGTCAATTTGAAGCAACCAACAGAACGTCCAAACACTGCGAAGCAAGCAAGCCATGCAATCACACATATGAACAACAATTTATTTAAATAGGAATTATGATGAGCAACATGTCTAGTAATAATCAAAATGCATAGTGATACTTTTGAATATTTAAAGCGTTGATAAGCAAAAGGCTTGTAATTAAAGCAATACACCAAAAGATAAATGAAACAAACAAATATTCTATAAAAAATCTAATTAATCAAGAAAAAATAAGGTATAATTAATTGTAAAACCAAACAAATGAAAATTCAAAGAGGAAACAATTATCGAAGAAAAGCTTAGAGCAACTTTACCAACAAAATAAAACTTAACCTTGAAGAGGAGAAATAGGCACATCTACATACCAACAAATAACTATGTCTAAATCATCTATAACTTCTTGAGCTTAAACAATATAGATATGCATCTTTATAAAAAAGGGTAGGTTACAAACACAACATACTCTTAAATTAGACACCACTTATTATGCAGGTTCATAATCCAACATCAAAAACCACAAATATAAAGACAATGTCATAAGAAGAGTACATTTCAACAAAACAAAAGACCATCACTTTTTTCCAAGAGAAGCTATATAAAAGAGAGAACTCCTAGCCCTAGTTGGAGTACTAATACATTTATTACCAATCGTGTCTTGACCTCATATAGATCTCTTTTGACAATGTTATTTAAGTTCTTGTCAATCATCATCTTTAAGTATTCAGATTTCAAAACCTCTTTTAGATTATTCAGCTTGTAATTTCATAAAAAAAAACATGGAGAACCCAGAAATAATCTGAACAACATCCTTTCAAAATAAGACTAAATAGATGAAAAGTCCCAATTCAAGGACCAAAGAACACAAAATTGTACATTAAGCTACAAAAGATGTACATTAAGCAAAAGAACTTGTAAATGATACATTAGTGATTGTAAAGTACTATGAGACTCCATGGTCTTTTAATAAAGAGGGGAATTATTTAGATTAATGTACTTAACACTACATATGTCTGCATCAATGTTATTAAATATCTTATTTATTATTATTATTTTTTGAATGACGTCCCGACTCACTCTATACGAAGTTCTTTACGGAAACCCGAGCCAGCAGCAATTGAACTCATTTTAAGAAAAACTCACATCCGAGAATGACCGATGATAAAACCTAAAAGCTCAAGGATCAAACTTGAAACCTTAAGATCCAAAGTCTCCCCTCATCGCCTGGTGACTACTAGGGCAAGACCTTGTGTTAAATTAAATATCTTATTAGTTTGCAAATACAATACATCATTGATTAATATGAATTTGTAGACAAAATGAAGAAATATAAGAGTTTGTATACGTTATTGTTTTAGAGTTTTAGGTCGTATATTGATGTTTTAAAACATAACAAATAATGGTTAAGTCGGTTCCTTATACGGGACCATTTTACATAATTTTAGAAGTGGGTGTTCAGAGTTTGTAAAACTTAAATAGATATATAAATACAAGTTAGAAAGTTTATAAGTTATAATTACTTTTACATTATGTCTATGGACAGATATAATGTAGTGGGATGTTGATAGACATTCTATAAGTTTTGTCGACTTTTATAAAATGTGCAACTTTTTTGAGTTACAAAACTAAATCATGTTTACATGTATTGGTAATTCTAGTCGTATATCCGGTCCTATACCTATCGGGTATTTTTCATATCGTTATTCGTCAGGAAACAAGTATACATGTTAGTTTTATAATACCCTTTAGAGATCTCCATTTTCTTTTTCTATCTTTTTTGTGCAAATTTATGTTATAACAACTACAACACATTATAATACGAAAGATTACATGCATACCGCTTCACCATGAAATGTTATAAAAATATAGAGAGTATATTTTGATATAAATTTAGAATATAAGTTTGGGGAAGGGTTCCGTATAGACCCTTAAATTTTGTAGACCCCGTAGACCCCTATAAAACTCAATAAAAATAAAACTCAGTGTTGTAAATTTGGTTTTTTTTATTACGATAAGCTTTTAAGAACCAAAAAAATAAATAAATAAATTAAAAAAAAACAAAAAACATTAGATTTCAAACATTTTAACACAATGAGTTTTAAAATAATGAGTTTTAAACGCAACACTGAGTTTTATTGAGTTTATTGAGTTTTAAACTCATTGATTTTAAAAACTCATTGTTTTAAAATGTTCAATTATTAATGTTTTTGTTTTTCTTTTTTTTTAATTGTCTTTTTTTGTTCTTAAAAGCTTATCGCAAATAAAAAAAACTAAATTAACAAAACTAAGTTTTATTTTTAGTGAGTTTTAATGAGTTTTATTGATTTTTATAAGGGTATACGGGGTCTACAAAAAATAAGGGGTCTACACGGATCTTTTACCTATAAGTTTGTATCTCATTACAAACAAAATAAAAATAAAATCGTTGAATGTATGTTTAAAGACTAAGTTATTTGTAAATTAAACTCTATTAATAAAACAATGTTACCGTGAATAGTACCCATGGATTGTACCACCCCCCAAGAGTTGAGTACAAACATTTAATGCATAAAATCTCATGGTATCTTCCAAGCGTTGCTTACAAGTGTTTGATGCATAACGTATGTTTCTTTATCTTTCTTTATCTGCTCACCACAATCCCTCCGTCTTATCTTCTCTTTTGCGCCTTCTCGTCACACTCTATAATTCATCAGATTTCCACAGTATTTTGCTGAATATCTTTGCCCTTATATTATAGACATAGTTTTAGTATGTTTCATGTCTTATGTTTTATGGACTGTACATCTTTTTCGTCACTCTTTAATCTTAGTTTTGGTATACGTTGTGTACATGTAATATAATTAACACGCATAAACTCATGACATCTAATGTTTTTTGTTTTTTGTTCCACTCTAATCACAAAAATAAATTGCCATGATGTATGAAATAGGTCACAACTACAAAACCACTAGAAAGTGATCGTGTGACAACATGCACCCAACTTTTCAACGCACCAACCTTTTTTACAATTATGCGTTAGCCTGTTACCCGACCCGTTATCAGGCAATCGTAGGCTATATACATTGCCATATCATAGTCATAGGGGTTTAGGGTGATTGATTAAAGTCAAAATTAGACTAAATGTACATAACGTTAGAAAAGTTTAAGGTTTGGGTCGTTGGTTTCCAATGAATATTTTTTTTTTACTTTCAAAAATAGGCCACTAAAGTTATATTTTTTTTTTTACTAAAAAGAGTTATATTTTTACTAAAAAGACAACATATTCTTCACATGCATCAAAAATTAAAAGACAAAACTAGGATTTTTTTTTACATATTATAATCATAGGATTCATAGAGGTGTGCGTTAATTTGTTGGTTAAATAGAGACGGTTTGCTTTCATATTGCCATCATTCTTGCTTCTTGTGAAGACTTATCTCCCATATTGAAGCTCACACCTGCATCAGCAATAGCAACTGGTATTTTACTATTTTGCCCATATCTATGCATGCATAACTTATCATGCTACTTTATTGAACTCCAAGTAAATTTAAGTATACTATAATATTAAAGTAAATTACAAATTTTGTAATTCCATGTACTTCATTGATTTTGAATTTCACATTTGAACTCTAAGTAAATTTAAGTATACTATAATTATTATAAAGTAAATTACAAATTTTGTTCTTTATGTTTACACATTTTGTAAGTTTTGTTATTTATCTTTATTAATAACACTGCATGTCTTATAAACTTCATAAAGTTTCACTTAGTGTGTTTTGGCCTAATATCGTTTGTTACGCCAAAGGACACTTAGTATAACTTTTGTACAATATAAATGACACTCTGTGTAAGGTTTATTAAGCTAAAGAACACTGAGTGAAACTTAATGAAGTTTATAGATCATCCAATGTGATTAGCAAAGGTAATAACAAAACTTACAAAACATCCAAACCTAAAAGACAAAATTTATAATTCACTCATAATATTAACAATGCATTTAAACGTTTTTAAATTATCTTGTTGCCCGCTTGCCCCGTATGTCGGACTGAGTTGTAACCTTTATTTTGGTTGTTAAAAGATGAACTGTTAACAGTTCAGATGCTACTGCAACTAGCTAAATTTAAAAAAAAAATATATATCTTTTCACTAAAAGATTCTAAATGAGACGTTTTGTTAATTCACATACTATAAGTTGCATGAGTCACATTTACATTATTTCTTCATATTTAAACACACTTACTTTTTAATCAAATAAGAAAACCATCTATCCAATGTTTTTTTCTAGTAATATATACATAAATAAAAAAGAGGTGTAAACGTATCAAACTACTTGTAAGCTACGCAAAATTATATATTAATTTTTACATAAATATACAGAGGTGTAAACGGATCAAACTACTCGTAAGCTACACAAAATTATCGGTATAAAAGTTGTAATCAAATCCAACTTAAAGTTATATCGGAGCTCTTGATAACTTCAACTCGTTTTCATCGTGGTATGTATCATAATAATATGTATCATAATATAGTATTTGAAAGAAAAAGATTACAATATTTAAAAAAAAAAACAAAAATACTAGTAATATAAATATATTGATGAAGCCATGAAGGCGTTGACTAACCTCTCACCTAAGTAATTATTCATCTTTTTTTATCTTCTAAAAATAATACAAATTTTATTTTCTTGATTTTATAGATCCCACGCCCTTTTTCCACTCGAATATTTATATTTTCAGGAATTGAGAAAATAAAAATTAATTCACGAAAATTAAGAAAAAATAAAGGTAAAAAACTGCTTCCCGCCATGTTAGCCGTTGGCAAAAAGGGAGCCTTTGCTTATATACTCCTAACCTTCATCTCTCCAATATATAAAAACATGATTTCACCCATCTTTCTTTAAATATTCAACAAACCCATATGTTATTTTCCATCAATTTCTGCTTGTTTGTTTACTTGTTTCTTTATTATTTGATTTTGTTATTCAAGTTTTATTATTGTAGGAGACAATTAGCTAAAGAAAGTTTCCAACTTTACAACCAACATCTTCCAACCTGCAAATTATCCCTTGTGTGATTTTGGTTTTGCATTTTTTTCTTCTGGAATCTGTTTAGGTTTCTCTTGAAAATGATGGGGACTATGTCTCTTGGTTCTTCCATCGCGATCCGGCAAAAAAAGGCTGGGAATTTGAGGGGTTATTACAAGAATTACCCGTGGTTATCAGACATGAAGACCAACTGTTTGATGAATTGCCAAACTGAAGGAAATGTTATTAGGGGTAATGGGGTGTCGTCTATTTTGACCAAAAGATCGGCTTTGGTTAATGTGGATCCGGCAACGGCTCTTTTGGATACCGAAAACTTGGTTTTGGCTCCCAACGGGCACGTGAATGGGAATGTGAACGGGAATGTGAATGGGAATGATGCACAAAATGCTTCTGTGATGGAGATGAATGATGATGGTATTGGAATCATAAATATACTCAAAGGAAAAGGGTTCTTTGTTACTGGTGCAACTGGGTTCTTGGGCAAAGGTGCATATCCTTTTTCATTATGATTATTATTGTTACTTTTAATACATAGTGTTCTTGATACAGTAGTTTTGCGCACTAGCTAGACATGGGCTCATGGCATTAATTCTTGATGCAAAACATTTGTATGGTGTTGGTATTTTATGTAGGGGACGTGTTTTATTTTAGCGGGTCGAATAGGTAAAAAGAAAGCTAAAAGGGAAAACGTGTAGAACAGGTAAAACAGGTAGAAAGTCGCCCAAAAAATATATTTGATGCATAGAATAGAACCTAGTAGATAGTTTTATTCAAAAGTTTAGATTAGTATGGTTATAGTATCCTTTTGTAAGTGATAAACAAATTATATATAAAAAGTTAGTCAAAATGTGTTATCGGTCACCCAAACTCTTGATACGTCCATTTTGCCACCTCTAGCACGAACTTATAGATGCAACAAGAATATTTGAAGTGTAGTATCACTCTGGTAAACTATAATTAGCCGGTTTTGACATGAACTTGTTTTAACTTGCTACCCAACCTGCCCATTTTGACACATTTACTCTATATGTAGTGGTATTTGTTTGCTCATTTTGGTACCTAAATGATAAGCCAGGGCTCTGTCTGGGAGAAGCCTCTTTATCCCATAGGATAGAGGTAAAGTTTGCCCTTATGACCTTATCTAACCCTCCTCAGACCCTACCCTACTGTTCTTCTAGTGGGATTTTGCTAGGTATGTATGGTTTGGTGCCTAAATGAATGATTATTCTTGGATGCTAGTAACATCTTGCTGGTTGACCTTCTCTAACTAGTTAGATTTTTTCTGAATATCATATCAACTATGTAGTGTTCATAGAGAAGATATTGCGCACAGTGCCTGATGTGGGGAAGATATATCTCCTAATCAAGGCAAAAAACACGGATGCTGCCATGGAAAGATTGAAAAACGAAGTACGTTTCTTTTGTCTTCTTTCTTGTTTTTGTGGAAGACTTATGTAGAATGTGGCAATTTGATCGATTTACTTATGAATACATCAATTTGGCTGTGTTTTAAGATGAAAAGTTGAACCAAACCGGATTTGGGTCATTGGGTCGAATAGGTTGAAAATGACCCAAATTCTATATCAATGCATACAACCACCTAAACTGTTTATACAAAGATTTATATTACTACTGTTATAATGTTAATGTTGTAATCATATTTAAAGCACTACTTTTTGCATGAAAAGTTTAAAAGATGGTAAAAATGTTTGTCTGGGGATTTTGCCACATGAAGTCCCATGCTTCACTTCATTTTTACATGAACTATCTTATCATCATTAAGTAGTAAATTCAATTTAATTTAGGATTGTATTACAGATAATCAATAGCGAACTTTTCAAGTTCCTCCAACAATCTTATGGGAAATCATATCAATCTTTCATGTTAAGCAAGCTGGTTCCTGTGCCTGGAAATGTTTGTGAATCCAACCTTGGGTTAGATGAGGACACAGCAGATATGATTGCAAAAGAAGTTGACATAATTGTAAATTCCGCAGCTAATACTACTTTTGATGAGAGGTTAACCTCCTTAAAACTTTAATTAATTAACAAACTAGCAAGAAAAGCCTTAAAGATTCACTTTTTTTTTTTTTTTTTTTTGGCAGATATGATGTAGCTCTTGACATCAATACATGCGGGCCTAGTCGCCTTATGAGCTTTGCAAAAAGGTGCAAAAAACTTAACCTCTTCCTGCAAGTTTCTACAGGTATATAAAAGACTTCACCCTTAAAATAAGTTTTTATTTTCCATAGAAGAACTGGGTCTCCCCTCTGGTGGGCCTGGGGGCTGGGGAGTTCAAAGTGGGGCAGGCGGCTTCTAAGGCTGCGATTGGAAAAGTGAACAAGCATGAGAAAGCGTGCATTGAAAATCAACACGTGTTTGTTCCTTTTGCCTTTGACACTTTTGGGTCCCTCGCCTCTGAGGCCGTGGAAACCTTGAATAGAGTTCAACGGGTCATGCATGGTAATGTGGTGACCTTTGGTGCTAGGGATGTTGTTTTCACGAGGTTTAGTTTTGCTATCCAGAAAGGCTTGGCGGCGCAGCTTGTTGCCCGCCTCCCTTGCCCGTCAGGGTGATTGTCCGTTTGTATTTGTATCCCCTTTCTATTAAATGATATGTTTTTAGAGACTTCTGGTTCAGAAAAACCACACCACCATAGAAGAACTATAACTCATAAATATGTGTGTGTGTTTATGATAAATAAATACACATAAATTTGTCTGCATATATGCATAAATCAATTCAAATACATCACCTAACTATGATGTATTTTAATAGTAATGTTAGAATCTTAGATACATATAGAGTTAAATGAATCAATTCTCTCAATAATGTTAGATACAAACTTTCTCTTGATTGTAGCATATGTTAATGGACAAAGACAAGGAAGAATCATGGAAAAGCCATTTAATATAGGCGAGACTATAGCACGGGAAAGCCTTGTGAATGGGAATCATATGCCAAAGTTGAATGTAGAAGATGAAATAAAAATGGTTTTGGAATCAAAGAAACATTTAGGAGAAAATGCTTTGGTTCAAAAGCTAAAAGAGCTTGGAATAGAGAGGTACGTATACTAGATTTACATACAATGTTTGTCTTATTTTTTGTTTTGTTCTGCTTAGCTCACTTAAGATTACCTACAAAACGTCTTGGTTTTCCTTGATTATGCGATTTAACCAGGGCAAAGCTATACGGGTGGCAAGACTCATATGTTTTTACCAAGGCAATGGGAGAAATGATGATTGATAAAATGAGAGGAGATATACCCATTGTCATAATCCGACCGAGTGTCATTGAAAGCACTTACAAAGAACCATTTCCAGGATGGATGGAAGGAAACAGGTATTTGTGTTCTTAGAGGCGACAAAATGGGTGGGCCCCAAAGTTGGATAACGGGTCAGAATGGTTGGGGTTGGGCCATCCAGACAATTTTTTGTTCATTTGATTAAATTTATAAGTGATTAATGTTTTAAACAAGATTTAAAAACTATATTACTAATACAATCACCTAACTTTTTTTAATAAAGCGATTTAGTTGTAGGTTTTAGTCATTTAAATACAATTTCTTTGGCTTGGCTTGACATGTTTCCATTTACCTAAGTTTCACATGTTTGACTTGTTAGAGATAGAAAAATGAATCAACCCATAGTGAAAAATTGATCAAGATTTATGCTTTTATATCTCTTTGAAGGATGATGGATCCAATTGTACTTTACTATGGAAAGGGACAACTTAGCGGATTTCTTGTTGACCCAAATGGTGTTCTTGATGTGGTAAGTGATATTCTTGATTCGTCGACACTTTTGTGTCTTAAATCTCCAGAAACTTCTATGAATCTAAAAAATTGTTTTTAGGTTCCAGCTGACATGGTAGTCAATGCCACCATGGCAGCCATGGCAAAACATATGGCAAGTGGCAAAACCGAAGATAACTACATTTATCATATAGCTTCATCGGTAGTGAACCCGTTGGTATTTAAGGATTTGGCAAGACTAGTTTATGAACACTTCAACTCTTCACCATGTTTGGATTTAAAGGGAAGGCCTGTTCATGTACCAATTATGCAACTTTGTCGGTCCATGGAAGAATTCTCCGCTCATGTATGGAAAGACGCGATGAGCCGAAGCGGGTTGACTTCTTCAGGTTCTATGAACAAAGGGAAGTTTTCACGTAAACTTGAAAACATTTGCAAGAAATCAGTAGAGCAAGCAAAGTATTTGGCCAGTATATATGAACCATACACATTTTATGGTGGAAGGTAATATCACACTTCAAATATTGAATGAATTTACTCCTCAAGTCCTTATATTGCATGTTTTTACTTTTGACCCTTGCATGATCTTGAAACCATTTTTACAGGTTTGATAACAGTAACACTCAAAAGTTATTTGGTATGATGTCTGAAGAAGAAAAGAAGACATTTGGATTTGATGTGGGAAAGATAGACTGGAGAGATTACATATCAAATGTTCATATTCCAGGGCTAAGGAGGCATGTATTGAAGGGAAGATGAATGTGCACTTAATTAATCTTATAAATATTATATATAAATAAAGCCTTATTGTAATAAATTATTACTAGGCAATGGACTTGCGCGTAGCCGCGGGTCATAAGTTGATTTTGTATGTTCTTTGTATGTTGTTTGTTATATTATCCAAGGGTTAAGTTGGTGTGCGGTATGGTGTATATAAAAATATGATAATTATGGGTCAAATTCGACACCACTCTTGCTTAAGCTTTTAAATTTATAAAACTCAATAACTAACAATCACCATACACCACGGTCATGTGCACCTATCGTGGCATAGTATAGCGAAGCTAAGTAACCGAGGTCGTCCAAGGACATAGGGGAAATGAGGCTTTGATATATAATCTTTTGTACTTAACCGGTTTTTAAATATATAAGTGAAGAGTTGATTAAACTAAGAAAATAAAAGAAGAAAAGAAAATAAATAAAATGGGTTTTAAGTTTTAATCAAGCAGAGGTTAATATCACTTGGGAGGACTACTAGTGGTTGGTTTGGTAAAAGGAATTTAAGTGCTTGCCTTAAGATTGTTAATTAAAATCATTTGGATTGAAATTGGATCCCTCAAATCGAAAATAAAGCAATTTACGTTTTTACACGATTTCGGTACGCGATTCGTCGTTTACCGAGAATCTCGTATTTGAGTTCCATATGTCAAATTTAGCATAATTGTGAGTCTAATAATCACAGATCATGTCACCATTCATCACACACTAAGTTGAGTCACGAAACGTTGGTGAATTGCCCAAAAGTGATACGTACGACAAAATCGACCAAAATCGCGTTATGTGACCTTATGTGTTCATTGTTATGAGTTATGTGGCGTATTTATATTCTTTTTAGTGTAGTATACGTCGTTAACATGATGGGATAATGTATTGGGTGATTTTGGGTGAAAACGAGACTCGAAAACATCGAAAAATGGCAAAACGAGCACGAGAATCGAGAAATCAGACAAGTGCCCATACGGAATGGTTCTTATCATATTTCCTAGAACCCATGAATGGGTTAGGCAATAAGCTTGTTTCACTATTTTCATAAAACCCAAGATTTAAGCTATATAAGCATCTTTAGCCTCCATGTTCCTCCCCCCCCCCCCCCCCAACACTCAAAATGACTAGAAACCCTAGTTATCATTCATTCTTACTCAAGAACTTGGATTTAGGGATTAATCTTGGAAGATCCAAGCTTGTTTCTCCACCTTTCTTCCTTTTCTTTCGGTTCTTGTAAGTTTCTTCTTATTCCATGAATTTGAAAGATCAAGATCTGAACTTTATGATGTGTTTAGGTTAGAGTTATGCCATGCATAATGATTATTGATGAATCTATGGATAACATAATCAAGATTGTATTTTTATTATGGTTTAGGGCTAGATCTACACCATGCATGTTGCCAATCACTAGATTTATGGATTTCATGATCAAGATTGTACTTTTATGATGGATTGGGGTTAGATCTACATCACTCATGTTGCTAATCACCACATCTATTGATTTCATGACCAAGATTACATCTTTTTGATGTATTAAGGTTAGATCTACACCATGCATGTTGCTAAATGATAGATCTATTGATTTCATGACCAATATTGTATCTTTATGATGTATTAGGGTTAGGTCTACACCATGTATGTTGCTAAATGATAAATCTGTGGATTTCATGACTAAGTTTGTAATTTTATGTGGTATTAGAATTAGATCCATGCCATACATGCTTGTTATTGTTAGATCTAACAATCTCCATGATCAAATTAGGATTCTCATGTGCAAAACCTTAGTCTTGATGATAGATCTTGGTAAGTCTTGATAAAGGAAGTGTTTTTGTGCTTGTATCTTCATGATATTGCCATTTGATGTTAGATCTAGGGTTGATCATATTAAGTTGTATGTTGATTAATGATTGTGATGATATCTTGTATGATGATTGGTCAAAATAGGGTTGCCATGACAATAAATGATTTTTGGCATAATATATATATATATTTAGGACCTTGTGAAATGAATAATTTTGTTCATAATTATTTGTTGCAATGTCAGCTGAGATCGGCTCAAGCACAAGTCCAACATCCAGTTTGGAAAATAATTTAGTTAAAACGCAACTATACAGATGTCAAGGTATTACAATTTTAATATGGCTCAATACTGCAAACAAGTTAAACAATTATTTTCCTACCATGAACTAACATCATTTGTCTACAGATGGTTGTGAAGGTGAGTTGAAGAAAGTTAAAGAGGAGCGAGGTATTGAAATTGCTTAAGTTCTAAAACCTACATAACTAACACACCAAAACCACTTACATAAATTTCTGTCAGGTGTGATGGGATGCAACAAAATGACAACAATGTGAAAGGGAAGGGGAAGGAACCAAACTGATTTGGTCTCTTGTTCATAATAAATGATATCTTTTTTGGTGAATCCATAAGGAACCAAACCGATTTGGTCTCTTGTTTATGATGAACATTATCTCTTTTGGTGAAACTATCAAATGACCAACTACTAAAGATTAGACAAGGAACCAAGCCGATTTAGTCTCCTATTTATGATGAAGTTTTTTTTTTTTTGGTGAAGCTATCAAGTGGCCAACTACTAAATATTACATATTTTGGTGAACCTCTAAGCACTACTTAGTATGACAAGTTGGTTTTGTAGTACTATGTGATCTTTTCTGATGTAACCAAACTGTTTTTTTTGCATAGCTCTAAACACTAAGGTTCATCTAAAAAGATGATAATGGTCACAACTCTACCCTCTTACTACATATAAAGAAATATCCAACTGTTACGTCAATGATTTCTATAAATCAACTATGACCATCCCATCTATTTATTTCCATTTTAGTTTTATGTATTATTTCTTTCAGATTTTTTTTTATATTTAGTTTCATATTATATTTTATTTTATGTTTCTTATATTACAGTCTCGGATATTTGCCCGGGTCATTGGCTAGTAAGGTTAAATATGGATGATAAATGGTAGAAAATGGAACACGTATAAGATATATATGAAAAAGGAATCGCACCACGTATACTCTGGAACACGTGTTGTTGGAAACGAGTCTAAGATCAATTTTAAATCAATTTTAGCCGAGTCTAAGATCAAGTTTTAGGTAACGAGTATATTACTTGAAACTCTTAATCATATAACACACAAATAAGAAAACTCGCAAACCACTTTGTAATTGGTAAAGAGTTACGAGAACATGTAATAAGACACACTTTTATAATTGGATTATATAATCTCAACTATTACTTATTCGCCGATACTAATCCTATGTTCTTTTTCCCTTACAGTAAACCTTTTTTTTACATATTGGAAAAATAAAACAGACCGCCCTTAAAAAACGTTAACCTCCGTTAAAAATTTAACTTTTGATGACAATGCATCACGTGACGTCTTATGTGATTGATATGTTTTCGATGACTGAGCTTAACCATAAAGTTGCTTTTAGAATTTTTGTATGTTTTTATACTATGAAAAAATGCCTTTTATCCCGTTATAAAAAAAATGTTATATTTGAATGATTGTTTTCTAGAAACTTTTCTTCATAGTCATAAAAAAATGCCATTTAATATCAGGGAAAAGATTTACAAAAAACCAACAATTATTCAAAAAACCAAAAAAACCAAAAAACCAACATTTTTTTCTCTATAACTTCTTCATATATTAATAATTAAAAAAAAAAATTCATAAAAAAGTCTATAATTTTATTAGTTTTATTTATGAGAAAAAAATTTAAAAAAATAAAAAGTTTAGTGATTCTTTATAGTGCATCATGCAATAGTACTAATAGTATTGCATAATGCATTCAATTAAAACTACTAAAAAGAAGAAATTTAACTTAAACATAAACGTGGTTTATGCAAATAATGTAAAAAACAAAGAATTGACATTCATAAACCAATTTTATATTATTGTTGCATAGTGCATTATAAATTTTAAGCTAAAATCCTAATTTTATTTTATTTTTTAAAAAAACTTAAAAATGTTTTTAAATTTTTTTATTTTTCCAGTATTCTTAAAATAATGAAAGAAACATGTAAAAAAAGTTTTAAAAAAATAATATTTATTTTAATTTTTTAGTTTTTTACAAAATATTGTTTTTTATAGAACCAACCCATGTGAATGCCCTCTCATCAAAAATTTAACTTTTACTCAAAATTTAATTTTTAACGAGTCTATTTTTTTTCCAATAATATCATGAAAAAATTACGTGAATTAGATCTCATTCGTCGCAACGTCGTAAATTCAGTCGGAGATTTTGATATCCGCCACCGTCAACCACCACCATGAGAGTGGCAGCGCCATCACAACCACCGTCATCTCCGTCCACATTAACCGCCAAAGACGCCGAATCCATCTTCCGCACCAAACCTATATCCGAGATCCGAAATGTCGAATCCGCAACCCGAAAACAGATCCAGGACAAGAGCGAAGATCTCCGGCAGCTCGTCGGCAACCGTTACCGCGATCTCATCGATTCCGCCGATTCAATCGTCAACATGAAGTCCTCCTGCCGCTCAATCTCCCGCAATATCTCCGCCGTTCACGTCGGTATCCTTCGTTCCCTTTCATCTACAACAGTTAACCCTAATTCCGCATCCTCGAACCCCGCTAGGGCTCGAATTTACGGCATAGCGTGCCGTGTGAAGTATATTGTTGATACTCCTGAGAGCATTTGGGGATGCCTCGACGAATCGATGTTTGTCGGTGCAGCTGCGCGTTATATGCGCGCCAAATTAGTTCACCATGGTTTAACAAGCAATGATAATAATAATAATAATAATAATAAGAGTCAGTTATTTACGTTTCCTTTGTTACAGCATCAATGGCAGATAGTTGAGAGTTTCAAAGCTCAGATCTCTCAGCGTAGTCGTGAGAGGTTGTTGGATCAGGATTTAGGGCTTGAGATTTCCGTTTATGCTGATGCTCTAGCTGCTGTTTCTGTGATTGATGAACTTAATCCTGTTCAGATTTTGAAACTGTTACTTGATTCTAGAAAGTCTTGTGTTTCTCAGAAGCTAAATAGTTGTAAGGTAGCTAGTGAGGATGTGATAATGGTGTTTTGTGAGGTGTTGAAGGTGATTCAGGTTAGTGTGGCACATGTAGGGGAGTTGTTTTTGCAGGTGATGAGTGATATGCCTTTGTTCTACAGGACTGTATTGGATTCACCCCCTGTGTCTCAGTTGTTTGGGGGGATACCGAATCCGGATGAAGAAGTGAGGTTGTGGAAGTCTTTTAGGGAAAAATTGGAGTCTTTAATGGTAATGCTGGATCGAGAGTTTATTGCGAAAGCGTGTTTGGATTTCTTGAGGAGTTGTGGGAAGGAGATAGTTAACAAAGTTAATGGTCGGTACTTAATTGATGCTGTTGATAGTGGGCAGCAGCTTGCTGCAGCTGAGAAGTTGATTAGGGAAACTATGGAAGGAAAAGATGTGTTGGGAGGGAGTTTGGAGTGGCTAAAGAGCGTTTTTGGTTCCGAAATTGAGATGCCATGGAATAGAACACGTGAGCTTGTTTTAGGCAGTGATGATGATCTTTGGGATGAAATTTTCGAACGGCCTTTTGCAAGCAGAATGAAAGCGATAATTCGCTCTGGGTTTGATAAAATGAGTAATACTGTCAATATAAAGGAGTCGATTCATAGCATGGATAAAGGTCATTTTGACAAAGTTGATTTCCAAGATTTTTCGAATCGTTCTCCTTTGGGTGGTGGAGCTTGGTTCATGGAGCCCACCGCCAAAAAGACTTTACTGGTGACTAGCCCTAAGGCATCTCCCAGTGCTAGTGATATCCAAAGCTGTTTAAATGCTTATTTTGGTGATGAAGTTGGTCGAATTAGAATGGCGGTGGACAACCACTGCAAGAATGTACTCGAAGACCTATTAAGCTTCTTAGAATCTCCAAAAGCCTCTTCAAGATTAAAGGAACTAGCACCATATTTACAAAACAAATGTTTTGAAAGCATGTCAGCCATACTAACAGAGATCAAGGACGAGTTGGATTCCTTGTATTCTGCATTGGGCGATACTTCGTCATCTCCAGCAATAATTGTCGAGAGATCACTATTTATTGGAAGAATATTGTTTGCATTCCAGAAGTACTCTAGAAACATTTCTGTTATTCTTGGTTCTCCTCGGTTATGGTTGAATGAATCATTGTCAGCAGTTTCTGGTAAGATATCAAAAGGAGTGATTTATTCTAGTGGAATGTTTGATTCTTTTACTTCTGAAAACCATGGGAAGAAAATGATTACTTCATCTAGAAGACAATCTTCACTTGCTGCTTCTGCATTGTTTGGAGCTGATGATAGTTCTGGCCCACAACTTGGTGAACTTAGAAAAACAACACAAGATCTTTGTATTAAAGCTCATAACTTGTGGATAACTTGGGTTTCAGATGAACTTTCAGCTATCCTCTCACAGCGTCTCAGAAATGATGAAAGTTTATCAGCATCCACCCCCTTGAGAGTAAGTGATTGCTAATGTTTGCTAATTAATTTATTATCAGATTAGATTATATTTTGAGAATTATTAGCACTAAACACACAAATCTCCAAGTGTATGGCACCGAAAATAAACTCCTACTTGTGTTAATAAATTGAGGACCATATTGGTGTATGCATTTTGTGTGAAAAGCCAACATAAATTTTGTTCGAATAGCTTGCTCTTTTTGTTAAAATCAATTGAAGCTGTCACTAATCACTAGTTTTTCCAGATAGATGAATGAAACCAATGCAGTCTCTGTTTGGAACCACTTCTAACTATTATAATCACTGCATAAAAGTTAAGCACAAATCTATTCCACATAGTATTGATCTATATGGTACCCCATTCAAACAGAGTACATTTATATATTGAACATTGGAACTCAGGCTTGTAAGTTTATATACCAAGGAACTATTTTCGGGTATGGGTAACTTATTAACTTGCCACATTACAGATAATACATTGAGCTTACTAAAAGGCACATATGATGTTATGTTGGAGTCCAGGTCCTGGACCAAATTTATACATTATTAATGTTACCATATTCTACAAGTGGAAGATTATGTAATTCAATTGCTATATGTTTCTCACTTCTATTTCGAGTCATACTCTAGGTTTTCGACTATTTTCATTTCTTATGGTCTTCTTAAATTGGAGAACCAAAATGCTAGCATCGTAAATGAACTTTATATTTTATAAAAATCCATCTACCTTTTCAAATGTTCCCATTCCTTTCTTCTTTCTTAAATGTCCCTGTCTTTGTCCTTTTTAAATTCCATTACATGGATTATGAGTAAATAAATATTGGTAGAAGTGTAAGTTATAGTCTAATTTGGGAAGGTGACACTTCTTTGTCACATTTCAAAATGAAAAAAAGATACTATTTTGCAACAAAGTATGTTTTTTCTTATCCTTTACTTTGCAACCATATTTTATTAGTGACTATAAGCAATGGGAATCCTCTCCTTCAGTGTTTTTATAGCATAAGCATTTTATAGTTTTGTTTTAATTGCTAAAATCTGTATTGCTTTTGTATATGAACAGGGCTGGGAAGACACAATAGTTAAACAAGAGGATTCTGCTGAACATCCATCAGAGATGAAAATCTCACTTCCTTCCATGCCTTCATTATATGTCACCTCATATTTGTATCAAGCTTGTGAAGAAATTCACAGAGTTGGGGGTCATGTACTTGACAAGCCTATTCTGCAAAATTTTGCTTCAAGATTATTAGAAAAGGTATTTCTATTTGCTAAGAATTCATTTTTGTTGTTGATGCAGAAAGCCTCATAAATCAATTTTTTTTCAAAATGTTAAATTATTATTGGAATAATATAAACTTTTTAAGTATATATGGAACTAACTATTTACAATAAGGTAAAATGATTTGGACAAAAAGATTATCCGCTCAATCCAACCCTGTCTGGAGACATCAAAAATTACCGCCGCTTTGACCTGTTACCCCTCTATTTCAAGCAACCCTGAGGTATTAATGTTTTTTTATGGTGATGTAGGTGATTGATATTTATGTGGATTTCCTTTTGAATGACAAGGTTAGTTCAAACAATATGTCTGAAAAAGGAGTTCTGCAAATCTTATTGGATCTAAGATTTGCCGCAGACATTTTATCCTGTGGTGATTTAAGTGGAAATGAGGAACTCTCAAAAACATCAAAGATAAAAACGGTTTACAGACGGAAACAAGATGTTCCACAAGCAAAATCAGCTATGACAGACCGCCTTGATGGATTGGTGGATCGTCTCTCACAGAAGCTAGATCCTATAGACTGGCTCACGTACGCCTTTCAGTTACCTCTTTTTTGCATAAAATTTATTAGTTGTAGTTTGTGGTTCAGCTTTTGGTTAATTTAGTACGAGAGGTAGAATTCAGGCTGGTTGGCAGAATGAAAACACTTTCTGTCCATAATTTCATTTTTATAAATGATTAGTGTATGAATACAAAAATTATATCATTTCAGTAACGATAAATTTTCTTAAATAAAATGATATACGAGGTTTTATGCATTAACATACACTTTGGACGACTTTTGGTTACCTGTCCTATTTTTAACCTAATATTTTGATTTTATCATGACCAGTTATATATATTATATATAACGTGAATGACCTCTTTAAAATGTCTTGAAACACGACCTCTAATTGATAACATCTGGGACATATTTATGATTTCCGTCTTTAATTCTCAATTTCAAATATAATTTGGTCATTGTTTATAATGATTTTTTTCTGTGTGTAGGTACGAGCCATACTTGATGGAGAATGAGAAACAGTCTTACTTGCGCCATGCTGTCCTTTTTGGTTTCTTTGTGCAGCTTCATCGGTTGTACACAGATACTATGCAAAAATTGCCTTCAAATTCTGAATCAAATATAATGAGATGCTCTACGGTTCCTCGTTTTAAATACCTTCCCATCAGGTTCATCTTACATTCTTTTTTATTGTTTCTAACTTTTATGTGCTGCTCTTCTAGTTCGCTTATTGATCTTGAATTTCGGTGCGCAGTGCTCCTGTATTATCTGCAAAGGGCGCAAATAAGTCCCCTATATCAACATCCATAAATGATGTTTCTTCAAGGAATTCCTGGAGAAATTATACCCAAGAGGAGTTCTCCCACAATATTGATACGGATGATAATGCAAGTTTAGGAGTCGCATCACCTTTCTTGAAATCTTTTATGCAGGTTAGAACTCATTTAATAATTAATATTCATGCTCTGTTTTCTATAATGTTTCATGGGAAGATGGAGTAGTAGCTACAAATGATACTCGTTAAATACAATAGCATTTATATATACAAACAATTATTATAGTATACCAGCGAGTGAAAAAAAAAATTGGCGGCGTGCCAACAAAAATGTAACTAAGGTGGCTAAATGGGCGGGTTGGATAACAGGTCATAACGGGTCATTTTTTATGGGTTGGGTTACGTTGGGTTGATGTACTTGTGTCTAAAACAAAAAATCATTTTAAGGCTTAATACCAATTACCATAAAAAACCAATATACTTCCTTATTTTTCATTCAATAGTCCCCCGACCTAATTTTGGGTTAGTAAAGTCTCTCAACTTCTAAAAAGTAGACTCAAAAGTCACTAAACTAATTTTTCTATGTGAAAGTCCATAAAGTTGTCTAAATTGCCCGTACTTGTGTTTTTTTTATTTTATTTTTTTTTATTTTATTTTTAATATAATGATATGTTAACTCTTAAATTGGTCAAAATTTGATAAGGTGACATTCGACATGTTATAAAAAAGGATTTCTACCATCTTATTTTGACCAATTTAAGAGTTAACAAGTCATTATCTTAAGAAAATTCAAAAGCACGTGCATTTTATACAAGTTTAGAGTCTTTTAATATACAAAATTAGTTCATTGACTTTTGCATGTATTTTTTACAAAATTAGGTTGAGGAAATTTTTCGTTATAAATAAAAAACTATATTGGGTTTCTATGATATTATACTTTAGGGAGATTTATGAATTAAAAATTCACTTTGTGTGACCTTCTACCACTTTAGTTGGTTTTTCATGTTTATATGTTTGAGATAAAACATAACATGTATCGACCCATGGACCCATTTATAAGTAAACGGGTTAAAAGTGCCAACTGAGGCCTTGTAACAACTTTCTATAAATAAAATGTGAAAGCTCTCATTTGTGTGGAAGCTGTTTCGATTTCCTTCTTCCATAAACTTCAATGCTAGATTCGAGCAACAGTTTGGCAGGACGTTGAAAACCGATTTCTTGTTAAAATGCCAGGTTGGCAGTAGGTTTGGGGAAAGCACTATGAAACTGGGATCCATGCTAACAGAAGGTCAAGTGGGCAGATTTGGTGACATTTTACCTGCTCAAGCGGCTGGTCTTCTTTCGCAGTTTACAGCCACAAGATCAGATTACTAATTTCATTCATCCCACCTTAATATGATATTGATGCCAAAAAGCGGATACTTGGGGGCCAAGTTAAGGACACAATGGACCGGGCCCCATGAGACCCCTACGCCCACAAACTTGCAGCTTTCGGGGACGCTTGTGAAG
This sequence comes from Deinandra increscens subsp. villosa, assembly GCA_039602395.1. Lineage (NCBI taxonomy): Eukaryota > Viridiplantae > Streptophyta > Magnoliopsida > Asterales > Asteraceae > Deinandra > Deinandra increscens. Next base: position 92,516,018 of record JBCNJP010000023.1, on the reverse strand, counting down.
AACGTATCAAGTTTGTGTGTTTTTGAATATAAAATTGGGAGCGTTATGCAGGAATGAGGCGGATAGTGAACCTATCTATGAATGAAAGAAAATCAACAGGTATAGTGAAATGGAGGCTAGTAGAGCTGCTGGGATTTGTATATGGGTTTTATATCAGTATTTTTATTTCATTGTTTTACTTGTCTTAAAGAAAAAAGACCTTTTTTTTGTGATATCTATCGAGTTTGTGGAGACTTACTTATCATTTGGGCTACAAGTTATAGAAATAATGTTTATTAATATAAATTCTAAAACTTCAAGGTTGGAAGTAGACTAATTTACTTTTCGATTCTCAACAGTTCATTGTATTCATTGTATTGTTTCATAACCAGTCATCTCCTTTGCAGATTTCTCACTTGTCATTCTTCAATAGGGATGTTCAGTCTTTTGTTAAAAGTTTTTTAACACTTGAATAATCTGAAAAGCATGAAACACTTTCAGATTGAATATTTCGATGTTTCACTCGAGTATTCAAACGGATACGATCTAAATTTTGAATCAAGAAACCAAAGAACTGATGTTTGTGATGAAAATTGAACCAGATTGATGAATGTCAGGAAGGAGCATATCAACAGTTATTTGATTCGAATTTTAAACAAAAATGCAATAATTACATATTTGGTCCTTCCGAAATCAATAAGTCAGTTATCTGTCCAAACACCTTTCTGATGCATTTTTTACAGGGGTGTCTTTGAGGGTGTGCATGGTGGGCGACCGCACAGAGCATATGTTCTGGATGAGACATAAGAAAAAAAAGTATTCTTTATATATCATATGTTATTTTATATTTAATTTTACCTTTTTAAGTTCGATCTCATATTTAAAGTAATTAAATGGGAAATTATATGAAAACATTCACAAATCCAATAAATGATAAGGGATGAAACATACTTTTAAAACAATTATCGTCGATTTATAAAAAAAATTTATATATAAGGGCATATTTTTTAAACTCGTACCGAGCACCCGAAATCTCGAAGGCGTCCCTGATTTTCTATAAAGCAAATTTATCATCCCAGCAAGAGGCTCTGCATTTGGGACTTTGCCAAGGATTATCGCCTTTTAGACCTCATAAAAAACTGCCACCCCTTAGATCCCGCTCTTTTTGAAGTGCATGCAGTGCTGCCTACCTCAAAAGAGATTCTTAGAATTATAACATCAATGATACTAGTGTAAAAAGGCGCACCTGCAAACCCATCATAGTATAAATTGGTCAAAATCAAATCCATTACACTTAAATGCAACAAAAGTTGCATGCTAAGAATTTAACATAGAGCTTCTCGTTTCCAAACAATTCCAAAATTAACGTTGAAGTCTCTGCAAAATCTTCGGCGACAAACGGAGAGGTGAATCCGGTGGTGAGTTCTATGGTCTGTAAATCATCTTATTTTAATTCAATCGTTACATACTTTCTAATACTTATAGGGTTTCATCGAATAAAAACGTTTAACCGTATGATCAAATTGCAGATTCTATGGACCTTTCTAGGGTTTTGATACAGTTTCATACGTGTGTTTCACTCACAATAGTGACAGTTTTGATCCTCTTCTTGTTAGTTTGAATTTGATTGTTATATGTTGTTATAATTTTTGCCAATAAACTCGTGCACAGTTCATTAATCTCATTGTTTTCACTCACTAATGCTAATTATCGAACCAATTATTGATTTAATTATCATATAAAGGTTTAAATCCTCTAATTGTTCATGTGTATTTAAATTTGGAAAATTGATTTTATTAATCCAAGTTATTAATAGTTGGCCTATATTAATCCCAAGTAAGAAATTGACTTACATTAATCCCAATTATCATGGTGTTGGAATTCATTGGACCGCCGTTAGTTTTTGTTTAACTCCGTTAGTATTTTGCTGACGTGGCATCACCAAAATCTAACGGAGTTAACAAAAACTAACGGAGGACCAACAAATTCCAACACTATGATAATTGGGATTAATGTAGGCCAATTTCTTAATTGGAATTAATATCAGCCAACTAATAATAACTTGGATTAATAAAATCCAATTTCCTTTAAATTTTCATGTTTCTTTGTTTATGGGAAAATCACCAATTTGACCCATTTGACCCACAATTTTACCAAAATTACCACCGAAATTGTGCTTCTCCAAATGACCATTGACTAAACGAACCAATAAGGTTCAGCCATGTCACCGGCGACGGCCAGGTGGCCAACCTCCCAATCATTGAATATTCCTAAGGCCCACACATCATCTAATCAGATCTACGTGTTCCAGAAGGCTAAAAAGGATAAGGCGGCAAAGTTTGCCAACGGCCAAAGCTTTTTAGCCTTTTGGGACACGTGGCGATTGTTGATTCATTGAAATGTGGGATCATAAAATATCCGATGACTGGAAAGTGGACACGTGGCCGGCAAACTTTGTCGGCGGTGCTTACATGGCATGCCGTGATTGGTCCGACTTAGTCAATGGCTTTGGTGAGAAGACAAGATTTTTATGGTCATTTTGTTAAAATTTATGGTCCACAAGGTCATTTATGTGATTTTCCCTTTGTTTATTGCTCTAAATTTCACATGAGGCATATGACATTCAACTACCATATAAGATCAAGATAGGCAAAATGGTTTACAATTTACTGTGAGATTTTGATTTGTTATATTTTGTTCCAACCTGCATCTGATGTCGTTTTTATTTTCTGATTGGTGTTTAGAATCCTGAAAAAAGAATTACTATATATCACGAAGAATAGATGCAGGATTCAGATCCTAAAAGCTGTTTGAGATGCAGACACTGTGCAGGTCCTCTCACCAAGGAAATGGTAACTTCAAAAGTTGGCTCAATTGGTTTTTGTAGGATTTTTAGAATTTGCAGGTCTAGATTGATTCGTTACACATCGATTGTTATTAGCAGTTTGGAATTCATATTGTAAAAGGAATCAGTAATCACACTGATCTTTTTCTCAAGTGGTATTATATTCACAATATACATGAGTTCTAAATGTGATCATAGATGTAGGCAAAAAAATGTGAAAATCATAAACATTACAGTTTTTGTTTGTCTTTCCTTTTTTCACACATTACTATATGCTAATTTTTGATGGCAGGAAACCAGTGCTTGGACAGTTGGACCTCTTATTCGAGATAGTTTTTCAATGGTAACTGCTTTTCTTTCTTTTGCTCCCTTCTTAAAAAAGAAGTAATCGATCTTTTATGATCTTTTATATTAGAATATACATACCAAGTTTTCCGTTTTTGGCACACGTACTTTTGCTCTTCTTTGAAGGGCAACTCACAATCTCATCTAATCTACTCCTAAGTCCTAATTCTACTCTGCGGCCCACATCAGGACTCAAACCCTCGTCCCATAGGGGGAGGGGATACCATTTAACACACCAAGGTTCCATTGGGCACCTTTTAACACACAAATGTACTCAATTGTGGTTTTTATTTTAATTGAGATTTTTTTTAATTTTATTTTATTTATTTATTTATTCTTTTTTTGCATATAATTTAACTGGAACATGCCAATTATCATATGTTCTTATTTTCATATCTCTTGCTCACAATTCAGATTGGTTCTGCTGTTGGTGGTGTGTCAAGTGCATTCTATGGCTTCAATTTAGGTATAGGCAGCTGTATTAATTAGTAATTTAGTTTCTACTCTTCTTCATCAATTTTTTTTTTAATTGTAACCTGATTAGCTAGTTTAGTATTTTGTTTCTCCCTCATGCATTTGTCTTCACTTTTGCTTCCTTTTGCATTTTATAAACTAATTCATTTAGCAAGACTTGTGTACCTGTTCTGCGTGGAAATTAAAATCGAAATTTCGAGAAGTACATTTTTGACAGATTAAACACTATTCTCATCATTTGTTATATCATTCTTTTGTTTTCCTTGTTGTAGTGATGCCGGTTGTTCAAAGGCGGGTGAAAGGTCCTATGTGGTTGCATTTCCTTATTGGTGTAAGCTTCTTTTTTTCCACAGTTTGGTTAATATTCCCCATTTAGTTTTTGTCTAAATCTAAAAAGTATGAGCTTGTAATATCTAACATTCTAACCTATAAGGACAAAGTACATTCCCTAATATTAGAGGTGGTAAAATGGATGGGTTGGACATATTGGCCACTGATTGAGCAACTGATCAATAGTCAATGCATCTCGGATTAAGGTTGACCTGAAACATTTAGTTCAGTATTTTATTTTTTTGTAAATAATTTGTGTCAAATGATTGCAAACACTATATTGTTACCATAATAAACTGTTTTTTTTGTTTTTTTTGATTAAGTGAGTTACAAGATTGTATCCTTTGGAAATACACTTAGGGAATTTTTTAACCCCTTTGAACTGTTTACCTTTCACCCATCATTTTGTTTATTTGACATCTTTAGTTCTTTATGATACCCATTTGACCCATTAAAGATAAAAGGTAATCCAAATCTAACTCTTTATAACTTATAAGTAAACGGGTTGAAATTGCCACTACTATCCATTTTTTATTAATACATACAGATCTTTTTCCATGTATAATATTTTTGTTTGTTGATTTTTTTCACTATTACTTTCTGGCCCAAAACCTTTGAACTTTGTTATCTGTGGTTATCTTTTATAGTTATATTAATGTTTATCTTCAATTAATTTCTTCATGATGCTGAAAATTCAATGCAGGCCCCACCTGTGATAGTTTTCTCATCAGCTTGTGCAGGACTGACAGGTTAGTTCCTTACAAATTACATTGATAGATATGCATAAGCCTTAGCACATTCAAACATTATTTTCTATGGCCCTTTTTGTATCAACTAATTTTATTTCATATCATATAATTTATTTCAAAACAAAACCCCTCACTGCTGTTGCACACAACTAGTCGCCTTAAAAACAAATACAGCGGGTGAATCCATTTTCATACTTTTTTCTTTCTTTCTAAAAACAACTTGTTTCAACCCGAGGACCATTTTGATCAAAACCCGTTGTAACCCCTCACCCGTTTTGCCAAAAATTACCTTTTCATAGTTTTTGTTGTCTTTGACTTGATCATCAAATGAAATTTTGTAGGTGGTGCAATTCCGGCATTTGCTCAACTTGCGTCATCATCTTATCATGCAGTAGCCTCTCCCCCGTCATTATCTGTACCACGGTCTCAGGATGATGACATCAGCAAATCCCGGACTTCCTCCCCTCTATAGTTAAACCGCATTCGTTACCATGGATACAAATATGATGCCATGTATTGCAGCTAGTCCGGACTCGGGACTACATGTACAAATGTTGGATGTTTGGGACACAAATGAAAACACAACACATACATAGCAGGTATATGTTGTTTCTTATAATTGGATATTTGATGTTTGACAATAAGAGGAACACATAGAATTGGCTCATTGGATTTGTAATGAGATTCTAATTGTATCACAACTTAATAACTATTTATGAATATTGAACATCATTTAAGGATTTACAAAGTAAAATAATTAATCAAAATAAGACCTTTTAATTTGCAACTCCCATATAGTTTGTTCTATTTGTTTCATCTATAGTGTAGATTGGAGTTCAATTGAATCTTGATTATGGTAATGTATCTAAACTTGTATTTATTCTATTTTAACATAAACTGAAATTATTATTTATCATGAACATGAATATATGATTCTGAGCTGAAAATGTGAACTTATTATCATCAAACAATAACTTACAATCTTTATAAATTTAAACTCATAGAGAGTAATCTTTAAAACCTCAAATGCTATAATTGCTCAAACCTCAATTTGAGCAATTAAGTATGGTTACAATACATAGTTACCAACCCTTGTTGGCCTGTCTAACAGGAAACCAACCATATTTCTAAGTTCTAACAATCTTTAAAATCTTAAACATTAGTTCAGACATCCAATCTGGACCGTTCAAAAAGCACCCCTCGAATTGGATCCTGATCACAAATTCACACTATATTACAAAGTTGCAACAATAAAATCTGTTGGAAATCTTTAGTTAGGAGGTTTGAGTCAGATAAATCAAAACTGCCTTCCAGTGTAGGTTTGACCAAATGACCAGTTAGGAGGTGTAACGTTACTAGAAACAATCGTTCTGCCATCACTTGTCGTAACCTTAAAAGACAGAGATTGACCGTTAAGGTAAGTGTTACTTTGCCAGTTTTGACCCCAATTGCGTGACATTGATTGCCATTTCATGCTTTTAGAGCCCTTTACGGAGACAGAGATAACATTGCCAGCTCGACCTACATTGGTCACGAGCACCAGGTTGAAATAGGAGTGTCCGTTGATTGTGAACCTTATTCCACCGATCTTTTTGCAAGCAACTCTGTCGAAATCGAACAATTAATACAAGTTAGTTTTGTCTATGGTTACACTAGAGGTGGAAAAATGAGCGAGTTTGTATCAGGTTGAAACTTATGTTGTCAAAGGCGAAATGTGCAGTTAAGGCGCTTTAGAGAAATAAAATAAAATAAAATATATATATTGAATACTAGTAGTTCAAAAACAATACCAAATTTTCAAAGCAGTACCTAAGGTTCAAAAGAAATGTCAAAGGAAAAATAAATAATAAAACTAACCCATTTCTTGACTTGTTGAGCTTTTGAGTAGAGAAATAGCGAAGAATAATGAGCAATCGTGGGTCAATATATAATAGGCGATCCGAGTATATCTAGGTCTCTAATTAATCGTCAATTTCAAAAATCAAAATCATATCAAAGATAAGTTTAAAGAAAGAAAAAGACATCGCTTTTAAGAAAAAAACCTACGACTTTCTAACATAAGTTCCTACAAAAATCCTCCACCTCTAATGACTTCTACCAAATAAGTTGCACATATAGCTTTTTACTTTTCAGTGCGTTTTTTCATGGCTTGCCTTTAAAATAGGGCCTAGACGAGCGCCTAAAATGCTTTTGAAAACATAGGTTGAAATAGATAATTGTTTGTATTAATTGGTAGTGGTGAGCATGGGTCGGGTAAGTGATGTTCCGATTTCTTGATTTTCATAACTAACCCGTTTCGGTTACAAAGATTATATTTTACCTGTTTGGCTAAATTTACTTGTTTATAAGTAAGCGGGTTGAAATTGCACAAAACTTGTGTTACCTTCTGTATTTAACAGGGATTATCCCAACTTTCTCTTGAGCGATATGCTTAAAGACTGGCTGGGCAAGATCAAAATGTCGCAATGGCGGATTACACCACCCGCCGACATTATTCGAGAGCGCGTTGTTGGGCGGGCAGAAGTTTGTAGCCGTGACAATTATGGATCCTGGGAGACACCATTGGGCATCACTAAAGCACTTGATTTCAAAACAAGCTCCACATGTGAGACCATTGTTGAAAAGAGCAGTACTCAGTGCAGCTGTGGTTGTACCGTATCCTTGACTATATAGATTTCCATATCCACATGCTCCACCTGTGAGAACACATCGGGTCAGGTCGGGTTGGGTCGGGTCGGCCCTTAAAACCCTTTAATGTCTATTTTCTAATGATAAGTGCTTTTACTACAACCTGTCAACCCGTTTAACACGCTTATAACTTGACTGCAAATCTGTCGGTTATACGGGTTGTGTTCTGGATTAGGGTTGATATTTATTCTTTACATGCTTATAACTTGACTGCAAATCTGTCGTTTAACACGCTTATTACATGATTTTAAGTGTCTGGATTAGGGTTGATATCTTGACACGAATAAATATATATATGCAAGTTCAATGATTTAACATGACATGGTTCCAGTGCCTCCTTATCAGTAGGGGTGTGTACGGCTCGGTTCGGTTCAGTTTTTAGGTCCAACCGAAAGTGAAACCAAAACCGATACATTCGGTTATTGGGTTTTTGTAACCCATCGGTTTGGTTATGGTCGGTTTTGATTTTTAGCCACAAATTTTGTTGGGCTCATTATTATGGGCTTCATGAATTTGAATCTTAAATTTTGGGTTTGAAACAAAGAGCCCTATGCTCTATAAACAAAAAAATGAAGAATAAAGTTTGTTACTTTATAAACCAAGTATGCTTCTCTGCTTCTTAAATTCATGGCGATAAATGTACTAATAGTTATACAAGCTAATAAGAAACACAAAAAACATATATGAAAACTTTAGGCTTAGAAAACGATTCAAAATCTTGAAGTTTTATGCATGAAAGAAGATTGGTGTGATGATCCATGAATTTGCTTACCCATTGTACCAGAAGCATCATGACCTCCATAGAAGGTGGCATGGGCATTCAGCCATAAACCACCTTTTTTGGCATTTGCAGCAATGGTTATAGAGCCAGAAGTGATGGCTACAACTAACCAAAGATCAAGAAACCTCATTTTTGAACTTGCAAATTAAACTAATGAATTGAATTGACCTTTTTAGTGAAGAGATGCCAAATCTTTGTGAAGTCAAACTTTGATGTTGAGAAGTGAGTATGAAGATGTACATGGGAGGAATGAGACTATTTATAAATGAGATAAAGGGGTTACATTCATGTACATATGCTCACATGCTGTCGGCTCATCTTTTTTCTTTATGCTCTTTTTTCAATTTTTTTAAAAGTGACATGTTATCCACCACTAAAGTGGGCTACCTAGGACTAGAAGCTAAACCTATAAGATAGCTTACATTTACAACTAATGACAACCTAAGTGTATTATCCTTCTATATAATTTCCACTTAAGGTGAATAGTAATTTGTCATTAGTAATTAATTATTAATATTATATTATACATTAATTTTGTTATTAGTATTGATTAAGGTGTTTTGCTTACATGTATATTCACTTCAATTCTTATTTTTTTCTTTTTTGTCTTTAACATTTCTTTTTCTATTTTTTTATGTCTTTAGCACTTTAAGACATTTTTTAATCTTATAAGCAATTTTTTTATAGTCGTGTACCATAAATTTCTACATCCTAAGCTCAATGCTTTTAGCGTTTGTTTTTAATTTTAACGTTGTTATACAGTCTTTCGTATCTCAATTTTCTTATATATTGTTATACATACAATTGTTTTATGTGCCGCGTCGGGTTTACTTTTCTTTTCTTCTAATTTTTTCAAAAATGTAATGGATTTAACATATAAGTTGGTGGTGTAATGTATACAGTCGTGTAACCTAATTTTTAGGTAGTAGACTCAATACATTAAGCATTTGTCATCTAATTTTAACGTCGTTACTAATTAGTTTTTATTTTCGTCTTCTTTACATGCGTTATAGCAATGCAACTACAGTGTAGTGTTTGGGGCATTTCATAATTTTTTATTTCCGTCTTCTTTACATAACGTTATAGCAATTCAATTGTTTTGTGTGCCCGCATTATCCCCATGGCAATGCGCGTTGTAAAATCTAGTTGTAATTAAGGAAAATTGAATTTTATTAATCCAAGTTATTACTAGTTGGTCGATATCAATCCCAATTAAGAAATTGGCCTACATTAATCCCAATTATCATGGTGTTGGAATTCATTGGATTGTTGTTAGTTTTTGTTTAACTCCGTTTATATTTTGCTGACGTGGCATCACCAAAATCTAACAGAGTTAACAAAAAACTAACGGAGGACCAGCGAATTCCAACACTATGATAATTGGGATTAATGTAGGCCAATTTCTTAATTGGGATTAATATCGGCCAAATAGTAATAACTTGGATAAATAAAATCCAACTTTCCTGTAATTAAAGTACATTTGTCCCAATGGTATCTTGGTGGTGTAATAGGTACTCCCTCTTTTGAAGGTTGATAGTTCAAATCCAGTTAGGCTATGTGTAATGGTATGAGTTTTCATGCCCTTTTCAATCCCCTCCTTATATGGTGTAGTGGTAAAAATTATTTCAAGCCCTCTTTCAAGCCTCAATTCTAGCGTGAAGAATACCACGCCCCTCAACCATTTTTCAATTTTCAAGCCCTTTCACGCCCCACCGTAGTGGGGTGAGGGGCGCTAAGGGGTGTGAAAGGGCAATTTCAAGCCCTTTCAAACCCACTACAGATAGTCTTATGGATAAGTTTGGTGGATCTAGTATAAGATTAGGAGCCATAAAAAAAACTCCCAGTATTACAAGGTGTTTAATAGAGTTTTCTTCTATAGCGAATAAGAATAGGTGGTGCGTGAATTTCCTGTTATAAAAAATGATACCCTGTGGAATTCACGTCAATTGCATGACCATCTATATTGTCTACATTTTTGCTGTTCAAAAAAAAAAATATCTATATTGTCTGCACGTATGTAATGAGTATTTTAAAATTAAAAAGTACTTTGGTTATTTCTTTTATTTATCATAATTATTATTCCGTGAGAAAAAGTATGGTTAAAGTATAGAGAAGCCTTTTCCAAGTAAAACATGCAACCAACTTGCTTTCTCAAATGTAATGCTCCACTTGGATATTATGCATTGAATCGAATTCGGTTTGATCCGGCAGATGTTAACGTATCTAGGCTGTCACCATTTTCTTTCTTTCTTTAACATTTGTATTTTGGAAAAAATAAATAAATAAGACACATCAACCACGGGTTTAAACGTTAATAATGTTCAGCTCAACTAGTCAGAGGCATGCTGGTTAGTGATAGGAGACCTGGGGGAACCCAGGTTCAATGCTTGAGGTAACCGGGTTTTACTGTTAATTCGTCGTCGTGCCTACGGGCGGGCGGGTTAGCGGGTTTTTTCCCGAGCTGGTGTAACATTAGGCGTTTAAGGTTTTCGTACGGCTGGGTTAGGTCAGCTGGCGGTGACCTTGTCATCCTGTACGAGATATATGAGCAGTTTTCGTTTGTTGACCATTAAAAATAGAAAAAACTATGGTTTTTAAACCTGAAAGGAAAATATCTATTTAGTTCGATTATTTTTTCAAAGTTTAACACATTATAATTGTGAAGAAAGAAATCAATTAAAATTCAAGTTTTATAATTTTTCTTTAACTTGAGGAAAATGTGAACTAAATAGTAGCCATGGTTTATATATCTTTCATTCAGCTCACTTTTTAAACATTTTCTAATTTTATTTCTCTTTATAAGATTGAAAATTTGGAACATAAATGGATTTCTAACATAGAGATAATTGTTAGGAAAAAAGTTCATTATTGGTTCCATTTAAGTCAACTTCACAAAAATAGTAAGTAGTACCCAAATTTTATTAATCTTCCATTTAACTTAATTAATTTTTAATTTCTTTAACGTTTATTGGGGCTGGCAATTCGTGTCTTATCGTGTTAAACATGTTAGAAACGACACGATTAACACAAGTGAAATCCACTCATTTAAACAGTTCATATCGTAATAAACCCTGAAATATTAAAAATAATTAAGTAATAAACCCTGAAATATTAAAAATAATTATTTAAAAAAAATATAATTACATAGTGTATTTTTTTTGTTAAACAGTTCATATCGTGTATAAACAGGTGGAATGGTTTTTACCGTTCGATTATTTTTTTCCTTTTTTTGAAAGGTTGGTTTTTACCGTCTGAATGGTATTATTTAGTTTGATGTATATATTAGGAACGTTAAACCAAGGGGCATTTGTCCCAATGGTATGGGGATGAATGTTAGAGCTTGGGGACTTTAAGGTCTCAAGTTCAAACCTGACTCAAGGGAGTTTTTCTCAAGTGGTGAGTTTCCTCCTTGTGATGGTGTTCTTGGGTGAGGCAAACTTAGGTAGTGTTTGGTATGGGGTAATGAAGGAAGGAATGGAATAACTCATTCAAGGGTAATGAAAATATGGATTGTTTGGTTGGTGAAAGGAATGGAATGAGTTATTACACTTGCATTCCCATTCCCTCTAAATCCATCGAAATCATTCCATCGTACCCCCCTGCTTTTTTTTCATTCCATCCCCTCATCCCTCTTGTTCTCAATTTTGCCCTTGACCTAATCACTTCATTTTCTAAACCATCGCTCATCTTTTTTTGGCAAAACATCTAAAAAATCGGATTAATTTGTGCTTATTCATGACCATAGGCATCAATTTTTTATTTTTATTTTTTTAGAACGACACCATTGACATCAATTACTAACATTTCATACGCATGCTTTTCAATTTAAGGATATCATCGCTAATGTGAAATTAGTTTCTTATGAAGTCTAATTATTCTCTTTATTATGAAGTATATCATTTTTGTATTACAAAATCGGATCCTGAAGTTTTGGAATTCTTTGTAAAATTTATGAGATTGTTACTCGAATTTAGGTTAACCAGAGGAAGATGACGCCCATCCTCATTTATTCATATTTGTATTATCATTATTTTAATATTTTCTTTATTTTTATCGATAGATATATTTATTTTTTCTTAACGGTGAATTCATAATGATAAATATATATAATAGATATATAATTATATAAATCTTTTTTACTTTACTTCGAGAGAGGCTATTTTGGTCATATTTAAATTATTGTATTCCATTCTTATAGATTAACCAAACATGATAATGGAATGGTAATGACTCATTTCATTCATCCGTCCATTCCATTCCATCATCCATTCTATTCCTCTGTCCATTCCATTACCTCATACCAAACAAACCCTTAGAGTGTCAAAATCAGTATGACCGGTTACAATCCCGTCTCAGGAAGTCTCACTCGGGTATTGGAGATTTGGGGAGTAGTTCCAAACGTCGTTTAAAAAAAAAAGGAACCCTTAAAAAAAATATTATCTTGTTATGTTATTTCTTAATCATTTGACCTTAACTTTTTAAATAAAGAAACCAAATGTAAATTTCTATTGTTAAAACTTAAAAGTGAAAAGCATGGGGACAAATGACAATTATGATGCGATTCGTAGGGTTTTGAGGCCACTTTACAACAACATATGAGATTAAGCATACTTAAAGTAAAATAAAACATATAATACTTTACAGCTTTAACTCAACCGACCACTTGTTTTAGGGATATGAAATTCCTTATCATCATCACTACACTTTTGGGTTTATCTTTTCTTGAAAGTTATTTAATATCCGGGGCGGCTTCGAGAACTTACAAAAAATTTGGGGTCCTAGACGAAATAAAAAACAGGACCTTATTATATAAAGTAAAAAATACATATATAAATGGAATGATGACAGAAGAAGAGGGCAAAAATTTTGTTGATTTTTTGATCGTTGTGTAGTTTTATGTTACAGATTGATGTTTGTTTGGATTTAAGTTTTAGAAAAAAAGTTTTCAAAAATGGTGATAGGTTAACCCTTAGGGAAGAGATGAACAGAAATTGAGACAATTTTCTTTGCTTGAATTCAAAGGGAAATTATAGCGCAATTTTTTTTTTGAACGGCCAACGAATAGAATAAACCCAGGTACTTCGTACGGAGTGACCCAATGGCTAAAGGCCACCGCCAGCTGGCCCAACCCAGCCGTACGGAGCCCTTAAGCGTCCATGTGACTCCAGTTCCGGGGGAAAACCCGCTAACCCGCCCGCCCGTAGGCACGACGACGAATTAACGGTAAAACCCGGTCGCCTCAAGGATCGAATCCGGGTCTCCCCGGATCTCCTATCATTGGCCTCCATACCAATGGACAAATAATGTCATTAGTGAGGATAGAACTTGGGTCCCTAGGAACACAAGCCAAAGCCTCAACCAACTCCACTAGACGCCATTGGTAATTATAGCGCAATTTAAATAGATAAAACAACACTAAATGCACTATAAAAGTAAAAAGAAACCGGCTACTCCCAACTCCCAAGTACTCCTAAAATACAGCACCTTAATCTCCAAGTTTAGAACCACTAGGACTTGTCTTAGTGGTTACCCCCTTGGCTCTTAGGGCTTTGGTTACTATGTGACCCAAGTTCTAATCCAAGGGGAGGCAGTTTTACCCCATGTTGTTTCAGGAGGGGGTTTCTGCCAGGAGAAAGCTTCAGGAGGGGGTGTCTTGGTTCTCACGGAGGTCCGAGTAATCGACCTTGGACATAGCCCCGCAAGGGTAGGTTTACACGTGAGACCAAAGTCGCCTGATCGATGCCGTTCCAAAAAAAATCTCCAAGTTTAGGACTAGTTCACCGAGTCTTTTAGGTTTCGCATGGGCCTGTTTTGAATTTGCCATGTACTCCAGGACATTATCGTCAATTCAGTGGTATGTATAATTATATTTTTTTTTAACGGGCAGCTAAATGATACCCAAACCGAAAAAGCCTGATGGCAAAATGCAGTCTTCGATGCCCAAGCCCATTAGTTAATACGTTCGAGGAAAAACCTTGTTATGCAAACGGTTCACCAGTAGGGGAAAAAACATGTTGGTATGATATAAGTGAAGTCAACTCATGGTCATGTGTATATTTTTGTTTGCGTATCTTATTGTTCAATTTTACTAGTTTGGAAGAAAATTCTAGGCCAAACTAGTAACTTTTTTAAAAGCGTTTTTCTAAGTCTCCTGTAATGGGATTTCAACCGTCCCTAACGTTTCAAGTCCAACTCGAAAATCTCCTAACGGGTAAAACTGCCCCCCATAAAGCTCGAACATGCAACTGTTAACTAACTCATACAAGCCTAATGCTTGATGGTTTGGACAAATTTTTTTTTTTAATTTCTTGCCAGAAACATTATTTTGTATTAAAAATTTCAAAATGATACGAATAATAAAGGTTTTTGTGGCCGGTTTGGTTTATATGCCGTTTCTAGGTTTCAAAACCGACCGAACCGCGGTTTACATGGCCGTTACTAGGTTTCAAAATGGACCGGACCATTAAACCCGTGAAACCACGAAAACCAAACCATTTGGATCTCAATCCGGTGAAACCGACCAGCTTTCAACGTTTTGAGCAGTTTGATTGGTTTCATCGGTTTATGAACGATCTCAGTATCACCTTGTTCGCGTAGTATGTTCGATTGACAAATCTCAAATCATATGCGAAAAAGACTCATGTAGTTTATATAGCTTTGCACCAAGAAAAGTCAAGAAATGCATGAAAGACATGAAAACTACAATATATAATATGCTAAAATCATAATACAAAGCATTTGTATGCTCAAATAGATGAAATCACAATTATATTCATAATTTCTGAATAAAAACAAGTCTTGAACAATAATATGTTACCAAGAAGAGAGAATATTCACTCTTGTTTTCGAGCCGGCTTCTTCTTCTTCGACGGTAGGGGAAGAGGGAAAAACACTCTGAAAACCCAACCCGCGAATATTGCACCTATAAACGGACAGATCCAGTAAACAAGAAAGTGATCCCACGTATTGTGTCGATTATTAACATACGCCCAGCCAAATGCCTGCACGAAAGAATTAAAAAAACCATATTTAAACGATCAAAGTCGTGTAAGATAGAGTTGGCGACTTACAAATGGATCGATTAGCTCGAAAGAAAACATGTCAAACTGGCTGAAAGTGTATATTTAATGCATACAACCTCCTAAATCTTTTATTCGAAGTTTGAACAATTAAAATATTATTCAAATTATTTGATCTTAATTAGGGGTGTAAATGAGCCGAACCGCTCGTGAGCTACTCGCGACTCGATAAAAAGCTCGAAACGAGCCGAGCCTTAACGAGCTCGAGCTTTGAAATATGGCTCATTTAATAAACGAGCTCGAGCTCGAGCCGGCTCGTGAGCCTTAACGAGCTTTTATTTATATAAGTTTTTAAATATATATTAAAAAATAATGATTATTATATATAAAGTTATAATAAAAGAAGTAATAATATGTATTATTTTCTATATAAAAACTAAATATATACAAATTAATTATAAAAATATATAAAAAATAATAATTAATAATAAACGAGCCTTCACGAGCCGAGCTCGAGCTTTAAAAATAAAGCTTGAATCGAGCCCAGCTCGAGCTCTGTTAAATTTAAACGAGCCGTGCTCGAGCCTAGACAAGCTCTGGCTCGGCTCGTTTACACCTCTAATCTTAATGTGAAGTTATAAAAATGGGGCAAGAAATGCTTTGGGTCAACCCAACACATGTTTTGACCCGTTACCCAACTCACCCAACCCGTCCATTTTTCGTGGGTTGATAAGCTTACTATTAGATGGAACTTGTGATAAAAGGAGAGAAATAGTAGTACTTACATTGGCGGGATTCATCGAGGGGCCAGTATAACTGGAACCAGCAACAACCATAGTCACGATTGACATGGAGAGCATCAGATTTTTCAATAACTGATTTTTAGGACCCTTGAGGATGATGTAGAGGACCAAAAACGACATCACAAAAGTCAACACTCCCTCCGCAATAGCACCCGTATGCAAGTCAACTTTTAGATAGGGTCCACCGAGCATGTGTTTGTATTCTGATGGCATCAATTCGACAATCGCCAATGCACCACCAACCGCCCCTAGTGCCTGTCAAGAACACATGAACTTGATATTTGTTTCATGATGTTTCAGATCTTGACTTGGAAAGCCAAAGATTATTTCTTGGTGTAAGTTGTAATAACTAACAAAATTGCTAAATTTGGAAAAGATACAAACTTTGATCTTTAAGAGTCAAACTTGATGATTTTCAATTCCAAATTGATATGATTTATGTAATTTTAACATCATGAGAGATCTTAAATGATACAAAATTTATATATTTACTTAACATTATCCACATTTAATCAACTAATTATCTAATATGAGCCTTTTCAAAAGATGGCACACAACATGGAGATCTAATTTCTTTAAAATTAGTTGGAAACTTGGAATGAGACCTATTTTTCCTATAAATAGTTTCTTTGAACGGCAACTCACACCCATCTAATCTACTCCTAATTCTACTCTAAAGTCCCCAGCAGGACATGAACCCACGACCCGTGGACCATAGGGGAGGGGGCACCAACTATTACACCAAGATACCATTAGGTTAAATACACTTTGGTTCCTATATATAGTTAGCTTCGTAATAAGATCACTAGTTTTAGTGTGTGAAAGCAATTTCTCACTCGATTCTCTTATAATTGCTCAATTGTGAAATCCAATTAAAGCAATTGAACCTAAGGAGGGGTTTGGTTCTTTCGAATTCAAATATTCAATGGAACTGAAATCTTAAATCTATTCTCAGAGTCCATTGTCATTGGAATCAAGGATAACATGTTTGCCTGGACAATGAATTGGAATATGAATGAATTGGAATATGAATGAATTCGCACAACTTCTATCAAGTAAAGGAATTCACCAAGCAAACATACCCCGACAAAATCCCACTCAAAGTAGCGTCCGAGAAGGGTGAGACAAAGACACACCTTAACTCTATCTCACGAGATAAAGAGGTTGCTTCTAGAGAAACATCCGACTCGGGAAGGAATTCAACCAAAGGAACTAAAAATCTCTCCTTCCCTCACCACCGTCACGACCACCATTCTTGTCACCACCACCACCACCACATTCCATCTTCTTTAACAAAATCCCAAGCCAATCATGATTATTTTATCCAATCTAACTTTACAAATTTCAATTCAAAATCCATTTCTTCCTTATTCAAACATATTCAAATTCCTTTTGACAATTTCCAATCAATTTAAAAGAGTCATGAACCAAACCCCTCAAATCTTTCTTTCCTATCTCTTGAAATTCCTTAGTTAGTTTTAATCATTCCTCAATTCCTATGATAATATCGAGTAGGGTTCTCTCTAAAACCAGCCTCTTTGTCCTATGTTGAATATGTAAGGTTTACCCTCATTCCACCTTCTTCATACTTAGTGGGTGTTTGGGATTGCTTTTCAAATTGACTTGTTGGCTTTTCAAAAAGCCAATAAGTCAAAATGAGTGTTTAGTAGTCATAAGCACCTTTTGTTTTAACTTTTTGTAAAGAGTTCAATAAGCCATTTCAAAAAGCCAAAAAAACATGGTTTTTTTAAATGCTTTTGGTTTTTTAATGGTACAATTACCATAATTACCTCATTTAACCTTATCTCACATAACCTTATTCCCACATAACCTCTTAGTCATTTTACATATAAAAGCTAAGACAAACACTTTATAAAAAACAAGACTTAACTTATTAGCTTTATAAAAAACAAGACTTAACTTATTAGCTTTTCAAAAAGCTAATAAGCTAATAAGCTAAAAAAATAAGCAATCCCAAACAAGCACTTATTGTTTTTTCTCACCACAAAAGCTAATCTAAACACTTTTTTAAAAACTCTTTTCCCAATAGCATTTTTGAGCTTAAAGCAATCCCAACTTTTTTTTGTGTGTGAGTGGATTCAGGGTTTTAGTGTGTATATCTTTGTTTGTTTCAATTCCTAGGAATAAATCATGTCATCATCTCAATCTCAAGTCAAAATAATCACTAATTCAGAATCTCAAGTGATCTACAGCATCTTACATTCACAAAAAACACAATCAAAACCCTAATTTTAGTACCATTAAATTAGCAATATAACTTCCAAAATCATGATCCCAAAAACCTTAACCTAAACTCAGATTTCACGAATTACCTGAGCCGGAAACCGGACGGCGGCGGAGACGAGGGTATCACGGCCGAGACCGGCGGCGTAGAAGGAAGCAGTTCCGGTGGGATTGAAACTCGCACCACCAAGTGCACTTCCAACAATTCCAAAAACGAACAAAAGGATGAATACGAGTCCGATTGTGATCAGAATCGACGCCGTACCTTTAACTCCGGCCGCCGTGGCGATGACGGAAGTAGCGGCTCCGAGGGTGGAAGCACAGAAAACCCACATGAAAGTCAACACCCCATCGCCGATTGCCGCC
This sequence comes from Deinandra increscens subsp. villosa, assembly GCA_039602395.1. Taxonomy (NCBI): domain Eukaryota; kingdom Viridiplantae; phylum Streptophyta; class Magnoliopsida; order Asterales; family Asteraceae; genus Deinandra; species Deinandra increscens. Next base: position 92,497,395 of record JBCNJP010000023.1, on the reverse strand, counting down.
GTGATTACCCCCATGATGGTGGAAATTTACCGAAAGTTATGAAATTGGCGAATTTGAATATATGTGTTTTTTTTTTCACCACTCACTAGTGATTAGTGAAGCAGAGATTCAAGAAATTGGGTCAATTTGAGTGGGCGTTATAGGCGTGTACGTTTGAAAATGTTACCTACTTTTATTTTATTTTTATTGGATAATTTATTTACCTACTCTTATTTTATTTTTATTGAATAATTTATTTGATACAATGGAATAAATAAAAGTTCTAATCCGAAGTAACTTGGTTTTTTCATCCGGCCTTAAGTGAATGTGAGTTTTGTCTAGGGACTGAAAATTGGGTGCTTCAGTCACTCAAGCATCCACGAGTGTATGGATAATTCCTCTGTATTTCTAAGTGTGGGAGGTCCATCAGCCGTTGGGGTTACCCAGGATGATCTGGCAATTAATTTGGGGTCTAAAAAAAATGTTTACCATTGAATATCTTGATGTTATCATACAATTGATATATTTTTTGATTTCGCGTACTAGGATCAAGAATTTGAGTGTTTTGCTTTAATGTTGTTACGCAATGTTTTTGTATTTCAGATTTCTTTACGTTATGTTATAGCAATGTAATTATTTTGTCTTTCGTGTATCAGGACCTCTCACATCCGGAGCTTCATGACTCATTCGAATACGATCATGATTCAGAGCTGAGAGCACTCAAATGACGATTCGACTTTTTGTGGTTTTCTACGAATTGTAAGATTAGATTATCTTAGTGTATCTTTTAATTAGTTGCTTTTCTATTAATTATTTTTCAAATCGAAGGTTAAATCAAATATAATCCCAACTTTGCTTTTTTGTATGTAGGTAATATATATAATCTCTATTTTCTATTTAGGTTTAATTCAATTGAGTGGTGGTGGATAGTAGTTAATCCCTTTCATGATCACCAAGTCTAGTGGTCTAGTGGTAGTGGTACTAGTTAGTTGTATTTCTCTTTTTAGAAGTATTGTTTCTTCTTTGAAATGAGAACAAATTATCTCTAGTTTTTCTCTAAATTTCTTCCGGGTTCCTCTCTACTTTCTATTTGGCCATTATTTACCCACTCCGTTCATCTTAAATAGTTCGGTTTGCACGAAAATCGGATGTACATTTCATGGTAAACCGAATAAACAGTTAATTACAATGTAACCCATACCAAATCCAACCAATTACAACTCTCAAACTAAACAAGAAAACACAAAACACAAAACAAAACAAAAAAACAAGACAATTTAGTTGTGAAAATGATCACACAAGTTCCCATTAGTTCCTCCGAAGAGCGGCGGCCGATAGGATCACCAAAGCCACCAAAATGAACACAGCAAGGAAGGAACCCACCACTGCACCGCTAACACGTGGGCAGAATTCATTGAACTGCTGACAAAGTTGCGGCCAATTGGTATTGGGGTTTCCATTGTGCGCCAAGTAAACGATGGCGGCAGCCGCAGATGCCGCGGCCATTGTTAAAGCCAATGCTAACTGAAAAATTAATCAAAACGGTTCGGTTAAAAACCGTTGGCAAAATATTAGTTAATAAGTTTTAGGACCCATAAAAGGGTTTGACCCGCTCCGAGCCGTTAGAAGCGGGCCTTTTGATTCATAATTAATTAATATCTTTAAAAAACAATTATTTTTTTTTTCTTTTCAACGACAAATATCCGGGGGTCTAATCATGACAAACGATGTTACCCGCGACACGCTACGAACACAGTCCGTGCGAGTAACCAGGACCCTCAGTATTGCACATCCATCCCACAGAATAATTTTATTAATTTTCTTGTGTCAGATAGATTTGAACACTGATCTCCACATTGGAAGGTAAAAGGTGTATCCACTCCACCAAATAACGGGGAATAACAATTATTAAATAATAATCCATTTGAACAAATCGATAACTTCATACCCTATTACTATTTCTTTTAGCTATATTATTTCTAAAAATTTTCTTTCAAAAAAGAAAATACCGTGTCGAAAATAAGGAGCAACATCCTAGCTCCAACGATATGTGGACGGACGATGCAAACTATCGAGAAAGGCAAAGAGAGCAGAAGATATGCGCATGTTATCGCGTTACCCGCTAAGAAAAACCTGCACGAGATCGATCAATAACCTGTGAGTTTGAGTCCTATAAAATGAGCGTTAAGCGGATTTCCCGAGTAAATTATAATAAGAGTGTGCGTGTTCTTAGTAAAAAACGAAGAAAGTAATCACGACTTACGTGAACGTAGGAAAATCATCATAGCTAGCTTGAAACTGAAAAAACTGAGTGAAAAACGGAAGGTTCTGACTGGTGGTCCCCATAACCGCAGCCGCAGCAAGAGTAGCCGTAATCGCACATACCCTCAGAATCAGATCAATAATGCCAACACCTCTTTTCCACCCGGCTGCTTGTGGAGCATTGCCAAGTCGTATGGTGGGCGCCATCACGACTGGTGGGACACCTTTCCCTGACCTGGAAGACTTGACCTCCCTTACGGGGATTGGGATATCACCACTTTCTTTTCCCGACTTGGAGGACTTACTAACCTCCCTTACGGGGATCGCGATATCACCGCTATCTCTTCCTGAACGGCTTAGATCCATTGAAGTAGTGATGTTTGTAAAGTGAGTAGTATAATGTTTTTCTTGAATATTTAGATAGGTATCTAATGGTCCGATGAAAATAAGTCGAGGATATTGGGTGGTATATATATGTAATATGTGGTGGGTTTGTTTAGTTGACAATAGAAGAGTAAAATAGTAAAGAATTAATAAGAGGGGAGTTGTTGACGAATAACAACTAGTTCCACTTCAACAAGAACACAAGGTGGTTACAATATAAAGTGTATGGGCCGCTTTTAGTGCGACTATTAATTATTAATTTAACTATAAACTAATTGCATGTTGTTGTGAATAATATCATTGTAGATTGGGCCATGTGACTCTAATAGTTGGATGTCATGTGGCATGCTCAGTTATTACTATTCTTTTTAACATCGTTTTTTAACGTGATTAGACATTTTGTATTTATATTTTCTTTACATATTTCTGTATAATTTATTTAATGTAGTTGCATAGTCATTTTATATTTGCATTGCGTTTACATTTTGGTTAACTTTTTTTTGTTTAATGTCAAAAAGGCCATCCCATTACTTTCATTAGCAAGGCTTTACCACCCAAGAATCTCTTGATGTCTACTTATAAGAGAGAAATGCTAGCCATTATACATGCACTGCAAAAATGGCAACACTATTTGGCGCACAATCATTTTACAATTAAAACTGATTAGTACAGTTTGAAATACATAATGGATAGCAAATTTTCAACACCCTTCCAACAGGAAATGGATTGCTAAATTGATGGGATTTAATTTTGATAGTGTTTACAAATAAGGAGTAGAGAAAAAGGTGGTTGATGCATTGTCAATGGTAACTTATGGGGAATTGTTACAAACTATTGCTTCTTTTGTTCATACTAATCATTTGGCTTAAGTTAGTCATTGGAAATGTGTCTGATCTCAAAAAGAAGATTTTGTTGTGGCTTCATGACTTAATTGTGGGAGGTCATTTAGGTATTCGTGCTACTGCTAACAGGGTTGCTAGACTTTATATTGACCAAAAATGAGAAAAGAGATAGCAATCTAAGTCAAAAGTTGCATTGTTTGCCAACATGCAAAGCTGACACGGCAGCCTACCCTGGGTTGTTACAACCTTTACCCATTCCAACAGGAGTATGGGAAGATATTACTATGGATTTTGTAGAAAGCTTGCCCGATTCTCACAATAAGAATGTTATATTGGTGGTGGTTATGGATTAAGGAAAGAGGGTCATTTCATTGTCTTAAAGCACAATTTTTCAGCTATTGATGTAGCTCATATTAGTACGTATTGTAAATGTGTATTTGTATAGGGTGCGTTTTGTATTTTATACTTGTATATATACTGTGCTTTGGGTTAATAATATTCAAGAGATTTACTCCATCAATTACGTATCAATATGGTATCACAGCCAAATTAGAACAAACCCTAATTTTTTTCTCCTGGCTACCTCCTCCCCCAAGTCGCCGTCCACCCCTTCCCCTGTCTCCAAATCGCCGGCGTCCTCCCCGTCGTCCACCACTGTCGACGCCACCATGACTGACGCCGAAGCCACAGCAGCCGCTGATGTTAGTCCAATGTGTCGTCATTATTATGTTTATATTGTCTTATTTAATAACAATAATGGTTGGATTATGTTGCATTTTCACGGGTTTTATGTTTTGAGGTACCGGATGCTTAATGAGTTAAATTGAAGCAGTTACGAGAGAAGCTGGAAGCTGTCGGTACAAAGTTCGAGAAAAACCGGGAACGAGTGAAGACTTAGAAGAAAATTGAAGAAAGTTCCTGAGATTCAAATCAGGGCGGTACGCCCAGAAGTGAAGAAGTCAGGGCGGTACGCCCTAAAGTTTAGAGAGCGGCCGAAGATTTGCAATCCGGGCGGTACGCCTAGAATCCCCAACTTTGGGGCGGTACGCCCCGAATTGGTCGGCAGAAGTTTTAGATTAGGGTTTTCTATTTAAACTTATTTGTGAAGTTTTGGGAGATATCAATCTTCATTGAGCGACCAGAGGCTTAGGGTTTGCGACTTTCACTTTGTTTTGGAGCTTTTTGAGAGATTTGAATCATTCGGTACGTTAGTTTAATGCAATCTTTCATTATGTGTTTGTCTGTTTCATTAGCCATGTCCGGCTAATCCACCACTAACCGCTTTTGGTGATTGGTTGGTGGATTCGTTCTATGATTAACCTATTTCTTAACTAGTTATTCCGGAATACTTGCTACCGTTGAATACCTACATGCGGAATTGTTAAAATCAACTAGTAATCTAGGGTTTTAGTGGTCCACTGTTTATTGATCTAGCACTTTCTTGCGGCAGGACTAATCAGCCCATTAGGAAACTAGGTTATTAGGTCAAGGAAGCAATTGGGGGGCATGTCTATGTGTCACGGTTAAGGAATTAGGTTTTTCTAGATCGGTAGCCAACCAGGATCCAGAAGTGGTTAGATTCGTCTCATTTGAATTCAATTAAGTTTTTAGGTTAAAGTTAGTTAATTTGTTAGTTAAGTCACTCAATCAACCAAAACAGCCAAGTGGCAACAGTAGTTAATTTTAGGTAATCAGTAAATTTAGTTAACTTAGTTAATCGACTAGTCAATTTCCACATATTCCCTTGGTTCGATAACCCTAACTTACCACTACTACAAATCAATCTAGTTGGGGATTTGAAACGGCCTGACAAACCGTTATCATCCGCCGCCAAGGCCCTCTCCGACGCTCAAGAGAAACTGAAGAACGCCTACTCGGTCACCAACATACACCTACGGGTGAAGGTTCTCGATGGCGTGAAACTCACGTATTCAACGTGGGTTAAACTGTTTCTTCTTCACGTCAAAGCCTACAAGGTTGCGGACCATATTGATGGTACCGCCCCTCCCGACGCCACCGATCCTATATACCCTACGTGGGCAGAGATCGATGCGGTCGTACTTCAATGGCTTTATAGCACTCTATCGGACGAGTATCTCGCTCGGGTTGTGGCGAATGAAACCACCGCTCGTGATGCATGGCTGCAGATCCAGGCGATATTCCAGAACAAAAAAGGCTCACGAGCCGCTGCCCTGGAACAAGAGTTTACTACTCTTACACTTGCAGCCTGCCCCTCCATGGATGCTTATTTTCAGAAGATACACGATCTCGCCGAGCAGTTGACTGATATCGGTCGTACGGTCGATGATAACAGGAAGGTTTTACAATTAGTACGCGGGTTGCCCAGAGAATATGACACGGTTGCCTCGTTTATCAATCAGGGGTCACACACTTGGGATGAAGCTCGGAATATGGTACAATTAGAGATGCACCGGATTGCCGCCCGACCCAACTCCAACCAACAGGTTCTTGCTGCCACCCAAAATCCGCCACCGACCCAGCCACCTATCCCAAACCCGCCTCGTTTTTACGGGTCGGCTCCCAACCCGCAGCCTTCACCTCCCCCCTATCCAAACCAACCGCCACCTCCCCCCTATCCAAACCAACCGCCCTATGATTACCCTCGCTACTCAAACCCCAACTGTGGTCGCAACCGCCGTCCAAATGGCCGAAACCAACCCCGCAACCGCAACCGTCAACCTAACAACCCTTCCAACCCGCCACCTTGGGCTTGGTGGTCTCCTCCTCCTTCGCCCTACCCTTCCCAGCCGGCCCCTATCCCCTACCCGCCATACACAGCCCAACAGTGGCCCAACATCCCTTCCCCACCACCTCCCAACTACCCATCGGCCCAATTTGCATCTCAACCCCATGCGGCCCAACCTCCTGTGCAAGCCTTTAATGCTTTAAGCCCCACGGATCTAGCCCAGGCGTACCAAACCACACACCTTCAGCAACCCGCTCAAAATTGGTTCATGGACACAGGGGCATCTCAACACATTACTGCAAACCCAGGTATTCTCAAAAGCTCATTGTCTAAGTCTTCAATTTCTCATATTTTTGTAGGAAATGGCAACACGTTGCCCATCGCCGGGTCCGGTAATGCTTTACATACCCTTCCGAATAAATCCTATTACCTTAACAATGTCCTGTTTGCTCCATCTGTCATTAAAAATCTAATATCGGTTCGCCAATTTTCTCGTGATAACCAGATTTCTATTGAATTTGATCCTAACGGTTTTTCTTTGAAGGATCTCAAGACTGGCCGCCTCCTTTCCCGCCACAATAGCTCGGGAGACCTCTATCCATTCACCGCTCCGGCAGTTTCCCAGTTTGCTTGTGTCACCGCCCCGTCTTCTCATCTATGGCATAATCGCTTGGGACACCCGGGATCTCAAGTTTTAGATTTTTTGGTTTCTCGTCAATTTATTTCATGTAATAAAGGCAATTCGTTGTCTATTTGCCAGTCTTGTCAATTAGCGAATAGTAAAAGACTACCGTTTTATGATTCAGTGTCTAATACATTTTCTCCGTTTGATATTATTCACTGTGATCTCTGGACATCACCCGTTTTAAGCAAATCTGGTTATAAATATTATATGGTGCTTGTGGACAATTTTACAAATTATGTTTGGATTTACCCATTAAAATTCAAATCTGAAGCTTTCACTAATTTTGCTAAATTTCATAAGCTTATCCAAACACAATTTAACATGGTCATAAAATCCTTTCAATGTGACTTAGGGGGCGAGTTTGACAACCGCGAATTTCACAAGTTCGCAAATGACCATGGCCTTGTTTTCAGATTTTCCTGCCCACAAACTTCACCACAAAACGGACGGGCCGAGCGGATGATTCGACGCCTCAACGATATCATTCGAGCTCTATTGGTACAAGGGCAGCTCCCACCCCCATTTTGGGTTGAGGCTCTTCACACGGCGGTTTACCTACATAACATCATCCCCACCAAACGCCTAAACTTTCTCACCCCGGCCTTTGCTCTTTACCGACGCCATCCTACCTACGACCACTTACGTACATTCGGATGTGCTTGTTACCCAAATTTATCCGCCGTTCAACCAAATAAACTTCACACACGATCCACTCGATGTGTGTTCCTTGGCTACCCGAATAATTTTCGGGGATACCGCTGCCTAGACCTCACCACGGGTCGCGTGCATATTTCACGTCACGTCGTCTTTGACGAACATGACTTTCCTTTTGGCGAACCCATCCCGGCTCACGACACCACCACCGTCGACTTTGACCCCGCTCCATTTCGTTTTGCCTCTGTCCCCATTTCTCCGCCGACACCAATCCCAGCCACCCCATCGTCGGCCCAAACGAACCCATCCACCCCCCACTCGCCAGGCCCAAACACAGCAGCCCACTCCCCATCTGCTTCTCCTCTTTCGGCCCATCCAACCCCCACACCAATTCCCAGCCCAACGCCTTCTACCACATCACCACCCCCCTCGGTCCCGTCCTCCCCCTCTCCGTCTTCGCCTGCCCCACCTACAAACATTCATCCTATGGTCACTCGGGCAAAGTCGGGCGTCTTTAAACCTATCGATCGGCTTAATCTACATGCCGACTCACACTCCCCTATCGCACCCGTCCCGACTTCATACCGTAAAGCATTACAGGACCCCCGTTGGCACGACGCTATGACTACGGAATTTGAGGCGTTGAAAGCCAACGACACGTGGGATTTGGTACCTCGGCCACCCGGACACCCGATTATTTGTTGCATGTGGTTGTTCCGGCATAAGTTTAAATCCGATGGGTCACTTGAACGGTACAAGGCACGTCTTGTCGTCAACGGGAAATCTCAAACCGTTGGGGTCGACTGTATGGAGACATTCAGCCCGGTTGTTAAACCGGCTACTATTCGGACCGTGCTCTCATTAGCCGTCTCACGAGACTGGCCCATTCACCAGTTGGACGTCAAAAACGCGTTCTTACATGGTGACCTTGCAGAGACCGTGTTTATGCATCAGCCACCCGGGTTTGTCGATCAGATGCATCCGGATCACGTTTGTCGTCTCAAACGTTCCCTTTATGGCCTGAAGCAGGCCCCCCGGGCTTGGTATACACGGTTCTCTAGTTTTTTATTGGCAAATGGGTTTCGCAGTAGTATTTCCGACTCATCTTTATTTGTGTATCACCATGGTGGATACACGGCATATCTCCTACTATATGTCGACGACATTGTTATCACTGCTTCTGACACAGGTTTTTTACAGAGATTTATTGCTACTTTATCCAGGGAGTTTGCTATGTCTGACCTGGGATCGTTACATCATTTTCTGGGTCTCACGGTCACCAGAGATTCGTCCGGATTGTTCTTACAGCAAACTCAGTATGCCCGCGAGATTCTGCAACGTGCTTCCATGTCTGAGTGTAAACCCTCTCACACTCCTGTTGACACTGATTCTAAGCTAAGTGAGACTGATGGTGATCTTCTTCCAGATGGTTCTCTGTATCGCAGCCTTGCTGGTGTACTGCAGTATTTGACGTTTACTCGACCGGATTTGTCCTATGCAGTTCAACAGGTATGCCTATTTATGCATGCTCCGCGAGAGCCGCATTTTCAGTTCATGAAGCGCATACTGCGCTATGTTCAGGGCACTCTTCATCATGGTCTTCGTATCACTCGCTCGCCGGTTACTGCTCTCACCGCTTACTCTGATGCTGACTGGGCAGGGTGCCCCGATTCTCGACGATCTACGTCCGGATATTGTATTTTCATGGGTGACAATTTACTATCCTGGTCGTCGAAGCGCCAAAACACAGTTTCTCGTTCTAGTGCTGAAGCCGAATACCGTGGTGTGGCTAACGCTGTTGCTGAGGTTAGTTGGTTAAGGAATTTGCTACTCGAATTACATGTTCCTCTTCGTACAGCCACCGTGGTCTATTGTGATAATGTTTCGGCGGTCTATCTTTCGGGAAATCCGGTTCAGCACCAACGCACCAAACACGTGGAGATTGACATTCATTTTGTCAGGGAACAGGTACGAGTTGGCCATATTCGGGTGTTGCATGTCCCCTCGGAGTTTCAGTATGCGGACATTTTTACTAAGGGCCTACCTCGTCCTTTATTTTTCTCGTTTCGTAACAGTCTTCGCGTTCGTCCTCCTCCCGCTCCGTCTGAGGGGGCGTATTAGTACGTATTGTAAATGTGTATTTGTATAGGGTGCGTTCTGTATTTTATACTTGTATATATACTGTGCTTTGGGTTAATAATATTCAAGAGATTTACTCCATCAATTACGTATCAATAGCTCAATCCTACTTGGATAATATTTACAAGTTACATGGTTCTCCTAAGTCTATAGTTTCTAATAGAGACAAGATTTATATCAGTCATTTTTGGCAACAATTGATGGCTTTACAAGGTGTTGAATATAATATGTCTAGTTCTTTTCAGCCACAAACAGATGAACAGACAGAAGTACTCAACATGTGTTTGGAGGGTTATTTGAGGTGTATGTGTTTTGATATTCGTATATACATCTTATCAGTCAGCCACTAAGTGCACACCTTATGAGGTGATCTACGATCAGCCTCCACATTTACATATTCCCTATCTGCCTAGATAAAGTAAAATATGAGGTAGTGGATAGAAGTTTGTAAGCTAGAGAATAGGTTATCAACATTTTGGAAACCAATTTGAGGCAAGCTCAACATAGAATGAAACAAATGGCTGATCTACATAGGACTGAGAGAGGATTTAAAGTTGGTGATTGGGTATATTTGAAGTTGGTTCTTTATAGACAGACTTATGTTGTTGTAAGGCTAAGCCAGAAGTTAGTTGGCAAGTATTATGGGCCCTATACTATCTTAGCTAAATTGGTTAGTGAAATGGAAGAATACTTTGGTTAGATTCTAACAAGTGTTACTTAGGAATTTTAGATCTCAAATGCACAAATCAAGATTAGGGAGGAGAATGAATTGAATTAATATTTGATTTGTTTTATTGGTAAAGTTTAACCGAGAAGAACTGCTTCCTTATTAGATTTGATTAGAAGCCTTGGTGATAACTGATAAGTCATTGTATTTAGTATAAATAGAAATACTAGGGTATTGTATTCCATGTGGTTTTGATCTTAATAATAATAAATGAATCGTAACCCGAGTTAGGGACCAAATCTATGATTGTGTTTGTGTCTTGCTCCTTCCAGTATTTCCAACTCATACAACCAGTGGCGGATCCAGAACTTTTTGTCAGTGGGTGCTAAAGTTCGCCGAGATTAGAACATGTCAAATGAAAAAATTACACTGATGATAAGGTTAAACGGGTCGGGTCCAAACATACTTGTGGTTAAAAAATAAAAAGAAACATATTCTAGCTCTTAAAAGACGGTAGCAAATAGATTATGAAAGGATGTGATTCCAAACGATTAAAGTTTAATCAATTATACAATTCAAGCAAATGATTACTATCTGCGAAACTAGACTTATTTAGAAACTTATTTATTAAACGCCCCAATCATTTTTAATCTATTTATTTTTAGTTTTCTAAAATCATTAAACCTTTTATAAAAAGAGATACATGAAATATAAATCATGAATCAAACTATGTTGAATTTTTTAAAAGACATTCCATTAAACACCAAATTAACATACAGAAATAAAAAAAATAATAAAAAAAAGAAAGCAACTAAGGTACCCTACATCAAACTGTATTCATTCAAAGAACTTATGATAAAACATCATATACGGTAAGTTCGTAAGTTATATGAATAAGACCACCCACATCAAGGGAACACTAAATACCACTAAATACCACCTTTTTGGTCCAGTCAGCATGCCACGTCACGTACTTACCACATACCACAAAACCCACTTTTTTTCCACATCAAGTACTTCCCCACATACCACCTTTTATTTCCACATCACCATTTTATTTAATCTTTATTTATTTATAACGGCTATATTTTTATTAAAAAAATAATTTAATATTAAGTTTGGAAGCTTGAGTTGTTGTGATCCATTTGGAAGCTTGAGTTTGCAGAAATTTGAGAGAGAAATGAGAGGTTTGCAGAAATTTGAGAGAGAAATGAGAGGTTTGATGTGTGAATGAAATGAAGAAATGAAGTGGTATTTATAGACTTTTTTAAAAAAACTAGCCGTTATAATAAGACAAAAAATAAAACTAGCCGTTTTTTTAAAAAAAATATTAAATTTAATGTTTTATTTAATTATGAATTTTAGAAATTTTTTCAGATTTTTTAAAAATTTATTTATATTTTATTTGAATTATTAAAAGTTAAAATAAAACAAAAAATTTTGAATTTTACAAAATCTATCCGTTAAAAGTAAAAAAGAAAAGGAAAAAGAAATTGGTGGGTCCCAACGTGGCTGGTACGTGAAGGTTTGTGGGAACGTACGTACGCACGTACGTACGTACGCCACATCAGTGACGTACGCCGTACGTACGTACGTACGTGTGTATGTACCTCCGATGCGGAGGGTCTAATAAATAAAGTAAATATATAATAGAGTAAATTACGGATATCGTCCCTGTGGTTTGTACGAATTTCGGATTTCATCCCTAAGTATCATTTATTACGGATTTCGTCCTCAAGTTTTGCAAAATCGTTGCGGATATAGTCCCTACGACTAACATCCGTTAAAAAATCTGTTAACTTTTTAAAAATTCCTAATATACCCCTACCTTTTTAATTTTAATAAAAAAACATATAAGCCCAACCCTAACACCCCCCCCCCTGTGAAATGTTTCCAGATCCGGTAGCCCAACCCCACCGTCAATCCTTTCCGACGAGACCTGAACATCTCCAGTCATCTTCCTCGCCATTTGAACATCTCCGTTCATCTTCCTCGTCATTCAAATTTCTCCACTACTCCGAATCAGTAGATGGGACTCGGAAGGATCACCGGAACGGAGTTACGTTGCAAGGTTGCGACCTTGGTGGCTGCCGGATTCATTTTCTCCGTCGTCTTCTCCGTTGCATGATCGCCCTGGTGGCCGCCAGATCGTCGTGACCTCTATCTCCGGCCTTGAAGTCGATTTCCATCCACAAATCGGAAATACATAAACCCACATATTGACATCGATTTTCCATCTAGAAATCGTCAAACGGATGGACAGTGAGTTCAGTGGCGGAAATCCAGAATTCCACCGATTGAAATCGATTTTCATTTAAAAATCGTGAAAGACGCATGATTCGGTTCGTAATTCCTCCTGTGAGTTTCAAGAAATGACTTTTTATAAATCCTTTTATTCAGTTTGGAATTCCTTCCATGAGTTTTACAAAAGGATTTACATCGTCACTTAATTCCTTCTGTGAATTTTCAAGATGTGAAATTGATTTTGCGGCAACAAACGTATCGGCGGTTTGCGATGAGTTTCGTCGGTCAGTTTAACAAAAATTAGAGTGTTCTCGTTCCAACACTATCGTCGTATGAAATCGCATATACACGTCGTCTTCGCTGTGGATTGGCAGCGATGTCTCCGGCAAACCATCCATCGCCACCACCATTTCCCGTCCTTCCATGAGCTTATGCTCCGTTAGATGTCGGCGACATATCTGAGATTTAAATTTAGGTTTTTATATTTAGTTTAGGTTTTTATTTTTATTTTAGTTTAGTATTTAAGTTTTTATGTAATTATTATTTAAAGATAAGGGTATAATGGTCTTTTAACATTCATTTAACATATTTTTTTAACGGTCATCCAACAAAAGGACGAAATCCGTAACGTTTTGACAAAAGTCTGGGACGAAATCCGTAATTTTTGAAAAGTAGGACGATAGGTGAAATTTCAACAAACCACAGGGACGAAATCCGTAATTTACTCTATATAATAATAATAAGGGACATTAGTACTCCCTACTAAATAGACTAGCTATATTAAAAAAAGGTAAAAGTAAAAAAGCAGCTTCTTCTTCTTTCTAAGTTTACAACCAGTTTTAACCAGACAACAATGGTGGATTGAAGCTTCACCATTTTTCTTTCTCTTTTCCTTCGTAAGGTTTTTGGGTTTAGCTTTGGCCCTTGGGTGCCTTAGAAAAGAAATCTTGGGTGCCTTAATCAAATATTCCAACTAATTAACTTCTTATTTTTTTAGTTGAGTAGGTGCCTCGGACCCCACTCAGCTATGCTTAAATCCGCCCCCATACAACCTTTTTTTTAGCCCTATTCTATTCGCACCGGAATTGTTTTTCCTTGCACCGGTCCTAAACGGGGGGTAGAGGCCTCTGCGCCCCATATAAGTCCTAAACGGGGGTAGAGGCCTCCCCGCCCCATTTAAGTCTTAAAATAAAACTCATGTTAAATTAACTAGTTTTATTATTTAAAAAAGGCAAACGAGCAAAGAGTACGACTAACGAGTAACATATAACGAGTATTATTTTTTTTTAAATGTCAAACGAGCAAAGAGTACGAGTAACGAGTACGGGTTTATTTAAAAAATCCAAACGAGTAACGAGTAACAAATAACTAGTTTTATTATTTTAAAAAGGCAAACGAGCAAAGAGTACGACTAACGAGTAACATATAACGAATATTATTTTTTTTTAAATGTCAAACGAGCAAAGAGTACGACTAACGAGTAACATATAACGAGTATTATTCTTTTTTAAATGTCAAACGAGCAAAGAGTACGAGTAACGAGTACGGGTTTATTTAAAAAATCCAAACGAGTAACGAGTAACAAATAACTAGTTTTATTATTTAAAAAAGGCAAACGAGCAAAGAGTACGACTAACGAGTAACATATAACGAATATTATTTTTTTTAAATGTCAAACGAGCAAAGAGTACGACTAACGAGTAACATATAACGAGTATTATTCTTTTTTAAATGTCAAACGAGCAAAGAGTACGAGTAACGAGTACGGGTTTATTTAAAAAATCCAAACGAGTAACGAGTAACAAATAACTAGTTTTATTATTTAAAAAAGGCAAACGAGCAAAGAGTACGACTAACGAGTAACATATAACGAGTATTATTTTTTTAAAATGTCAAACGAACAAAGAGTACGAGTATTATTTAAAAAGGTCAAACGAGTAACGAGTAACAAATAACTAGTTTTACTATTTAAAAAAGGCAAGCGAGCAAAGAGTACGACTAACGAGTAACATATAACGAGTATTATTTTTTTTTAATGTTAAACGAACAAATAGTACGAGTATTATTTAAAAAAATCAAACGAGTAACGAGTAACAAATCACTAGTTTTATTATTTAGAAAAGGCAAGGGTTTTTCATAAAAAAAGGTAAAAAATTGTGTTAATAAAAGAGTTAGAAAAAAAAATAATAAAAAAAAAACTTAGCTATACGACCCATTGAGACCCATACGACCCGCTTAGGGCCGGTGCAGAACAATAAATGACCCGGTGTGAATAGCAGGACCCTTTTTTTATTTTTTTCATGTTGTGTGAATAATTGATTAATCGGGGAGGCATATTCGCATCAGAAAAGTAACATTCATGACACCAATATATGTATAAAACATCGGAATGCTTGTGTCAAAATCTTATTAGGCTGCCCGTAGTGGGGCGTTACTGGGCCAAAAAGGGCTCCATAGCGCCCCCCATAACGCCCACCCCCACTACGGTGGGGCGTTATGGGGGCGTTATAGAGGGAGAATGGGCGAGGGGCGTTAGCCCTATAACGCCGATTAGAGGAGTTGAATAAAAAAAAATAGCCGTTCAACGGCTAAATTTTGTACCGTTGAGCAAAGATTTTTTTTTTTTAATTTTTTTAATTTAAACCCTCTTTTACCTATAAATACCCCACTTTTTTAAACATCTCACACACCACTCCAACTCCTCTCTACTTCTATTCTTCTACTATATATACCCCATCTATTTTATAAACTTTCACAAACATTCACAATGAATAGGCGTAGTTGGAAGGCCGAAGACGACGTAGCGGTGGCACAATCTTTCGTTAACGTCGCACACAATTGGAATGATGGACGCCGGCCAAACGAGTTTTGGAATGCCGTGATTGATGACTTCAAACGGCGACGTGGAGTGTTTTTAAACGGGAACTTTATCAGGGCGAAATGGTGGGACTTGCAATCGAAGGCACGAACTTTTAATGATATCTATGTACGACTCGAGCGACAATATGGCGCGGAGGGTATAAGCTCAATGCTGCGAAGGTCGTTGAGCGAGTACAAAACTGAATATGGCAAGAGCTTTATATACGCAGGCGTTTGGGCTTTTTTGAGGCCATACATCAACAACCCCGAAGATCCTATTTTCACGTTTAATAGTTATATATAGGCGTTCGTGTTTTCTTTTAAGTTGTGATGTTTTAATTTATTTTGTTGTCTTTTATTTTATTTTTAATGAAAGTACTTTTTAAAAAAAAGTTAAAAAAATAATAATAAGGTAATGATGATGGTGGGCTTTATGGGGCTTTATCCACTACACCATAAAGCCCCATGAAGCCCCTTGCCCAGTCAGCGTCCACATGGCGCATAATGCCCCTTGTGGGGCTTTATGGGGCTTTATCCAATACACTTAGCCTTAATGGTTGCAAAGTTTGTTGCAACTTGCAACCACCGTATATATTCGCTTATTCAAAAGTAAGTTTGTTTGTTTTTTTTTTTGTTTTTTTTTCCCCTCATAAAACATAGTACCCGGCATTAATTATCGACTCGCTTATTTGTTATCAACAACCACCTATCATTCTTGGTGAAATCATACCAATCATGTGAATGAGTAGATGCAATATGGAGTGATTTGAAACTTGTTTGTTTCTTTAGTTTATCTGTCATCTACACTCCGTCATTAAGTTGCTTCTTTCTTTTTTAAAGGCATTTAACTTAACTAGCAGGCCACCCAGAGCTGAACACCTGGCCCCATTCAGAAGAAAAAAAAAATCCACCTCTGTAAAACGACCGGGTGGTAAAACCTGTAGGCTCAACCGCTCAAGGATCGAGCTAGTAACCTCTCAATCAACTAGTTTTCTATCATCACCAGTAGCACTTGGACAAGTCCTAGTTGGTTCATTAAGTTGCTTCTGAAGCACAAAATTGTTGACGAAAGAAGCACAAAGTTGCTACCGATAACAATTTTGGTGCCGAAGTATAAGGTTGCTACCGATAGGCTAAATTTGCTATTGAGGATTTAGTACTAGTACTAAAACAAAACTTTTTTTGATGTTTAAGTTTCTAGTTGCTACCGATTAGTAGCAACTTGCTACCGACTATTAGTTACTTTTTAAAAATCATTTTTCATGTAACTCTTTAACAATTGAGTATCTTCGAAAGAAATTTGAGTGCATATAAAACTTATCAAAAAAACATCATGTCGACCCGTCATCTCAATTGTCAGAAGGGGTTTTGCCCCTTGGAGCCCACTAACGGTCACCATCCCTAGGACCCTAACATTGCCGCACTACTCTCAGACATTCGTGGTCTATGTATATGAAATTAGAACATTTATTTAATATGCCTTCTAACTCATTTAATGCTTATTTTGTCTAACATTTGGTCTTAATCTAATCCGATTATACTATAATAACATTGATAACACTAAAAGTACCAGCATCTTGCTGATCCAAATTTATATTGTTCAGAACTTATTTTGACTCATTACTCAACCCAACCGATTTATATTTCCGGGGCTTAGTCTTGAATATATAAAAGAGAAATATTATGAGAAAGAAAACTAAAACATGTATTTAGATATCAAATAAGTGAGAATTTAGGCATATTATACATATTTATTTATTACACAAACTATATAAATTAAGACATATTTATACTACTCATTTTCTTGCCCTTTAAACATAAAAAATTGCAATAAGATAAAACATATGCCCCCAAATTCAAGATCAAATCACGGGATGCCGATGATAGGAATGAAGGGGACATAATAGCTAGATGGTGCCAATCCCCATTCTTTCGGCAAAGGCAGATCCATGGTCTTCGACGACCCGATGTTCCTTTTGATTGCATCTTTACGGGCCCCACATTTCCCGTCATGGTTTTGTGACATAGGACATGATGTATAGAAGCTCAATGGTCGAGATGTGGTGGAGTCGGTCTCGTGGACCGCGGTCATGAGGCTAGTGACCATGGTCTTTCTTGAAATGTAGAGTTGTTTGGGTCCACCCAAGATCTTGGCTTGGCAATGGTTTGATGGTAATTGGGTCTCAAAGGTGCCATGCACATTGGTTGTAGCCATGGCTAAGTTTTTCACTTGGGTGCACTTGATTAGTATATTTATGCCTGTGGGAGGGGTAAGCAAAAAGTGATGAGATGTGTGATCTTTAAAAAAAACTAGCTTTCGAGGAAACATGTCGCAGAAAATGTCTTAATGTGCTAAAGACGTAAAAGAAAATAAAAACACTTCAGGAAAAAAACAAAGAAACATCAATTTGTTACTATTAAAAAAAGAGGAAAAACACTGTCATAACAACAATAAAAAAAGCGAAACAATGTTTTTACTGTAGCACGACACTATTCACCAAAGTTTTCTTTTTTTTACAGGTAAATACATATACTATTTATTATTATTATATATATATATGCATGTATATGTGTATTCACTTTAAGAGCATTTTCGCATCAGAAAAACGAACCTGATAAATCAGAACCGCTAGGACAATCGAGGCATGTAACCGAGCCTTTCAAGAGGTGGCATGTGGAGAACTCGATCATCATCGAAAGAGTGAGTGCGAACAAGGTGAGTCGAGGTATGAACATCTTTTGTAGCTATAGCTAAATTAACCAAAGCAAAAAATAAAATGACACAAAACCAAATAATACTTTGAGATGTCACTAGAGCAAATAGAATATATGTATTTATAAGGAAAAGGATAGTGTCACAATAAATAGAGAAGGGACCCAAGGCCAACAAGCAACAAGATCGGTTGGATTTATGAATAACTTTAGTAAACCAACAACTTCTATATGCAAGAAATTAATTTTACTTATTTAATTAAAAAGGTTATAAAAATAGATAGATGAAGATGAGATGCATTTCCTTTAGTGGAAATTTTCGGACTTTTGGAAGATTAATTAATAATGTGATATTCCCTTCTAGCGACAATAGTACTTATTTGTTCTTGTTTGTTTTTCTTAATGTTTTACTTGTAACATCTTATTATGTTAATTAACGTTATGTTTATTATTATGAGTCTCCATTTAAATTTACGTTAATATATTTTAAAAATAGATTTCCATCTGACGTAAAATGAAATGGTTAAATATATGCAGCAGTATGCGTGAGTATCATCTAATTTATAAGCATATAAAATGAAAGAAAAACAGTATTTCAATTCCTTCCTTCCTTCCGAGCTAAAGATAGCTTTTTAAGAAGCCACTTGAATCTTTGCATTTACCATATCGTAACTTTGACTAAATTATATATACCAATAAAAAATAATTTGCCTTTTCGGTAAGTGAAAAAGAAAAGAAAAAAAAACAAATGAAACGACCCGAATCATCTCGCGGGATCCACACCATTTTATCCCGTAAATAGATGGGTAAATCATGACTAACTTCTTATACGAAGAATGTTAAAGTCATCTTGCGGGATCTACATCTTTTCGTTGAGATTAGATTATCTCTATATCACCATTCACTAGAAATCAATCGTGTAAGAGCAACACTATGAAGATTATGCAAAACCTCGTTCTTGTGTAGTTACTAGTATCATGGCTAGTGCCTGAGATCTCGAGTCCTAGCAAAAGTGAAAATGAGTCTTTGAAAATAGAATAAGATTATGATACTAATTTGATAATTCATACTCTATAAATTTCTTAGATTTTATGTTTGCTCATATAATTATTATATAATAGCATATTTGACTTCGAAAAGCCGTAAAGAAAAATAAAAATTTGAGACCCATATAGACCATGGTCCTTTACGGTCGCCCACCCTCAAAACCAACCATGACTAGCATTTATGTTATTGATTTACATTTCCCTGTCAAAACGAGGGTGGGGCCCATGGAGCCACGTCTAGTCATATCTTGACGTCTTTATGTTTATTGATAGTCACATAGACATATATCATATGAAACTCTCCACGTCAACAGGGTTTCATATTATTCATCACATAACCTGGATTCATATTTGACCAGGGTGAGACTCGTCTGATAAAGTATCTCTTCAACTACAAACCTTTAATTTTCTAGAAAGAAGAAAAATGCATTCATGAATGAGATCCTAAGCAAAGCAAAACAATAACAAGAAGAAAAGTTGTGTGGAGGTTGCCTTCATTCGACCTCCACCATGACTACGGTGGCCACTAGACATGACGCTGCCACCTGCATGAAAATTTCCTCTACCACCCGCAAAAACACCTCCTCTGCCTCCCTTTCTAACAACGACAACAACGTTTGTTTTAGATTCAAGATTGAAGGCACCATTTGAGGATGCATAAAGATCGTTAATATTAGCACAAACTATTAGAAAAATAAGCATCACCATCATCATTTTCATCTTTTGAGTATGCATCCGAAATTGGATCAAAATCAAGCAAATATTCAATTGACTTGGTCTTTCGATTCCCTCTCTTATGGTTCACAAATGGTTTGAGACTATTAGAGGTATGTGGAGTACGTAATCTCACTCAAAATAACCTTACACTAATAATATTATCATTATAATTACATCATTACTATTACTATTATTATAACAATTTTTTTAGATAAAATAAACCATAAATCCGTGAATTCCTGATGAGTAAAACAGACAATATTAGTAATATAAGAGGGTCGTCCCTCTTCAAACCGTTCATATTGAATAACAGGACGCAACGTATTCCTTCCCCCCATCACCCGCAAAAGCCGTGGGCTTTTCTCACAAACAAAAGAGTTGTTTGGTGAGCTTTTCTCCACCTTCTTTTTCCCTGAGCCCATGGGTCAATTGATATCATGATTTTTTTTTTTGGTGTTGTTACTTATACGATATGATGTCGACTGATATCCAATAAATTTTTTAAGCGGCTCCTATAAAATTAAGATAACACCGACCTTTAGAAAATGATTTCGATTTCTAGAATTCAAATTTGACAAATATAAAACTATTATGAATTCATTTACAATAAATATATTTGTTTTTGTTATAATTTAATGGAGATTACCACCACTAAAACATTAATTGTCATTACTTGAGCTATCATTTCTTCTTTAGAGAAAGATATAATAAGAGAAGTAAAGAGAAGTTTGAGATATTAGAGAGAATAAAAAGAATATTGTATAACATATAAAATGAATACAAAGAGGTGCAATTTATTACCCTATATACAATAGACAATTAAATGAATAGTGTTTGGAGTGAATAGTAACCATTTTCATTTTTTTTCTAGAGTAAACATCACTTTTGGTTCCCAAGATTTGCACATTTTAACATTTTTAATCCAATTTATGAAATTATAACATTTCAGGGCCTGAAGTTTGATTATTTTCTCAATTTTGGTCACTTTTAAAATTTTCATCCAAATTAACGGTTGAAATCAGTCAAATAGGATATTAGTGAGGGGTATTTTCTATTGGAATATATGGAATTTATTGAGATATGAGAGAGAAAGGTATTAGAGATATTGTGATAGGAATAGTTTGATTTAGATTCCTAATTTGTAGTTATCTTCTCGTACAAGTCATTGTATTCTCCCTATATAAAGGGTGCTCATTATCAATATTATTAACGATTATTTACGCATTTCATTATCTTTCATGGTAATCAGAGCTTAGGTTCAATTTTCACCACACCGAAAAATAAAGACCCAAGACAGGGCGGTGTGCCTTCACCGCCACCGCCCTGTCCACCACCGCTGTTATTTTCTTTTCTTTTTTTCGCTCAAATAAAGCTTCACCACTTTGATCGGTGCACTCAAACAAAAAAAAAAAAAATTCTCTATTTGTTCTCATCCAAAAGAAAGCAAAGTGAAGTCTGGAATTTTTCGTCTGGCTATTGCAACTCCTGGAACAATTGGTTTTAATTTTCTTTATATTTTCTTTTAGTTTATTTCAGATCTACGGATCGAAAATCATGGTCTTCGGATTGAAAACTCCAAAATTTCGGATCTATGGAATTTATTGGTTTTTAATTTTCTTTATATTTTCTTTTAGTTTATTTCAGATCTACGGATCGAAAATCGTGGTCTTCGGATCCAAAAAAAAAAAAAAGCGTTGCTTGGTTACGATCAGCAACCTTGTTTTTTTTTAAATCTTTATTTTATGTCAAGATCGACTGATCAAAGAGTTACCTTCGGGTCTCGAATCAAAAACCAAGAACAACAAGGAGTGCAACCATAAGGAATAAAGATGATCGACTTCAAGCAAACTACGAATTTGGCTAAAGTTCAGATTCTGAAGACAGTTGAAGCACAATCATGGACGGATATTGAAGCTAGTTTTATTATTTATTGTTATTTTTTTTCTAGTCTGAGCGTTCAATTCTCTACTGCTCTGACTACGGGGGAGTATTGGAATATATGGAATTTATTGAGATATGAGAGAGAGAGGTATTAGAGATATTGTGATAGGAATAGTTTGATTTAGATTCCTAATTTGTAGTTATCTTCTCGTACAAGTCATTGTATTCTCCCTATATAAAGGGTGCTCATTATCAATATTATTAACGATTATTTACGCATTTCATTATCTTTCATTTTCATGATTTAAACATCCCCTTTTATTTATTTGATACAAAACGCAGTAATTGACTTTCCTAAAAAAACACTATGTAACTCAGCCATTTTTCAAATAAATAAAAGGGGAAGTCAATTACTGCGTTTTGTATCAAATAAATAAAATGGGATGTTTAAATCATGAAAATACCCCTCACTAATATCCTATTAAACTTGGAAATAGAACATTCTTTCATTATTTTATCTTTTATTTATTTTTTATTCTCTTTAATTTTCTCTGTCTTTTCTTTTCTAAACAAAACTTGGAAATAGAATGTTCTCTCATTCCTACATTAACACTCTCTCCCCTAAGAGCACTCCGCAAACTTGGTGTTTTTGTTAAATTATAAAGATGAGAATAACAGACTAACTCATTACCAGCCGGTTTAAACGGAGATTGTTCAAAAGTACTCATATGATCAACATCAGTAGTTATAACATAATCGTCAAATTAAACAATATTTCAATATATAATTTCTGTATACACACATACATCTAACGATATTTAATGGGAATATTTGGCCTAAACAACACTCAAAACCCAACTTCAATTCTCACCTTAAAAAACGGATAAAGAATTGTTTGAAACAAAATAAGAAATAAAAAAAATGAGGGACAAAGAATGAATTGAATATATAGTTAAGAGACAGCAGAAGCAACAGAATGAGCCCAGAATCTAAGCAGACCCTTCACCTCAACATCATTCCTACAATTCATTATTGTCAACGCCACGATTTCATCGTAATCTCTCGGTTTCGTCTTCATCCGGACGTCTTTCTGATCATAATCCGCCTCGTAATGCGTGTCGGGAATCGGAGCGGTTGGGGGATTGGTGGTGAGGATGTGGTGTTTGTACCAATATGAGTCTAGAAGCATGCATATGTGTTCTTCCCTTTCTGCCATTTTGATGATTAATTGTGTGGTGGAATGTTAATTATGTGAGTGATATCTATAACTTGTGATTTGTGAATATGTATATATAGACAAGTGTTTGATTAAGTCTAGGAAGATTCATATGGTCGGAAAGATGGTTAGATTAGATCGGAGAATATTTGATATGTTTTTTTATAAGATTTGGATGGAATATATAAATCAAAAGGAAACAAGGAAGAAAACGGAATTCGACTGGCAGATTAAAGATGTCAAAATACAATCATCAAGAAGCATGTGCAGAATTAATATATTTTATCGATTTTACAACATAATTTATGATTGTTTTATCGATTAATTGGTTAATTAAGACGGTTTTAAAAATAAAAAACTTTATAAATAACTAGATTTTATTACTCTTGTATTGTCGCGTGAACAAAGTAGGTATATAAAAAAGTTGATGGCTACGCCCCGTTTCTATTTTTATTGGACACTAATACTAATAAAGAATAATATTAGTATTATAAGGGCATGGGGTATACCCCATGCCATGTTAAAGTTTAACACCGCCACGTAGGCGCCACGTCATATTTAACACCACTTAACATATGAGGGGATACTCCATGCCATGTTAAACTATTTTTAATTATTTTTTTTTAATTTTTATTTTCGAAATATTTTAATGACTACAAATTAGTTTTTTTTAAAATAAAAAGTGTATAATTTAAATAGTGGTAGAAAAAAAAAGTTTTTTTTTTAAATAAAAAGTGTATAATTTAAAAAAACGACATTCATATAAAAAATTACATTCAAATTAAAAATAATAATTAAAAAAAACTAAAAAAACCAACAAACTAATTATGTTTTCATTCTTAAATTCTCCATGATTTCTTCCTTCTCCTTCTCGACCAAAACCCGTCATTATTCAGACAAACCCGATTTGTCCAAGCAAATCACACGAAGCTTGTTCGTCTTCACTAAGGTGTTTAAAAACATGTCAAAAAACTCAATTATCTTTTACAAGAATTCAACCGCATATAACGTTTACGAGACCAAAAATACTTAAAAAAAAACTAGGCCTTTTTCGTTCAAACTTATACCGTTATGTTCAGAAAATAAAAATAATGAAGACTTCGAGTTTTATTCTTTTAAAAAATGTAGCATGCATAAGTTATTTGAGAAAAACTAAATTTAATCCAAAATAATCATTTAGATTTAATAAATTAAAAGTATGGCCTATGTGTCATTATATGAGTGGCTTCAAAAAGGTTGATACCTGACATCACGCATACTTTCCCGGCGTTAAACATTTCGCGCACAAAGATGGCGCAAGCCATTCACGCGTGCTCGGGATGGTATTTAACGGCGTTAAACGGCGCCAAACCTCCATAACGCGGGGTATATCGCATGAACTAAGTGTTCATCAATTCGAGTCTAACAATCTATAGAAAATCTTTCTTACTGATAGAATTTATTATAGATTCGTTACTACGATTTTGACATGTGTATATCAAGAATTAAACTGAATTTATTAATTGAGGCCTTATATAGAGTATTTGTTTCTCTAAATATACTTGAAACAAAGACTAGATTGTCTAATGCTAAGACTAAAAACAAAAAAAATGCCTGGTTAAAATGTATGATTCATTTTTGAATGGGATGTATTATGGAAGAATAAATAAATTGTTTTCTTCTGTATTGTTATAACAATACGAAAAAAACAAAAATTAAAAAAAATACGTAACGTCTCAAATACTTAAAATACTAAGCATATAACGTAAAAACTATGTTAAACAATTGTCCCTATTATACTTCGAGAGATGTTATACTAAGAAGTTGTATTAAGCTAAAAAGGCTAAGAAGCCGTCTCAGCCCTTAGATTATCAATTAAATGAAGATCTATGACTCTAAATTAATTGATGGAGGAAAAAAATATGGGGAAACATTTTAGTCGTAGCCATTTTTGTTGACTTCTATCTAGTTCTCCCAGTTTTTTTTAAACCTTCATAACTTTTACACCATATATAAAAACGATTGTTTTTTATCTTCAAAACGTGTACATCGTTGCTATATAAAAAATATAATTTTCTTACTCTTTCGATTTTCTAGTGCGTTATTGTGTCATATACTCCTCATTGTGTCTAATCCTCGTCGTTGTACCTTTTTTTTTTTGTCAAAGTAACAACTTTGTTGGTCAAATACTCATCATTGGTTGCAAATAATCTATGAAATAGTGACAGATTTGTTGGTAAAATTAGCAAAAACTTTTGAGTTTGCTACCCAAGCCACCCTAGCAAAATCTAATGTCTCCAACCAAAATAACTCATGAAGAGTTTGCTAATGTCAACAGCAAAGTAGATAAGTTTGCTACTGACAGTTCCAAAGTATACAAAATTTACAATTGTAGCTAGCAAAGTATGCAAATTTGCTACTCCTACCTGCAAACTTAGTCAAATTTACTACCCTCAATAACAAATTACCAATTTAACAAATAGTATTTTTTCTTTTTTCTTTTACACTCCTAAAGCAAACCAAATGTCTTTCATAATTATTCGCCACATGGATTCGCTGTCGTTTTGCTACATGTTTTGTTACTCGTCAATTTTATAGGCTTGTTTTGGGTAATTCATGATAAAAGTAAATATTCATTTTAAAAGGTCATTGTGGTGTGTAGGGTTATTTTTGGTGATATATTGAACATACAAGGAATATTGAAAATAATTTGACCATGCTTTTAAGAAGCCAATGAGTACTATTACATATATCACATCAATTCTATCAATTAAACAAACCCACTTTAAATCTTTGCCTTTGATTCAAAGATGAAGAAGATTACTATGATGCTGATTTTTCTATTGCTTTGTACGATTAACAATGCCTTCGATCTCGAATCTAAACCAACGGTCTTCGTGAATAAGCGTCGAGGAGGATTTGGTCGGCGCGGTGGGGTGGGGTGGGGGGGGGGGGGGGGTTCCGTGGTCGTGGGACGGGAGGAGGAATCGGTGGTGCTCATGGTGGGGTCCGTGGCGGTGCAAAAGGTGAAGAGGGTGGTGAAAGAACTCCTAATTACGTCCCGGTGTATTCCACCGGTGGCTACCACACGCCTCTGTCTTATCGTGGCCGACATAGTTGTCGGAACGACACTTCTCTGCTTCGTCGTGGCCGACGTGATTGTCGAATCGAGGACGGCAGCGGCAGCCTCTACAAGGCTTCTCTTTGTTATGCTGTTTTGGACATAATCCTTCTTATGGTGTTATAGGGTTGTTTGGTTGTGTTATTGGCAGGTAGTTAATTAGGTTGTGTTTTGTGGTGTGTTCTTAGAATTTCTAGCATTTATGTTACTTTTCATCTATTTAGTATTACTAGATTTGCTACTCGTTTGTTGACGTGACGATAATGTTGATACATAAAACTGTCAAAAATACATAAATATTATGTTATATTGTAAAATTAGAAACCGAATGTTCAAAATGTTAAACCTATAATATAAAATTTAGAAACCAAACGTCCAAGAGTTATGTACTAACCTTGTTGCGTTCGAATAAAATAAGTTAAGGGTTAGTAATTTAGAAGAATAAGTAAAACAAAAAAACTTATTTTAATGAAGATAAGTCAGGGAGGGAAGCTAATCTTTTAAAGCTAGTGTTAAGACACATTTTCATCGGTAGAAACAAAAGTATTCACATGTTAACTGGATGCCCTTCTTTAAAAGAGGTGTCTTTGGTAATAATTTATAAAATTGAAATATTAAACTTTATTACTTACTTTATAGTTGTTTGTCACTTGGTATAGGGAACTCAAGATAGAGTAGTTGAAGACATGTCAACCATCAAAGAGTAGTTGAAGACATGTCAACCATCAAAGATTTATTTGGATGTTTTTCTGTATTTTTTTTAGAACGACAGTAAATATTATATAAAGACAAGCTCAAACAAGAGTAGAATTATAAAACATTTAAAAAATTGATCATCCAATCGTTACTTTTTTTTTGTATTAGAATACATGTCTATCTACTTTACCATGATAAAGGTAAAGACCATGATATTATAATCTATTTTTCCCCTTTTTACTTGCAAGTAACTTTTATTTTTCACGGAATTGTTTTGAATATGATGTTCCTATTCCAAATATTATCATGCACCTGAAATAAATTTTATATCCGGCAGATGTGTTTTCTTGATTAAAAAAGAAAAATTAGTTTTAAATAATCTCATCTTTTGTCTTTGGGTAAATAATAATCCGTCTTTTGAACTTGGGAACTACCTGCCTCACCTTTACACTTATTTGTTTTCATTGTTCCCTCCGTTAAAAAAAGTTAATTCCGTTAACTTTTTCATCCATTTTTTTCAACCCCAATCTTTGATCCACGATAATTTCTTCGAATGTTGATGAAAATTCAATCCATAAGTTGTTATGAGCTCGTGACAAAAAAAACCGAACAAAACTAGATCCATATTGCTTAGGTTTTAAATAGATTATGATGATGAACATGTTCTTCATGAAGCTTCAACAATGATGGATTGACTAATTCTTAATGGTTTTAATACTTACGAACGGGTCATGCCCAAATTTTTAAAGAAAAAGTCCATCTCGCAAAGATCAACTCATAAGAGCTATTTAAACTGATGAGATAAGTATTATGAGTTTGGGCTTTATCAAATTGAAAAGAAATTCTGGGACCAAATTTCGGACGTTAATAAACATCAATAAGCGTTAAACTCTGATACGAGTGTTACAATGAAAAAATATTTACTCTATTAATTGATCTATGAAAATTTTAAAGGAGTAATAATATGTGTAACAGAATAGAGAGAAAAGGTCTTAGTAGAATAGAAACCCAACCTCATTTCCTTTTTATTGTTATTTATACTCCTGCTGACAAACACTCAAACTAACACTCAAACTGTGACACACTGTGTAAAATAGCCTCCTCTTCATCCTCTCCATTCTCCAACTCCAAACATACCTTTTTCAACTCCAATGATTTGGCAAGGATTAAATTTTCCGCGTCAAGGTCATTACCTCTTTTCCCCACATTACAAAATTCGAACACTTGCAGACGAGTGAAGAAAATATCATGATATAATTCAACATTAAGGGTGGAGTCTGGTGATGACTGGTTCTCCTCATAAAGTCGACTTTTCTAAATCACTAGCCTACACAATCAATGCAATTGCATCAATAAAAAAAAATAGAGGCAATTACAAACAAAACATAAAAAAAAACCTTAATTTTAAGCTTTTGTTAGATTGGGTGCACATTTAAACAAAAAAGAACTAGCAACGACAACGCTTTTTTATCAAGAAAATACATTTTCTTGATATATATTTCTTTAAGGTGAATTGCAATGCTTGGAACAGGAACATCATCCTTAAACCAATTTTATCAAAATTAAAAGTTAATTGCATGTAAAAGAAAAAAAATGAAATTATGATATCAAAAAGCCTTACCTTTATCAAGTTAAAGTAGATGGATAGATATTCCAGTACAGAAAAATATCCAAATAAATCTTTGATGGTTGATGTGTCATCACCTGTTGTATCTAGAGTTTCCTATACCGAGTGACAAACAACTATCAGTGGTAAGTAATAAAAATTAACATTTCAATTTTATAAATTCTTACCACAAACAACTCCTTCAAAGATGGGCATCCTATTAAGAGATGAACAAGGTTGTTTTTGCTGATGAAAACATGTCTCAAAACCAACTTTAAAAGGTTAGTAAAGTCAATGGACACGACTAGAGTCTTTATTGTACACTAGTAAAGAGAGATGTGAGTCATCCCGTTGAGGGTGTAGAAGTAAGAGGGCACGGTGTAAAACCCTTTATCGGCATCAATAGTTATTCTCTTAAGCTTCTCGTTTCTTTCTGACAGGGATAGTATAATATTGCCAAGTTCTACCGAAATCCGGTCCGTCGGAATCTTCAAAATGAACTCCATGATCGGTTCTTGAGTTTTCAGTATTACTTGGTTGATAGCAAAGAATGTACTGGATATCCTAGTCATATCAAGATCCCTGATGTTACCGCCATCTGAGGGAATGTTTGGGATTGCTTACAAAAACAACTTATTGACTTATTGACTTTTTAAAAACCTAATAAGTCATTTTGAATGTTTGACAACTCTTAAGCACTTTTAGATTTTAGTTTTCCTATCAGCTAATAAGTTAGTTTTTTAAGCCAATATTTTATGGCTTTTCAAAACTGCTTATGACTTACTGAGTGTTCAATTACCATAACGCCCCTCGTTTAACTATATACTCACCTAACCTTATACCAACTTAATCCCTTTTTAGTTATTTTACATATAAAAGCTAAAACAAACACTTTTAGAAGAACAACTTATTGAATTATTAACTTTTTCCACCACAAAAACTAATTTGAACATTTTTTTTAAAACTTCTTTTTAAAAGTTACAAGATAATCAGCACTTTTGAGAAAAAATACTTATCAACTCAAATAAAAAAATCCCAAACATGCCCTGATTTAGGAACTTTTTTTTTTGAACGGCGGTATAAAATTAAAAAAGCTCAAGGCGAGCAAATTACAAAAGAACAAGCGGATTTTTCATCCAGTTTGTCCAGCTAATCGAAAACTTATGAGACCTAGCGCTAAACCAAGTAAACGAAATATGCACAATAGATTTCAACCTTACGAATTTTAGTCCAGATATATCTCCAGTCCTTGAATACAATACTAGTCCTCCCGGCTTCTTTGATCGATAAGGGGACAAGATATTTTGCGTAATTGGTAAAGGCGGTTTGTTAAAGATAAAATATCCCAAAATTGATGACTATTATTGGAATGTTATGAAGAGCCTCCTTCATCTGCAGCATATTTTGTGTAAGTGATGAATTAGTTCTAAATTTGAATTATGCGGTTAATCAGAAGATTAAGTTGAATGATGTAATCCAAATAAGACCACGGATTATCAAATTGAATCATGCGATATAAACTTTTAACCAAAACAGTGAGTATAACCAGATTCAAGAACACCCATAAATTATGTGATTCAAGAACACCCATAAATTATGTTTATATCATACACGAAACCCTAGAAATCAAACTTCTAGATATTAAAACTGCTATATATAGTCAAATTTTAATTCCACAAGAACATAAACATTATATTGTTTAGATTTAACAATATGAAATCAAGATTATGCATGGCCAACAATTACATATACTAAAGCCCACATTCAGATCGAAACATCAGATTTATGAAGACCGCCAACCTCAACGTTCAAACTTTCATCATGCAGATGATACTTTAGGTCATAGATTCATCAGATAAAACAAAATCAATCTGTTTTCTAGAGTAAAAGTCAATGAAAAACAGAAGAAAGTATGGTTGTTTTTAAAGAATTGGGTAAACCTGTAATCGGAAGAAGAATAACAGGCGAGCCGACAAAAAATGATGAACTACAGCGACAACGGGAAACGCTTTTTGAACTCCGTCTTATATAGCAATATAAAATTAATTTTTTTAACGGCTATTACATACATACCTCAATGTCACGGAGTTATCTTTCTTGACTCACGCACGACACTTAGACTTGGTTAGGGATGCAAATATTACTCGCGGGTACTCGACTCGAATGGGACGGGGGTATTACCCGTCTTAACGGGTAATGGGGCGGGGACGAGTATTATTTTTAAAACCCGAAGCGGGGACGTGTCGGGTACGGGTATGGCATTACCCACCTCGTTTAAAACCCGAATATAAATAATTTATATGTTCTTTATATATATTTTTTATTGCTAGGTGCACATTCAAATAAGAAAAACATCTTTCAAAGTTTGAAGTTATCAAAGACGATGAAGCGGGCCCGAGATTTGTGGATTTTGATATTTAGTTTTTTATTTTTCTTAACGAACTTGAGAACGTGGTGATTATCTTTTTTGCTATTATTATTGTGGGGTTGAATTATGAAACTTGAATGTTTTACTTATTATGGTTATATTGTTTCGGCTTTTTTTTTAAATGGATTTTTTTTTCTTAAATGGGTACCCATCGGGTTCCCCTTATCCGGTGGATTTTTTTTACCCGTACCCGTCGGGTATTAGGTGGGGTGGGGATGGGTATGGTGATTTAGTTCAGGTGCGGGTACGGATAATGAAACCCCCGCTATTACCCGTACCCGTTTGCATCACTAGACTTGATCTAAGTTTAACATTTACCCAAACTAGTTACGATTCAAAGCGGCAATACGATTCAAAGCGACAATACGATTCAAAACGACAATACGATTCAAAGCGACAATAAAGGAAGTTGTAAGCTTTCGTTATAAAGATAACTTTGTATTACTATGAAAAGAAGTTTATAAGATTGTTTTTACAAGAGTGTGGACATAACTTGTAAGAGTGTTTGTGTACCTACAAATGAGACTCACTTCCTCTATTTATACTAGTGAGGAAGATCTAGATTATTTCTTGATTTGTGCGTGGATCTAGATCATTCTATAGATAATATTTAATTTATTGAATACTAGAATCTTCCTTGCAACAATCTTGGTCTTTCAAGCTTGTTCAAGAATAATCTAGAGTTCTCGATATTTCTTTCTAGTGCAACATATTGTAGTATTTTCTAGAAAATTCTGGCAGCCCATTATTCATTCATCTTGAACGGCCTAGAATATCTTGGAAATTTGACCTAGGGGTTTGATTTTTAGACGGGACGTGACACTAAATTACATTAGAGACAATTTAAAATTTACGTTTATGTCCCCAAACTTTTAAAAATAATAATCCCTTTTACGTTGAGAAATCGGGTCTCTAAATGTCACTTCATTGTATTTTGGGTTTTTCACAAAATAAAAATCCATTAGATCTTAATGAGTGTTTCATGATCACAAATCACTACTAAACTTTTTATTGCGTTCAGGTTCGGTTGTGTGACGGTCATTTTGGTAAAATATTCATTGGGGTCATTTTGGTAAAATATTCATTGGAGGGGTGGCTCAACGTCTTTAGCGCCTCAAGTGAAAAATTAAAATTGAAGTTAGAAAAACAATCCATATTCATGCACAATCTCAAAAAACGGATCAACTATTCTGAGGTGTCCAATGGTCGTCGGTGTTGGGTTTTGACAGTGGTATACGGGTACCCGGTGACGTTAAAAAAAAACTTGACCGTTAATTAAAACATTACCGACCGGGTTTAGTAAATTGAGAGTTAAAACGGATTAAACCGGTAATCCGTTTACGCAGCGGAAAAATAAATTTTACTAAATTTAAGACGCGTAAACCGTTGGTGTCGAAATCATGTCAACAGGATCTTGATCACCTAAAGGATCACGCAAACACCATTTCGCGTTAAACCGGTTAACGCGAAAAACACTAACGATTACATTAATCGAAATTAAATATCTAAACTAAAACCGGAGTTTAGATATACCTTCGCGGTGTTCTAACAAACGTTAGAGACACCGAGGGTCAACAAGATGACGCTAGGGTTTCACGGAAAAACAATCCGAACCGGCGGATTAAATCGTTTGCAAATCGCATACACCGTCTCAAACGGATTCATTGAGAATAGCAACGATTTCGTTTATGGTGACGACAAGCGAGCACCAATCGAATCGAGACGATGACGACGGCTAGGGTTTAGCCGGGCGATTACCACGATTATTACGACGAGGGCTCGCACTCGTAAAATCATGACGACGACGATTCTACCGGTGAGTGGTGATGGAAACGTGTCGTAGTGAAACGGAGCTACGCTAGGTCGCGACGACGAGCTAGGGTTTGTTGATGGCGACGACCTCCATCTAGAGGTGGGCGTCACCTATGGTGAATGAAATAGGACGAAGGTGGTCATACCTTGATGAGTCACGCGGAAGGTTCGTCCGGTAGTTTCTCGTATTACGCAGTCTTCTAGGGTTCCACGAAGGAAGCAAGACAACCAAGCTCTAGAGGAGGTTGGTTTGCGTGAAGGGAGGGGACGAGGGAGAAGGGAGGTGGCGACACTAAAAGTGGCGTAGAGAGAGGGGAGGGGGTGTGGAGAAATGAGCAAACTAAAACTCTTCCCCTAGCCCTCTATATATAATGGATGGATCCTGGGCTTTATGGAAAACCTAAGCCCATGAGGATCCAGTCCATTAACTTTTCTCCAAGTAATTTAATATTACAATTAAACCCCCTTTAGTTTGCGATTAATTAATAAAAACAACTTTATTAATTTCATAAGTCGCAAACTACGAGAAACATAAATAACTATTTATTTATTTCACCATAAAACATTAATCAAAATGTTTTTCTCCGTTTATTTAATTATTTCAAGAATAATTATTTGTAATTAATTAAATGTTTATTAATCATGAATAAACATTAAATTAATTATATATATTTCCGTAATTTACCGGTTAGCCGAGTAAGCGAATTTTTATCTCGTTGCCCCCAGTGTAACTCTTTACGGGTCTAACCGGGTATGGTTCTTGGTGTTGTCGGGTCTGGACATCCATTATCCAACAGTCGGATCGCCCTCACTTTGGATAGTAGCTTCCTAACATGTCGATCGTCACATCTACCAATGGAAAATTTTATCCGACCTTTGTTCTCAAATGTTAAAAACGGAGATAAAATAAGGGTGCGTTTGGTTGTGAAAAACGTTTTTCAGTTTTTCAATTTCAGTTTTCTAGAAAATGAATGGGTTTTCTATCTTTAGAAAACACATGAAAATTTTTGAAAATGTGTTTTAAACCAAAAGATGGGTTTTCCATTTTCTAAAATAGAAAACTGGAAAACGAAAACGGAAAATGGAAAACAAAAAAAAGTGTTTTCCAATTTTAGTTTAAAAGTTATAAAACACCGTTTTCTGTTTTCCTGTAAGTTTTTTCTGGAAAACTACAATTTGAACGCGTTTTTTGTTTTCCATGTTTTCTTAGAAAACAGAAATAGAAAACATGATGTGTTTTCCACAACCAAACTCATCCTTAGGCACTTGAAACTTAATGGGATAAGTCACTTGAAGTTAAAAAAATTTGTTCCGACCCCTGCCGTTTTATTATTCTGAAGGGTAAATGTAAGAAACAGACTCCAGTTTTTTTTTTTTTTTTTTTTTTTTTCCTACTTGTTTAATTATCTTTCAAAGGGCAATTTTGTTTTTAACAAATGTACTAATAACACATTATAAATTTCAAACTTAATCCTAATGAATTATGTGAATCAAATGCACACTTAATTACGACGACTGCTAGTTTAGATTCGAGATCAAAGGCGTCGCTAATCACGCAAAGCAACAGAAAAATCGACATCATGGTAATCTTCTTCATCTTTGGTCGGATCAAAGGCAGGGGCGCAGCTTTTAAGGGGCGGGAGGGGGCGCCCGGCGCCCGACCCCCCGAATTTTTTTTTGCGATGTAGGGGGTATATAATTTTCGTGTGGAAAATTTCGATATACTTCGGTTTTGACCCCCCATTTACCCAAAAATTAACGTTAGAAAAAAAAATTAGATTCCGACCCCATTTAAGTGGGTTGTTTGATTGATAGATATAATCGTACTCATTGGCTTCTTAAAACCATTTAAGGTCAATGATAAAATAGTAATTATTTATATTTACTTTGACAATATCAATGATATGAACTCCGTGATTAGTCAAACCCCACGTCTCTACTAACTCTACTCTTCGGATTTGCAGTTGCACTTCTCCAATTTTTTGTTTTCATATTATGCACGTTTACATAGTTGGAAGTTTAATTATCTTGTTCTGTTTAAGTTGTTAAGTTTCGAAATAAAATGTTCTTGTAATTGGTTAATTAATGTAGACCGATTCTTCAAATAAAAAAGTGCGTATGTAATAGTCATAAAAATGATTAGGGTATAATGGTATAATGGTCAATTTTAAAAGTTTAACGGACATCTTTCAAAGGACGAAAGAACATCTTTCAAAGGACGAAAGATGTTATAAAAATGCAAATCTTCAAACTATAGCTTTAATTTTTATAACTAAAAATGAAAGATGAAATTTAAACTAATCAAAAGTACCATTCTTGTAATTTACTCTATTACAATTTACAAACCATGAAACTAAGGTGGTGTTTGGTTCACAGAATGTAATGTAATTGGAATTGTAAAGTTTTCCTTTTAAAGTTGTGCTTAAGTTGGGTAAGGAGGGGGTTTGAAATACAATGAATTCCTTTAATTAATGTAATTTGAGGTCATGTAACTTTCCTTCGTTAAAGTGAAGGATTTCTAAATTCCATTGATTAAAGGAATTCATTGTATTTCAAACCCCTTTCTTACCCAACTTAAGCACAACTTTAAAAGGAAAACTTTACAATTCAAATTACATTACATTCGGTGAACCAAACGCCACCTAAATGTAGCTACCAAAAACCAGGTATTTTTCTACAAAAGCATGGAAACACTCATGGTGAACACAAGGGTTTGCCTAGTGATCACAGACACTACCTTTAAAGCGCTGGTGCGAGCTGAGGAACCCTGTGTTCGAATCTTGTCCCTGGCATTCTTTTTTAGAACGAAAATTTTGAAAACGAATTTTAAGCAAAATTAATGTGGATAGCAAGTAATTTTTGAACCTCGAACTTGAGAAATAATTTTTTTTACAATAATATTTTGAGGTTTCAAAACCGGCCTTGAACCCGAGTCGCAAAGAAACCAGGAGTATCATAGTAATTTCTGTCTTAGAAGTCTATTTATAAGATATTTGTAACTAATTTGCGATCAAAATTGTTGTTTGTATGAAACATAAATATTCTAACGAAATAGGTAAACAATTGAAGGTGAAAATGTGAAATTCTTGTTTGCCCCATGTAAGCCCCCGACTCCTCGTGGACATGTAATTAGAAAATCGGTTGCCTAAGCGGTTAGACCAAAATAACCAGAATCGGTTATTTACAAAAACCGGTTTAGGATAAACACGGTTCCGATGAGCGATCATGTAAACTGGTTGCCCAGTTAATTACACATTGATTATCCTTCTCTGGCTAAAAACCAGTTTTTCAACGACCAGTTACCAAAAAACCCGACGAAAACATGTATAAAAACCGGTTAACCGTCCGTTACACATTCTTCACTAAGAGCCGGTTAAAAATTGAAATGGTTTCTAACCTACCCGATTTTGACTAGTCAACAGACTAAACTAACGAAACATTTCCACACCATTTGCAATCTTATCTTACATCATCCCTAAATGGTGGTTTTAGTTTAATATGATCGAATAACTTAACGCCGTGACAAATTACTAAACCAAGAAACGCAACAAATTACAAAACCAAGAAACACAACGTAATACTAAAAAATTGGTATTTTTAAAGTTTAAATAAGTCGAGTCGCTCGTGAGCTAGTCGAGCCGCTCGTGAGCTACTCGATATCGACTCGATAAAAAGTTCGAAACGAGCCGAGCGTTAACGAGCTCGAGCCGAGCTTAACCTTTGATATAAGACTCGTTTAATAAACGAGCTTGGGCCCGCGCTTTACATATCGAGCCCGAGCCGGCTCGCGAGCCTTAACGAACCTTTTATTTTTATAATATTTATTAAAATTTTAAGTATATTTTTGACGAGTTAACTTCCTTTTTGGTCCCTGAGATTTATCAGTTTTCTCAATTTTAGTCCAGTTTTAAAAAATAATCAATTTAAGGGACTCACCTTTGGTTATTTTCTCAATTTTGATCACCTTCAAAAATTCATCCAAATTAAGCGCTAAAATGAATGACATTTATGTTCAAATTGAACTCTATTCACCTTTAAATAAATCGACTTCCTTTTTAAATTGATGAATTTGAGTTTAATTTGGACATAAATGCCCTTCATTTTAACGATTAATTTGAATGAATTTTTGAAGTTGACCAAAATTGAGAAAAAAACAAAAGGAAGTTAACTCAAAAGTTAATAATTATTATATATAAAATCATAATAAAATAAGTAAATAATATGTATTACTTTCTATATAAAAAAGTATAATTATAAATATATACAAATTTAATTAAATTAATATATAAATAAATAAAAAATAATAATAAACGAGCCGAGCTCGAGCTCTAGAAATAAAGCTCGAATTAAACCAAGCTCCAGCTCCAGCTCTGTTAAATTTAAACGAGCCGAGCTCAAACACAGACGAGCTTCGACTTCGACTGGGCTCGTTTACGCCCCTTAGTATTTCTCTACCGAATCATCAAAAGTTAGAAACCATTAGATGTAAAGTAAATTACAAAGAAGGTCCTTTATGTTTTACCCCGATTTCATATTAGGACCTTTAAGTAAAGTTGTCACGGTCGACATCCTTTATGTTTTTAACCCTTTTCATAGAAGGTCATTTATCACTAACGGTGTTAAAAACCATCGTTAAGTAAGGGGCACGTTAGTCATTTCACAAAATTCATAAAATAAAATCATAAAATAAAACCATAAAATAAAACATTATAATAACAAAATATATCCTTTTATGTGGTCCCACATATACAAACAACATACATACGTACGTACCGTTGAATGCAATGTTTTAAAAACCGGTTTTTTAGTTGAATCGGAAAACCTTCCGGGACTGGTTCGACCGGTCGGACCGGTTAGACCGGCTGGTTGAACCGGTTAGGGGATTTATATATATTTTTTTATAAAAATGCTAATAAACTTGTACACCCCAACAAAAGTAGTTAAAATACAAATATAATCCACTAAAAAATAATATCAAATATGTATTTCATAAGAAAATATAAGTTTTAAACTTTAAAAAATAATAAAAAATTAAAAAAAATTAAAAAAAATTAAAAAAAATCAGAAAACCGGTTGAACCGGACCGGTTGAACCGAAAAAAACCGGAAAACCGACCGGTCTAACCCGGTCCAGTTATTGCCAAAAAACCGGCCTTTAAAAAACCGGCTAGAGGACCGGTCACCGGTCGAATCGGCCGGTTCGAACCGATTTTTAAAACACTGGTTGAAAGACTTAAAAGGAAAAAGAAGGAAAAGACAAAGAAAGAAGAAAGACAAAGGAGAAAAGGGGCGGCGACTTCAGCCGGCTCCTGCCCTCGACTCCGGCGACCGGCAAGCCCGCAACGACGGCGGCTAGCCCCTCCCGATGCTCCGGTAACTCCTTCTCTTCTTCTATTTAGTTAACAGTCGCGTTTCCCCTTCTCTTTTCAGTCGCGGCGGCGGCGGATGTTCTTGTTTGCAGGTTCACGCCGGCGACCACTAGTGGCAACGAGAGGCGGAGATGACCTGGTAATGATCCGCATCCGGTCATATCCCGATGATATTGATTTTGCCGGAATAGTCTCGGATCGGAGGCAAATTCCAGTGGGGAAACGATCCTAGCCGCAAATCCGGCGACCCCGACGGATTCCGGCGAGGTTGGTTCCGACTGGAAAGTTTGAGGATAACTTTGGCATTTTCTTTCCATTTCCAGTGTTGTTCCTTTTCTAATCTTTGATTTCTTGATTGTATGTTATTGATCGGTGATGGGAATGATGTTTGGTGATTAAGGTTGATACAGAAGGAAGACGAAGTTAGCTGATGTTCTTGATGGTGTTTGGATGGTGTTGGATGTACTGATGTTTGGTGATTAAGTTTATTTCGATTTAAATGTTTTATTTTAAAGATTTTGTAAAATGACTATAGCGTCCCTGATTTAACTTTGGTTTTTAACACCGTTAGTTATAAAGAACCTTCTATGAAACATGTTGAAACATAAAGGATGTCGAGTGTAACAAATTTACTTAAATGACCTAATTTAAAATCAGAATATAATATAAAGGACGTTCTCTAATTTGAAATCAGGATAAAACATAAATGTCCTTCTCTTGTTTAATTTACTCATGTAATCGACTCAAAATATTATTTAAGTAATTTACGAATTTGCCCTCAAGAAGTCGGCACTATTATCAGCACCAAAGGACCAAAGTCACCAAACCCAATCATATCCTTTATCCTCACTCGCCGAAAAGAAAGAAAACCACCCAAAACCGCCTCCAGGGTCAAAATGGTCAACTGGAGCTGGACCTCCGCCCTTGCCGGCGCCGCCGCCGCCACCGCCACGTCAGCCCTCCTGTCCGCCAAACCCAAAGACCCGACATTCCACCTCGTCTCCATCAACATCACCTCCTTCAAATTCAGCCTCCCGTTCGTGGACGCCGAGGTTGTTATAACCGTCCACGTCACCAACCCCAACTCCGTCCCCATCCACTACTCCTCCACCGACATGTCCATCTTCTACGCCGGATCCTTGCTCGGGTCGGCCCGGGTGTCAGCCGGGTCCCAGCCGCCGAAGTCGTGCCAGCTGCTCCACCTCCCGGCGCGGCTCAACAGCATGGAGCTGGCGCGCCACGCGGTGAAGTTTGTGGCGGACGTGGGGCGGCGGGAGATGGTGTTGGATGCGACGGTGGATATTGAAGGGGCGGCGAGGGTGGGGTGGTGGGGGCATAGGTTTAAGGTGCACGTGGAGAGTCACGTGACGGTGGATCCGGTGTTTTTGGATGTGGTGGAGCAGGAGAATAAGTCGGATTTGGAGTTGTTTGTTACTTCATAGTTGATGATGAATAAAATTTTAAATTTTGAATTGTTGGTAACTCTATTTTTATCAATCTATTCGGGAGATGTGGTGGTAACGTGTTTAAATAAAACAGTTGTGTTGCTGAAGTGTAGCCAAAGAGAACGGAAATACAAATGGACATGCTTCGAGTATCGAATCTGAGTCTTAAAAGTTATGTTATACAGTTCTATTCGATACGTCACAAACTCTCATGGTAATTTTGTTGCGTTTTACACATGTTTATCTATAAAGCAAACACTAAAAAAATAAACGGACGCTATCAGATGATATCCATTCAACAGAGCCATGTGACAGTTTTTCATCCGACCGCTTGTAGAGATAGTTTTCCCTAAGGGGGTGCATGGATCAGATTTTGACTAAAATCGAATCCGAAACCGAACTTCGATCGGTTTTTATAGTTTTCAAATCCATTTGGATTCGGTCTTTTCGGTTTCACGGATTTCGGTTTTTTACGGTTTGGATCGGTTTTTCCGGATTCATATCCATATGAACTTTTGGGCTGAAAAAAAAACTAATAATATTGAATTTGGGTATACTTATTTTCTCATTATAGATTGAATGATTATTAATAGCATTTAAAATAAAACTTTAAAATCTATAACGTTGTAAAATGATTAAATCTCAAACATATATATTCAAACAAATCTTTAATGATCTAATATAAAAAACTTAAGGATTCATAATGTTGCATAACGATCCAAAATCAAACAAATCCTTAACTTTCTAATCTTAAACACTCAAACGACATTCAAGCAAAAAATAAAGTTGCATAATGATCTAATCTCAACGACTCGGAGATCCTAATGATTATAAATAAAATTTCATAATTAAAATTTGAAATCCTTCAATAATTAAATGGATCGGTTCGGTTTTTCCGGATTTTTTTTTAGCTAAAACCGAAACCGATCTGAAATTTTGAATTTTAGAAAAGATCAATCCAAAACCGTCGGTTTCTATTTGGATTCGGGTTTTTTGGTTATTTTGGTTTCGAGTTGATTTTTTCGGATTCTTGCAGAACCCTAGTTCCCTGAGAATATGCTCAATGATCCAAATCAATGAAACACTATTTATAAGTACTTGCACTTTGTATATAGTTAAAAACTGAACTGAGCTACACAAATATTTGAATCACGAAATAAGTTTAGGCTAGCGTTGGGGATATCAATGTGACTATATGTTTATTTATTAAGTGGATGAGTTTTGAAGTCTTATAATAGATAACATGACGAAATAAGTTTAGGCTAGCGTTGGGGCATCAATGTGACTATATGTTTATTTATTAAGTGGTTGAATTTTGAAGTCTTATAATAGATAACATGACCTATATGAAATGGAAGGTTACATATGATCATCACTTACCAAGGCTAATCACTCAGACTTAACTTGATTCGATACCGTGAAAAAGTGTTAATAGAAGAATATTGTTTATTCTTTTTAACAGTTAATACATACGTGCTAAATCATACTCCTATTTTACACTAAGTTCACGTCAAGACTTAAATCTTTAACATTAAAAAGAGGAAGGGACGTCACCTTAACAATACTATAAGTATTCCGTACGGTCATATCATTAAACTAGAAACCTTTTGCTTAAATGGGGAATATTTGTTAACCCAAAAGATCAAGTCATATTAAAGTCAACTACGCTTCAAAGATAGAGTAAAAAATATCACACAAGTTATACAAGGAATCCTATTGATGATTCACAATAGGCATAAGTAAATCGTGGGTTTCCTCCTTGAAGGTGTTCTAAGGTGAGTCAATTTTGGAGTGTCAAATATAGTATAGACATTAACAATCGCGTGTCAAAAAGGCTCACGCGGGATCTAAGGTAACTCCAAACACCTTTGAAAATAATATAAGATCGGACATACTCAATCAATGATTTTGCTAGCTACTCATGTGTAAATCGAAAGATGAAGAGTTGAAGAGATGGATTTTGCCCAAACATAATCTATTACAAAGATTCAAAATAAATAATGTTTAACACGCTTTTTGAACATAAGGATAAAACCCACATCTTTTTAGAAAGATAAATGGCGTTTCCTATGATATTTTATATTTATTATACAACAATAGATTATAGATTGTTATATTAAATAGAAAATATTATATTTCTATGAATAGTAACTAATTAGCTCGATATAAAAAGTTTAGAACTTTAGACACAAGACCATTTATCGAGTAAACATCAATTTTGACTCGTCTTTGTAGACATTTTCAGCAAAATCGATCTCACTTACCAAAGAGTTACTTTTAGTGCCATTCCCACTAATGATAAATTTAGAAGTATTTTAAGCCTGGTAAACAAAATACAAATATTACTTTTGAAAGTACAACCGTCAACTTACTTTTTAACAAAATAAAATGATTGGAAACAAATATCATTTTTAACAGCGTTTTTTTCGAGTCTTTTTAGTGAATGAATTTCAACCATCCCAATTATTTGACGCTTTAGGTTAACTCAAAAAATACTTATCGGCAAATATCCCAAATACTGGATAATACCGGAGATAAACACCGAGGCTCGAACCGTCGACATCTCCTACGAAAAGTCAGAAGGCTACCGTTAAGACAGAGAACAAATATCTAGCCAAATAAATCAATCTGTGACCACCAAATTGTAACCAATTCTTTCAAAAGTAAAAGCCACCACACACGCCCTATTTAATAGCATCACCCTTCCCTTATGAGCTTCGGCTTTATGAATTGGTCTTCCCAACAAAATACCCATCTTCTCTCTCTCTCTCTAAACAAAAACTTTCTCTCTCTAACATCTTGTTGTTTTATATTAGTTTTTTCATAGAGCAACAAGAAATACAAGAAAAAACATGGCTGCCTGTAAGAGCCTTCAACCCATCTTGGAACACCCTTTAGACCCCCCACCACCCCTCTCTTCATGCAAACACATCACCCCCATGAAACCGCTAGATGTTTCACCGACCGACATGTTTTCAGGATTCAATCTTAACGAGAGATCCGATTCAATCTTATCCCCGGATCATAGCTCCGAGAGTTTATCAGAAGCTCTCGGGTTTGAGAGCTTTGATGAGGTGGAGGACTTCAATGATCAATGGGAAGGAAGACATGAAAGCGTAACGAAACATGCGAAGAACAAGACGTATGGTGAGCTCAGGAGGTCTAGGATTAGCGGGAAGGAAATCCCACCACCGATTTCTTCTATCGGGAGGCGGGTTTGTTTCAAATCTTATCGGTGTAATGGAAGGCTCGTTCTAAAGGAGGAAAAGATCCTGACTCAAGATATCTTGCATGCGTATAGAGAAGACGGGCGATTGAAGCTGCAGTTTATTCAGTTTGATGATGACGTGCAAACCAAGCCAGAAAACGAAACAAAACAAGATAACGGTAACGATGACGGTATTCATTAGAGTAATGATGCAAAGGATGAGGATAATTTTACACAGAAAAAGGAGATTAGGAAAAAAAATAACCATAGAAGCAGCAAAGCTTAATCACATGCCAATTTGTGAAATTCAAGATGTTCTCTTGCAAATAATACAATTTGTGTATGAATATATACACACATATATACATGTCATGTTCATTTTCATTTTCATTTTCAATCAAAAGTTTCCCCTCCCCAAGGCATTTTATCCATGATTTTAGATATAATAGCAGTTTGATATCCATTTTTGTAACACAAAATAGAAAAAGATAGATTTAACAAGATATAACATTTTTGATATCCATTTTTTTCCTGCTCTGAGAAACAAGATATAACATTTTGGCCAGATAGCAAGTACAAATAAAGAGGCACAAGGTACAACTCATTACTAGTCTTCTATCCAAACAAATAGCAATGAAAGTAGCAGTGGAAACAGCAGTACCCTAGGTTTTTCTATGGTGATAATGAGCTATATCAAAATATGATGATGATTGATGATCTTTACATATGATCTTGAAAGCAACATGTTTAAGTTTTTATGCCACATGTTATCATATGAAAGAAAAAGTTGGGGACCAACCTTGGATCTTTATCTTTTCCACTAAATATCTTTAGGTGCATTTTATCAAAGTGGATGTCAAGAACAAGTGAATCATCATATGACGCATAAAAATGCTAATCACGTGCTAACGACATTTAATAGTAACCTTAGGAACCCTTTAGAGAAATTTCATGGGACCCTATCAATACCCTGCTAATTAATGAACCCAGGTAAAACACTAAGTTGGGCACGTGACCTTCAAGAAGTTAAGGCACTAAACAAGTGGAAGGTGGATTCGAACATGAGACCTCAACTAGAGGAGACTTATACGACTGGTCATCTCTTAAAGGTTGGTTACTTGGGTCAATTAACAAATTCAAGGCAGGGTCAAACGAAAGTCAATGGTGCAATCACCTAAAAAGACAAGAAAACTAGAAAGCAATCCATTTATCTTAATTAAATCACAAGAAAGGATGATGTATAGATATTTTGTTTATTTACTAAAAATCACTAGAAAGTAGTTATATGTAGCTAGAAGTAGATGAACATGTGTATCAATTTAAAGCATTCACCTAATAGACACACATTACAGAGACCGATATGAAGACACGTGACACACGTTGTTTTATTGTAAGGGATATCAAACAGTCATCATTTGTAAAGCTTAAATGATTTAAATATTATTATAAAACGGGTTCATGCTCATGATTTCCAAGTACGGTTAAACAGAACATGATGGCATGTTATTGAAATGAGTGAAATAGATTAACTTAACTTGTAATCAAGAACGGATGCTTCCATCTAATGTCAAAAGAACTTTGTATAGATCTGGCCGTCGATCTCGAAATATTCCCCAGCTGTGTCTCTTGGATTTAATTTGATCCAGATCAAATTGTGCTACAAGAACTGCTTCATCTTTGTCATTAGCAACTTCAATGATTTCTCCAGTAGGTCCTGTTTTTAGAATAAAAAAGATCATACCATCTATCTTTACAATGACAAAGGTGGTAATTTTGACCCATTTAGGTACGAGTAACAAATTGATTGATTCAGGTTATGTTTTATACCTAAGAGGTCAAACATGTAATTAAAAGAAAACATGGTGATAGTCAACTCAAATGTATTTTTTATGCATAAA
This sequence comes from Deinandra increscens subsp. villosa, assembly GCA_039602395.1. Taxonomy (NCBI): domain Eukaryota; kingdom Viridiplantae; phylum Streptophyta; class Magnoliopsida; order Asterales; family Asteraceae; genus Deinandra; species Deinandra increscens. Next base: position 92,452,840 of record JBCNJP010000023.1, on the reverse strand, counting down.
ATATCCTGAATCATTTTATTTAAAAAGGATTATTACTAAAAAAACATATTTTTGTAATTCGTATTAGGCACGCTAATTATTGATTTAACAAACAGACAAATAAGTGATCAAATATTAACTAGCTACAGTTGGAAGTCTGCATCAACGTTAGAAATGAGTACCTGCTATGAAAGAGTTGCCATAGAATGTAATGGCACTTTTACCATGTTCTGTCTGGATGACCTCCTTACCTATGCGATTTGATGCTACAAGAGGTACCTTCAAAAACAACAACACAATTTTAAACTAAAAAAATGTTACAAATCCATTTGACATTTGTACATAAGACGGGTCGATATCCAAATTTGACTAACCAAATTAGCTCCAGCATGTCCTTGCATCACACGTTTCCAATGGTCCCGCGAATCAAGACCTTCATCTTGAGGTTCAGTACCTATGGCAGTAGGATAAAATAATATCTCTGCACCTTGAAGAACCATGGCTCTGGCTGCTTCCGGAAACCACTGATCCCAGCATATTGCTGACAAAAAAAAAATACATTAGATTTAAAAGCTGCTACTTTTTATAAACAATAGAAGCAGCTGAAAACAAATGCATGGTATTCCTTCCAGAAGATGAGTCACAGAAAAGAGGTTAAGAGGTGGCAAAATAGGGGGATGAGTAACAGGTAAACTTTCTACAGGTTTAAAAAGGTGTGGTCAGGTTAGGGTTGACGCAGAAACAATTTTGTTAAAAAAAAAATCTTCAATGAAAAACTAGTGTGTCAAATTTGATTGCACAAAAAAGTATTATTTCAATGTTGATCTAAATATCTGAAAAAGTAATTTAGAAGGTTTCATGCACTTGAAATACACTTTGGGTGACTTTCGACCCGTCCAACCCATTTGACCCATTTGTTTTTTGGAGTTTTCTTTTATTGCCTGTCCATTAGAGGTAATTGTGACTTGAATCGATCCATTCACAAGTGAATGGCTCAAAATGCCACTTCTAGTAGAAATGTATCTCCTATTTAGAAGAAGATGTGAAATGTATACAAACAAAATTCATTGGTACACAACATAAACCCTTCAATTTTACAACTTTGCCCCCACGTCATAAGGAAATCCAAAAAAGGGAGCAAAACTGTAAACTTGAAAGGTTTTTGTAGTGTGTAAATCAATTTTGATTGTGTCCAAATCACCTCCCTTCTAGAATGGATCCAGCCAGAAATTAGTCAAAAGTTGAAATCTGAAGATTGACAAAATCCATACCCACTCCGATCTTTGCAAACTTTGTTTGGAACACCTGCACATAAACATCAAGGTCTGTACAGTAAGCACACTATATGAAAAAACTAGGACTTACTTTTTAAGATTAAAATATGCTCTCTATAGTTCATATTATATGCCAACTTTCAGTTGTTGTCATATACATTAATTTACATCAAATATGATAAGAACTATATTTAATATGAAAATGGATAACAGCATTAGATAGAATAAACCATGTATTAACAATCTGCAATATAATATTACTTTTCAACCTGGAAAGTACTAAGCTTAACCTTCAAAGTCAAAGTGAACATTTAATATGAGACGAGAGTAAAAAATACTCACCTTGAAGCCAGTGTCACCAGGATTAAAGTAGAACTTTTCTTCGTATCCTGAGAACCCGAAATGGCTGCTAATTCAAATCCAACTGGAGGAACAATATATGAGATTTTAGGTTGATTTATATAAAACATAAACACACCTGGTCCATCCGGGATATGAGATTTTCTATATATTCCAAGATCAGTCCCATCGGCATCGATTATGGCTATTGAGTTGTAATGCGCATTATTTGCTTCCTCAAAGAAACTGACAGGTATAACAACTCCCAATTCCTTTGCAAGTTCCTGCATCCTGCAAGGTATGTACTTAAGCTTAACCAAAAATGAATAATTAATTTGCAATTATAATTTGTAATTATAGTTATATAAAGAGGTGTGTACAACTTCAACTAACAATCACAAATGGTAACGTGTTAACCTCAAAACTGTGGGATGATCTTTATAAGGTTTGGCACGCTGAATGAAGTCCTCCCTTTGCGCTTGGCAAAAGTAATAGCCCTCAAACAGTTCCTGCGAAAGTTAACAAGTGTTTCACCAAGTGATTCACCGAATACCAAACCATATGAGCTACAGGCCATAAAAACGTTCAGTTTCACGATACTGAATTCATTTTCCATAATTCAAACCTGAATAAGAATGATATTAGCACCCTTCTCATGAGCAGATCTAACCAGCCTGCAATGTAAAAAATAAAATTAAATTAAATAAATTAAATAAAAATAGAATAGAACTTAAAGCTACATGGAGATCATTGTTCACATAGATTAGCCAGAATCACAGCCTATATTTATCTAAATTTAAGATCAAATGGACTTCAATCACAAGTCCAGATCTAATTCAATGAGATAGTTCAACTCTTTGACTCTTAGTTTCAGAACGCAAGGTTTATTGTTTTATAATTGAAATTTCTATTGAAGTTCACTCAAATTCGAAGCTCTACAACTCAATCTAGTTGAACGAACAGTAAGATTTTTAAATTCATAGCCTATGCTCATCTAAATTTAAGATCAAATGGACTTCAATCACAACTCCAGATCTAATTCAATGAGATTTTTCAACAATTTGCTTCAGTACGCAAGGTTTATTATTTTATTATTGAAAATTCTATTGAACTTCACTCAAATTCGAAGCTCTACAACTCAATCTACTGGAACGAACAGGAAAACTTTCAAATTCGCAGACGAACGAAGCACGTAATAAGGTTTATTATCTTATTATTTTATTAATGAAATTTCTATTGAAGTTCACTCAAATTCGAAGCGCTACGACTCAATCTAGTTGAACGAGCAGGAAAATTATCAAATTCGAAGACGAACGAAGCATGGAACAAGGTCTAATCGACGGACATTAGTTAGAAATCGTGAAAATAAGCCCTAAAATGTAAGCAGCGAATTGAAGAGAGTGAAGGAGAGGTTGTAGAGAGATGTAACCTCACGGCGGTGGCGACATTAGTGGCGATATCGTCGGAGCAAGCGAACTGGAGAGCTGAAACCACCACTTTCCTCCCCTCCATTTCTCCTTTTTTTTCTCCGGTAGCGGTGAAGATGGAATCCGAAATTGCTGTTTTTGGAGGCTGCCGAATATTTGCTTTTTCTTTCTTTCTTTCTTTCGCGTGTTTTTAACTTTTTATATTTTATTTTGGAATTTTAATAGCTTATTATTTAAAAATCAAAATGTTATTCTCTCCATATCATTTATGTTTAAGCGAGTGTACATACACGAGTTGGTGCGTGACTTGAACCCGGTTATAAAATACTGTCTAACTCGAGTGTGTGGAGACGTGACTCACCTTACGTGAGAATTGTCATGCTAAAGCAATTTGCGTGACTTGAAATCTGGTTTTCAAATTTTGATTAAAACTTCATACTATCCAATCATATGATGACAAATATAACATTTTTATTTTATATATTAAATCATTATATTTAGGTCGAAATCTAGTTTTTCTGTGATAACTTTTAGAAAAACTAAATTCATAGTTTTTTTCTGAACATCACGGAATAAGTTTTATTGAAAAAGGAAGTTTTTTTTTTTTAATTTGTCTCGTCAGTGCTTTTTTACTCGTTATTGTACTCATAAACATACTTAAACGAAACACAAACCCGTAAATTTTGTGTTAGGTCACACTCATATCTAATTTAATTTGCATTTTGATTATTTGGTAACTTAGATTACATATGCTTGTCTTAATTAGTTCATTTTATGTCGAAGCAAAATCAAAGATACAATTGGGTTGTTTAGAAAGGAAAAACAAAGTTAAATTAGACTTGATAATTGAAAAAAGAAAGATGGTAATTCTTAAAATGTGAAACAATCATAAAATAAAATGCTTAAAACAATGTAACGAACAATCAAATGATGAACATTAAACTCGATTACCCGGGGTTACATTTGGCAAATATGTTACCCATGAATCGCTGACCATGGGGCAACTGAGACCATCTGTGTTATATCATCTCCGTAGAAAACCCGCCCCAACTGATGATAAAACCAAATGCCTCAAGACTCGAACTTATGAACTTTTAGTCAATGAATCACCTATCATAAATGATGTACCGCTCGGACAAATCCAAGGGACAAATAGACAACTTATATCCATTGGTAATTTGGCACAAATACTATAGCCCAGGCCCAGTCCCAGTCCTAGTCCCAGCCCAATCCTCAAATCCGCCAATATTTTAAAAACCCAATCCAAAAAATTAGGTTTTTTACTCTTGTTCCTTTTTGCAGACTGTCTTCATCCTGTTCCTGGAAACACAAATCTCCGAACGGCAAAGATCCATGCCATGCGAACCGCATGGGCTCCCATATATGAACTCAGCAAACTTTGGCACTGTTGAGAATTGCAACTTCTGGGAATCGGTTAGTTTGTTAACTGATTCGTATTTTAATCCTCGAATTTTGATCTCCGAGTTTGCCTGCCAACTGTTCGACGTAATGCCTCAGTGACCGGCAACGTATTTCTCTACTTTTACCCGTTTCTATTCGTTTTTACGTTCATAATTTCTTAAAATTCGTGTGGTGCAATTAAAGAACAATGAGACCCCAGTTACCTAACCCTTTCAAACCTTCAAAACTTGAAATCTTTTCAATGATGGTTACAAAACTCACATCCTTTTTGAACCACCAGTTAACCATAAAACAAGTGAAGCATATTCACGCTTTGATACTGATCAACGGTCTTAACCATCTTGAGCCTATGATAATCTCCCAAATTATAACCAGGCGATCAAACTGTTCCCAAACTCATATCCGTTATCTCCGATCAATCATCCGCTATTCGAAACACCCGAATATCGTTTCAAGAACGTCTATGGTTTCGTTTTTGTACGAGAATGGTGAGTTTGAAGAAGCATTGGCTGATTATTTGGATATGCAGAGATCAGGGATCTTGCCATGTGGTTCTTCGGTAGCATCTGCGATAAAGGCGTGTACGAGGTTAGGGAATCGAAATGGCGGGAAAATGTTACATGGTCAGGTTTATGGATATGGGATTTGCGGGGATGTTCGTGTGGGGACCGCGCTCGTGGGATTCTATGAAAAAGTTGATGATATGGAGAATGCAAAGAAGGTGTTCGATGAAATGTCTGAGAGAAACGCACCATGTTTTGTGATAAATAGGTACTTAGAATCGGGGAATTTGCGCATGGCGGAACGTGTGTTTTCCGAGACGGGAAAAGGAGATGTTGATTCGTGGGATTCTATGGTTTCGTGGTACACGAGGACGGGAGATATGGAGAAGGCGATAGCTACGTTTGGACCAATGGCGGTTAAAACTTCGTTTTCATGGAGCGCGATGATTACTGGTTATGTAGATTCGGGGAACATGGAAATCGCGCGTAATTTTTATGATGTGACGCCTGAACAAAATTCTGTTTCTTGTGTCAAAATGATAAACGGATATTCAAACGATGGAGATGTTGAATCTGCACGAGAAATATTCGATGAGATGGAAGTGAAGGATGACTTGTTGTATAATGCCATGATCACTTGTTATGCACAAAATGGCCGGCCAGATGACGCACTCCAACTGTTTGATGAAATGCTTCAACCAAATGTGAACATTCGACCGAGTAACATGACATTAGCTACCATTATATACGTTTGTTCTCAGTCAGGGAACTTGATTTTCGGGTCTTGGATCCACGAGAGACTAATGAAACAAATGAGGATCGAGATGGATGACCACGTGTGCGTTGCGTTAATCGAGTTATATGCGAAATGTGCGCGTTTGGATAAAGCTTACGGCTTGTTTCATGGCTTGCGAAAGAAACACGCGGGTGTGTATACCATACTGATATTGGCTTGTAGCAGGAATGGATGGAAACATGATGCTATCAAGTTGTTTGAAGAGATGTTGGAGGCTAATATCTGCCCAGATTTGGTAACCTTTTCGGGATTGTTAACCGCTTTGAACCACGTGGGTATGGTCCAAGAAAAATCGATCCATTTAAACCATGATCATTAGCACGTGTATAATTATACTCTTGAAAGATAAGTGAATATAAGAATTAAGAAGTAGTGAGATCTATGCCTTAAATAGCTTTGGTTTTGAAACTCGGTCAAAAACCATGCAAATTTTCAAACAAACATTTTTCAAAGAGTAAACTTCGCTTTTAGTCCCCAACGTTTACACATTTTAACAATTTTAGTCCTAACTTTTCGAAAATCCCAATTTAGTGTCTCATATTTCATTTTCTTTTCAATTTTGGTTACAACGTTAACAACCGTTTAAAGAGTCGTTAGACCGCCCTCACATGGTCCCCACGTGAGGGGTATTTTTGTTATTTCCGTTTGTTTTAAAGTATGAGTTAAAACTAACGAAAATGACAAAAGTACAGCTCATGTGGGGACCACATGAGGGCAGTCTCACGGCTCTTTAAACAACTGTTAACGTTGAGACCAAAATTGAAAAAAAAATATGAAATATGAGACTAAATTGGGATTTTTAAAAAGTTGAGACTAAAATTGTTAAAATGTGCAAACGTTAGGGACTAAAAACGAAGTTTACTCTTTTTCAAAATTTTCCCAAACAAGGTTGGGACGAGCTTCAAGTAGACATGAACAAAAAAACAGGTTTGAGAACCGGCCAGACAAAAAAAACCGGCCCCAGTTTGAAGACAAAACGGTTAGAGCAAAAACCGGTTAGGTTAAGAACCGAACCGACGATTATACATAGGGTACACTTCTTTTGCTCCAAACCGGTTACAAAACCCGATTTTTACCGATCAGTTACCTAAAAAACCGGTTATAACCGTATAAAAACCGGTTAGAAATGGTTAGACAATTTTTTATCAAAACCGGTTACAAACCGAACCGGTTATACCCCTAACCAGTTTTAACCGGTCAACTCTTCTAAATGAAACCAATTTGTAACCGAAACCGGTTACTAAAAAAAACCGGTTTGTGCACCTCTAGCTTCAAGTCACGAGTCTTTCTTTGTCGACAACTCTCCATTATCATAAAATAAAATAAAAAATCTATATGGCATTTATGGTATCAAAAGTTCAAAACCCAACATATGCCCTCCAAGTTTACAACTCATTGCATTTCTATGGTTTGTATTTCAAGACATGTGACATTTCTCTTTATCAATAACCTACTAAAATGAAGATATAAACCGTGAAGTATGAGTACTTGAAGTTCTCTTTACGATTCATCAACTTAATCTCAAAAGTTTACAACACCATTTCTTAACTCTTCCATCTCCGGTTATAACCATGTCGAAACGCCACCTCTCCGACCACAGTCACCCGCCACACCCCGCCAAGAAACACTCAAGAATACTCCCCCGGTCACTCCACAAGCTTCTTCGATCGATTTTCCGGCCTAAACACGACAACAATAGTGTCTCAATGGAAAGAGCTTTCTACGTCTATGATACTTCTACTGCGCTATTTACAATCCCGGAAGTGCCTGAGACGTTGCCGGAGATGAAGTCTTTGATTACGAGGACAGGTTCGGGGGCCGGGTCCGATCAGTTTATGTCCACTTCTAGTCTTGGTATATCATGTGTTTGATAGTTTTACATAGCTTGCAAAGGGCTTAAATAGTTAAATCTATGGTGTTATATTTCAAAGAGTATGATACAATGACATGTTTTATTGTCTTTTAAAATTATAATATCTTTAGTTAGGACTTCTATTAATACATGTATAGGATTAATATTGGCCTTACGTGTTATTTTTATTTGGAAGATTGTGTGATCATATATAATTTTATTATCACATGCTTCATGTTTAGTGATAGTCTAGTGATATCTCTTATAAAAGGTAATTGGTTCGACCTCAACACTTACGTTAAGGGAATAGTTTTAATCGGTTATTGAGGTTTCCGTCAATAAGAATTTTTGAGTTGGCCCTAAAATGTTAAATAATCGCGTACAGTTAAAATTGCGTCATAGGAAGACTCTAATGGTTCAAACATTCTTACTCAGTATTTATGTGAATTTTAAGTGATGGAAGATTTGTAAGATTTTTTCTAAAACCTTCTATTAACAAATACGCAACCACCTTTAACAACTCTCATGTATTTTTATTTTCTAAAATTTGAAAGATGTCTCCGCAAAATAAAACAAAACCCCTACTACTTTCAGGGTTGATGAAACGGTAATTTCGGCCTCCATTTTCATAATAATATATACTAGGTTAGTAACCCGTGTAATACACGGGCTTAATAGAGAGTAATAATATCTGATAAATACAAAAGAAAGAGATAATGATCAATAAATTTGAAAATTATGATTGATATAAAATTCTTATAACTTTTAAAATTAATAATATCTACATTAATTTTATCAAAATTTTAAAACAATATTTTTAGTTTTGATAAAATTGGTAATTAATCTTAATTGATGATTACTAAATTGGTAATTAATTGTGAGCTTGACATGTGACGATGGTGATGTGGACCATTTATAAATGAAACATGTCGCAAAATTTTTATTGCTTTATTAGGATTAAGATAAGATATCTATTATTGATATAAAACGTATGTCGATAAATCACATATTTTGATAAATAAAATTTTCTGCTACGCTAGTTTGAAAAAAAAACTCTTTTGGTTTGCTTGTCGTTTCGTTTCCTTTGATGTGCCTTTAGAGATCCCGATGAAAAAAAAAAGCATCCTAGAACACTAATTTTGCAGTGTCCCGTGTCGCTATGTGTTTAATTTGACGTGCCTTTAAAAGTTAAATGATATCCTTTGGTTTGTTCTAAAAATTCATATGGAAGAAATCGTAGGAGATTACCATATTCATTGTAGAAAGTATGTTGAACATCATATTATTCGGAAGCTATATAATTGTAGTTCAAATCTTATAAAAAGTTTCACTTTTTAGTCAGCTTTTACCGTGTATTTGTATGTTTTGTTAAAAATGTCATACATGTCAAATGGTCATACCAATTTATAGGAGTTATATTGAGAGTCATTAATATGTTTGTAAATACAAAAATCAAGAGCTGCTTATCAACCATACCTAGTAAATTTCATGTATTAAGATACTTATAGCTTTATGCCTATAACAACATGAGTCAGTAACTGCAGCCGAAAGTTTCAGCATTAGCGAAATACATGATCCAGATATTGAACCACCAGGCACAAGCAAAACACCAGTAACATTATCACTCAGCTTAGGCGAACCAAGTGATCTGAAGACAAAAAAGAGTTCTTCTTGCAACATCAGATACAATAAACAACCCAATACATCATAGCCACCAATAAGCTAACAATAACATACAATGCTTTGCAGAAAATGAAGCAAGTGAAGTAAAAAAGACCTGCATTCAACAAATGTGACAAATATGCAAGTAACAAGAAGATCATCCCATTTTGAACAATATATGAATAGTGATGTTATCAAACAAAAATATTTGTGACTAGCATTAAAAACCTCATCTTCGTTTGTGATAACATCTCTTTTGTAAAGAGATTACTAACTAATATCCAAAAACCATCTATATACACTAACATAACTGTTGGAATTATAAGTAGGCAATTATAATTTATATAAGTTGACATGTTTGCCTATCCCACATTGGTGGAAGGAAAAACTTTGAGTGGGTTTTTAAACCTTAACTTCCAAAAGTTGTGATGGTTTAAAAAAATGGCTAAGTCCACATGTGCCTTGAGATGAGGTGAGACACGAGTTCTGCGAATGGGCGCGTTTGAGGCGCACTTTGAAATTCATTCGTGCTAGGAACTAAGGAGTTTTTTTTCTTTTTCACTAGAATTGTCCGATTTCTGCTTTTTAACTAACTAAAACAGAAATTCAGAAACTCGGGGAGGAGATAACTCTCACGTTTCCATTATCTGCGAATTGGTTAGTTGCAGATTTCTCTCCAAGTCGGTTGAGAGTCTCTGCTATATAATCAGGCCTTCTGCAACCAGATTCAATTCAACACACCAAATTTCGTAGCTTTCACCTCTCTCTCGAAATACAGTTTCATGCTCACAGCTTTGGGTTACAATCTGGTTTCATTGTTGTTAAAACTCTGATTAATTCTGCATTAAATAATAAACATAACAAAATAAATAATCAATAATTAATTTATATTACTCCTATATAAACATAATACAACTTTGGTTATAACTCATATTGCATAACTTACAACCTTAAAGCACAGTTTACAAGTGAGCAAGCACCGGTTACAAGTTTGTGATGCGTGTGGACTTTTGAGCATAGTTTTTCAATGGCATTTTCGTAATTTTGATTAGCATTGAAGGCATTTTGATGAGCTGGGTTAGAATAAGTCATCACACGCCACCGCCATTCTTTCACTTTCTCTTTTCCGCTTATCACGTTCGCTTCCCATACGGCATACCTGCTCTCCATCGCTGCCCATACCGATCTTCTTTCTCTCCTTCTTCTTTGGTGCGCCTCTCTCTCTCACTTTCGCGGTGTTCTTGCCAGCACCTGGCCGGACCTTCGAATGCTACCAGTGATCGAAAACAAGGTCGTCCGACATCGCCGCTGGCTTCGAACGAAAATCAAGCCTGCTTCGCAGACCGCTGTTTATAGCCACTGCCTTCAAACAAAATCAAGACATGGGCGCTGCCTACGAAATCACTGCTCAGATCCCGGTTGTTTCGCTCTTGCTTCGTAGATCTGTAAGTTTTTCTGCCCTAGGGTTTATCTCATATGTTGGTGTTGCAGGGATGCTCATGGAATTGTAATGAAAAAGCACAGGCGAGTGTCATGGGTGATGATAATATTGTCGCCGTTGTGGCTGATTAGATGGTGGTCGTCATTTGGTTGCGACGGCCGTTTGCTTTAAGGTTTCGAATTTTCAATTGACCAGCATTCTCAGTTAACCAGCGTCTCAATTGCTTACTACTTTTGACTGCAACAGGAGCTTCGTTCATATTTTCCCCTCAATTTAATTTGTCATAAACAAAGGTCATTCACTAATTTCTTTAGTTCTTGCAAATGAGTTCTAGGGTTTTGAGTTGGTTTCATCAGTGGTTTTGTTTCTAGGGTTTTAATTTTGGCGTTTCATGTGAATTGAATCTCTGGTTTTCATATTTTTGTGTGAGTTTTTGTATTCGCATATTCTAATTTTGGTTCTCCAGTGATAATTTCCTTTGTCTTCGAGTTTTATGTTCTCCATCAGATCTGTTGTGCGAAAAAGGAGCGAGAGCTAGGGTTGCCGCTTTATCCGAGTCGACTCAGCCCGAAGTGAAATCGTTCACCGGTTCTTCAGACTCTACGTCTAAACAGACTCTCGATGGATCCGCTGCTATTACTGAGGTTCGTTTCTAGGTTTCCAATTGTATTTAATAGCAAAAATGGGGCTCAGGTGATTATAATCAATTAGTGATCAATTTAATGGATCCTGATTAGATCAGAGAGTCAAAAAAATTTAAAATAAAAAAAAAAGTTGTGTAAAACTTGGTAATTTGGTGTGGAAGAACTAGCAGTAGCAATTTGATAATGAGTGTGTGAGTTGCCCTTAAAAAGTAAACTAAAATCTATGTTGATTTTGTATTGCAGGTTACAAATGGGGTGAATATGCAATCGTTAGCAACTCCTTCTATAAAACAAAGGTAAAAGATTAAAATTATCTGGTGAAAGTTATTAGCTAATTGTCAAATTCATAGTTTTCTTTTATAAGAATTAACCTCACTGCCTTTAATAAATCTTGAAGGATGGAAGCGGCATTCAGGTAGCAGGTGAGAGGTATTTCAAATGAACTGAAAAGTTTCTTTCTTGCATTTAATCAGTGTATGAAATTTTAAGAAATGGTAGTGAATGCTCACATGTTTTCTTATCTAAGCTCCGATTTGTCAGGTGTATTCCTTGCAGGGGTATGGATTCTGTACAACGCATCTTTGTATGCGTCTCATCCTTGCTAATTAATAGTTTATTATCATTTATTTATAGTTTTCTGATGTCCACTATGGATTATATTGCTTTTGTAATACCTTTTTGGTGATCAAAAGAAAAATACAAAAACACAGCAAGTGGTGGTGAGAGTTGGAAGGGTTTGATTGCCTCAACAGGGATAAACGAGCAGCAACATACAATCCCAGTTGCAAAACATGAACAATGACAATGCTCAGAGTAAGAATGATGGTTCTTTAGATGGTGACCTAACATTTCACCTTTTAATTTGCCTCTTCTTATTCATGATATAAAGTTTTGATTCTAATTTTAATTGTGAAAATGAGAGATGCCCCTAATGTGTTGAAACAGTTGAAATTTAAAACTTTATATGTTTGAATATTGATCCACCTTTTTCCTGTATGTGTGTAAATATATAGATATTTGTGTGTGTGCGTGTGTAAATCGGTTATTTATAGGTTTGCTTTTGTGCAGGATCTAATATTCCATGTTCTCTGCTATGTTTTTTTTAATGGTGATTTTCCTCCAGGTGTTGCAGGGGCTGCTGCTGCTACCAACTGTAATGCTGAATGCGACCACTGCTTGGAGCTGATGACTCCGTCTTCTATGTTAAGTGGAAGGATTTCTAATGTTTGTTGAATGGAAGCATCTTCATTCAATCGCGTGGCGCGCAGAAGCTGAAGATCTTTTTCCTTTCCTATCAGAGATAAAGTCATTTTGAAATTCCATTCGAATATAATAACTTACCTGAATTGAAATGGTTATCTTTTTGTGGGGGAATACTGGATGCTAGAGAGTTCAATGTCATTCATACGCATAAGTTCAACTATGAGGTAAAATTGCATTCAAATGAGTGCTGATCTTATATAATTTTATTTACCAAAAAATCAGTCATTTTTTTACCTGAAGCAATTTGGCTGATTATGAATTTATCTAATTTTATATAATTCTGATGATGACATGAATAGGGTTTTTAGTGGTGGATTTTGTTGAAGTAGTCCATGTGAGTTCTTCACCGCAGAGGAGTTTTAGTGCTTTTATCGGTTACAAGACGGTGAATGACGTGTATAATAGGATAATAGAGTCTGGCAACACAGAGGTTACTATGAATCCTGAACTTCTTAAGCAATTGGAAGCTGATCACTTCAACCCATTACCTACTAGGTGTATGTAAGCTTTCAAATTCTCTTTTTTTTTCGAGTTTTGCTTCTTGATGATTTCATGTGCGGAATTTTGTTACATACTAAGTGTGACGCATATGTTCTATTGATTATGATCAAGGTTTTGGTATTTTTAAAGAATTTATGTGCCCTCATAGTTAGGATATATCAGGTACAATTTTAATTGATAATTATATTTTCAAGCTCAAGAAATGTCATGTGTTTTTATTTTAAGAATTGTTTGACATAATATATATGAGTATATATGACCTGATGGTCTTCGAGCAAGTATGTTTACGATTCTTCTATCTTGATTTTGGTACCCCATTTAAGAGTTCAGGTTACTAAACTATTGATTCTGTAGGCCCTTTATACTCATAAGTTTAAAACTATTTAGCTTTATTAATGACTGCCTTATTTCTGACCCAATTGACCCGTCTCATTTTCATGTAAACTTTTCAGTTTGACCCATATAAGTAGATTGATTAAAAAGTTGGAATCGATAATTTAATGGTAATTTTACAATTACAGCTATGATTAATACTTTACTGCTAATATTACAATTACAAGTCGTTCCATTTGTTGTTGTTTGTTGCTCTTGGCATTTCCGATCACCCTAATAAACAATAGAATTTGATGCATCAATTTGTGAGCATGGCTTTCCTCAGAATTACTCAGCGTCATGTAGGCTATTTGAAGCCGGATAATTTCAAAGGTCTATTTGCAGGTCTTTCTTTTGACTTTCAAGAGTCAGATTTTGTGGTATTTATATTTGGCTATTTTAACTTTAGAAGGTCAAATAGTTGGGTGTTCTACAATTTTGGACAGAAAATTGCTTTTGTAGGTATTTGTTTTTACTTTCAAGAGTCAGATTTCATGGTGTTTATATTTGGATATTTTGACTTTAGAAACTCAAATAGTTGGTATTTTTGATTGCAAAAAGAGAGAAATCAACCTGGACACCATCTTTTTCTTCCCTACACTTCATTTAGACTTTAGGTGAATTTATTTAGTCTTCATATTGGAATTTACATCTTCTTCGATTAAAAACAAAACTCCTTGAAAGTTATATTTGTATTTAAATTTACAGTTCCATTGTCATTTCATTTTTCAGTTTACATATGAAATACCCTGAAATTTGATTGATGTTTGTCGTGGGTCTACAAGTATCAAATCTATAATGGTTTGGCCAACCGGCTTTTTAAAACGGTACGACTCCGCCGCGAAGCGCGGGTCGACCAGCCCTTTTTAAACGGGTCGGCTCCGCGGCAACGCGCGGGTCGACCCACTTGTATATAACAATTTCAATTGAGGGGCTAAGACACATAAATAATGTTCCTCATTGGGCCAATAAGTTCACGACACCTTACTCATTGAGCTCATGACACCTTACTTTATGTATGTTTGTTGATCCGCCACGTCGTCACTCGCCACTGAGGAAAGTGGTGTTTATTATTGGGTTGCTTAGATGTCCTCTTCTCTACCTACTTTATATTCTTTATATTTATGATTCATCTTTCTCTCTACATCTAACATCACGAGTCTCTCTCTACAGTCATAATACAGATCTCTCTCCATTTGATCCAATTTACATTCAGCCGATGTAACACCCATAGTCGTCGCTGCGGCAGTCCATTTGCTCGGATTTACTTTCTGGAAAGTATTTGAGATGGCCATCTCCAGTTTGATTTGGTTGTTAGCGGCGCTTCCGCATGCTTAGAGAGTAGGTCCTCCGGCGATTCGGTGTTCTTTTTAGCTGATCTCAACCTTACATGCACGTTTATACCCTTATCAGATTTCTAAATTTTACAGTTTGCGATGATAGATCCGATGGCGAGACGACGTTTATTGCAACCATCCCCGAAAGTTTCAATTGAAGAAGAATAGTTGTTTCAATCGATGTTAACTATTTTAGAAAATGACTTATTACAACGGTAATAATCTATTTTCATTTTAAGTATTGATTATTTTTTTTCCCTTAATGTATGTCATTTTCAATTAGTTTGCATAAAATGTTTAAAGGAATTTAATATAAGTATGATTTGATTTCCGTTTTTATATATATATATTTTTTTTTTTTTGTATTTTAGGAATATTGAGATTTTTTATTAAGGTTAAATTTTCTAATATAATCAACTTTTTACATATTATTTTACAAACTACTTTTTTTAATAGTAGTCATGCCCGGCCTTTGCTTTCTTTTTCTTGATCTTGTGGAACTTCTCACTAACACGAGACCAAAACGCTCCCTTCGTTTGAGCGTTCCCTAAAAATAAATAATATTAAAATAAGTGGATTTAGTTAATAAAACCAAAAAGTATAGAAAAAAAAGTTTAAAATTTATATAAAAAAGACAAATTTTATACCAAATTTCGGATCCTCCGATGTGTCAACATATGCACGAACTAAATCCAATTCTTTTGTTGTGTCCCATTTCTTTTTTACCTTGCGGTTCAAGTGTCCCTACGACCTTCTTTTTGCCTCTACGTCGGTTTTTTTTAGCCGGTTCGGATACTTGAGTCTCCGGGATGATCTCCAAATCGTCGTCTTCTTTGGGTGTAGTTTGCGGTTGAACAGGTGTTTGCGGTTGAGATTGTGGAAACATCGATGGTGGAGGTTGGGATGGTGGGAATTGAGTTGTTGGGATATGACCCCATTAAGCGTAATTTTGGAATGACGGATTTGGATTGAAAACTTGTTGTTGAACTTGATCGGTACCCACGAACAATGGGTTAGGTTGCCCCTGAAAGTTGGCATATTCAATATGTTTTGATTGAGGCCTTAGTTGGTAGGATCTTGGTTTGGGTTCATGGTGGTAGTAATTTTTTTTTTAAAAAAAATGAGATAGATGTAGAAAGGGATGAAAGAGTGGAGAGAAAGGTGTTAAAAAGTGAGGTAAATGGGGTATTTATATGTAAAAAAGGTTAAAAAAAAATAAATGACTACAACGGTCACATTTTTGACCGTTTTCAACGGTCGCATTCGTTCAACACAACAAACAACGTCGTGGAGAATATCATGGCACAAAACCACGCAGCCTGATAACGCCGTTGAGGGGCGGTGTACCACGCTGTGGAGTTCGTGTTTTTCTTCACCACGCCCTTGATAATGGCGTATACCCGGTAACCTAAGTAGCTTGAGTTTTATAGGGCCCTACAATCTAACTTTAGGATAAGAATCCAAAGTGGTAACCTATGGCCTATGGGGGTAGTTTTTCTATTTTTATTTTTCTAAAATCTAAAAACAATGTCTGAATACTACAACAAGTTGGCGACTCACTCACGCTTTACGACAGACCACCCATTTATCTGTTAATTTAAGGAAGAAACATTTTAAAGTACTCAATATTTTAGAAATTATACATTTTTTTTATGTAAATAGAAGCAGTAACCGTTTATGTTATACAATTTTGGTGGCCAAAATAGGAAGCACAAAAAAAAAACCAAAGTAGAAAACTTAAGGGGTAAAAAACGTAAATGTGTAAAACATTAGTGGACAAAGTAGGAAAGTATAAAATAAAGTAGAAAACTTCAGGGGTAAGAAACATAAATGTATAAAACATTGGTGGCCAAAGTAGGAAACACAAAAAAAACAAATTAGGAAACTCAAGGGTAACGTAAAAGTGTAAAAGTTTCGTGGCCAAAGTAGGAAAGTATAAAAGTTAATAAAAAAGTAGTACAAAACTTTAGGGTAAAAAACGTAAATTTATAAAATATTGGTGGCCAAAGTAGGAAATAAAAAAAGGAAAAAAAATCATAGTAGAAAACTTAAGGGGTATAAAACATAAAAGTGTATAAGTATTGTGACCAAAGTAAGAAACCACCAAACTTCACTATTCCTTACCATTTTAAATTGTAATATTTATAAGTTATCATTAGATATATTTATTTATATATGGTTTATTTGAGAACCACCCAAATTCGTGAGAACCGTGAGAATTATGTGTAAACGTATTAGATTGGTGAAACGAAAATTACACAAACCTGTAAAATTTGGGTTATTTAATTAATCCCAACTATAATTTTTTGGCCGAAAACACTCCCAACTAAGGAAATAACTAACACCACTTCCAACTATCGACCTATTTTCTTTCAACACTCCCCCGTTAGTTTTTTTTAACACCGTTAGCGAAATGCATACGTGGCAGTCCTACGTGACTAAAAATGACCATTGATTATCCTACGTGGCAAAACACAAAACCCAATATACACAACACATAAATACAATTGAGATACAGACAAAATACAAGAATAAAAAAGAGAGAGAGAAGAGTTCAGCTGGCAGAACCCCCCACCCTTCTTCTTCGTCGTTCACGGCGACCTCCACTCGGATCATGCTACCGGCAACCTGGTCCCCATCCCCGGTGAACCCCAAATCGAGCAATAGTGTCTCCACCACAACGACCGACAACCCCTGTAACCTCAAGCAACCTCTGATGGCCTGCTCCGGCCAACCAATGGCGGTGAGCTCGATTCCTGGTCTGATCCTCCTCCACATTTGTTCCTTTGTTCGAAATTGAGGTCCACGAGTCTGTTTCTGGTCCCAAGGGTCGAGCTCCGTCACTATTTCGGCAACCCCGTTGGCGGTTCAGCAGCCATTTTTAGCCACGTAGGACTGCCACGTAGGCATTCCACTAATGGTGCTAAAAAAAACTAACGGGGGGAGTGTTAAAAGAAAATAGGTCGATAGTTGGGAGTGGTGTTGGTTATTTCCTTAGTTGGGAGTGTTTCCGATCAAAAAGTTATAGTTGAGATTATTTGAAGCCAGTAACCCTTAAAATTTAAATGAATGAAATACATGCGTGAAAATGTTTAGATTACGAGAACAAAAATTTACATATTCTTACATACTTTAATAAATGATTACAATTATTGTCACATGTCATTGCCACATTCATTTTCATCTCATTTTTCTGCATCCCTCTCTCCTATAAAATATCAACATTCTTATTTATTAAATAATAATAATTTCAAATAATAATATTGTATAATTAAATATAAAAAATATAAATCTTCTTATTCTAGTAATTTATATAAACTTAGTAAATAAGAATAAGATTGTAATTATATCGTATCTTAGAATATATTTTTATATTACTTAAAATCTTTTTTATTTTTATTTTATAAATTTTAAATATTCGTTACTTTTATTTCATAGATGGTTGATGACATCTAATAGACATTTAAAAAAAAATTTATTGTTTATAATAATCTGCATTTAATCAATCGATGTAATACATGGGTTTTAACATAGTATTTAATGAATATTTACACATGTGTAAATGTTAACTTTTTTTTCAAACATGTTTAAATGTATGATTTAAACATTTTCACATGTGTTTCATTCATTTAAATGTTTGTGTAATTTTTGGTTCATCAATCTAACACATTAACACATAGTTCTCGTGGTTCTTACAAAGTAGAGTGATTTTCAAATGATATTCACCCTATATTACTCTCTCTCTATATATATATAGGGCTGTTAATCGGGTCAACCCGATCGGGTTTCGGGTTATTAGGGTCGGGTTAGTCGGGTTTTTAAAAAAGAATATCTCACCCGCAACCCGACCCTATTAAGATTCGGGTTAGTAGGGTTCGGGTTAGTCGGGTTTCGGGTTAATAGGGTCGGGTTAGTCGGGTTTCGGGTTAATTGTTTGTAAGTACCTAAGGTTGATGATTAACAAGAAGAATACGGAAAAAAATTATATAACTTGGCATCTTTTACTTTTTAAAATTAAATATTAAATACAAGTATATATAATAATAGTTTAAGGCTGGTCACAAATAATACTGAGATTTATGATTTATCAAAATCTTCATATATGAAGTTTTTAAAAGGAACATAGAGGGTGACATTTGTGAAGTCAACAAAAAGAAAAAGAATAAAACAAAAAATTCTATCCATTGTTTTCAAATCAGAGAGTATAAAGACTTAAAATTCAAAAAACATATAGATCAATGCTTGGCTATTTGACATAAACCTTGTTATGTATTTCATTATATTTTCCTTAACATATTATTAAATTATAACTATTTTAGTTACTAAATTATCCAGGTCATTTCACAACCCCTATAGATTATATATAAATTCAAACTAAACTCTCTACTACTCGGGTTATTCGGGTTAACCCGAAACCCGAAATATTTATAAAAAATAACCCGAAGCCCGACCCTAACTACAATTCGGGTTTGTCGGGTTAACCCGATTAACCCAATTAAGCCTTTTAGACCCTAATAGACCCGACCCTAATTATCTTATTCGGGTTCGGGTAGGGTCGGGTTAGTCGGATTCGGGTATTTTCGACACCCCTATATATATATATATATATATATATAATAGGGGAAGGATCAAATAAAAACAAGATGTTATTGCGAAAACAAGAAAACAAATATTAAAACCTCTATAACTTCCTCATACGATAATATTTTTTTAAAAAATTTGCACCAAAAGTCTTAAAATTATGCCACCTTTAATTCTAGGAAAAAAAAATTAAAATTATAAAATTTCGTGATTTTTTTTTATTATTGCACATGTGCAATAATACGTATTAATTATATTACACATGTGCAATATTAACAAAAAAACGTTAAATTTTTTTAATTTTTTTCAGAATTAAAGATAACAGAATTATAAGATCTATGGTACAATTTTTTATCAAAAATATTAACGTATGAAAAAGTTATAGAGGTTTTAATATTATTGCACATGTGCAATAATAAATTTTTATTGCACATGTGCAATAATAAAAAAATAAAAAAAACGTTGAATTTTTTTTTAATTTTCTCCAGAATTAAAGATAACAGAATTATAAGATTTATGGTGCAATTTTTTATAAAAATTTTTAACATATGAAAAAAGTTATAAATGTTTTAATATTATTGCATATGTGCAATAATAATAATAATAAAAATTATTGCACCTGTGCAATAATAATTTTTAAAATAAATTTGATTATTTTTTAAATTTTTTCCCATAACTAAAGATAACATAATTTTAAGGATTTTGGTGCAAAATTTTTATAAAAATATTAACGTATGAAAAAGTTATAGAGGTTTTAATATTTGTTTTCGTGTTTTCGCAATAAAAGTTGTTTTCACATGATCCTTACCCTATATATAATATCTATACATAAATAAACATACATGTATGAAGAGTTAGATCGAATATCCATGAATGAAAATGAACAAATGAGAAACCTATTCATGTTGGTAAACAAACATATAAAATCTTGTTCAATGTTTGTTGGTATAAATAAACGAACTTTTTATCGGACACTTTATTGAACATCTTATTCATTTATAACCCTTTGGGTCCCCTCAAATTTAGTTCCTTGAAATGAAAGTGAAGAGGATTAACTTTTGAGTGAGAAGGATACCATTTGAGTTCAAACTTATTTCCATGTTTTCAAAGTGACTTTCTAGTCACAAAACCAACTTTACAATTATAATCATGCAAAAAGAAAAAGAAAACATTACAATGGTGATGTCATCATGTAAAGCAAACCATTTGAAAGTAGAATAGAAAAGAAGGTTTCCATTTCTAATTAACATGAAGTGTTGAACACTCATTTTCTCATTTGTATTTGTCTTACATGTCAACAACTCAAGCTTCATTCCTTTTTAGTGGTAAATACTAGAGACCAATATATAGTAGCCAACTATAAGTAAAGATATACAATAATATAGACTCATAGAAACTCTTACTTTAGGCACTAAAACTTAAGACTTTTTTTTAATGTATTGTATATTGTAACGTTTTTCCCATTTTAGACGATGAGAGAGACCAAGAAAAGAAGGATGGGCGTGTTGGCCCTAATTGGATCTTGAATCAACAACGACCCATTTATGAATTGTCATGACCTTTTACAAATCAATTAAACACTTTTACTTAGCATAACTGATTGACGCTTAGACACTTAATAATCATTAAGATGCTACATCTTAATGAATCATTAAAGAGTTTTACCAAGGAGAAGAGAGAAAAACGTGACTTGTGAAGGTTTAGCATTAAGATATTACCTCTTAACTATTCAAAATCTTTAACCCTCTTAACTGTTAATAGGCATTACATCTTTAAGATGTAGCATTTTAATTGCTATTATCTATACTATATAATAAACACAAGTTTTTTATGTCTAGGTGGCACAATTTAAAGTGTGCCACTTAAGATTAGCTTATGTGTCATTTTTATAAAATTTTGAATTAAAAAATGAAATGGTATTTACAAAAAGGAAATATCTTATAATTAAAAATCAAAAAATTAAATTATTTCCATAAAAAAATTATCCATATTTGTTTTACAATACCATAACTTTGATTCATCACATCTTCTTTATTTCTCAGTGAAAAATTTAATCCGTAAATTGCTTTGAATTCGTGAAAGAAAACCTAACAAAACTAGATCCATATTGCTTAGGTTTCAATCAACGAATGATGGTGAATGAATCAAAAAACAAAGTCGCGATTTTCTAAACCCACCATTGATGAACTTAAACTCCAATTCGATCATTCGTTTAAAAGTTAGAAAAAAAAAACTTTCATCTTTTACTTCGTTTAATTTTTTTTCATATTACAGCCTCGGGTATTTACCCGGGGCACTAACTAGTGAGACATTAAAAGGCTATCAAACAGCCACTTACAAATATATAAATGGACTCTAAATATATTGTCTTATTTACAACTTTAACCCATCAAACGATTGTGGTATAACAGGGCTTAATCGGTGACGATGGTTTTGTGAGGTACCGTTGCTGAAGTCCTAATCGTAATCGGTATGCAATGTGATTTGAGTCATGTCTTTCAATCTTTCATATTGTTTTCTTTATACAAAATTTGTAGTCGAGTAATACTCTCTAATGTTCTTACTAATGATAGAATATGATGATTTGAAAACGAAGAGTATGCTTGTGGCTGATGCTCATATTAAATCTCGTAATAAATGGTTAGTAGTTTAAATATTTCTTTCTCACATTACAAGTATCCTAATCAAAACAATAACAAAACATCAACCCCCATCTCCTAAGAAAAAATTCGTGCCAACCCTACATTGAATCCAGAACGAACAATAGCTTCTCAGATTTTATAATTTAATTTAGGCTCTAAAAAAAAGTTCTAAGCTGTTAGATGACACCATATCCTACGTGTCATACTTTTTTTTAAACTTTCACATTATTATGAATTTAGGGATGACCTAATAAAACACTAACTTGGGTGTGAGATGTCTTTTTCTATGTCTTTACCTAAGCTTTGTTCATTTGTCAACACCGCACTCAATTTCAAATTTTTCTTCATTTTAGTAATATTTATTAACTAAATATTACATAAATTATTTATTAACTACCTTACCAAATTTACTTAAATTATTTTGAATTTTTTATTTTAAGAGATGATCAATTTCTGAATTTTTAATAATAGTTACTAATATTTATTAATAAAAATATTATATATTAATGTGGTTGATTTTTTCAATTAATATATTAAAATATCAAACATCCTTTTAAATTCAACAATAACTTTTATGAGTTCACTTATTATCTTCAACATGTTCTAATTATCCTTTAACATTCTATGAAAATTCAAGTAATCCTAAATAATAATAATTGTTGTTATTGTAATGGTCAACACCTCTTTAAAGTAAACCATTAAGCAATTATTTTTCAAGTGTGAAATACAAAATACTCTAATTTCCTATATTTTACAAAAAAAATGTATTTTTTACTTAACTACTATAAAACAACTATTTGGTATGATCTCACAATTACATAGAACATGGCGGCGGTGCTGCTACTTTACAACCACAAGATGGTGGCGTGGGTTGGTAAAGGTTGACTATCAAACTTAAATTGCCACAATGAAAATAAAACATTAGATTAGTCAAATGTGATTATTAAATCTAGAGATGATAAATGAAAATCATATCATTCATAGTTTTCAAATTTCTTATCCATTTTTATTTTTTCATAATTATCTCATATTATAAACATTTATTTAACTTGTATAGTTCAAGAGTTACTAATCTAGTAAACTAATGAAAATATAATTCAAATAAATTTCTAATCTAATCTCCAAACCAACTTCTACACCCTTCCATTTGAATTTTCTAAAACTCTACTTTCAACCCCTTTAACTTTCATATATTTACCAAGCAAACCTTCCATTTATAATATATTAAGATTATACTCTTCACAAACCACCCCTAAACTTAACGGTACTTTTTTATGTTTCAAATTTACTCCCGAAAAATACAAATGCCAATTATATGATTTTCAAACCAACGTGTATTTGGTTTTAACTTGATATAAATACTCAGCCAGTTTAAATTTTGATCTATTATACACTTAAAATTTTCAAAAATAAATAGAGACAACCTGCAAACGCTTCAGGTTGACCCAAGATTGACACCGTTAAACGTGTTCCCATGTTCATGTAAAACCGAATCCTTAAATTCCACGTTAAGTTTATTGTAGAGTTACAAAAAAAAAAAAAAAATAAAAAAAAATTATTCATTGAAGTGTATTCCCTACACAACTAGAAAAGACTAGAGGATTGCAACAGAAGCAAACCCACAAAAAGTAACTTGAGGATCCCATATGTTTGTGGATTTTGATGATATCAAATTTCAAAAGGCAAATGATCATTAATGGTATCAAATAATTGACCATAAATCTTGCTAAGGTTCTAAGCATCAATAATTGCTACCCAAAAGAATAGTACAGCACAATTATCATCATAAATATAAAATTAAACAACCCAATCAATTACTAATAAAACAAACAAAAAAAGATAACATAAAATAATAATAGTAATAATGAAAAGTATAATAATAAACTTAAGAGTTGCTTGATCACAATGGAATAAGTATATTAATCCAAGTTACAAAATTTCTGATGCTGTAAAAAGTTAGTTAACAGTACTGAAATGTAATGAATACACAAGTATTAAATCTAATCAAGAGGAACATAAAGCAAAAACAAGAATATGATTATACGAAAAAGAAACCTATAAAAATAATATATGTTCCAAGAAAATTTCTTCAACTGTTGTTTCTGATGGCTGCTGCGGGTTCGATTTATTCGGAAATGTAGTAGTACCTTATTGTGTATAAAACTTATGAATTACTTTATAAACTAAAAAAAAAACATGAAAAACCTATTGTAGTATAATTTTTTTGTAAGAATGTGGATACTATGAAGATGATGGGTTGCTGCTGGTTTGAATTGAGAACATTGGTGTGGCCATGAATGTGAATCCTTGACTGTAACCTGCAACATTGAGGTAGCCAAATTGATTAGACTAATTGACCAAGAAAAGTAAGAGTTATGTGACAGCCCCAAATTGATTATATTAATTGACCAAAAAAAGTATGAGTTATGTGACAGCCACATTTGAAATGTTTCTGTCACATTTGAAATGCTTAATTGTACATTATAATACAAGGGTTAGTGGAATGATGACCCAAAAATCCATATTGGCTACCTAATAACTGCATGCTGAATGAATCATATTTTAAACATTGCAAGAATTTAAAACCAACTGCAGGCTGACATGTGGCACATGCGATAATAACAGGATATAACAGGACATGTGACATAGCTTCAATCAATTACTGCAGGGTCACATGATGTAGGGGCAGGGATGGTGGTTTTTTGTGGTGTGGTGGTGGTGATGGTGGTCCGGGGCCGCCAGATGGTGGTAAGCAGGGTTCAGAGATTTTTATAATTGTTTTTATATAATTATAGTACACTTTCTTTGATCAATCCATTCAAGAAATTTTAGTATAAGGTGGGAATCAAGTATTATTTTTTTGAAAGAATTGTCCTGTCAGATTAAACTACCTGCAAATATTATTTTTTTTATTCTTTTTGATAAACTTGAGAATTCGTTACTCGAAAACTTGAAGGTTTCACCTGTCAATCTTATCCTCTTACGGACAAGCTGACAATAAGAAAGCTTGTAGGATTGGAAAAAGTATTTCTTGATGTTCAAAATCCACTTTGAAGAATCATAACAGACGCGGTTAAAATTTAATAAAATATTTTTCAACGTTTAAAAAAAACAAGCCAAAACGTACACAAGCTCGATTCTTTAGCTTAAAATGTGAAAGATACCCAACTTGGACTAAAGTTAGCATGCAATTACTATCATATTATATAATAAGCTTCAGATAAGAAAAAGAGAAAGGGACCTATAAAAAGATTATATAATAAAAAGAAATAGTGACAGAGAGGATACAGTGTGGAAATGAACGATATACACTAAAAGCAACGAGCTTTCAATCATTATCTTTCAATTCTTATATGATGTAAGACTGCCAAAAAAAATGAATTCAGAAGGATGGCCTTTCAATACTTGATTAAACCGAATTTGGACTTTTGTATGATATAAGACATGAAGACTTTTGTTTGCAGTAAGATTTTATATTCCATTACTGTATGGTGAGATAAGATAGGATGTAGAATAGTGGCCATACTTTCAATTTTTTATAGTGTACAGCACCCAAAAGTGTGTTGTGTTCACACACTTCAGTTTTCTATTTAGCATGCCTCTTTTCCTAACATATAGTATAAAGAGGGTGGGGACCCATGTTTTTAGAAGTTAGTAAGTTACTAAATATATTAGCATTTTTTTGCAAAGTATGAAGCATGCAGGTTTGTAGCAAGTGTTGGATAATTTACCACACAAAAAATTGTATATTGAACGTAAAGGGTTAATTTTATAACTTTTAACAGACAAGTTGAAAGCCATGAGCCCGCAAATTTGGTGGTGGAGGGGTCCTAGCAATATCATCTTAGACAGATGGTGGTAGGGTATTTGGCCTTTCTTTTTTGTTGGATGGGTGGATGCATACATTATCAAATTATAATCTTATGATTCCTTGAAGATATTTTGTTATTATGACCATTATGACTCCAGTTATCGGTAGGTTACAATCGGTTGGTGAAGAATAAGTGAATAACCTTTCTTGAAATTTACAAAGCTGCCCTTAAACAGTTGAATGTATGACATGATTGGAGTTAAAAAAAAATTACCTTTAAGAACCTTACTCTTGAGAGACTTTGGGCTCACTGTTTGTATGTCAGAGACCAAATTCTAAGTTATTTATTCATCTCTTAAACAAAGAGTAGGATCCAAGAAGCAAAATGAGAAGCCCGAAGACAGAAAACACCTGCAAACACAAAACAATTTATAAAAAAAAAAGAAAAAAAAGAAAGAAAGAACTCAAAAATCATATATATTTTTGTAAGGGGGTGTTTGGGATCGTTAATATTGTTTATCTTCGTATTGCTCTTTGAAATAGGCAGTTTTGGATATAAGCAATCCAAACAGCTTATTGGTGTATCAAAGCGCAATAAAAGTGCCTAAACACATACCCTCCAAGTAAATGTAAACTGAAAATAAGCATATGTGTTCTTACATTTTTATGTGAAGATGAATAATCAATTCTTGGAAGAACGTAAGTTGATACACCAAGGTTATAGACCAAATTGCCATCAGGATAAAACAATCCAAAATTCCTCTCTGAAGTTGGACCATTCTTCTGATTCTCATTAAAAAGGGCAAATATATAAATGTCAATTGGTTGTGAAGGGCGAGCTGGAGTACTTTGCCCTTGTTGCATCCTTTGCATCAAGTTCCTATTATATATTCCCGCATTTTGTACTGTAGCACCAGCTTCGTCTTCATCTCCTTTAGAAGGCCAGCCAGTCTCAGAGATTTTGACTTCTACATCGGAATGGCCCAATGCCTTTATAGCCGAATAAACCGCATCTATTTGTGCATACAACATGTTATCATATTTTAAATTTGTGTTTGGATCAATTGACCCTTCATTTGGTTCAAAAAGCACATATTCCAACTTGACATTTTTTGGATCACTTTTGTATGCAAAATAAGGGTATGCATTGATGAAAAAGGGCGAGTCAACTTGAGCATGAAAGTCAAGAATTGGTTTTATATACTGAACCATGTCTTCCTTAAACGCGCCTTGAGAAGGTGGGAAAGAAGTTCCTAAAATTTGGAGGGAATGAGCAGTGGTTATATAAACTTGTTTGCTTAATCCAAGAGTCACTAAAGCTCCATACATAGTTTTCATAGTTGGGAGAAGATATGATGCTAATTGACCATCTTGTCCTCCTAAAACTTCATTTCCCACATTGATACATGTGATCTTAGTTTGCGATAAATAAGGCTCTACATTTTGTTGAATCCATATTTGAGCTTGTTGAGGATCTCTCATTTTTTGAAGGTTTTCATTCCCTAAACCAACGATTACCTCGATATTGGTTCCTGCAAATGCTTGTAACACTGTGGGATCTGCATCATAAACTTTTACTCTATTTATGTTTAAAGATTTAAGGATGTCTGATACTTGAGATGGAGACGGTAGATTGTTGGCAATCCGTCCATAGTTCACCCCAACTCCAATGCTGAAGATACCAACAAAGGATTCTGGAAAATAGATTATTTGATCAAAATTTTAATTAATCTAACCGTTTAAAACTCGGATTGTGAGAAATTGAGAATATTAAGTTGAATTTGGCAGAAAATTGTCAAATCTAACATAACTAAAAATAAAAAACGTGCATAATCCTACATGTAAATTTTGCATCAAAATCACTAGAAAACTTTTAAACTCAAATTATGAGAAACTGAGGATATAAATTGAATTTGGCAGAATATTGTCAAATCTGAAATAACTCAAAATCAAAAGCGCACATAATCCTACTTGTAAATTGCATCAAAATCACCAGAAAACTTTTAAACTCTAGATTATGAGAAATTGAGGATATAAAGTTGAATTTGGCAGAATATTGTCAAATCAGAAATAACTCAAAAATCAAAGGAACATAATCCTACTAGTAAATTGCATCAAAATCACCAGAAAACTTTTAAACTCGACTATGAGAAATTGAGGATATAAAGTTAAATTTGGCGGAATATTGTCAAATCTAAAAGAACTCAAAATCAAAAGCACATAATCCTACTTGTAAATTGCATCAAAATCAGTAAATCACCAGAAAACTTGAGGATATAAAGTTGAATTTGGCGGAATATTGTCAAATCTGAAATAACTCAAAATTAAAACCACATAATCCTAGTTCTAAATTGCATCAAAATCACCAGAAAACTTACAAATCTCACATCTGCTTAGAAGTCATAAACAAACCCCCAAATCTAGAGCATTCATCAGATTTTACTCTTCTAGTAATCGCTCAAATTAGAGAGGAAAATCAAAAGTTAGCAACTAGTAAGCCCAAACAAAACAATCTAACATAGTAACAAGCAAAAGGATTCCTTCAAGCAACAGATAACTAAAAAATTATATCCCGCTACAAATTTCGATGCAAAATTACAGTAACGATCCAGCATTAATGCATTCAAATTTCAACTAGAATTTACACAGAAAAATATTACCAGAGAACAAAAGGAACCTCGAATTCAATCACAATCGAGAAAAATCACTCGCGAAGTTCGAAGAATCAATGAACTTTTGCACCTAGAATCGAAGGATTACCTGATAAAGCGAGCAGCAAAATAAGTTTACGGAAGAAAGCAGCCATTAAATCTGAGGTTCTGCCGCTTCTCCGCCGTGCTCCGCCGCCGGTGAAACTTCCGGTGAGCTAAATAACTAAATTGAGAGCTGAAGAGAGGGAATTGAAGATGAATGTATGCATGTGTGATTATATAAGGAAGGGCCGCGTGGATTTGTTATCGTCCAGCCAATGGATGGACGCCACGTGGAAACGGTTGCCCTCTCTCGAAGCTGTCGATACTCGGTACAGCCTTCGCCGATAGGTACAGAATACCGACCTAAAATAAGCGTGGCTAAATATCTCATCCCAAAATAAATCAATCATATTAATTAACCGACGGATTATTTTATTGAATTTTGTATATTTAGTTGTGATTATTGTTATTTTTCAAAAGTGAATTTAGATAATACTGACTATATATTTAATGAATGTTTAATGAGAAAATCAATAATGAAAGGGAGATGAATCTTTCTCACCATTTTTTTTTTTAATATTTGAGTATTTGACTATATATTTAACTACCAAATATAGCATTTAATAATATATATAGTTTATTTAATTTATTAAATACAAAATAATAAATTTATATTTGTAACAATAGATCATGTAAAATCAGTCCAATAAAGCCATTGCATATTGTTACAGTCTGAGGGGTGTAAGAAGTAGACATGTCGTATCTCTATCTTAATGGATAGAGACGGATCTATTATATGGGGGTTATCTAAAAGACAATCTATTCATCCTTTGGGGCACATTGCTCTTGGAATAAAGCTACCAAGTCTCAAAGTCGCTCCACTAGTTTCGAATGCCAAAGTCATGGTATTGACAACCTCGATGACGAGGTCAAGATCACAGTGGAGGTTGGCACTGTAGTTGGACTAGACAAGAAAATGATCATGAAGATGGGGTCAGACGCGGAATCGATGGTGAGGTGAACATCGGTCCTCAATGAATTACACGACTTTAATAATCGAGGGGTCATAAGTGATCTTAAACACTTATGGGTTCGAGGATTGAAATTGGAGAATATGTTATTTTTATTGCCATCGTAGAAACAAAATTGGCAAACATCTCTGACATACCCTTACATCAATTGTGGGATAGAACACCATTCTATTTTGTTAGAAAATTCGATATCTTGGATTATCTGAGAAGCGTGTAAATCACTTTCAGATTGAATATTCGGTTGGTTTACTCGAAAATCCATTGGATACGGCCCAAACTTAAATCAAAGGAACGAGAGAATTTTTGTGTGTTAGAATTCGAACCAGGAATCCGCATATGATCAAAAACATCGATTAAACAGGAGGGGAGCGTATGCAGAGAACTCTGCCTTGGAGTTATCTAATTTTGAAATTTGAATGTCATAATTACACAATCAATCCTCGAGGAAATAAATCGTCAATTTTCGGACAATATAAATTTCTAGTGCAATTTTCATGAAGCAATTTAGTCGACCCCAGCCAAAGGCAGACCCTTAGACCCCGCCAGGGGCTGCCGCTCCTTAGACTCCGCTCTCTTAGGGGCACGCCCTCGAACCCCGCCAAGGGGGCATTGCCTCCTTGGAACCCCCAATGGGTCCCCGACTTACAATCTTATCAATTCAAGCGTGCACCCTGCACCTTCGGACCCGATCGATATAAGTCGTAAATCATATTGGTCAATAATTAACCCAACTACACTAAAATAGCAACAAATTTGAGGTTGTTGAATATGATGGCTTATAGGATGGCCTTATTTCTATTTGGGATCCACTCGTTTTCTTGTAATTCTGATACTTGTATTTTTATACATAGCTTTATCATGTTTTTACTACTCATTTTAATTATATTTCATTCCTTTAGTTCATTTATAGCTGTTGGAAATTTGATAATTATTTTGTATATGTTACAAATAGTTATTTGATAATCTTAATTATTAGAAATAATTATTTACTAATTATTAAATAGTGATGAATGGTAAGATGAAATGAAGAGTTATTATATTAATTCATTATATGTTACATGTATTAACTTTAGTGAGCTAATGAACATAATGTTGTAGTATAAATACATGACCTGTGTCTTGTTGTATATACACTTAACAAATGCATGGTCTATAAATCTCATGAGTGAAATCTCTCAACAATATAGAAAAGAGTATTCTCTATTCGAAATATCATGTTCTCATCTTCATCTTTATTTTCACAATCAAGAAATCCACATATAATCGGTGAAACCTCGGGTGTGTGGTTTTCTCCGACAGTACATACTGCTTCGGCTGTTGTATCCTAGGAGACAAAGGGGTTCTCGTGTGGAAACCCGGAATTTGTTTTAAGGGGCCCGTGTTGAACATGAATCTTCAGCCACAACTGTCAACGTTGTTTGTTCATGCTTGCAGCAATGGAGGATCAAGAAGACTTTGTTAAAGAACAAGGTTAAAGAACTATTTTATTCATGGAGGATCTCGAAGTCTCAGGAACCATAAATCATTTGTCAAGACATATCTTGAAGATTCATGGATCTGAGCAATTCGTTGTCAAGATATATCTTGAAGATTCATGGACTTAAGACCTGATCATTAGTTTGAATCTATTATCCTTTTGATATATTAATCTCCATTACTTGTTAGTAATTTATTTTGTATTATGGTATTTGTGACCTTACATTTCTCATTTTGTAACCAAAGTATCGTTACTATTATTATTGTTGTTTTATTTTTAAATAAAAATGAGCATGTTTTCTACAATAGCATAATATTTGTGAATTTAAGTTTTTATAGGATGGAGTCTACCTTGAATCGTTTTTAATGTTTTTGTAGACGTGAAGCAGTTTCGTGTGATGATAAGGATCGTAAAGACGTTGGAGAAGCATTGAAAGGGGTCATGAGAGAGAGAGAATTAACTTTTGTGAAAGATGAAGGCTTGATTTTGAAGGTTTACGAAAATTCCTAAATTTTAGGAGTATTATTTTGTGATAATCTATCGAGAGGAGATAAGCTTAAATCTCTATAAAAGTGGGATTTATTATTTAACTTTATTTGGCATATATATTTTGAAGCTAAGGAAAAATCTGAGATCTCACGGAAATCAAATTCAACGGCAGTGATGACGTGTGTATGTTCAGCGAACAATACAACACACGAGGGTCGACCTAAGCAAGGTCGACCACGCATTACAGTCGAAGCCAGCTTCGGCAACACTGGGGTCGAACCTCCAAACTCCACAAGAGGGTCGACCATACAGCAAGCAACTTCCGACACACTAACTTACACACAAGTACACATCTTCGGCCAGTCGATGCTCGACCCACCGAAGTACTTGACAAATGTTGCTTCACTTCGGCCAGTCGATGCTCGAACCACCGAAGCTCACACAACAGACCAACGCTCACACGACAATGTCAGAAACATTCCTACAACGTTGTTACGGCCACTAACGGCCTCCACTGAGGGGACACAAGGACGGCCACGTCAGCAAGGATCGTACCTCTCAGTGGTAGGCGCATTACACAGAGTAAGACAAAGGATTGATGAGTATAAATACTCATCAATCACCAGGTAAAAACACAAGTTCTCTAACCCTAAATTACTATCTTCTTCCCCAATTACTCTTATCGGAATCTATACTGATTCTCACGCCGGAGCTTGGTCGCAGGACACCCTGTCCTGCGTTCCAAGAACAACGGTTTGTTACTTGTGCAGATTCCGACGACGGAGATAATCACCATCAGCATTCACCCTCGCTTGTAGTCTAATATCCTCTTCAATCCGTCCTAGATTTCCTATCCGATCGTTGAAGATATCCAGATTCTACATTGGCGCCATCACACGGTCCTTCATTCAGTAATCATGAATGAATCAGAAGAAAACGCAAGAAAAGACAACGCTCCGGCGTTAGAGATGGAGGAACAGCCGTTATCTCCCGGCGGTCGTCATGTCATCGACGACGCCGCAGACGGAGGCGGCTCCGGCGTTTTACAGTTGACGCCGGAGGTCGTTAGTCGCAAC
Organism: Deinandra increscens subsp. villosa; assembly: GCA_039602395.1. Taxonomy (NCBI): domain Eukaryota; kingdom Viridiplantae; phylum Streptophyta; class Magnoliopsida; order Asterales; family Asteraceae; genus Deinandra; species Deinandra increscens. Next base: position 92,420,228 of record JBCNJP010000023.1, on the reverse strand, counting down.
TTTCTCCATCTCCGGCAACTCATGCAAGACCATGTAGCCGCGGAGCGCATGAAGGGCGTGTGCATCCGCTTGGATTACGATGATCCAACGGACGACGGCATGCACACGCCGATTCCAACGGTAGCTGGCAGCTCCGGCGGAGCCACACTAAGAGCCGTAACGACAGACAGCACTCGAGTGTCCGTCGATGCGGCACAGCAGCCAACGCCTCCGCCGGTTGCAACCCAGGTGCAAGGTTTGCAAAGGCCAATGCTTTTCCAACAACAACCCTCATACTTCCCGCAGTTTCAAGGTCAGCAATACTTTCCCCAACAGTTCATGGGCCCCTATGGGCCGCAAGGTTACCAGATGCCTTATTACATGCCGTTCCCGACGAGCTTGCCATTATCGTCATCCTTGCCACCTTCGGCCTCTGCCGCCGAAGTACTCACAAGCACAGGCCCTGCGCCACAGCTGATTCTCGGTAACCAAAGAGCGTCAGTCCCGACAACTGTTGACGAAACCACCGCTGCGGACGATTACTCGAAGCCGTATATACCTGATGAAGAAAGCAAATTCACAGACAGAGTGGAACACGCCCCATGCCCGCCGAAGGCAAAACTGCCAACCGTCGTGAAAACTTACGATGGTAGCACCGACCCGGACGATCATTTACATGCCTTTAAGTCGGCTTGTAGCATTTTACAGTGGTCGATACCCACCTGGTGCAAAATGTTTGTCCAAACACTCACAGGGCCGGCAAGGGTATGGTTCAATTCGCTACCTAATAAATCTATCGATAGCTATGTCCAGCTTCGGCAGCTTTTCGCTGATCACTTCGGTCAACAGAGAAAATGCACCAAAGACCCCATCGAATTGCACAACATAAGGCAAGGTGACCAAGAGTCATTGCGTACATTCTTGGAAAGGTACAAGTCAGAGTCCTTAAACATCGGTCACACTGATGAAAGGCAAAGAATCTCAGCATTCATACACGGTATAAGAACAAGGCAACTACTCAGGGAAATGAGCGCGCGGGTACCCCTCACAATTCAGGAAGCCTTCGACCGAACCGAAGCTTTCATCCGAGGGGAGGAAGCAGCACAAGCTAGAGACAGATCTTCGGCAAACCCACCCAGGCAGGGTGGCCGAAATCAGAATCAAAGAGACAGTCGCCGCCCTTGGCAACAAGGCAGCGACCGCAATCAAAGGGAAGACAGACGGCATTCAGGGTTCACACCCTATGACCGACCGTCGGCATCAAATACCAGAGGCAACGAAAGGAAAGAATACCCAAGCCTAACAAAAAGCCCCAAAGAGATCTTACAGACGGAAGACGCTAGCCGACAGTTCAGCAAACCTAGAAATATGGGCCCCAACACCACCAATCGGAACATGTCCAAATACTGTGACTTCCATCTGGACAGAGGCCATGATACGGACGACTGTCACCAGCTAAAGAAAGAAATTGCTCAAGCTGTAAAGACAGGACAGCTAGCACATTTGATGAAAGAAATAAAAGAGCAGAAGCAGAAGAAAGACAAGAAGGCAGATCTTCCAGTAGTCAACATGACACAAAGTTCGAAAGCAAAGAGACCAAAATTGCGAAGAGAAGCATGGGCAAATCAGGTCATTTCCTTTCCGGCTCTAGACACCGCCGCGCCAACCATAAGTCCGATGGTCATAAGAGCTGAAGTCGAAGGTCACCATGTCTATCGTGTGTACATTGACGGAGGCAGCGCCTCAGACATCATGTACAAGCATTGCTTCACAAAGCTCGCACCTAATATCCAACAGCAGCTTCGTCCTTCCAAGACCACATTAATGGGCTTCGACGGCGAAGTTGTAATTCCAACTGGAGAAGTGGCGCTCTCAGTCACACTGTCCGATAATGCCCATGAGCGGACGGAACGTGTGAACTTCCTGGTTGTCGACCGACCATCGAAATATAACATCCTCTTCGGCCGACCAGCCATATACAGGTTCGGCTGTGTCGTTTCCACAGCCCACAGTTTAATGAAATTCCCAACAGAAACCGGAGTAGCCTCGATCCGATCGGTACAGGCTGAATGCGATCTAACGGCGGATGTGTCCGATGAGTTAACTCATGACAAGTGGCGAGTCAATGAAGAACATCCCGACCAGTTGATTACAATCGGAGAAGATATTTCAAACCACGTAAGGGAGAAGCTATACAACCTGATGAGAAACAACACCGACATCTTTGCGTGGGCACCAGCCGACATGACCGGTGTACCACGAAAGATCACAGAACACATACTCAAGGTCGACCCTAAACAATTCCCAATCCGGCAAGGCAAAAGAGGTATGGCTCGGGACCGAAGTCAAGCAGTTTGTAACGAAGTGACACAGTTGGTGAAGGCAGGAATTCTGAAACCCCTCCAGTGGGCAACTTGGGTTGCAAACCCAGTCATGGTAGCCAAAAAAGATGGATCTTGGCGCATGTGTGTGGATTTCACTAGCCTAAATAATGCTTGCCCCAAAGATTGCTATCCCCTCCCATCCATCGACGCCAAGGTAGACGCCCTATCGGGCTACACATTCAAATGCTTCCTCGACGCCTACAAAGGCTATCACCAGATAAAGATGGCAAAAGCTGATGAAGATAAAACAGCCTTTCACACTGATAAAGGCATCTACTGCTATCGCAAGATGCCCTTCGGCCTAAAGAATGCCGGGGCTACTTATCAGCGGCTCATCGATCAAGTCTTCGAACCCCAGATCGGTCGAAACATGGAGGCATACGTCGACGACTTGGTCATAAAAAGCCATACCGAAGCTGATATGCTAAGAGATATAGAAGAGACATTCGGAAGACTGAGAGAAGTTAACATGAAACTTAACCCCGCAAAGTGCTCTTTCGGCATGAAGCAGGGGAAATTTTTGGGTCACATCGTTGTTGGCAAAGACATCATCGCCAACCCTGACAAGGTACAAGCCATTAGGCAAATGAAACCTCCCCAGTCGTTGGAAGAATTGCAAAGGCTAAACGGTCGGCTAGCAGCTTTACACAGATTCATCTCTAAATCCGCAGAAAAATCCATGCCATTTTTCAAAACTTTGAAGCAGTTTACCGAAACCAAGCAATTCTTATGGAGTGAAGAAGCCGACCGAGCTTTCGAAGATCTAAAGCAAGCACTGTCTCAGTTGACTCCGGTAACGGCACCAGATACCGGTGAAGACGTAGTCCTTTATCTTTCGGTGGGAAACAACGCCATAAGCTCGGTACTGTGTGCCGAAAGGAGGGACAAGCAAATCCCTATCTACTTCGTCAGCCGAGCTATGAAAGATGCCGAAACACGGTATACAAAGTTGGAAAAGCTCTTGCTAACTTTGCTGCACACTGCAAGAAGGCTACGCCGATACTTTCAGGCTTACAAGATTACAGTTTTAACCAACTTTCCTCTAAAGGAAGTCATTCAGAGACCCGAACACTCTGGCCGTTTCATCAAATGGGCCATCGAGCTGGGCGAACACGATATTCACTTCAAACCTCGAACAGCCATCAAAGGCCAAGTGTTAGCAGATTTTGTCTCTGAATTACAGGTTTCTACCTCGAGCACTACATTCACATACACCTTTCGTAAACAAAGTCGAAACCCGACTAATTTTGTCTCCGAATTACAGGTCCTTGACAATCCGGGACAGCCAACAGACAGTCAGCTCGGCACAGCGCGAGCTGAGCCGAAGGTACCTTTGCCACCCAGCTCGATCCGCCTTTCGGCAAAACGATCATTACGAGCATACGACTAACGCTACGTTCCATTTACAGGTTCCAGGGCCTTTATCTAGTGCCGACGCATGGACCCTCTACACAGACGGCGCGAAAAACAGCGAGGGGTCAGGCGCCGGTGTTGTTTTAATCGATCCTCAAGGAGTCGAAGTCACATACGCTATCAGGCTAAACTTTCCAAACACCAACAATGAAGCCGAGTATGAAGCACTTCTCGCAGGCCTTCGCCTGGCAAAGCGTATGGAGGTCAAAAAGCTATCAGTCAAGGTCGACTCCCTGCTGGTAACCAATCAAACCACAGGAGAGTTCGAAGTTAAAGGGGAAACAATGCAGAGGTATGCTGACAAAGTCAAGGAGTTAATCTCCCACTTTGACGAATTTCAGATCTGTCAGATACCAAGGAGCCAAAACAAGAAGGCGGATGCCTTGAGTAAATTGGCCTCTTTGGCATATGCGCACCTGACGAAACAGGTCCCTGTCGAAGTCATACACAGTCGGACAGATCAAATAGAAGAAATCTTCACAACCGAAACCGACATCAGCAACAGTTGGATAAAGCCAATTTTTGATTTACTAAAACATGGCACAGTGCCGGAATCAACCTTCGAAGCCACAAAGTTAAAAGCCCAAGCTGCTCAGTACACCATCCACAATGACAAACTCTATAAGAAGTCATATCTCCAACCCCTGTTGCGATGCTTGACGACTGAAGGAGGCATTTACGTCATGAGTGAGCTGCATGAAGGTATCTGCGGAACACATTCAGGACCTCGGTCACTGGTTACTCGAATGATGAATATGGGCTACTACTGGCCGACTATGTACACTGACACCGAAAACGAAATACGCAAATGCCGTGGATGTCAGATGCATGCCAGCATACAGCGAGTGCCGAAGCATAACATGATACCTGTGACTTCACCATGGCCATTCTACAAATGGGGTATCGACATTGTTGGCCCATTTCCTGAAGCCCCAGGTCGGATCAAGTTCTTAATTGTTGCAGTCGATTACTTTACAAAATGGATCGAAGTTAAAGCTGTTGCCACGATCACTGGGAAACAAGTGATAAGCTTCGTCTGGGAGCAAATCGTCTGCCGATACGGTCTCCCAGGGAAGATAGTCTCAGACAACGGCAAGCAGTTCGCCGACAACCCATTCAAGTCGTGGTGCCAGGAGTTGCACATAACTCAAGTGTTCACATCTGTGGCGCACCCACAGGCCAACGGCCAGGTCGAACGCACTAACCGTTCCATCGTCACAGGCATCAAGGCCAGGCTCGGGGAACATGGCAAAAGTTGGTTGAACGAGCTTCCAAGTGTCATCTGGGCGCTTCGAACGACGGAAAGAACGAGTCACGGCCATACCCCATACAGTCTCACCTTTGGATCCGAAGCCGTCATACCAGCCGAAATAGGGATGCCCACTTACCGAATCGAGAACGTATCGGAGCACACCAATGACTCAGAGCTGCTAGTCAACTTGGCCCTCACGCAGGAACGCCGAGACCTGGCAGCTATCAGCGAAGCTCGATACAAGAAACAGATGGAAGGTTATTACAACCAACGAGTTCGAAGTGTGACCTATCGACCAGGAGACTATGTCTTCCGAAACAATGAAGCCAGTCGGCAGGCGGACCAAGGCAAGCTGGGACCTAACTGGGAAGGCCCATACCAGATACTCGAAGCTCATGAAAAGGGCTCATACAAGTTAGCCACTTTGGAAGGAAAGCCAGTCCCTAGGCACTGGAATGCTATGCAACTAAAGAAATGCTACATGTAGGCACAGATTTCTATGGTTTAAGTTGTAATCACTTGGGCATTTGATAAGTCCCATCTTTAATGAAACGATATACATCTTATCTTCGTCATGTTATATTTTTCTTTTAGATAATTATAAGTAGGCAAAAAGGCAGGGCCAACACAAACCCTGCCCTAAGCGCTTCGGCGCCGAAATTCGTAAGAAGGTTATCCGAACCGGGTTATACAGGAAAACATTAATTTGTTCATTTCTCACAACTCAATAAAGTGGTCGACCGGTGTGCTCACAACGGCCTAGATACACAGGCCTTCTGACCGAACCGGACCACATAGACTATAAATGTTATAGTCGAACCTAGGTTATATTGCGCAAAATAAATGTTCAAATACAAAGGCATGTATGCCGACACAAGGACACAGTCCAAACAATTCAAATAATCATGTAAAAAGGCTACAGCTGACGAGCATTAGTCACATACATGTACACATTCGAAAGGCCGAAGGCCAACACCAATACTCCTACCATAGGAAGTTCTACAAATTACAAACACATACAATAAATAAAGTACACAATGTATCTCAAATTATTTTCATTACAAAAGATCGAAGTCTATTACAGTACATGCGCTTTCGCGCTAAGATAAATACAGACAGAAAATCTAAAGCAACATATCCCTACTGGTAATGCTTGTAGGCCCACCCTCGGCTTGAGGCTCTGATCCACCTTCGGCATCAGCAGGCAGATGCTGGTCCGGCATAACACACCTAAGATCCTCCAGCGTCTTATTAGTGCAGAGCGCCAGGTCGTCAAAGTAGGGGTATGATATGCCGGAGTATGCCTCGGCAGCCCTTTTAAGAAGACTACCGGAGTTCGGTTCGAACTTCTTCCCTTCCTCTTTCGGCTTGCCCTGCCGACCTAGCTCGTAGCCTTCCAAAAAGCCCAAGTGTCCAGCTCGGGTAGCCACAGCTTTCTGGAACCGACCCAAAGGTAGCCGATACTCCTTGCTCTTAGCAAGTCGGCCCATGACATAGTTAAAACCCTCCTCTATCAGCCACTGGCGGTCATCCCCAAGCTGCTTGGCAAGCCGTTGCTCACCAGCATACAAATTGGAGACCCTCTCCTTCTCCTCCTTCAACCTGGCCACCTCGGCTTCCAGCAAGGCCCTAGCAGTGGCATCGTCCTGCGGACCCTTTTGAAGGTCAGTAACGGCAAGACGAGCCTCGTCCAACGACCTAGACATCTCAGCATAAGATGCCAGGGCCTCGGCCTTATCCTTCTTCGCCGCCTCCAGCTCCCGCTCCACATCGGCGACCCTGGCATTAGCCGATGCCATCTTCTCCTTCTCAGCAGTCAAGACCTTGATCTGACCCTCATACTCAGCAAGTTTATCCCTAGCCTCGCGCAGCCCCTGACGACGTTCCTCAGACCGAGCCTTCGCCTTCGCAAGGCTAGATTCCAGGCGCGCATTTCGGCTAATCATGTTAACCCCCGAAGCATAAGCCATGGTCAATTTCACATACGCCTTTCGGCGAGCTTCGGCGTGGTCATCCAGCTCGAGTTCCGCCACCTCACCCGGAGGTATAGACAGGCGGGCAAACTCCCGGCACAGCTCCACAGAGTCAAATTTCGACTCGTTCTTCAATCCCCAGTTGGGATAAAAAATATGGCCCCGAGTGTTGTCATCCATTTCGGTGACAGGCTCTGCATCCGACGCTTCGGCAGTCGGCTTCTCGGTCGACATGTTGCCTCGGCCGATGTCCTTTTTCATCTGGGACAGCTTCCCCAAACCTCCAGCTGTAAAGCCACCCCTCGCCCTCAGAATGGGATTCTCCTGCATACGACGGACGAAATCATCAAACGCATCATCGGACAAAATCGAATGCAGAGGTTGGGCCGAAACACTTACAATAGCAGTGGCCGGGTCGAGGGTAACCTTCGCCTTCCCACTTGAGGTGTCACCCCCCACATTCATCCCGGCAGTTGGAGACAACCTCTGTGCCCCCGGGGATGTGACATCTTCGTCAGCCAATTTGAAAGGCGACTCACCGCCAGCAGACTCTGTAGCCGAAGTAGACTCTTTGCTACGAGACGCAGCATGCTTCAGCCTGGATCTCTTCACCCCCTTATCTTCACCACCCTCGGCTTTGCGTTTACGTTCGTCGCCCTTACCCTTCTTGGCAGCCCTCTCTTTCGACTTATCCTCCTCCATGTTCACAAGCTTATTCGTCGCCCCACCAATATCCTTCCCAGACACCACAGTTTCACCCACCTTCACGGTAAAATCCTCATATCGATGCTTCGACCCAGCATCCACAGGGGTCGGCTCATTTTCTTCCAAGGGTACCTGACCCTGTGTCACTTCCTCATCATCCTCCAAGTTAATAAACTCCAGCAGATCCATCACTGCAAGGGCAAACAAACAAACACGTTAGAAGATAACATAAGGTCGAAGTAACACACATATAACAAATTGCAAACAGGGCATACCCCGGCCATCAAGAAAGAGGGCAGGCTTTCGGGTCAGAGACAGCCAGTTTCGGCTCAACCCAGTAAGTATCAGGACCCTCTCAGGATATTGCACCAACGGCACCTGTAGCGCAACGAGCTTCGTCACTATATCTTCGTCGAAGGGCAGCTCCTCGAGAGTCCTCTTCTTGTACTTCGTAGGCTTCCACGGTATGTCTCCCAAGCCTAACACTTCCTCAGCAACAAAGAAGAACTTATCCTTAAAATCTTTTAAGTTAGTGGGCAGCTTCGTCAGATATCGAGGGCTAAAGGTCCCATCCTCATAAGTTATGGCTCGTTGCTCGAAACAGAACCAATCACCTTGGTGCGTCAATCGGTAGAAGGCATGAAATTCACCAATAGAAGGTTCGGCGTTCACAATCCTACAACAGACCTCGAAGTGTGTAACCCGAAGGACCGCATTCGGGTGTAATTGTCCTATATGCACACGGTTGTGCCTAACCACGTCCCGAAAAAACTTCGTCACAGGAAGTCGAAGCATACCAGCACTAAAATGTTTGGTGTACAACCCTATCTTGCCGTCAGGGACATCCTTTATCGATTGCGTTGCCGTCGGCAACACCGGGCCGAGTTTCCGAGATATACCATACATCTCGCAGTGCGCTTTTAATGCATTCGCCGATAACGACGAACGGAACTCCCTAATGCCTCGTCGAGACGACTCCGACGTTTCACCCTTACCCCCTTTCTTGGCCATGATATTTAAACAAGAAAAATCGAAAACAGATGACAAACGTACCAGTAAGAAGACGATTAGTCAATCGCAAAGTCAGGTGATGATTATCGAAAACGGCAATGAAAACAAGCAAACTCCTGTAAAATTCGTCGCACCGAAGCAGGAATGCAGAGAGAAAATAAGATTGAAAGAAAATTGGGAAGGTGTAAAGGATCAAATGAAACCATCGGCGAGTATTTATAGGCCTAGGGCGACCTTTCAGTTGCCCCGTCCCATCAACCGTCGACGGCCCGACACGTGAGCCCTACAGCTGTCGCCCACTCGCTTTTTCGCCCAAACAGGCCCATCAAAGCCCATTAGGCGGCCCACGCAACCTTCGGCGCCAGGCTTCGGCCAATCGACATGAGAATCTAGTCCGATGACGAAGTCCAGACCATCACACATCGGACTGGGGGGCTGATGACGTGTGTATGTTCAGCGAACAATACAACACACGAGGGTCGACCTAAGCAAGGTCGACCACGCATTACAGTCGAAGCCAGCTTCGGCAACACTGGGGTCGAACCTCCAAACTCCACAAGAGGGTCGACCATACAGCAAGCAACTTCCGACACACTAACTTACACACAAGTACACATCTTCGGCCAGTCGATGCTCGACCCACCGAAGTACTTGACAAATGTTGCTTCACTTCGGCCAGTCGATGCTCGAACCACCGAAGCTCACACAACAGACCAACGCTCACACGACAATGTCAGAAACATTCCTACAACGTTGTTACGGCCACTAACGGCCTCCACTGAGGGGACACAAGGACGGCCACGTCAGCAAGGATCGTACCTCTCAGTGGTAGGCGCATTACACAGAGTAAGACAAAGGATTGATGAGTATAAATACTCATCAATCACCAGGTAAAAACACAAGTTCTCTAACCCTAAATTACTATCTTCTTCCCCAATTACTCTTATCGGAATCTATACTGATTCTCACGCCGGAGCTTGGTCGCAGGACACCCTGTCCTGCGTTCCAAGAACAACGGTTTGTTACTTGTGCAGATTCCGACGACGGAGATAATCACCATCAGCATTCACCCTCGCTTGTAGTCTAATATCCTCTTCAATCCGTCCTAGATTTCCTATCCGATCGTTGAAGATATCCAGATTCTACAGGCAGCAACAACAATTATTTTGTTCTCTTTTGGAGTTTTAGAGAATTCAACAATTTTACTTTTTTTTTGTTCGTAAATTTTATATAATATTTTGTTTATTGATCTTGATTGATTTAGTCATAATGTTTGGCTAAACTATTATTTCTAATATTAAGGTTTAATTTCTTGGTTCTTAACTTTAAAATTATGTGAAACTTTTATGAGATTTGATTTATGAATGGTATGTTTATGTGTTTCGTGATCTTAACCTTAAACCTTGATTATTATTTTTTTAGTATAAATTAGTTTTGTTAATAAAACTGACTACTTTGTTAATCAAACTAATTCATTAATTTTAAAATCCTAAAAAGTTCTTAATCTTGATAAAAAGAACAAATAGTGGTTTATGTTTGTCTATAAATTTAAACTCGTTATGGAATCACATAATTTAGTTGAACACAACGAACAATGTGTGTGTTTAATTATAATCGGTACTTCTATCACACAATGCGCACACTAAGATCATAACGCCTAGAGCTTAGAGTAGAGGTTTGGAGCTAATCAACGAACTGTGTTTGGTTAGACATTAGATGTAGTGGATGTTAGAACGACTCACCGTCTAGAAACCGGTACAAACTGTTTTATAAAAATGATCATTACACCATAACCGTTAATGGTCGTAAGTTGAGTCGGAAGCAAGAAATTACCCTTGCGTTGGAATTATTTTATCTCGTATTTGAATTCTATATTAAAGGTTAGTTAACATTTCCTTTCATTTTTTGTTTTCATAAGTAATAAATTTTAAAAAATCAAAAATATTGCGTTTTTTACAGAAGTCCAAAACTGCCGCGGAGGATTTTGAAACAACCGTTTCGACATTCTGTTAGATTTTTATACATTTTCATCACAAATTTACAAAACACTTTTAATTAATTTTCATAACATCGTATTTGCACTAAAGGTTCTTGGTATAAAAAAGTTAATATGTATCCATAAGAACACGAATCTTACTTCTACTCATATTATTCTTAGTTTATCGTAGATTCAAATTTTATTACTTTATTTGTTCAATTCGACATCCAACGATTGCTCTTCCATCAAAGCAAAGAACTTGGTTTTAATCAAAGGCAAGTGTGACAATTGCATTTTTCAGATTCATACTATTTATTAACTAATCTAGTTTATCCATATTCAAGGTTGCAGAAATCGTTTGGCGGTAGCTCGACAGTCGACTGGTGTTAAGCGATTAATCGGATTAATCGTGATTAATCGGAGACCCTAAATTATTACATATATATTCCAACATGGCAATATCATAGTATAGTTAATAAGTAAATAACCTTAAAAAATAATAAACTAGTACTTATATAATTGTTTAAGTAAATAACTATAATATTAAAGTCGAATACGTTTAATAATCTAGAAAAACAAACACATTTTCATACTTAAATTATCATCTTCTTTTAACATTCTCATGGTGATTCCAAGATCTGGACTCCATCCGACTCGTAATCATCTTCAAACATTACCACCTCATCCTCGGACTCGAAATCTCCATCAAAAAGTTCCCTCTGAGGTGCTTGATTATGAAAAGGTAGAGCTGCGATGTTAGGTTTTGTCGACTTTTGGCTTTCTCTTTTAATAAACGTTAGAAGAATATATTTGTGAATTTTTTAAGTTTTTTTTATTAAAAAATTGGCTAACCGTCAAGGCCGCCAAGACCGCTAAGGACCGCCAAGGACCGATGTTGACCGTCGTTGACCAACTGACCGTTAAACCATTAATCGTAGACGGTGGGGGACCATCAAGCGATTAATCGCTGATTAATCACCGATTAATCGCGATTTCTGCAACATTGTCCATATTAATGCCTTGATTTTATCTGTGTTTATAGTTACTTAGTTTTGCCTAGCATATCTAAGTATTCTAAATCGAGCATTTATCCCGTAGAAGATCACAACAATTATCGTGGACGTTGATAACATAACTCATTTTCTATAATCAACAATATATTTATTCATTTATTAATTTTGGGTTATTGGCTTCAAATAATCCCAACTATAACATTTTGGCCGGGAACACTCCCAACTAAGGATATAACTAACACCACTCCCAACTATCGACCTATTTTCTTTTAACACTCCCTCCGTTAGTTTTTTCTAACACCGTTACTTGAACGTCCACATGGCAATCTTACGTAGCTAATTTGTAATAAAAAAATTCAATTAAAATACCACATGTATTTATCCCCTATACATAATATTAAACAAACCCTAATTCTGAAAATACATCGACGCTCGCCCCTACCCCCCCCCCCCCACCACCACCACCAAAGCTCCAACGTCGTCCCTTTACTTCCCGGTGGTCGGATTCGTAAACCGTGGTTGTAGCCGCAATTAACCCACCACCAAAATCCTTGTTGTTGCCAGTTCAAGTGGAGAAGAAAGAAAACGGTGGTTGCCGGGTACAAAAAATACGACAGAGCCGTCGTTGGTGACGGGGGGAGAATGAGAAGAAAGTCGGTCGGACGTTGTGGTTACGAGAAAGCCCTATCGAGACAGCAGTCGGAGGTCGTCCTCACTCGCGTGGTCTTCGCCGGAGCTGGGGCTCGAAGCTCACAAACACGTCGTCGCTGCCATCATAAGCAGTTGTTGTCGCTTGTTCTCGTCATTTCAAGACCAGAATCATCTTGGGGAGGAGGGATTAGGGCTGAATCGTCAAAGCAGACACTTGGATGTGCTTATTTAGGGGTTAATAAGTGGATTTAGTGCTTTAGGATTCATCGCAGACAGGGGAGAGACGGGGAAGAAGGAGGTTCGTCGGTGGGTGCTCGAACGGAAAAGGAGGAAGTGAGGTTGGGGGTGTCGCGCAGCTGCCGCTCAGTCGTCGGAGAACGGACGGGGTTGGGTTGGTCTTCGCCGGAGCTGGGGCTCGAAGCTCACAAACACGTCGTCGCTGCCATCATAAGCAGTTGTTGTCGCTTGTTCTCGTCATTTCAAGACCAGAATCATCTTGGGGACGAGGGATTAGGGCTGAATCGTCAAAACAGACACTTGGATGTGCTTATTTAGGGGTTAATAAGTGGATTTAGGGCTTTAGGATTCATCGCAGACAGGGGAGAGACGGAGAAGAAGGAGGTTCGTCGGTGGGTGCTCGAACGGAAAAGAAGGAAGCGAGGTTGGGGGTGTCACGCAGCTGCCGCTCAGTCGTCGGAGAACGGAGGGGGCTGGGTTGGTGTCGCCGGTCAATGATCGGAGAAGGAGACGAGGGGGGAGGGGGATGCACTCTCTCTCTCTCTCTCTTCTCTTTTGTTTTTCTTCTAATTTATTAGGGTTTTTTATAAACGTCTATGCCACGTAGGCTATCCAACCCACATTTTAATCCATGTAGGATTGCCACGTAGGTATTCCACTAACGGTGTTAAGTAAAACTAACGGGGGGGGGGGGGGGAGTGTTAAAAGAAAATAGGTCAATAGTTGGGAGTGGTGCTGGTTATTTACTTAGTTGGGAGTATTCCTGGCCAAAATGTTATAGTTGGGTTTATTTGAAGCCAATAACCCATTAATTTTTCCTACTTATCTTTCATCTTAATAAAGCACTAAAGCGGTGTCTAAATGCAATCTTTCTAGGGACTCCACATCACTATTTCACTTATCAATATCACAATAAATATCAAAAAATTATTACTACATTCTAAATACACAAGTCAACATTATATTTAATACAAAAAATGTCCAAATGTACAATTCAAAATTACATTTAATACAAAATTAAATACTTTATTTCATGTTAACAAATTAATATTTATACAAAATTAATAAAATAATTATCCTTCATGTGAACAATAATCGTTGTAATAATTTACTTTTTGGTATTGTTATGTTGCTTAATTTTATTTTAATTGGGTTTTCTTGATGTCTTCACAATGTTTTTTTTGCTTTTTACATCCATATACATATTTATTTTTCCGTTTAAAATACATTATGATTTATATTTTAATTATCTAAAAAAGTTGTCATTGTTAAATTTCCTAACACTGTGTTAGTTTATTGTATTTTAAAAATATTCTCTATTATTCACCATACAAATAGTTATTCTAATAGTCAACAAATCCTTCATTTTAGTTAGCAACCATAAGATAACTATTTAAAACATGACAACACTGATCGGCTGCTTTATAAAGCCAAATTTAAAGCATGATAACACTGACCGGTAAAAGGTCGACTATCTAACCTAAATTGCAACACCGAATATAAAATATAACATCGGTCAAACATGATTACTGTAACTTCTGATCTATCACTTGATAAAAAAAAATTATATTGTTATAGCTCTTAAATTTTTACGAACTCAACCTTGGTTTAACATAGCCTAAATTAATAATGAAGTATGTCATTCATAATTTTCAAACCTCTCATCAATTTTTTTTTGTACTGATCTTATCTTATAAACCTAATATTCAACCCATATATTATACGGGTTACTAACCTAGTAAATATATATATCAATTTATTTTTAGTATTTCACTACTACAAAAAAGTCTTTTATGACGCGTAATGCACGTCATTAAGGGGTATAGATGACACACATTTGCGCGTCAAGGAAGCCCCCGTCATAAAGGGTCACGACGCGCAAAAAACGCGTCATCGACTTATGACGCATAATGCGCGTAAAAAAAGTGTGTTATAAATGAACGTCAAGGAAACCCCCGTCATAAAGGGAAATGACATGCGAAAATGCGTGTCATGGTTGTAAAAAAATATTAAAAAAATAATTTTATAGAAATCCTTATTTTCCACAGAAAATGGCAATTAACTTCATGGGTTGGGTTCTATAGAAAACCAATATTTTATAAAAAACCAAAAAACCAAGGAAAAAAATTATTTTTTTTAAACTTTTTTTATATGTTTCTTTCATGATTTTAAGAATATTGGAAAAAGAAAAAACTTTAAAAACGTTTTCGAGTTTTTTTTAAAAATAAAATAAAATTCGAATTTTAGCTTGAAATTAATATTGCACTATGCAACAATAATATAAAATTGGTTTATGAATGTCAATTCTTTGTTTTTTACATTATTCGCATAAACCACATTCATATTTAAGTTAAGTCTCTTGTTTTTAAGTAGTTTTAATTATAATGCATTATGCAATACTATTGGTACTATTGCATGATGCAATAATAAAAAATCACTAAACTTTTTATTTTTTAAATTTTTTTTCCCATAAATAAAGCTAATAAAATTATAGAATTTTTGGTGAAATTATTTTTAAAAAATATTAATATATGAAGAAGTTATAGAGAAAAAAAGGTTGGTTTTTTGGTTTTCTGGATAATTATTGGTTTTCTATAGATCTTTCCCCTTAACTTCATAATAAAAAAATAAAATACACATCTAGTAAAATAATGCATTTCATATATATAACAAAACAATTCATTGTATACAACTATTCATGAGGTTTAGTTCTATACTATTGTTATCTTGTCCAAAAACAAAGCAAGAATCTAGTAAACCTCTTCTGTTAAGCATATCCTCAAAATTTGATACATCAGTTGCGACTGAGATGGTAGCCAAATTGCCACCATCACTAGTGCTAGGTTTCACTATTCCATCAGAGTATTTTGTGTTTTAATGTATTATGTTTTAGTTTTAAGTTTAATGAATGTTTCATTTTAATGTTTTATATATGTTTTAATTTAATTTATGGGAATAATATTTTTTTTATTTATATAAAATAAAAGTTAAAAAAAGGGGGGTTGTTGCATAAGCCGCATGGCTTCAAAGTGGTAACCATACCCACTAATTATGAACTCAAAGACTTTATTTTCTCTAAATTAAGTTGTCATCATATTATTGACTAAAATATTTGAAGTCACATTACTCCGTCTCAACCATAATACCCCCCACCCCCACCGCCGCATGGCTTCAAAGTGGTAACCATACCCACTAATTATGAACTCAAAGACTTCATTTTCTCTAAATTGAGTTGTCATTTTATTATTGACTAAAATCTTTAAAATCACACTACTCCGTCTTAACCATAATACCCCCCGCCCTTAAACACCCAACAAGTACCAATATAAACTAGAAGCCCTTCGATACATAATTATAGATTTGATTATAGAAATATTCTGATCAAATTGTACGAGAGAAAATTTATTACGAATTTATAAAAATCTGCAAATATATTACTCATGACCAATTATTTTTAATAAGATATATAAGAGCATTGACATTAATTATATATTCTCATCTTTATAATTTAACTAAAAACATAATTATCTTTAAAATATAATGATTTCTAAAAAAATTTCTACGTCTCATTTCCTATATTTACTGATTCAATTATAATAATACTATTTTATTCTGATCTAAGTTATTTTTTCTTTTCTCCACTAAGATCCGCTCATAATAAATATAAAATAATAGATATAAGGATGAATATTAATCATTAAATATAGAAAATTGTTTTACCTTCATATCAAGTTATAAAGATATATATGAATACAGGGACGTGGAGTATAATATAATGAAATCTTTATATTTTAGATATAGATAGAAACAAGATTTTGTAGTGTATGCGTTGCTATGAGAATAACGCGGGTACACAAAACATATAATTGATTAAAGGCATTAAGGTAGACTAACACCACATGAAGAAAAAGAAAATAAAAAAATTTAAGTAAATGCGTTAAAATTAGAGGACAATTGCTAAAAGTATTGAGTCTAATACCTGAAAATTATGATACATGATTGTACCCATTATACCATTAATTTATTGCTAAATTCGTTACGCTTGTGGAGAAAGAAAAAAAACAGACACGACGCGATCACACAAAATAATTACATTGCTATAACGCTATAAAAAAAATTAAATATGAAAGACTGTTTAACGACGTTAAAATTAGAGACAAAACTCTAAAATCATTAAGTATAGGACATAAAAAATTATGTTATATATCTTTAACTGTTATATAACCAATTTTTATGCTAAATTCATTCACACTAAATAACAAATCGGACTAAAAAATAAAAGAACACTAAATGACAAAAAAATATAATAATAAAAAAGCACTATAGATAAACAATTTGTTGGATATATGATATGGTATATATTTAAAGTTACATTTTTCTCTTTTTACTACTAATATTCACTTATAACAAATATAAAATAGTATATATAAGAATGAAGCAAAGTTGGTTTAGTGGTTAAGATTCTAAGCTTATGGTTGAAGAGACTCAAGTTCTAGTCCCACTTACACCACTTTATGAGATATTGGTGAGCAATGAAGGATTGAGTCTTGTGTTTGATCCTGAGTCACTAGGGAGGGTTTACGAGCTTGCCCGGTTCCCGGCCGATGGTGCAAATGGGGGGCGCTCCCGGGTTCCCTCGCTATGAGGTTCGAACCCATGACAGTTGGTAGGTCCAGGGTAACCAGTCCCGATACACCACTGAACAAAAAATTATCGTTAAAAAAATGAATATTAGTCATTAAATATAAAAAATCATTTTATCTTTATATCAAACAAGATGGTGACCCGCCCGCGCTTCGTGACGGGCCACCTATTTTCTGAAACGCCGTGGCCAAAGTCGAAAACTCTAAAAGTGATTTAAAAGTTGACCACTTGCGCTTAAGCCTGAAAAAATACCACATGTACATGACACGCGACCTAACACCCATTTTTCAAAAGGCTGTGAGCAAAGTAAAAAACTCTAAAAGTGGTCTAAAAGTTGACCACCTGCGCTTAAGTCTGAAAAAATATCACCTGTACATAACACGTGGCATAACACATAACCACGTGTCGCAAAAACATTGGCCTAACACGTGGTCACGTATCGCCATACGTGACCTAACACATGACCACGTGTCACAAAAGCATTAGCCTACATATGACACGTGGCCTAACACGTGTCCACGTGTCACCACATGGCCTAACACGTGGTTACGTGTCAGGCCACGGAGTGGCCTATATATAAATAGTGATTATGTGTCACAACCAGTAAAATTTTAAAAAGCCACTACGACACATGCCAATCTATTATTGTTTGAACATGACACATGTCATATTATTACTGGTGGAACATGACACGTGTCATGTTCCTATAGGTAAGCATATGAATAGTGGAAGTTGTGTGCATGACACTCATTTATTAATGTAATATATATAAATTATAAAGATATATATGAAATGGTCACACACAAAATAGTTGTATTGCTATAAAACGTCACATAGGGAAGAAAGAAATAAAAAAATCTACGTAATGATCCAAACACTACAGTTGCATCGTTATAACACCATATAAAATTATAAAGAGAATTGAAATAAATAAATAAAAACTAAGTAAATGCATTAAAATTAGAGGACAAGCTCTTAAAGTATTGAGTTTACTACTTGAAAATTATGTTAGATGACTATACTCGTTACATCATTAATTTATGTGCTAACTTCGTTACGCTTGAGGAGAAAGAAAAAAAAACAAACACGACACAACCACACAAAATGGTTGCATTACTATAAAGGTACATAAAGAAAATCAAAGTACGAAAGACTGCGTAACAACGTTAAAATTAAACACAAAACGCTAAAAGCATCGAGTCTGTGACGTAAAAATTTTTGTTACATCAAATATTATTACGTGTTGCACCACTAACTTTTATGCTAAATTCATTAACACTAAACGGCAAAGAGACTAAAAATTTTAAAAACACTATATGATAAAGAAAAAAACACTATAGATTAATCAAATGTGAATATATAGGACAGTTATATATTCTTGGCTGCTAATGAGGAAGGCCAGATACATGATCCAAAGTCGGCTACCTAGCGTTGACTTTTAGGAATGTAACTATAAATTTTTATTTTTAATTAGAATAGGATAGATATAGATATAACGATATATACTAATGGGTTCCTCCAAGATGCGATAGGAATATAACATAATAACATATATTGGTAAAATATTTTAATAATTAATCAGTGAATTGTTATATAAGAATTGTCATATAGAATTAAATGTTTGATGATAGTTTATATTTATATAAAACAAAAATGGTTCTTATATAGTTGAAAATTTGAATTTTAATAATTGTAATTTTCATATGTTGACCACTAATAATCCGATCTGAGAATATTTTTGTCAGTGTTCCTAACTATCAACTATTTTCTACCAACAGTTTCTTGTTAAAAATATTTAACGGAGTTAGTTTTTCATTGAAAGTTTATGGGTTTCTTACTTAAACCAAAGGTAAACAATGAAGAACAACTCATATGAACTCATTTCGGTTGTCAATTTGTCTATGAATCGAAGTAAATGGTGAATTGGGGATGAAATTGAATTGGAGAAAGTTTCTATGACTTCATTTCAGTTCACCCTTTTATCCGATTCACAAACAAAATTGACAACTGAAATGAGTTTCTATGAGTTCTCTTCATCATTTACCTCTGGTCCAGGCAAAAAAAAAAACCACAAACTTTTAATGGGAAAACCAACTCAGTTAAATATTTTTAATGGGGGACTATTGATAGAAAATAGTTAAATAGTTAGGACGGGTGGCAAAAATATTTTAAGTTGCAATTATTAGCGCTCAACAAGTAAACTTTATGATTATTAATCACAACTATTAGATCAAAAGATTTAATAGTGAAAAAATGCGTCTACATATCTTTAATAAACTTTTTACTATAAAGGATAAAAATAAGGATGATAATGTCTTCTTATATTTAGTGAACTTTTTAGATACCTAAAATTTTAGAAATGAAATACAATATATAGAGTAAAAGATCTTGAAGTTTTTGAAATTCTCCTATTATATAAAAATACGTTTGTCAAAGTCTGGGTTGGGTTGTGCCTCAATTCTACTGTGCACCGTCTTTTTTGTTTTATTTTTTTCTTTTTTTTTACTTAGGCATACGGGTAATATATTTTCTTTACTAACTTTGTTCATTGTACTACATTTGTCTTGGTGGTTCGGTCTTCCGTGTTTGTTCGTTGACATCGCAGTTTCGAACCTTCAAACCCCCTCTTTTGCTTCTACTTTTTTTCTTGCCGGTTTTTCTTTTTGTCGCCACGTGTGTGGCTTTTTTTTTATTTCTCCCGCCCACGTGTATCATGTTACACGTGTATACCGCTGTTTCAACACACCTACATCTATTTTCCTTCTTTGTTCTTAAAAAAAAAAAACAAAAAAAAACAAAGTGCAGGTCCTCTACTATTTCTCTTCTTCGTTGTGGATTTTTACTTTTCCTTCATCGTCGTCCGGTGGAAAGGACGATAGTTTGAAGAGGTTAGAAGTGGTTAGGACTTAGGCCACATGTGCACCAAGAAGAGTCCGCACATACATTTTTAATGACACGTTTTTGAAAAAAAACAAACAATCTGCAGACTTAAATATCTGCACAGTGGTATATGTGGGGCAGACATAAGAGCACAATAAGAATTTTTTAGAAAAAAATAAACACCACCTTACAGTAAACAAATGGTATGTAAATTTGTTGTTAAAAATGTACAATACATCAGTTATATCTAAAATCATTTATAAATTAAAGGGTTATTGGCTTGTATCAATCTCAACTATCACGTATTGGCCGATAACACTCCAAACTTTACTCCTTCCATCTGCCACCACGAACTATCATCATATTTTCCTCCATCACTCCCCCGTGAATTACTTAACCCCATTTGAATTCCATGTTTTGTAAGTTTACCCGGCTTTTAATTCCAATTTCGTTAATTAAATTTAACCGGGGGAGTGATGGAGGAAAATATGATGATAGTTCGTGGTGGTAGGTGGAAGGAGTAAAATTGAGAGTGTTATCGGCCAATACGTAATAGTTGGGATTAGTACAAGCCAATAACCCTAAATTAAAAACCATTTAATTCTAATCTTTCAATATCCAAACATATTAATGTAAACTTTGAAACCTATGCTAGATGGTTCACATTTTCCTAAACTTAATTTTGAATACCGACTAGAATATGTTTTCTTACATGTCGACTAATTGTACTATGTACGTAACTGAAAACGTACAAGATTCAATGCTACTCAGTGATGGATATGCTTAGAACTGTAAATGAATCGAACGTTATCATAAACTGTTCTATGAGAAGTTTGTGTACGTTTGTTGATTTAATAAATGAACGAATACGAATAAGAAATTCCGTTTGGTTAAATAAACGGATGAACAAGAACATAGCCATATTCGTCAAATTACGTCCGTGAACGTTCGGTAATATATTTGTTTACGTTCAGTAATATGTCTATGCTTGTTTATTTAAATAGAAACTTAGTCATTTGAATCTTTTGTCTTGTTAAAAAAACATAGTTATTTGAAACATAGATATTTGAAACATTATTTTGGATTAATTAATTATGATTATAATTACTATTTTTAATTTGTGCATTATATTGGGATAATTATGCTTCGACTTATGATATCGAGTGCTTAACTTTATTTTAGTTAAGGTGTTATGTCTAATGTTTGGGATTAAGAATATTAATTTAAAAAAAAATTATATGTTCGTTTGCGTTCGTGAACATATTCATTGTTCAATTCCTTATTGAAGGAACACGGACAAGAATTTTCATTCGGTTAGTGTTCGTGAACCATTCATGAACAAGTTAAATGCTAAACAAACGAACACGAACACAACTTCGTTCGCTTACAGCCCTAGATATATCCCGTGAGTGTGAGTACAAAATTGAGGTTATATAAACTCTCACTCACCAGTCGTACATAATAGAGTGGTCTGCTGATAAGTGGGTGTGATTGAATGTGTTTGTGAATTAGTGGTTGCATTTTTCATTCATACGTGTCACTAGCGTATGCGAGCTACTCACGCTCCACTCACATATGAAATAAATGGTGTTCCACGCTTACGGTGAACAACATCGGTTCTCACCGGTGTCTTTCATCAAGTAAGTCCCGTGATCTTATAAGAATACTAAATTATAGTGTCAATTTGGTTTTTCGGTTAATCATATCAGTTTTGTTTAATAAAATCATTGATGTCATCGAAAAACTCATACATACATTTTTATATGATCATAAAAAGTCGCTATATTTCTATAACTCTGGTCACTAGTTACGAATATAACATCCTTAAGGATATTAATGGGCGTGTTTGTTTGTATTGAGTTTAAGTTTAATACTTTTACTTCTCTAAAAATGTTAGTTTGGTATTTTTATCATCTTTAGGCTATGTATAATATGTTAATCATACTTTTTTTAACCTCGTGTTTTTTTCCTGTCATTTAAGCGTCCAATCACCACCATTTACTTTAACATTTTAACTGTGTAATACTCATCTTACACCACGCTTTATATTATATGTTTTTGATAAAATTTAAATAAAAAGGTAAGAGAAAGAATGATGTAGGAGCATATAAGATCCAACTTCAACCCGACACCCCCGGTTTTATCCATGGGTTTGAGGGAAGATTGGAGAACAAGTTAAAATATATTTTAGAATTATGAATTTCTTTTATTTTTTTTGGATGATCTTATCTATATCATTTTTCTTACATGTAACAAATGTTAGTATTTAAGTAAGATTTAAATAAGTCTAGGTCGTAGGAATAATTAGTTTTTGGTTTGAAGAATTATCGCTAAGTCTTATAAGTCTCATGAACCGACTATCAGCGGGAACATTCGGTTTCAAGTCTTCAAATAAATTAATAACTTTTAAGCCATTTAATTGCACGCCTAATTGCAATCATATAGATTAGATTTAAAGAGATAGAAACAAAAGAAAGATTGTACACAAAAAAAAATTACGACAAATATGTGATATTCCGTCACTAGGCCGCAGGCCATGTAATAGAAGCCGCACACTTGTTTCATATCATATGTGACATTTTTTCAGTGATTCATTTCAAGAAATCATAATTATCGAATTGGCACATTTCAAAGGAGTATAATTAGTAAATAGTCTATTTTTCTAATGAGGTGAGATGACACGTTATCTTTCCTTTTATCATCTGTTACATTAAGATATAAAAATAGTTTATTTCAAAAAAACTATAATTACTAGCTGATAATTTTAGTTAGGGAACCTTAAAGCAACACTAAGGTTGCCGTTATGTAACTTGGAGTTAACCGGTTGAAGTTGTTAAAAAAAAAAAAAACCTCTTATAGAAATACAAGTTAGAAGACCTATATCATATCCATGTAGCCTGAAACCCGAACCTTTTACATAACTAAAGACAGGCATAGGGTTTATTTTGAATGAAAAGTTGAACATGGATATTTTACTTTAGGTTTTCTTGTTGTAGAATCTGGTTATCTTGGGTAGTAGGAGTTATAAGGATCAAGGACGGACTACCAAGCTATATCGACTACATGAGTGAAGTAAGTTTGGATTGGGAGTGAGATTAGATCGGATTGGAGAACCCTTGTGAATCTTGACTAGCAAACCTGCAAGCAGAAGCGTCGTTAGACTTGGACAAAACATGAGGTTATAATTTATAATATAAAACAACAATTACAAAGAAGCGACGGGTGAACGGGCAACAAGCTGCACCGCAGCCCCCATTTTGAATAGCAAACTCAATCCTATTAAAGACAAAATTATGAGCCTAGGGGAGGATAAATTACTATGCACAACCCTTTGAACATGACGCAGAAATTCCACCGCCTTCGGGGCTAGGAACCCAAATGTATCAAAAGCAAAGGGGATAAACACGTGCTGATTTTCAAGACAGACTCTCTCGTGTTTAGCAGCTTTGCAAGATTCCGCCTTCAACGTAGCTTGCCCCACGACAAACCCTTTGCCTCTAAGCCCCACAAGAGGAGACACACCAGTAAGATCAACACAGCCCCCCCCCCCCCCCCAACCAAACACAAGCACATCAGTTGGCCGCAAGGTAAACCTCCATTCGAGCGGATCCGTTAAAAAATTTACAAGGGCCTCCTTTTAGCAGAAATATCGGCACGCTTCAGAACATCAAACAACATATCCCTAACCCAATCATGCTGGTATTTAAACCCAGGTAATTCCTTACAGTGAACCGCATGCTCGCCAAAAGAATCCAAACAAGCCTTGCGACACGCCGGGCACGACTCATTGTTAGGGAAGATAGGGATCATAAGCATGTACTTCATGATGGCCCGATACTCCACAGCAGACATGTGTTGACCCAACCCTTCGATGGAGGTGACAGTCAGGAAATCTTGGACATGTGGGGCTCGAAGACAAGCCAACACAGTTTTTTGGCGAGGGGAAAGGGCAAACACCGCTTCCAGACTCTGGGCAATTTTGCTAAAAATGGCACTCGCCAAAGTATCCTGAGCTTTAGAGGGGGCGGTGTCCTTACTAGAAAAACCACCCAAATCAAAATCGGGAAGGGAGGTGCGTAAGCGACCCAGCGCACACGTAAAATCGTAGTCCATACCATAAATACCACACCACTGAAGAATATGGTCCTACAACTTCCACGGTTGTGCCCTCGAGGCCACAAAATCATAAGTGGAAACATCCTCCACAGAGCATAAGCCTAGACCCCCAAAACGGGTTGGAAGGGAAGCCAACCTCCATTGGAGATCCCCGAAAAAAGGCACCCCCACAAACAACAATGTCTTCAATAGCCCCTTGTAGACCTTTGTCAAAGATAGAAACATCACCCCTAACATGCGAGGGTTGGCACGTACGGAGGCTAAACAACAGCTTAGCAACACCCATACAGGAGCGGAACAAAAGAAGCTCACATTAAGGGTCCCGCAGGCGTGGGAAGCACCTCATAAGTTCCACCGTAGAGGACGCCCTCTTCACAGATAAGCTACTAATGAATTCAGCATCCCGACTAACGGCTCCACCAAGGAGTTTCACTCTAAACCCCGGCCTCCCAATCTTGCTAGAAAACAACCCATCCTGCACCTTCACCCTATTACACGAAGGCCAGAAAACCTCAGTTTCTTGATGTTTATTTGAAGGCCCAGCGCGGGCCCCTTAGACTTGATGATGTCCAAAGTTTTAGCCACATCTTTAGCATCCCCAATAATCGTACCATCATCCAAGTACCAAGCATGGAAAGGGAGACGACAACAATCTCTAATCCGATGAACAAGCGGGTACAGAACTAAGGCAAAAAGGAAAGGCCCAAAGGGTCCCCTTGCTAAACCCCCGTGGTTGACCAAATGTGATCATCGCCAACATATAACCTAGCTGGACGTCCATATAAGAAATTCACCCAAAGAGAAATTAATGGGCATCGGGTCCGAACCTCGTGCAAGAGGGCAGTCCTATCCACCAAGTTGAAAGCATTAGAAAAATCCACAGTAAGCATGGCCAGGGACCCATCCGATTGAAACTCATGTAAGAACATGTTGGAACCTGTTGGCACTATGGAGCACGGCCTCCACCCCACATGGGACACCCACCCCAAATTGAAAATCGGAAAGATATTTAGTCATCTCCTTCCCGACGCCCCTTATAGCCACTTTAGAGACCAACCTCCTCCAAATCACCCCCACAACAATAGGACGTATGCCACTGTCTGGTTTAAGTAGGGGGTGAGAGGGGCGGACGCGACAAACTCTGAAAGAACCCTAGGGCAGCACCCTCCCAACAAAAGGTTAACCACCCCCGTAATGGCCCCAAGCAAGCTAACCGCAGTCGCAAACCCCTCACCACATAGAACATCCAGAATGTGATGGGCCCTCAACCCGTCACGTCTAGGGCTGTAAATGAACCAAATAAACACGAACGACACATGTTTGTGTTTGTGTTGTTAACATGTTATCAGAAAATCGAACGGACACGGAAAAATAGCCGAACACGATTTTTGTTTGTGTCCGTTTGTTAAGGAAAAAAACTTTTTCATGTTTGTTTGTGATTTTTTTACATTACCGGTCAAATGAACTAAACGAACCAAACGTACCAGACAAACCAAACCAAACCAAACTTAGTCACAAACAAACCAAACCAAACACAATCACAAAGAAAACCAAGGGAACCAAACTAACATAAATGAATCAAACAAACAAACACTATATGCTTGCATAAAAACAAAGCATCCATCCAAAGGCTGGAGATGCGGGATTAGAGAATCAGATGCGTGGAATCATGGAGGTTGTATACTGTATTGTGTCTAACCCTAATTAGAGAAGATATCGGATGGTATAATGCATAAATATTTTTAAAAATAAAAGCTAAATAGAGAATATATCTTAAAAAGGAGATTATGAATATTTTTAGAAAATATTATTAGAAGTATTAATGTTAACAAACAAACACAAACGAACAATACGAACAAACACAAACGAACGAACATAAAAGAACGTTCATGAAGACACTTACCGAACGTTCACGAACACAAATGGACGAACGAAGACTCTTTTCGTTTTTGTTTGTTAAGCTAAACACACACAAAAATTTGTCTGTGTTCGTCCATTTAGTAAACAAACGAACTCATGCCTGACCGGTTCACGACATTTCATGATATTTCGGTTCATTTACAACTCTAGTCACGTCCACAAGAAGTCTCTTTGGGGAAAGATTTAATACAGCCAAACACGCCATCAACATTAGCCATAAGAGAAGGCTCAGAGGCCAAAGAACCAGGCATAACCGGAGGGGGCAAGATGACATGCTTGGAAACTAACGCATCCAAGGTATCCTTACCCAGAGGAGCAACCCTCGAAGAGCATAAAACTTTCACCACAACAATGAAATACCCATCTGATACTTTCCGCAAGCATTGTCTAACGTTAGAACTCCCCACAGATGCATCATCCATAGGGGCAGACTCACAACGACCCGAGAAACACCTCGACGAATCAGTGAAAAGTGACAAAATAAGCTCATTGAAACCATCCCCGTCACCTAAGGCAGCCAGCGATCGTTGGATGCTCTGACATTCCAAGGACTTCCTATTACCATATTTGCGCTCCTACCGTTTAGAAGGACGAAAAACCCTCAGCGTACAACGAGGAAGCAGCAGAAGCCGATCCCACGTATCAATAGAATCAAGCATAGTTGCCACCTTACCCAGGGCACCCACTAAGGCCTTGGAAAATGCCATATAGGAACTATACGGGATGCTCTTCACAGTAGTGAAAGGGAGAGAAAAAACCCAGTCAAGGAGGACCTCGTCCACCACCACCTCACCTAAAGGAGCAACGCCCCTCCCAACAAAAGGCTTGGATATCCTCACAATAAACTCCTCCGCATTCCCCACAACCCATTTGAACCGCGTCACGCCGTCAGCATGGTGGCACACCCGACTGAGAGCATGCAGGCTCATGCATGCCCCGCATAACCATTGACCGAAGACTTTAAAGACTCGCCAACCGAAACAAATAAATCCCCATCTAAGAAGAGGGAAACCCGCAAGGCCCCCTTCCTCTCGTCAGAAGACAAGTGAAGGCGTTTGATATGGGCCAACAACCGCGAAAACCCCTTAGACCACACAATCCCGTCCGGACAACAATGAAACGCCCTAAAAGGACAAGGCCAAACCCCGTCCAAGGAACAAACGTCCGCACCAACCGAGGGGGGCCCATAGCCACCCCGGGCCCCAGACATACCAGCACCCACCGACAACCAAACCAAACACCAAAACCCGTAGAACACCCGACGAAACCTACCAACCAGGGGGGGGGGGGGACCCAAAAACAAAAGGCAAGCCAACGAACCGGAAAAGGTCCGGTGAACCAGGGCTCGACGGACCGACAGAGACCAAAACCTCGGCAGACCGAACCAAAAAGAAGGCAGCGAACCGGAGACCGGCGCACAAAAAACAATGCAGCGAACCAAAACCAAGGCACCAACGGTTCGATAGCGAACCAGAGAAAAGAACTGGAGACCGACCGAACCGAAAACAAGGCAGCGAACAAAAAAAAACATGAGGATGTCCTGCAACCAAGCTCGGACGTGAGAATAAGTATGCGTTTCGAGAGATTAAGTGTAATCAAGTCAAATTAGATAACATTGAATGAATTGATACCTGGTGGTTGAGGGGTATTTATAAGCCTCAAACTTTGTTTTGTAATATTATTAATACAATGTCCCGATTAGATACGATACAGGTCTGATCATCTAGCCCGAAACATAAACCCTATACATAACTAAAGAAGGGCCCAGGGTTTGTTTTAAATGACAAGTTGAACATAGATATTTTACTTCAGCTTTTTGTTTCATAACAAGAGGCTTAGTTCGTCGACTGAAATACTAAATGTCAAAATAAGTCTTAACAAAATAAAATAAAAAGTCATGGTTGTATTAATGGCATTGATCTCATGTCGACTTTATGTCATTTTAACTAACTTATTATTTTAATTAGAGTAAATTATAATTTTCCTTATGTATGTTATCTAGGATAAATTATGGATGATTACGGATCATGATTTTTATAGGTTTAGTTAGTTCCGTTGATACTTTCAAAAATTCCTCATTGGCTTTGGTTCAACTAATTTGCCCTATTTCTTATTTCACTAAATCAAAAAATTAAGAAAAGAGTAAATTATGGATTGCGTCCCTGTGGTTTGTACTTTTGTTTGGAATGAGTCCAAGTTGTGAGAAATTTCTAATTGAAGGGCTGTGGTTTCCATTTCTTCTGAATTGAGTCCCTGAGCCTAACAGAGTTAAAATTTTCTGTTAAGTCAGAGGGGTATTTCAGTCATTTACACCTCAGGAACTACTTATGTAAATTTATATGTTTTTGAAAACGTTAGGAGGTATTTCTGTAATTACTTAAAAGTAATTAAAACTTAAAAAAAAAAAGAATAAAAAACACCCACACTGCCCACACTGTTGAAACCCGAATTGGTTCGTCGGAGAGAACGGAAACCTCGGCGATAACATCGGCGGCAGGCACCCGAACGGCAGCGGCGACGGCGGCACCGCGAAGTCCGGCGGCGGGAGAGAATTCGGCGCCTGTGTTTGCGGGGTATTTCTGCTGCTATTCGCGACCAAGGAACGACCCAGTGGGTCTCGGTTTACACACGGGAGAAAGAGAGGAGAAGATTTGGGTCATAAAACCCTAGCGCCGCCGTGATGCTGTCGTGGCGCGGTTACCCTTAGGGTTCCGCCGGATCCGTAACCGTTAGGGTAACGGCGGAGAGCGAAAGTGGGATGCGGCTGTCACCGCCGGATCCGTCGCATTGCAGCTTCCATTAACGGAGCTTCCTTCAACTTCATCTCCTCGTTGCTCTTCTCCGTTCTCCTCTTCAGATCTGCTGTTTTCTGCGATCAATTACTAGTTCCAGGCCTTTACGTATTCGGAGACTCGTTAGTCGACGTCGGAAACAACAATCACCTCTCTCCTTTGCTCGCGAAAGCCGATTTTCCTCACAACGGCGTCGATTTCCCCACCAGAAAAGCTACCGGACGGTTCAGTAACGGTGACCGGAGTTGAGTAGCAGCAATGCGACGGTGACCGGAGTCATATTTTTTTAAAACCTAGAAATTTACATAACAGGTCCCTGAGGTGTAAAATGACTGAAATACCCCTCTGACTTAACAGAAAATTTTAACTCTGTTAGGCTCAGGGACTCAATTCAGAAGAAATGGAAACCACAGCCCTTCAATTAGAAATTTCTCACAACTTGGACTCATTACAAACAAAAGTGCAAACCACAGGGACGCAATCCATAATTTACTCTTAAGAAAAAGCATTTTTATTATATCTTATTTCAAGTACAGGCATGATTTGGTTATGATGTTCTCTTTGACGAAGAGTACTTTCACAATAGATCAAGTTGCTTCATACAAAGTGGTCAAACATGAGAAGGCGTGTCTTGACAACCAACACGTGTTTATACCCTGTGCATTTGATACTTTTCGATTTCTAGCACCTGAGTCCGCCGAGCTACTTGGCATGGTCCAACGTGTCCAGGGACGGATCTAGGAAATAAAATCAGGGGTAGCGGGGACTAATAGGGGTTCGGGGGCAGCGCCCCCGAATATTTTTTTTAGGTAATTAACGGGCTTTTGATCATATTTTCAAGGAGCTTTTGATCATATTTTTAGGTAAAAACCATAAAATTTCTTTCAGGGGTCGCGAAAAATTCGTTTCATGGGTCGCAAAACACCAAAAACGTAAAACCCCGAAAAAATTTCCTTTTTCGCGTTAACGGTTCAGGGGTCGCGGGGGCTACCCCTACCCATAGGTTAGGTCCGCCCCTGAACGTGTCATCAATGTAATGTTATGATGCCAATATCTATAAATGTAGTTTTTTAACGGCTTGATTTTACTATATAAAAAGGGTTAGCGACGCAACCTATTGGCTGTTTACCTTCTATTTCCTATTTCCTTGTAAACTTTTGAACATCATATTGAGATATTATCTGTATAACATTAATCTACTTTCTTATTAAGTGTTTTACTTATGCTTCCATTTTGATTGCATTAGCAGAGCTTCTTTGAAAAAGCATTTTATAAGCCCATTTTCGGTTTTAGATCGTTTTTTTAAGTTTGAATAAAAATGTAAACAATTACAATTTATAGGCTAACCTGTCATTTTCAAAAACAACTAAACTAAACCTTATATATTTTAAACAGGCTGTATCATTTTCACCGGTTCGGTCAATTTTACTTCAATTTCAATTTCAACTGCTTATAAACAAACACTCCTAATAAAAACCAACTTACACACCAGTAAAGTAAACTGAATGGTATACAAATCACACAGAACACATTTAAAATTTCTTCATCTTAATATCAAGATCATATCACAAGATTTGAGTAACTTATTCCTACCAAAACAAACTAACATCACATAATTTCCGCAACCGAAAACAACCCAACTCTAAACATTTAAACAACAAAGTTTCATAAAAAAAATTCCACAACCAAACCGTTTGTTAACTTTCAGGTAACCAAACAACGAAACCGCTTTTTAAAAAAAATACCAAACTCAGTAAAGATCACCTTCTTTGTGAGTGTGTATCACGCAATCAGAAGTCGGGTACGAAATGCAAGTCAACAAGTAACCCTCTTTGGTTTGATTGTCATCAAGAAACGACCCGTCTGACTGGTCAACGCTCCCCGTAACCATCTTTCCAGCACATGTTGAGCACGCACCCGCCCTGCAAGAATACGGCAGCTCGACTCCAGCACTCTCGGCTGCGTCAAGAATGTAACAATCATCAGGGGCGTCGAATTCGTTTTCTTCTCCGTCGGGTCCCACGAGCTTGACTTTGTATGTGGCCATGGCGGTTGTTCTGAATGAGGAGCCGGATTTTAGGCCGAAGGATTTTGAGATGGTCTTGACTGTTGGAAGTCTAGATGGGTGTTTTAGGAAAGGTGTGGTTTTGACCATGGCTTGGGGTGAGGTTCTGACCATGGTTTGGGAAGGAAGTGAGACGGACGACATGTTGACCTGGAACAAATGCGAAAGAAAATAATAAGATGATATATAGAGACACAATTGGGCAAGATACATTTGGCTTAAATGATAATAAGAGTGTTTCATTTGTGCAAAATATAGTGTTTTGATCACAAGTGAAAAGTCGGGCTAAATTCCGGCAAAAACTGGCCAAAAGCATCTAAAATGGTCTCAAACATCAAAACATTGCCTGAAACATGTCTAAACTAGCCTAAACCAACATAAAACATGTCTAAAACCACTAAAATAAGACTGTGTATCCTTGTGCTTAAGCTCAAGGGTCATCCTTTGCGCCTTGAGTGTATCTAGCGCCTTCAACTACTATGGGAGCAACTTTTGCAAGTTGCAGCCAATTAGAAAAGGAAAAAAGAAACACATAGTTGTGTTTTGACTATTTAAGAGAAAAAAGGTAGAGAACTTGCACCCAAAAAAACAGCCAACATATGAATTCACACCTTGGGGTATTTCCCCAGATTGTGCAATGCCTTCAAGTTTGTATTTTTTTCATTGTTTTTTAATTAATTTTGCCAGGTCCCGTTCCCTTTCGCAAAAAAAGGCTGAAGAACACAATAAAGTATGTGAAAATGAGCCATTTCAGGCAAACATCAAGGGTTCTCTTTTAGTGAAGTTTAGGAACATACATTCTAGCATATACTTGATCATTCTTTTCTTCCATTTTCGCTAGTAAATAGGTTACTTTGCAACAAAAGCTACAAAAATCCTCTCATTTAAAAAGAAAACAAAAACATTACACAAAGTTGTTTTTCACCCAATCCCATTGGTTAGCAGGGTATTAAAGGGGCCACATGAGTTTTCTATAACAAGTTCTCACAGTTACGAAAAGAAAGTCCTTAAAAGACCTTCAACACCAAATTGAAACAAGAATTTGTCTTGACAATAGATCAAAGTGTCATTTCAGAAGCCGTAGAGCTACTTAGTTTTTAAAAGACTTAGTTTTGCTATCCAAAAGGCGCAAATTGTTGTCCATTTACCTTGTATCGAATTGGACAATCATCATTGAAATAAAAAAAATCAGAATAACTATTCAAACTCCACCAAAAATATTCTTCTGCCAAGCTAATCAAGAAAACTGACATATCAAACAAATAATCCATTTAATTTTGCACTAAATTTCTCATGCATGTAATTGTAAACTTCTGCAACAGCAAAAATCTGTCCTAAAGGGATCGTTTGTGGGAGTTATTTTAACCGCTAAAAAATTAAAAAAAAATTAAAAAAAAAAATAAAAAAAATTAAAAAAAAATTAAAAAAAATTAAAAAAAAATTTAAAATTAAAAAAAATCTGCCCCAATTCAAGGGAACAGGTCACGATTACACATGATACCGAAACGTACATCGGGCGAAACAGATCTAGGCTAAAATTTCATCTAAAACTCAATTAGAAACACAAACAATCAGTAATCAGATAGTAAACGAACAGAAACAGAAACTGCAGAAAGCTAGATCGGTAATAACGAAGATCGATTTGAAATATGAATCGTAATAAATAGCATGAGATCAGATGATTTGAAAGAACTTACAGATGCAGAGAAGCGGAGGAATCGAGGGAGGGTTAATGAAATCAGAGATGGAGGGCTTACTTATAAATAGGGGGTGGCGCTTGGAGCAAGTAGAGAGACGAGAAGCACGTTGATATTGATTTTAGTGCTTCAATCTGTTTTTAGTTAATTACTCCCACTTGTCCTAGTGGTTGCCCCTTAGCTCTTTGGATTTTGGTACTATGTGATCCGGATTCTAATCCAAGGGGAAGCAATTTTAACCCATGTGGTCCTAGAAGAGGGTTTCTGTCAGGAGAAAACTTCAGAAAAGGGTGTCTTGTTTCTCACATAGGTCTGAGTAATCGACCTTAGACATAGTCACGCAAGAGTATATTGTTTTTCTGTATTCAATAAATATAAATAGATGGTTTGATTTGTATAAATTATTGAACATCTAATAAATCTTAGTATGTTGTTTTTCTGTATTCAATAAATATAAATAGATGGTTTGATTTTTATAATTTCTTGAACATCTAATAAATCTTAGTTATAATCTGTGGACATATATCAGTTTATACAAACCAATGAACCATGTTAAATCCTCATATTCATACTTTCGGATTAATGCTTTTGTTTGTGTGTGTTTGATACCTAACATATTGTTGCTTTTAACTTTAACTACTATTTTTATGATTGCCTTAGTTATTTGGTCCTTAAATACTTAGGTTATGCGGTATAGTTGTAGTAAGTTGATACGGTGAGTTTTGTCACACAGATAGTGACTATACTAACTATCCAACTCACACATGAGTGGTATGGTGGTAATGAGTTAGGCTATTTTTTATTGTTTTTAGAAAACAAAAATTAAGCTAGCTTCTTTTGATTGGATGGAGCATCACATGACCCAATTCCCTTCTTCATATCACACCATGACAATTCCCACATGAAGAAACTCACGCCACCACCCACGCATGAGCAGGGTTCTGTTCCACGTTATGGCTTCAACTCAAGCCCCAACTTTAGCATGTGTATCACAATAAAATATGACTTCTGTGAATTACCATACATAAAAATATTATTCGAAATAGAAAATTAAAGCATGAATAATGTTGTATATGTAGTTGGTGTTCGTGACTAACTGACGATTGAGCCTGTTGTAACTAAATTTGTGCACTAGCAATTACTGCTTGGAAAATAATTTTGACATCAGAGTTGGATGAAGATAACGATGGTGAAGATAATATGATTTTTTGATAAAGAATTGAGGTTTATGAGAATATATTTTATATAAAAATTTGATAGTTTGAAGTTGACATTTATAGAATTTTGAAAAGAGAAAAACTCATAATATGACCGTTGTAACGATCATATTCTACAATTTGAACCGTTAGCACGCTCACACAGCATCACTCACGCGTGAACACACCCATACCCTAAAGAGAAACTTAAGTCTCACTTTTAATGTATTGTCATAAGAAGGGTGCAACACAATAAAATATTATTTATAAATGGTGCTTCTTTCAACATTGTTGTGCTTATTATTCATAAAATACTTTAGGCGGCTTTATTTTGTGAAGATCACCTTTGCCGGGTGTGTGGAAGGCGATTATGCGGGCCAAATCGGATCTATTGGGGTTGAATGTGGACTTGAGAAATCTGCTCGTTGCCCAGAATGGGGGATGGAGATGGACCGGCAGCCCGGATGGTGTGTTTTCGGTCAAGAGTCTCAAAGAGAAGGTGTTAAGGGCTAACCCTGTGATTGATGGGGAAGTTTTTCAGTGGTGTAAGTTTCTCCCGATCAAGGTGAACGTGTTTGCGTGGAGAGCGGTTCTCGGGCGATTGCCTACGGCGGACGCCCTTGCTCGACGTAACATAAACGTTGGTCAAGGTTTATGTCCGTTCTGTGGCAGTGTGGAGGAAAATGTGGATCATTTGTTTACCGGCTGCGAGCTCTCGGAATATGTTTGGAGTGTTATTAGACAGTGGTGCAAAGTACCTTCGATTCCATTCTTCTCGGTCAAGGATATTTTGGGGACTTTATTGGATCGGAACAGCAGTTCCAGAAAGGAGGTAATGGTGAAAGCTGTGTTTTTTACAACCTGTTGGTGTTTGTGGCGTGCTCGTAACGATGTCGTATTCAGGAGAAAGGAGCCTTCGGTCTCTTTCATCATAAAGGAGATAAAGTCCTGGAGCTTCCTTTGGATTAGCAATAGGTGTAAAGGTAGTAGTTTTGAGTGGAAGGACTGGGTGAGTTTTAACATGTAATTTCTTTTTTTTTGGTTGTGTTTCTGGGGGTCCTCAGTTTCTTGCTGTGGGCTTTTCCCTTTCTTTTAATGAATTGCTGTTCAAAAAAAAAAAACCTTTCCAAAAAAACGTTTGTTTTCTATGCAACATTAAGTGTATGGTATTATTTATTTTTTAATTGAATTTTAAATCATGCATATTGCTATCCTCATTTGACATTTGTAATTTTAACTTTAGTTCTTAACTCATTAATTTATTCTTAATGTTACTTCACTTGAAATGACTGCACCAGTTAACACCTCGATATACCATTCTTAATTCTACTTTAAGTTAAACCAATCGCAACGATCAAGACATGAATACACCAGTTAGCAATATACCAATTGTTATTTGTAATTCGTATCCAACTCTTAGCTAATTTGTATCCAGCTCTTAGCTGTTTTTCTTCATATTTTTTTAAAGAAATAACTTAATAATGTAATCAGAGTTTATGAAAACCAAAAAAAGAATAAATACGAGGGCTTTTGGAGCAACAAAAAGGTGTTTCCAATGATTTGAGTAGCTCTTAACTATGACTAAGAGGTATTTCCATATTAAACGAAGGTTGCAAAATAAAAATTGTTATATGCTTAATTTTATATTGAAATAATTTGCCCTCTCAAAGTTTCAAACCATAACATCTTCTGATTAGCGCAGACACATAAACTAAAAACATAACTAAAACCACATGATTTTTATTAAGTATATTAAATTTATATTTACATATGTTATTATATAGAAATTATATTTTAAAAAAAATAGAAATCAAAATAATAACAATGAACAAATGTTTTAAACGAGCTAAACTCAAGCTCGAAAATAATGCTCACAAGCCAAGCTGGAAGAGCTTTAAACGAGCTAAACTCAAGCTTGAG
The DNA here is from genome assembly GCA_039602395.1 of Deinandra increscens subsp. villosa. Lineage (NCBI taxonomy): Eukaryota > Viridiplantae > Streptophyta > Magnoliopsida > Asterales > Asteraceae > Deinandra > Deinandra increscens. The sequence goes on along the minus strand of JBCNJP010000023.1, from coordinate 92,384,402 downwards.
CTCTTTTTTAAATTATAGGAGCCAGGCCAAGAGCTCAGCATCACGCATTTACACCATACATATAAACCTAAACCGAGGCGTAAATGAAATGCCAGGGCAATGATATATGGATGAACCCCGGTAAACATATAGAAGTAATGATGATAAAAGATCGGTAACCATTAAAAGTAATGTTCATAGCAGCATCTAATACAAAAGGACAACAAACATTCAACAAGTCAAAAACAACAGCATCCATTCCATTAAATGAAAATGCTTCCATAAACTGACCTCAAGCAAAAACAGAGATAAACACCTAAAAGATGCGAACAGGCTTTCCCATTGTTGTCTTCAAGTACAAACATCGAACCTGAAATTGGTTAAAAAGATAATTAGATTTCAAAGACGGTAAACATATAGAAAACTATAACAGATCTATTGATTTCAAAGAAAAAAAAACAAACCCAACCAAAACCCAACAAGAGAGCAAGAAACCCATAACATTAAGAACAGGTGTTCGGGTATACAATTTTACGGTTTAGAAATAGAAAGGGTACTGGGTGATACTTGCCCTATTACCCGACAAGACAAAGAGTTGGTTGAGATTTAAAATGTTACAATTATGAAAACAATAGATCTGTTTCAAGTAACAGGCATCCTATTGGGTAGTTTTTAACTACATAAGTTTATGAAAAGGTGTACTTGATAGTTGATACCCATAAATATCAACTCCATCCAGTGGTCATCCCTAATAAAGATGACCTGGTTGCAGTTTAAAGAAAGTAACCAGATTTGATCAACTCATGAATCAATGTTTAGTTGCTAAAAGATTCGATTAAGAAGAATTGACTCACATTCTGCCAGTTTTTCTTCAACAACGAAACAAGAAAATTGACACTCATTTGCACGTTCTGAAAAATCTGTTTTTCCTCCATGCTGCAGTTCCCGACGGCAACTCCCATGCATAAAACCTTCTTCAGTTGAAACTTGACGGTTGCTTTCGTTTCATTCACCTTAGCCTCAAGGGATTCTTGGTGACTAACAAGTGTTGGAAATTTACCTGAATTACCATAAATAAGAATAATTAAAGTTTAATACCGATATTACAACCTAATAAAATAGAGTCTTTAATCGACAATACACCTACCAGCCTTGTTTAGACCAGGGCCCAACAAACGGGGAATCTGCTTGATTACAGATTCAGAAGCCAGAAAAGACTGGTGCTTCTTGGCAAGCTTCTTCACCAGCTTCTTGTTCTTGTTGAGTTTCTTGAGTCCTTCTACATCCATGTACTCAAGACCAATCTTTTGAGCCTGTAAATGCCAAAACGATTGATAGTTTATGAATTTGTGGACCATGACTTCCATTAAGGGTGTAACTTTATTAAACAAAACAAAAACAAAACATAAACTTAACAAGATTGTGGTAGGTTCTACGCGCCAACCCATGAACATGCCCGCTTTAACACACCAAGCTTTTATTATAGATTTATGATAAATAACAGAAATTTACCTCTTCTACATGCTGAGCATCCCCAAGCATGCAAACTTTGAGTTTAGGACGAGGAATGTGAGGCAATTTCACGGTTCCACTGAAACGTTTGTCCTTTTGTGGGTCGTAGTTCTTGAGCCCAATCTGGAGCTCAATGGTCTCGGTAAAATTACGTTTCTTTTCCTTGGCATCGGTGGTAATTTGAGTAATAGCTTCACGAAGGGCTTCACTCTGAAGCTTACTGAAATAATCAAATATTCAAAATATTAACCAACCACAGAAACAAAGCAGTTAAGCTAAAAATGCAAAAGTCTTTTGTAATCAATAAAATTAAACTCAATCCCCTTCTTAAAAATCCATCTTAGCAACATAAAGCCAGATTCAAAGAGGCCACCAAAATATGAAGCAATACAGAGAGAAAAGTGAGCAACATTTTTACATTGAAAATAGATATGGATCCAATATATAAAAACATCACTAAGCAAATTATCAGATTATCTCATCAAAAAATGCATTATATCCATTTAAATTACATATAGATCACAGAAAATTCAACAGATTCTTATTTAAACGAAAATCAAACATCAAAAACTAACAAAATCGAACACAAATCAGGAAAATGAAAAGAAGCAAAACACGCACCTCATTTTTGTTAGGTTTTCCTTCGCTAAACTTCACCTTCTGCGGAAATCAGAAAGAAATTATCAATTTTATCTCCAACAATAGACCAGAACATGAACATACGAAGATTTGATTCGATATAAACATCGAAAATGAGCTAATTTGTTACAGAAAAAAAGCATAAACAAACGCGAAAAAGAGAGAAACTAGTTCTAGTTATCAACATCGATTCTAAAGTAACGAAAACTCAAAAGTGTAGATCTGAATAAACGATTAGGAGAAGATGAAGATCGTTTACCTTCTGTGTAAACCCTAACTGCAGCACCGATGGAGTTGGAAGAAACGAGCGGCGGACTTATTAGTACTGAAGTTAATACGAAGGCGAAACCCTAATTGGGCCTGGGTCGAGGAAATCTTGACCCGGAATAATATTTCGTCGGGTCGGGTCAACTTTTATATGCTTTATTCAAAACCAAAATTGTAGCCGGGTTCGATTAACGAATCGAAATGGAGCGGTATCCTACATTGGAAGCGTTGGCTAGAAGAAAGGTTCAAAATCCATCTACGGATTGTAAATTGTGCGGTGAACATAACGAGTTGATGGACAATTGTTTTTTTTCTTGGGATGTGGAATCGTTAATTCGTTATGGAGGTTCGGGACACTGTCACTAGATGGTGACGGACCCCCCCCCCTATATGGTTTGTATTTTAGGGATATTTTGGAGTTTAATTTTGCTCATACTGGTACTGAAAGGACGAAGAAGGTAACCAGTGTCGTGGTTCTTGTTACAAATTGATGCATATGGAAATTGAAGAATGGGATCTTTAAAAATGTTGAGTATGTTGGCCGAAAGGATTGTTGATAGTGTCATGACACAAGATTTTATTTGGGTGATAAGCTGGATGCAGAAAAAGATTGGTTAGGCTCAATGGGTTTCGTTTGATGTAAGTCAATCTAGTTTTTTGTCTCGTTTTTGTTTTGTTCTTCTGAGTTTTGTTTATTATTTCTTCTGGTTGTAGTAAGCTCGGTTTTGGGGGCTCTGGTTTCTTGCTAGACCCGGTTAATAAAAATTTATTGTCGTCTAAAAAAAGTTAAATATAAAGTATTGAGCTAGAATTAATACACTACACAGTCACATCGCTCTACTGAAACCCTGGTGGAACGTTTCAAATTCTACTCATTTGAGTAGCGAACTCAAGGACCCAATCAAATTAGCTCGCTTTCTCGTAAGCTATTTCGAAAGAAAACAAATATGAAGGCATACATGTAGCTCACGAGAAAGCGAGTTGATATGACTCGCATTTAAGTCTCTCTAATTAGTTTTTTTTTCTTTAAGTTGGCTTTAAGGCATCTTTCTCCGTAATGGGTGTGATTTTAACAAAGTCAAAATTGCAAACTATAAAATCTAACCTTTGCCATGCAAACTCCACTAAAAAAAACATGATTTTGATCTTAATCACATTTTTTTTTCTTTTAAAAACATGTTAACTAAAAAACTAATGTTACAAAATATCTACCCTTATGTAACAAAGTTTGCATCTTAACATGAAAATGAGATGAGGGAAAGGGTGGTGATCATTAGGATTTGTATTTGCTTAATCTTTGGTTGCTACGTAATTGAGAGATAGAGATGGGGTGTGCAACTTGGTGTGACATGTAAGCTATATGGGAAATACCATCACCTATGACAATTTTGTCCGGTTTACCATATTAAAAAAATCAATAAAGAGTGATCAGAAGCGGAAGCAGCATGATTGGAAGCCCTACTATTAACCATCCCTTGTATAGATATCGTTGACTGAGATGTGGTGACGATTACTTTTGAGGATGCGGTCTAAGAACGATTATATTTGGTTCTTTATTTTAAACATCTAGAGATTTAACCTATTTTGTATATTTAACAAAAACTTTATCTCCATCTATAAAATATAGTTCTATAAACATTAATTATTCAAATATAGAGATTTATTGTTCATCAAATCTATAAATGTTTGTGAGTATTTAAGAAAATAAAAATATAGTTAAACGAGTATTGATAAGTAAGATACCTATAGATATTGATATATATATTAAGAATAAGATGTGACGAATTTAACATGCTTAAAGAAAACTAATATTTAATTAAGCTAGAGAAATAAAGACAAATTATATTGTGACTCCTTTAAGGTAATTTGTAGTTATAACCTTTTTATAAGGGGTATTAAGCCATGTGGCAACCACATCATAAGAGGGTTATGAATTTTTATTTTTTTTTGAACAACAATTCTTTAAAAGAAGGCAAAAACCTATAACAAGAAACTAGAGATGACCACAAGAACAATTACAAGGAAAAAGATCACAAAGCTTTCCAATCAATAGGTCGATTCCTACATCGATTTGAGAACCAAATAAAACTCCAACTCCTAATATCGTTAATGACATGGGATATGGATGGGGGTTTTACCATTGAAAATCACACAGTTTCTTTCCTTCCAAATGCGCCAACATCCTGTGAGAAAAATAGTATTCATTGCTTTAGCCTCCCAACTTGAGCTCGTATTGACTTTGTGGATGTTAACCAAGTCTTTAACAACGAAGAACATCGGGGGTAAACTGCACCATTGACCAGCCAATTGCCAAATCGCATCAGCAAAATCACATGTTGTAAGAGTGTGATCTATATATCAACTCAAGCCCATCGCTACAAAGAGAACACGATAACGAACCACAATGATATTTCTCCCACCGATGGCATTGACGGTAGGGATCCGAAACATAATAGCACGCCACACAAACAGATTAATTTTCACTGACACCAAAGAACACCAATCAAAACCAAAACTTGGTTATCACTGACCAGTGAAAACGAGAGCAAAGCGATTAAAAGAAAAAAAAAGTATATTTAAAATAATTAAATGAATTTTATAAAGTTCGAGACCAAAAGCAAAGATTTGTGTGTTAAAAATGGCTTAAAAGTTGTATATACATAGTGCAATTAAAAGGAAAAAAATATATTTAAAATATAGACATTCAACGGCTATATTGCATGGAAAGTGCTGAAATGAGGGCGTTATCACCATCGCACCTTAGACGGAATTTTCACCCCTAGCGCCCCGGGGGCGGGGTTTCGGACGTTATGGGGCGTTATATGGGGCATATGTTGCCCACTACACACAACCTAAGAAAATATGATATACTGGACATTACCACACGTTTATGAATGTAAGTGAACGAACACAAAGTTCATTCTCGTTCATCTATCTAATTAACCAAACAAAGTTTTCTATTTATGTTCGTTCATTTACTAAACAAACTCCTCACCAAAAGTATTTATAAGTAATTAACTAAACGTTCGGTTTATTTACGACCCTTTAACTTAACTTATCCAAGTAATCTGGACCAAAACCACAAGGCCCATGACTATTTTCAAAGCATAAATCGGCTAAACTAAGCAATATTCGAACGCCATCGCCATTTTGACCAAAAATCGAAAACAATCATTTCTCCTCCATCTCATCGCCACCACCACCATGAATACGGCAGCTCGCAGAACCGGCGGACTTTTCGAAGGACTCTACAAAGTCCTTATGCGCCGTAACTCCGTCTACGTCACCTTCGTCATCGCCGGCGCTTTCATCGGCGAACGGGTTAGGGTTCCGATCTACTCTTACATATGCCCTAATTTCATTTCCTGATTTCCTCATTATTTATATCGCTGATTACTGCTAGAGTGCTAGTAACTGAATAATTCAGGATCTGATTTGCTACACTTTTCGTCGCTTTAACGAGATCTACATAATAGTGATTTTTTTACAAAATTGTTGAGAAAAAGGAAACAGTGTGTTAGCTGATTTTGAAATTATCAAATCAGGATCTGGAATATTTGCTAGTTTTTTAGGACAATTAAGTGGCTTGTTTGTTTTGGGGGAAAACTAGGTCATGCAATTTCAGATGGACAATTTTTAGGTAACTGTTATGAAACTAAAGGAAGCCAAACCATTGGTAACGGTTTTGTTTCAGTTGTGTAACGGTATGGTTTTGGTTTGGCCTACAAGCGGTTTGAAGGGACCATGGGCACCTCTAATAATGATAGTAATGGGTTAGAAATCAGAAACAAATGTAGTGGATTAGCGCCTTAGCGGTAGCAATAAGTTCAATTTGAGTGTAATTGCATCTTGAAGTTATTTGGAATGTTTATTGGTTGACTCATGGAGTTTTGTGGATTTACTTGTTTCAGGCGGTGGACTATGGAGTACATAAAATCTGGGAGAACAACAATATTGGGGTAATGTTTACTGTCTAGCACTTGGGTGTCTTTGTGTGAATTCTCTAGTTTTGTTAATGAACGCTGTGTTAAATTCCACACCCATGGTCCACCCACCACAAACATTAAAGATAATAACACTTTTGTTTATCGTTTTAGTGCATTGCTTGTAGTGCGACTCAGTTGCAGATTTATATTGCAAGTTATATAAGTAGAGCCTTAGATTGTCTTTTTACCGTATATTACCCATGTCATATTGGTTTATATTATTATCAAACACTCATCTAGGCATGGACAACCGTAAACAGTTAAATATACTCTGTTACTATCGTTTGTAGGCGCCTAGGGATCACAGAGAGACATGAGTGACAATGAAATTATTGAGTGATACGATATGCAAATACGGGTGTTTTGATTTTTTAGCTCTGTATTAAACTATGAGTCTATCAGGAGTAATAGATTGTTCACAATTAACATTACAATTTATGTGTAAAGAAGAGAATGCTAATGGGAACTGCTTGTATTATTTTTGCTTAGTCCACCATAGTCAGATTCATAGGCTCATGAATTTTCTTTAGGGACTAATGGAATATATGATGAACTTGCACCACATGGAATATATGAGGAACTTACACACATTGACACATGTATAACAGTATACGTGTATTTTTTAATTGTATATATGTACATATGTGTTTTCTCTGTCCAAGTTAGGTGTGTATAGAATGTATGATTACTGCTATAATGCTATGTCAAGCAGTGATTACAAATTTATTAGTGACAAAAGCTTCATATTAACATCAAGTCATCAGAATTCACTCCATACCATTAAGAATAAAGTTACATTTCCAAATTAAGAAATTGAGAAGAAAAAAAACACGATTTATCCTGTGAAGTCGGATGTTTGGGGATTGGGATTTGCTTATTCAAACAACTTATCTGCTATTGCCTTGTATTTTTTTAAAAGCAGATAAGCATTTTTGAGTGTTTGGATAAAATAAAAAGAAGTTGTGATTATTTTCCTGTGAAGTCGGATGTTTGGGGATTGGGATTTGCTTATTCAAACAAGTTATCTGCTATTGCCTTGTATTTTTTTAAAAGCAGATAAGCATTTTTGAGTGTTTGGATAAAATAAAAAGAAGTTGTGATTATATAGAAAATTTGACCATGAAACAGAAGTCGGATGTTTGGGGATTGGGACTTGCTTATTCAAACAACTTATCTGCTATTGCCTTGTATTTTTTTAAAAGCAGATAAGCATTGTTGAGTGTTTGGATAAAATAAAAAGAAGTTGTGATTATATAGAAAATTTGACCATGAAACAAGTTATATTCTCAGCAGCTTTGAGATTTCTTATCCAGTACATATTATGTTACAGAATCCCAAACACCCCTAAAAATTGTCTTATGTTATGAGTTATGACCGTTTGTTAACACATTGTCATTGTTCTGCAGAAGCGGTATGAGGACATTTCTGTTCTTGGACAGAGACCAACCGACGAATGAAACGGGCATATGCTATGATTTCCTTTTGTTATTGTTTTGTCATCTTTTCAAACCTAGAAGAGTGGCCATATGAACCTTTTCAATAAGAATTACTTGGATTCATAAACTTTGCTAAATGTTATATTTTGGTTCATGTTGTGAGATTGTTCATCAAATTCATTAAATTTTGCAGTCTTTGAGTGTTTGTTGGCCATGGATTTAACCCAAATCATCAAGTTAAAATTGGGGAGCATGATATTCTTTGTTCCAGACACATCTTATATATAGTGGTTAATAGTCACTAACTAACTAAATAATCAAATCAACCTAAAACCTGTCAAATGCAGTTGTAGTTTTTTATAACAGAGTTTTGGTTTACCATTATTTCTAGTGATTCCGTTATGGGTTTTTCATCATTGAAATGGAAGATTATGTTCATAGTTTTTCACCTGTGGCATATCTAAATGTAAGAACCACATCATGAGAAACACCCACCCATGTCGGTATTAATATTTTTTCATTTTTATAGTTACTACTATCCAACTTTAAAGATTAAATTTTTTTTTAAATAAATCAAATCTGACCTAAAAAATATTAAAAGATATCATTCATTCCCTTTCGGCGAAATATTGTTATGTGGGAGCATCTTGCACCGAGTTTGCCTTCGGAAGAATCTAGTTCAAACAAATATCAAGAAAACAAATAGCAATGCCCAATCATTAGCTCACAATATCTCAAGCTACATGCATATACTGATACTACCCATGGCTAAGAACATAACAACAGAAGTCACCATATAGGAAAAATGAATTTTAATAATACAAGTTTTACCTTATTGGCGGATAATAATACAAGTTTTGAAATTTACTCACAATAATACGAGTTTTGTGGGTATTGGATCCTAATGATACACCGTTAGTTTTTTACTAACGGTGTTAGTCTATTGCCTACGTGGCAGGTGACACGTAAGGTGTTACGTAGGAGGAAAACAGTCCACGTCAGATGTCACGTATGCAACAAACTAACACCGTTAGTAAAAAAACTAACGTGTATCATTAAAATCCAATACCCACAAAACTCGTATTATTGTGAGGAAATTTCAAAACTCGTATTATTATCTGCCAAAAAGGTAAAACTTGTATTATTAAAATCCATTTTCCCACCAGATATCACATTTACAAAATTTGGAGTGAAATCAGAAAGAATCACCAAGTTGTGATGGTACATATTGGGGGACAAAGAAGGAATTTCATTCGCTTTTCACTGCATTGTAGATATGCTGGACGAAAAACCACGAAGAACGGAAACTGATTGTAGCAAGCATTAGGAAGAATGCATAGCAAAATAGAAAATTGTAGCAAAAGTAGAATGTTGACTGCATGAACCCGCTCATGTTTGACCTTGAATAGAAGTAGATGCAATACACGAACATGAAGATAGCAACCGAGCCCCCACGCCAGATGGATCTATTTCACAAAACCAAATAATCAAGATCGAAACATTTCAAGGATATTCAGTCAACCTAATCAAGAATAAAAGCATACTTTGACTTTGGGGTCTCATTAGAGAGATTCAACTCGAAATATCATATGAATTTCTTCAAGCACGAAGATACGTTCAAATTTCTAACAAACTAGATCGGGTAGACACATTTTGTTTTATAACTTTTCCTATAATTTGTAACAATATTGCCTTTAGATGGTACTACTACCTTTGACCACAAAAGTCAAAGTTAACTCTTTCATTTCAAAAGGAGGGTGCATTCGAATTCGATAAGTTCCAACGAGTCCAAAGAAACAGACCAGCTTTAGAATCAGAGGGATAACCGATGAAATCCGATATCACGATTTCCTTAATTTTCAAAATAGAGTTCTACACTTTGACTTCTGAAGTCAAAAATATCAAACAAATACACCACTAGGTGAATGTTTTCTTAAAATCTATTCAATTGAAAAAAATAATACATTTGATAATAAAAGTCAAAGTCAGCAGGATAACATACCTCCACCACCATTGATGATCTTCTACCGCCAGCTGGATGTAAGTCAACCCAACACTCAAAAGCGATGTAAGTATGACAAGAAAAACAAGGGTCATAAACAGAATTCCAGGTAAAGTCAAGATTTTATAGCTCCAAACCGTTGCATACAAATTATGCAATTCAAGAACAATTGCACTAAATGGCAAAAGACCCGAGATTAACATTTGACCAGGAGTCTTTCTTGACCAATTCAACAAAGGAATCTCTCTTGGAGATATCTTTGTTGCAGAAGGTGCCTGAAATTTGGATCTATAACGGTATCCAATAATACCACCAAATGCAAGGAGTGGAATTGCAATGAGAGTGTATAGAAGAATGATCACCACTATGGTGCCAAATGGAAGTGCGGTAGTTGCACCAATTGAGATGGAAATTGTATTAAGAAGAAGCATGGTAATAAAAAGTGGTCCAATGAAGAGAATTCCAGATAAAAGAACACATTTTTCCTGCAAAAGTTTACAAATTTAGTATGATTTAAGCAGATAAATGCAAGAAAGATCATCGCATCCAGTTAATTAAAATTTCGAGTGCAGGTCAGATAAAAGGGTATTTCTAGTATGTGTTGAAACGACCAAACGGGTCAGCAGAGGCTGGGTTGAACTGTAAAACTTCTTTGTGCACAAAATTAAAACAAATTGATAAACAATTGGTGAATCTAATATGATTATAAATATTTTATTATTTTAGAAAAAAAAAATCAATGTTTTCTATAATACACTAATATAGGAGGTAAAAGATTTTATGCATTAAAAACGCTTGGGACAACTTTCGACCCATTTCCATTTAAGCAAATTTTTTTATAGATTGACGTGGAAAGGTTTGCCATCTATTTTGACCTTCTAGGTCAGCTATTACATTCCAATTTTGAAACTGATATTGAAGTTACAAAAATAATAAAAGCTTCTACTTCTGGAATTTATCATATACTTGAATTCCTTTTCTAATTCCGTTTTTTCCTCACAAGATTCAAAAAAATTAGCAGGACACTTTGGAGTTTGGAAGTTGAAAATCAGCTTACTTGCACATAAAAGTCAGCATGAATCAAAGGATCATAAACTTGTTACATTTATTTTAGAGTAAGAATACAACTTACCCAACCAGTCTCGAAAAATTGGCCAAAGAATGAAGTAGCACTGTATCCGGCTACCGGGGCAGTAAGAATAAAAAACACTACGAGAGAAGTTGAGATGATTCCACGGCTGTAAGGATATAGGACCCCGAAAAAGGCCAAAACGAATAACAAGCAAATGCTGTAGAGAACATAAATATAACCAAAAGTTAAGCAACTATTAGGTATATGTTAGATATGTTAATCAGTATTCATACACACAGTAATAAAGGTGTCAATTTTGTCCCATTTATGTATATATAGTATATCTACGAAGTTGAATTTAAAGTGGCTTACATGGTCAATAACTGTGTCCCGGTGCCCAAAATACCACAAAACAATGCCATTCTTGAAGGACATCTAAATACATCACTATGAACATATTTCCAGCCAACTTCTTTGTCTTGTTCTTCATCTCCACTAGAATATCTACAATAAAAAAAAACTAACAAAATTGAAAAAAAAAATAATAATAAATAAAGGGGGTTTTAAATTATAAATTATACTTCTTTGAAGAAGTATAACTAACACATTACTTTTTTAAATCATTCTTCAGATGACGCATAAACAGCATTGTAAGCAGTCCTATCAGGAGCACGATGATTACCACACAATTAACGAAAGAAAACCAGTGAATCTGTCGTTGTGTTGGCAACAATGAAGCTTTTGAATACTTGTTCATCCTGTTCTTATACTCACTTGTAGTCGAATTCCATTTTATCGAATAAGTAAATGTTATATCGATTTCAGTTTTGTCAGTTATATCCACAGCATGATTTGGGTCACTAAACGCACGTATTTCTACAACTTGGTCGCCATTGTAAAAAGCATCGAATTGGACGTGTTTGAATAAATAATATCGGGGTCCTGACCCGTCACCTGTCCAGCTGTCATCTTCCATTTTTCCAATAAATCCCCAAAGTGGAAGATCATCGTAATACATTTGGAAGTAAAAATCCATATCGACAGCGGTTTTAAATTTTGTTATTTCGTCTAGTTTAAGCTTCTTATCACATAGAAGTCGGTCAACTCTATCTTTACGGAAGTTTAAGTTGTATAAGGTATTAGTCAGTCTATCTCCATTTAAAACTTCCCCTAGTGTTTCTTTCTTTGGGATCACTTGATCTGCAAAATAATTAAAGATATTAGGGATTAAAGATATGGACCGAATCTTAAAGATATAACCAAAACAGATTTGTAGTCTGAAAATAAATAAAAATTACAATGAGGGCAACTATAATAGTTTCAATCTTAAAGAACAAAATAAATGATGACCATTTTGCCATTTGTTACTAATGAGCCCAGATGCTAACCTGGATGGCAGAATGGCAAGTCGTAATATTGATACGTCTCACTGCAAGAGATATAATGAAATTAATCTTTAAAAATAACTACATAAATTTTTTAAAGTAAAGGGAATATAATCATGCTTGCAGAATCTTGGTATTCTAACAAACAAACATACCTAGTAAAATCCCCCTTACACAGCACAAACCTTACCTCTATCCCTTGGTATTCTACTATTCTAACTGAGTACTATAAAACGTCTCCATTTATTCATGAATTGTTAAAATCAAAACCAAAAAGATGAGAATCATGAAATGAACTATGGGAATCATCTTAACCTAGTTCAAGCTTCAAGCTTTAGAATAAGGGTATGAATGTGTGATATTAATAAATTCCCAACAAGTTTTTCCTGTTTATGTAATGCTTGTTAGGTTTTAAAGAGCTGATCCCAGGCGGGAGCTTTATTTACGCGAGGTGTTGCCCTATGTACAACCTAAAGCTGCATCTTCCGCATCTTTTTTATGCATTAAGCAAACTATTCATAATCTCTTCATCCTTTTGGTCCTTTTTATAAATTATTTGAATTTCAATGGCATCAAATCTCTATGAACAGAAACATACACTTCAAGTTAATCTCTATATACTTGTTCAATCATTAACTTGAACACCCAATATTCTCAGCAGTTTTGATGTTTAAAACACAAGCCTAGTAATTTGTAACATTAAAACCCAAGATATTTCCAGTCTATTACACTTCATACAGTTAACATAGTTATCAACTTTCTTCCACACAAATAACACAAATCTTGTCAATTGAATTCATAAAGCAACTCTTTTTAACTTAATTTCTAAACCACTTGACCTAAAAAAGCAAAACCCATTTCTCTTTTGCACACAATTCATCAGATCAACCTCTCAATTGTCAATTAATGAAAATATTATACCAAACAGGACAGAAAAAATGAAAAGAACGCTCTAATCAGTTGCATACACTAAAATGAATGATTTTTCACATTAAATTTCTTCAAATCAAAGTGAAAGAAGCCGGAAACACACATATTAGTATTACTAACCTGGGATTATTCAAGGGGCCAATAATGTTGGCGAATAAAGGTACATTATCTCCTACATTATACCGATGATCAAGCGATGAAGCTGTAATTGGGGGAAAAAAGAAGTTTAGGGTTGTAAATAGCAGCAAAAAGAATCGGATTAGGGTTGATGTTTGGTCCATAATAGATGATCTGGAAGAAGATTTACGGGGGAAATTAACAGAATTGAAAAGGGTTTCAAGAAAAATTGTTGGGTTCTTCGATAAATTTGAGCAAAGTATCAGTGATCTCCATGTTTTTTAAGTGGTCAACCAGTTTCTTCAGAATCTGTTGATCATACAGACGATTAGAAGACTGTCATAAGTTTCTTGATATTAACATACGGATCCCTAACCTTTGATTTTAGGTCAAAATGGTCCTTGGTGAACAGTTCAAGAACCATTTGTTGAGAATTTTGTTTATGTTCGTTTATTTAATAAATGAAAGAATTGGAACACGAATGCGAACATAATTTTAATGAACAGTTTGTGAACCGACATCAACGAGCTCGAGCTTCACATAGCACATTTGACTAGATTCGCTAAAAAAGCTTACTATTTTGTATAAATCTTTAATTTTAATTTAGTGTGTTAAATGTATAATTTTATAATCAATACTAGACATATTGGGTTTTAATAATCCACATTATAACTTATTGACCGATAAAAATCCATACTATCAATTTGTCCATTAATACTCTTAACTTGCATTTTCGTTATCAAGGGCAATCCTAGTAGCATGACAATTATGCATTTCTACTTGATTTCACTTGTTTTTTCTTTTATGTTTTCTTATTTCGTTCAGAGACGTCATTACTAGTTGAAATTCAAGTGTAAATATAAGATAATTATGCTACTTTGATTGCTATTAGCAACGAAAATAAAAGTTAGAAGTGTTATTAGAAAAATTGATAGTATGAATTATTATCAGCAAATCTAATATTTCTAGATACCTCATATTATTCATATGCTTATAATAAAACTAACTAAATGATATATACCTAAGTTATTAAAATCTAAAATCTTCTAAATACTATTATTGATATTATAAATCTTCTAAATACTATTATTGATATTATTACAGGCCCCTTCACTAAAGAGGCAAGCGGTTTTTGGTAATCTTCTCAATGGTCTCTACTTCTTGAAGCAAGATCCTCTTTTCATTACTTGTAATTATGTTTCTTCCTGTTTTCAAAATCTTGGTTGTAATGTTGCTATTTTTGCTATTTTTGTTATTACTTGGCGTAACAGACTTGGACATTTGCCTCTTTACAAATTAAAAACTTTGGAGTATGTTTTTCATTGAAAATGCGTGAGCGGTGGATCGTCTACTTAATCGTAATGAAATCAATGTAAAACGATTATGAACACGAGATGTAAATACAATAGACTTGTATTAAACCACAGAGTACACAGATGAAAGATCTAACCAAGAGCTACCGAACTGAATACAAGACAACCTATTTATACATGCTAAATCTTGATGGTCCGAACCTCCAGTTCGGACAAGTTCGGACTTGTCCGAACCTGGAGTTCGCCAGGAGTTCGACCGACAACAATCATGCACATCTTTGTCTTGTAATCAATACTTCACATGACGATCAGAAACCATGTATCAACATTCATCGAATGTTGTTCACTTAATTTTAATCAAATTCATACTTATTCTATATGCCCTCAAGTTAGACAATACATGCTTCCTTTTCCTCATAGTACTAGATTACTAGACATACTTTCAATTCTTTTGATCTCATTCATATTGATGTTTGGGGGCCATGGCTATAAATATTTTTTTGACCATGGTAGATGATTACACTAGTGTTAGTTGGACTTATCTTTTGAGTACAAAGAGTAATGCCTTTTCAATTGTTGATCTTTTATTAAAATGGTCAAAACTCAATTCAAGTATTTTGTTAAGTGATATATATCCGTGCGATGTTGCAGTAGTGACAACTTGTAACGCAGTAGTCGTTTTTATACATGAAATACAATTAACCGCATTTAACTTATTATTTACTTTACTTATATAACATCATTAAATGCCAATGATCATTAAATAGTTTGTTTAATTTTTTAGTTTTCATTAAAAAGATTATTTTAATTCATTGTTTAAATGATTATTTTGCCTCTTAAAACTCTTAACTTTTTAAGTAATTGACAACTTTGTCCGCTTATATGTATTATAATATATCCTTCTCGCAACATCACATCATCGAGATCTTTCCACTCATCTCGTTGTGTCATATCATGGAAAAGTCACACCACTCCTTTCTTTTGTTCATTTTCTTTAACATCGGGCAGCGGCACACCCACTAGGTGAGACATCACCAGCAGGGCCACATACCGTAGGTGGGGTTCCCCTCAGCACCATTCTTTCATCTTAGTCCCCGTACAACATTCCAGGGAGCATAGAAATGTCTCATTTCAAAAGTCAGTAACGTGTTTTCATCACATTTAGTTTTTCATCTTCGAATAGATATAAATAACAGAAGAGTCAATAATCATTTGCATGAGAGACAACATGATACGGAGCCGTTGAATGGGTTAGGCTAAAAATAATAGAGAGTAGAAGCGATATTTCAAACACTAATTTGCAACAATTTTTCGTATCATTTTTATTCACTTCTCATTACTTAAATACAAATAAAATACATATAAGAGGAAACTAAGAGTACGTTTGGTTCATGATTTTCGTTAAAATTGTAATTAGAATTAGAATTAGAATTAGAATTGGAAATTGAAGAAATTAGAATTTAAAAAAAAACTAGAATTGGAATTACAATTTAAAGGAATTGGGATTTGAAGGAATTAGAATATAAAGGAACTGAAATATAAATGAATTGGATTTGGAATTAAGGTTTATAAACAAAAATGTAAGTTAAAAAATATGAATTTGTAAAATTGATTTTTTGGAATTTAAAAGAATTTGCCCGGTTGGGCGACAACTCATGTTGGGTCAGCGACAGGTCAGGCCGGGTCAAGCATCGCTCACGTCGGGGTGGTCAGGGCGAGCATGTCAAGCCGGTCAGTAGGTCAGGTTGGTCAGTCAGGACGAGCCGGGGCGCGAGTCAGATCAAGCTAGTTGGGTCGGTAGGCCCGGGTTGCGAATCGGGTTGGGTTGGGCGGTGGGTCCAGTATGGTCGAGTTTGGTAGAAACCACACATTACGAAATAAAATTCAAATTCCAATTCCATTAAAATCCCACGAACCAAAACAGTTTTACGCGTGCATTGTACATGGTTGATAGCTAATTAACATATGCAATCATGGCTGCTGCTAAATAAAGTAAAGTAAATGCATGCTTGAAACCACTGTCAACTTTGGTGTGGCCATGAATGGGTCACATATCACATGTCCCTATTATTATGTGGGCATACTTCATAAAGAGAAACCAACCCTGCACAATATCACTTTATATAAAAAAGGAAACAACTTTGACTTGTATGCTCTTAAATTAGTCAACAAGAAAATTTGACCTTTGTTCTTGAACTGTAACAGAACAACCTCAATCAAAAGACTACATCCGATAGCACGCGATCAGAAATAGAACTCTGATCAGTCAAATTTCGATTCCGTCCAAGTCAAAAGGTCAAAAGTCAAAGACAGTCATCTGTGTATTAATAATATGCTACCCAAAAGATCACAATTCATCAAACCTTACAAGCCTTTTAAGCATAAACATAACACCATGTCACCAAATTCATATCTGTTACAACATTTGACAACAAAACTAACAAAACTACCAACAAAACTATAAATAAATAAACACTCGATACCCGATAATTTGTAAATCCTTGATGCAAGTTACCTATTCAGAAAGCGGGTTCACCTTGAACCTATAGATCAGAGTTTTCTTCTTGGAGGTCGGGTTGTCGATAGTAAGAAGTATCTTACCGAGCTCGACAATCTTGAAACTGTGGCTAATCACCGGTTCATCAGTTTGAGTCATCTTTTTAGCCTTCTGTATGATTACTGTGTAATGGCTCTCATTATTGGGTACATATTCAGCACTATAGCTTACATCCCAACCAACTACACGCAGCTCCCATACGAATAAGCATTTCTGCAACAATTACCCGTTCGACCAACTAACTATTAGGCACGAGAACCACACACAAAAAACAAGTATATATAAACTAAGGTGTTCAATGTTTTGCTTATGCTCATGTTTGTTGCTCGGTTTTTGTTACATTTTTTTTTTTACTTTAGAGGTACTATATAGAAAAAAGGTTGAAGCCGACGAAACAGTCTCGACCTAATTTTCATAAATCACTCAGCTTGTAAAAAATACATCGAAAGTCATTAAACTAATTTTTGTATATTAAATCTCTAATCTTGTCTAAAATGCATGACCTTTTGATTTTTTTTTAATAACGACTTGTTAACTATTATATTAATCAAAATTTGATAAGTGACATTCAAACACTTGGTAAAAAATGTATGCCATCT
This sequence comes from Deinandra increscens subsp. villosa, assembly GCA_039602395.1. NCBI lineage: Eukaryota > Viridiplantae > Streptophyta > Magnoliopsida > Asterales > Asteraceae > Deinandra > Deinandra increscens. The sequence goes on along the minus strand of JBCNJP010000023.1, from coordinate 92,366,608 downwards.
TATTTTTAACCAATTTAAGGTCAACAAGTCATTATCTTAAAGATATTAAAAAAAACATGCATTTTAGACAAATTTAGGGAGTATTAACATATAATAGTTAAGAGACCTTTTCATGTATTTTTTTTTACAAATGGAGTTACTTTTATATCCAAAATTAGGTTAAGAGACTTTTTTTTTTTGTGAAAAATAAGAAAGTATATTACTTTTTTATGGTATTAACCCATACCAAATAGACGGCCACTTTGTTATATATCACACGAGACTTGGAAGTTGGAACCCTCAACCACTTGATTGAGGGCACTTTAGGTACACCTTGGATACTACTGCTAGGCCAAAGGCCCGTCCGTACAAGACCCGTAGTTCTTGGTTAATATAAGATCATATTAGCAACAAAAGGCAATGCAAGCCGTACCTCGTTTACTATAATCTCCACAGTCTGCTTGGTAGCTGGTTTAACAGTAACCACTGAAGCCGGATCATCAATTGTGAATTCTGGATTGCAATCACAGTAATCTACACTCAACCCACCATACTGAATTGGTACATGCTCGGGACTCACATATCTGTTAAAAACACCAACTTACTTAAAAGCTAAAACAGTAAAGGAACCAAGATCCATAAGTTTACAGTAGAAGTGAAAAAACAGGAAGGTTGAGTTGACCCAAATCACTCTTTTTGTCCAAGATATTATAGTTTTTGATCATTTAATGTGTTAAGTAAAAAGAGCAAGACACTCTAAGGCGTGAGGCGAAAGCTTCATGTACGCGAGGCGCTCCTCTATGTACAACCAAATAAGTTTCATGTACAAACAAAAGTTGCATCTCTCTATACTTGACCAATTTTGACCTACATTTACTTGAACCTCCGCCTCAATGCCATGAGGCGTTTCACGAGCCCGGGCCTCAAACGCTCTTTTTAAAAACCAAGGATGTATGCATTTAAAAATTAAAATACACTTTGGGCTGATTCTGATCTTTGAACCATCAGACATGTCTATTTCTTGGTTAATAATGTTTTAACCCTCAAAGTTTCACAAATACTCCTTTTTTATCTTTCACTTTTTTGCAATGATTTTACATTAAACTTGTTGAATAACCCATTTAATAGGTTACACGCAATGTTTTTACATTTGAATTATTTGCAATGGTTAAAAAGTTTATCTTATCTATTTGGGTGATTAGAGAAACATAACCTGGATTAGCAAATTTACAAATAAATGGGTTAAATTGGCATCTATACTTTCAAAGTATAGTTGTATAAACAAAATAAACACATAACTTACTTGAAAAGGGTTTCAGGTGTCCTCGCGGTGCTAGCGAAAACAAACTTGCTCTTAGTCCTCTGAGTCATGAATGGACTGATCATCGTATAGAAAGCTAAATACCACCAAGGGGCATTGATGAAAACCTATAAAAAAGATGTTAGGATCAATTGTCACACGTATGATTATTGCAAAAAACAGAGGCGGCAAATGGGCGGGGCGGATGGGTCGTTTAACGTGTTAAAACATGCGATTAAGTTTAGCATATCGGGTTGAGTTGACTCACAATCACTTTTTGTCCATATTTGAAATTATAATAATTTATGTGTTAAATATGGTGAAAATATATTGTTATGGAATAATCTTAACTTTTTAATAAAAAGGATTTAGGAGGTTGTATGCATTAAACTCAAAAACTTTCAACTCTGCCTTTTTACCTAACTTTTTCTTCGGCCCGTATGAGATAAAACCTAACCCAAATCGACAAAAGTAAGCTGGTCCGATTAGCTATATCGGGACGAAAACTTGAATACAAAAGTAATAGCTTGAACCTAACTTTTTTTAACAACAAACACCCCCTAAAATCTACCTCCTAAATCCATCTTGTGCCCACTTTGTGGGACTTGAACTCGCAACAACCTAGTGGGGATACACACATTATGCCACTAGGATCAATAGGTTTATCATCTTTCAAGATTCAAATGGTCAATTCAAACAAACATCTACAACATTCAATTTAGCAATGAGTGTTTATCAATCCAAATGAACAACAAATACTTCAACTTTAACAACAAATTCAACCACCATATACCTTAATCTACACCATTAGATATTCAATATTCATAAACTAAAAATTCACCTGTTTTGCCACAAATTCAGGGTAGTTATCCTGCAGCAGCTGCAGCGCCTGCCCGGTGGCCAACCGGAGCTCCCGTTTCCCCGGTCCGGGAGCATTCTTCAAATCATTTATCTGAAAAATAGTATTCACACCACCAGACCTAAAATCCAACTTCCTTATACTCCTTTCAAGAAACTGAATCCTCCATCTCAAAAACTTCAACCTTTTCTCATCATCAGAAAAAGTCTTCTGATACAAATCTTTGTTCTGAAACTCCCCATACACATTATAACAAATTGGGTGCCCTTCTTTATCAAACCCATGATTAAACACAACTTTTTCAAGATCATCCCCAAAGTCTTCTTCAACTAATGAATCAATGCCGAATGTTTTTCGCCACTGGAGGGTATCTTTAAGCATTGTGAAGGAATCTTTAACTTTGAAGTCTCGAGCTCGTAGGAACTTGAGCAAAACGACGTCGGTTCGGTCGTCTTTCAAAATGGGTATGCCCCAAATGGAGATTTCTGAAATGGGTTCTTCTGGGTTTTGCAAAAAGGTGGAGTCTTTGTTGGTAATGGCTTCTTGGATTAGGGTTTTGAAGTCTTGAAGTGATTTTTGCTGTGAAAGTGAAAGATCTTTGATTTGGTTGCTTTCTTCTTTGAAAGAGGCAAAGGATTCAGGGGTTTTGGTGGTGGTGGGTTTTTCCGGGTGCTCGATGACGTCACCTAAGGTGGTGGTGGTGGTGGCCGGCGGCGGCGGCGGCGGTGAATGTGGGGTTTTGTCCTCTGTTTCGGAAGCAGGTGGTGGTGAATGTGGGGTTTCTTGGTTTTGTGGTGGTGGAGGGTGGGAGAAAGTGGGTGGCTCCGATGGGAGTTCCGGCGGAGATGGGGCGGCGGCGGCGGTGGTGGCGGTGGTGAGATTTTCATCGGCCATTCTGGAAGTGTGTATCGAAGTGTGTGTCAGTGAGTGTGTGTTCCTGAAGACTACAGAAGAACTATAGAAGTGAGAAGAATGAAGAATCTACGATATATACAACATACTAGGCAAAGTCATTGTCAATTTCTCTCTTTTTATTTTTATTTTTTTTATTAATATAGTTATATTCCGTAAACCAAACTTTAATTGTTCAAATTTTGTTAAGAGTAATTTACATATTTTGTCTTTTAACTTTACCCGTTTTGCAACTTTTGTCCTTTATCTTTTTTTGTTACACTCTCTGTCCTTTAACTTTTTTATTCTTTCACCTTTTGTCCTTTTTAACGGATTCCGTTAAAATCCAACGTTAAGTCAAGGGTATTTTTGTCTTTTTACTTTTTAGGGTAGAAAACATTACATATTTTGTCCTTTAACTTTGTCTGTTTTTCAATTCTTATCCTTTATCTTTTTTTTTTACATTCTCTATCCTTTAACTTTTTTATTATTTCATCTTTTGTCTTTTTTAACAGATTCTATTAAAATTTATCGTTAAGTCAAGGATATTATTGTCTTTTTACTTTTAAAGGGTATTTATTATACTTAAATAAAGAGGAATGGTGTGTTATGTAAATCTGTAATTTTTTTTCCTTTATCACCCCACCCCCACCCTAACCTTAAACCATCACCGGTGAAAACCTCACCCCCACCGTCGGTCGACCGGCGACCTCCAATCGAACACTGTCGACGACCCTCCGGCGACCTCCCATCGACTTGACATCGAGTTTGTTAAGGTGGTCGTCGGTGAAGCAGGTAAACTGGTGACCGCCGACGTTTGGCGAGGAGACGGTGGAGGATCGTCAGAGGTTTGGTCGGAGCAGCGAGGGCTCAGAGATGCGCCGAAAATCCGACCGGGAAAGAGGAGAGGGGGAGGGGGATCGAGGCTGCCTTCTCCCAGAAACGAAAGTGGGGGTGGGTTGGGGTGGGGTGATAAAGGGAAAACATACAGATTTACATAACACACCCTCCCTCTTTATTTAAGCACAATAAATACCCCTAAAAAGTAAAAAGAAAAAAAAATACTCTTGACTTAACGGTGGATTTTAACGGAATCTGTTAAAAAGGACAAAATGTGAAAGAATAAAAAAGTTAAAGGATAGAGAATGTAACAAAAAAAATAAAGGATAAAAATTGCAAAACATGCAAAGTTAAAGGACAAAATATGTAATTTTTTCTACCCTAAAAAGTAAAAAGACAAAAATACCCTTGACTTAACGGTGGATTTTAACGGAATCTGTTAAAAAGGACAAAAGATGAAAGAAATAAAAAGTTAAAGGACAGAGAGTGCAACAAAAAAAGATAAAGGACAAAATTTATAAAACGGGTAAAGTTAAAGGACAAAATATGTAATTTACTCTTTTGTTAACGAATTCTAGGATTTTTTTAATATTAAAGAACTTTTATTAAGTTAATATGTTGACATGTTACTATGTTAGGAAATAGGAAACAAACATGCCAACAATAGAGGTGGAATAAATCGTCTCATTTTTTAGTATAAAAGTTATAATAAACGTTTACAAGAAAATAGAATGTAAACGGATAACAAGTTATACCGCTAACTCTTATTGGATAATAAAATTAAGACGTTTCAAAACAACATTCATAGATCTTAGGGTCATGAACAGTTTCATGATCTTAAGTGAAAAGAAACCAAATGTATCAAATACAAATGATATAAATGTGTGTTGAAGCGATTTTTAAAACAATCTGATCCGTTATGAAAGTACTACTCCCCAAGCCTACAAGAAATGAAACATCCGTTAGATCAACACACATATTTCCCTCTATCCATTTAAAAATAAAAACCTTATAGTTTATCATTATTGTTGTAAACATATCAATCATGAACTTTCTTTTAAAACTATAAAAACTATGCTAATTGAAGGATGTTAATTATAAATTAAAAAAACATTTTGAATAGTGAATTGCAAAAACCTCATATATTTATTATACATGTTATTTCATTACTTGCTAAAACACTTTTAAATAGTAGTTAATACTACACCTTAAGGTAATGGATTCAAGTCGTAAGAACACATTCTTTCAAAACTAATGATAGAGATAAAGATGCGTATATCAAGCACAAATAGACTTGATCTTTTAGACTATATATAAGTGAGAGTCTTATGAACCAAATCAAAAGCACATGTTATATCTCATAGGATCAATGACGAAGTTTGAACAAAAAATTAGAGAGAGCCCGACTTAATATATAGTAGGCCCGAGTAAGTATATAAAAGTTAAAAAAAAAATAAAATAAAAACTAACACTACTAAACGAAAAACATCCGGACCATAACTAAGCTCCTATCAATCTCCCATGCATATGATATGAAACAAAATAATTTCTTATTAAATAAGTTGTGGACCATAAAAAAGTGGTTTGGTGAGATGTAATGTTAGACATCACTTTTTTGGTGTGTGAGAGATGTTGACGAATCAATTGAGATGTAGTAGTAGCAATCAAGATCTATAACTATTGGTAGATAAATCAATTAAGATCGTGACCATACACGACCTATTTCGTTTGAAATTTGGACCATGAATTGTTTTTAAAGTACTTTGTATAATTATTATAACAAGTAATCAGACGTGTATCAGTTTTGACCATCCTAATAATATATAGGTAATTTATAAACAAACTATATAGCGGGTTGTATTACTTATTTCAAAAGTTTATTAGATTTTTTTTTTTAATTTAGCCGTGTGATGCAGGAGCATTAGATTAGAGATTTGAATTCGATGCCCAAGTTGACCCATTAGGTTTGGGTTCGACCCAACAACACTTGAAAAGGGGCTCGCATAGTGGGTGTTTTGTTAGTCATATGACGTCTCATAGCGACTGAAACACTGCCCCCGGGACACTATAGAGCAAAATCCCTCATTGGACGTTTTCTACATGGTGCGTCAATTGCAACACCTGATTGCTTATTTTAATCTGAAGATTACAAGAATAAAAATAAAATAAAATAAGTTTGTAATCATGATAGGAGCTTTATGTGCTTTTTTTACTACAACATTTTTAAGCCATGACGCCTTTGATGAGTTGAGTCAATCAGGGGCGCAGCTTCTTAGGGGCGGGAGGGGCGACCGCCCCTGCGGTTTTTTCGTCATGAAGTACCTATTTACATGATTTTTTGTTAAAATGTTTATATGTATTAAAGTTAGTCCCCCCAGTTTTGATAACAAAATAGTCATTAGATCTATTGGTTGAGGTGTTAATTTAGTACCTAGAGGTCGCAGGTTCTAGTCTTTCATTTGTTGTTTTTTTTGCTTTTCATTTGGATAATTTCCATATGGGCTTACGGGGAATATTTAGAACGCAAGTTTGGCACACTCAATTTTAGAAACGTAAGCTACTGACCTTTCCTTTAATTTACAAGTCAGAGATTCCATGGAGATAAGCTTCTATGTTCTTTTTAATTAATTTTTAATTCCTTTTTGTATTAGAAATCAAGTGGGACTCTTAGTTTATTGAAGGGGACCAAGTAGGGTTAAATTAATTAACACAATTGTAAGATGAGGTTTTGAGAGTGTTTTCTACTAATAAAATTTGAGAGTTATTATATTAGCTTAGCATGTTAAAGTGCTTTGCTAATAACTTGGATGTCTTAGCTTCGATACCTGGCTGAGACTTTTATTCGTCTTTTTTTCTTTTTTGGTGAAGTGTAACTTTCATAGGTTCATTTCTTGATCACTCGTTCGTTACTTCGTCGTAAAACCGATTCTTAATTAACCGGCAATCAAATTAATACTATTGCGCGGGTTCGAGGCCCGACATGGGCCATTTTTTCTTTTTAAATATTAAATTTATATTTTATTGTTGGAGGACTCGACCCGAACCGGATTCGCCTAGCCGAACATATAGGATATACATAGCGATAGGAAAAAATTTACCCCGTAACTTATCGCCCCCGCGAAAAAAACTTTCAAGCTTCACCACTGGAGTCAATGACACTCGCAATCGATCAACAGACAAATATACAATCAGTTTTTCGTAGTTTAAATATCTTGTTTATGATAAACAGGCTCATTGTAGTTCCCCTTGATAGTTAATTCATGAACAACAAAAAGCTCTTGAGGTTTCAATTTAGCAGAACATATTAATTGGGCTGATCCAATTTTCACAACTTTGCTTACTAGTTTATACTTTAGCACTCAAAAAGCTTTAAAAAATAATACTTAGCTTATGATCGAGTTTATTTGTGGCCATAAAAGCTCCTTCCCATTGAAACAAGTTTACCAAAGATGTTCAATAGAGTATTAAACTCACAACGTCATTTGTAAAGTAGATATCTAATATTTATAACAACAAACTCGCTCTCTTACACGGAGAAATACACACAACTTACAGTAGAAACTCGATAAATTAATACTCGATTATTTAATAAACTCTCTAAGATAATAATTTTTGCAGGTCCCGACTTGGGGATAGGGTGCTAAATTAATAATTCGCTAAAATTATAAGATAATATATTTTTGATAATTTCTTTAGACCCCATATAAAATATAAATTAATAATTCCTTATATATAGCATATTACATGAATGATTTATGAAGGTTTTTTGAAAAATATTTTTAATGTCCATAAAGTGATACATTGAATCTCGTCTGTTGTTTTTTTCACACCTTTAAGATGGGAAGCCATGTTGTGTTTATGATTTGTTTGTGTTAACCCATTTTAATCTTGTATTAATATAGAAAATATTTTTAATATCCATAAAGTAATACATTGAACACAAGAAGCATAATAAGGTGGAAGATTGAATGTTTCTTTCAAATTGGGCCGTTCATTTGATATACATGCATTGTATACAATGATTAAGTGGAAGCTTGAAAGACGTTTGTAAACTAAGTATTCTACTATAAATTAATAAAATTATTAATTAATATATAAATTAATAATTATTAATTAATAACTCTTCTAATATATATTTTGGTGGTCCCAAGTGTATTATTTTATAGAGTTTCTACTTTATAATTAACATACATAGAGAGATTTAACCGTGGTTTGAAGCCGTGCAAGTTAGCTGAAGGGCTGGCGGCGGTTATTACATATATTTTTTTTGAACGTCTAACATACACACCTTCTAATCTACTTCTAAATTAACCTGAAACACCATTGTCAGGGATTGAACCCATGACCTCCAGGTAAGACAAAGTCTTACCACCCCCCCCCCCCATTTACCACTAGGACAAGCGATCATTGGCTCTTATTACATATTTAAGCCTACTTATTTACTTGATAGGTTTGGTTTTTTACACACAAAATATAACCAAATCCAAAATCCGTTTCTTTTTTTTTTAAAACACAAATTTAAACCGTCGATTTTAGGCTGAGATGCTTGACTTTGTTGTTTTTTTGGGTTAGATTCGGTTTTTTTTTTTTTTTTTTTTTTTTTTGGGGGGGGGGGGGGGGGGGGGGATGAGTATATGCAAAGCATAAACTAAATCCAAAATTCAGTTTTTGAGAAACCATAAAACTAAACCGCTGAGATATCATGAAACCAATCCGTTGGTTTTCAGTTGATTCGGATTGTTTGGTCTGTTCTATTATGTTTCCAAGTTTAATAAACGAAAAAAGAAAAGAAAAAAATGAAAGAGAGAACATTTTTTTTATGAAAGTAATTTTGTAACACTACAAAATTACATCATTGTCACAGTTTAAACAATATCTCCGATAAAAAAGACGTTGCACTATTGAGTTGATGGTTAAGTGGGTAAGACTTTACCTCTTGAAACATTATTTAAAACGTTCAAACATTGACAATTATAAATATTAAAGTGTAGTATAAAAAGAATAAAATATATTATCATTAAAAAAAATAATAAAGAGATTTTGCATCTTACTAGTGGAAAAAAATTACTTTATACTCATGTTGTAAAATTTAAAATGTCCTAAAGTTTAAAGAAAAAGTTTAAAATGTTTCAAAGTTAAGTTTAAAGGAAATGAAAAAAAAAAAGACTATGGGTTAATATAACGATATCCAATATTTCTAATTTTATGGGTTAATATCGGTCAATATCAATAAAAAATAAGTGAGATTATTAAAATTCAACATTTCTAATTTTATAATAAAACCTTACATGTTTCTTCCTTCTATTAAAAAACTTAAAAACATAAACTTTTTCAGTTTATTTTCGCTTCCTTTTGTTTCTCTTTAGACATCACATATTCACATGTGAAAATGACTTGAGAACACAGAGTTGAAAGTCAGTTTCATGCGCACCCTACTTCAATTTTATTATGTATTTATAGCAGTTAAGCTCATTTTAAGAAAAATTCATTTTCGTAAGCGGTCGGATAGTAAAACTTAAGAGCTCAGGGATCTAACTTGTAACCTCCCAGTCTCAAATCTCCCCTCATTACCAATAACCACTAGGACAATTTAATATGATGCTTTTTAAAGTTGAGGCAATGCTAGCAAACATGAAAATACCCCGTAAAACGGTTTCTTTCTTGTGCGTTAGTCCAAGTCTTAGAACCCTCAAAAGCCTGTTATGACGCCCCATGGCGTCCCGCAAAGCACCCCGTGACGCTATGAGGGCAAGAAAGTGAGGAGGCATGATGACCCTGACGCCGTGCAAGGTGGAAGCTGATTGGTTCTTTTTTGGAAGATTATTTTTCATTGGTTTAGATTTTTTAGGTTTTTTTTTCTTTTTCGTAAAATAATGTAATCAAGTAGTAATTATAGGGGCGTTATGAGACTTTATGACTACATCATTTTTATTCATGGAGCCCCTTGCTGACTACGATGACACATAGCCTAAAAAAGCACGAGGCGCGCCTCCGAAGCACTCATTCGATTTCGTGAGCACATTTGTAGAAAGAATGTCAGTTCTAACCTAAAATGAAAATCAGATGGACAAGAAAACCGTCATTATGATAGAGGAACTCATTTCTCAGTATTCAAACATACCCGGTAAAATCTAACTGAAAATACTAGAACGTGAACTATGTACAATGATAAGAGTAAACTTAAATTCTATTTCATGCTCCAAGCTGGACCCCCACCCAGCTCAGGGAAACCACATTTTTGAAACAATTCATCAAATTCACATATGAAAAACTTGAATGAAACATGAATTTCTTCAAATTCTATGTTACTTTTACATCTTGTACACCTTCACCATTTCGTCACTAGTATCATTGATAACTAATTCCCTAAAGGAACACTTACAATTAAGAATTTCACAAAAAGAAACAATTCATCCAATTCCAATATGGAAACCCAGTAATGAACTAATTATATGTATATAAACCGTGGCTATCTATGTATAACAACAGGAGGGAACTTGAACTTATCTGACACAAACGGTACCGCCTCCGGTCTCGCCACAAGATCGCGATACAGATCGTATTCCGCTTCGTAATCGTGCAAATGAAGCTCCCCTTTCTGATTAGTATGATAATGATGCTTAGCCGAATCCGACTTCCCAAACCCGAAAATGCTAACCTTTTCACATACACCTAAAGCAAGCATCACCGCCTGCATACCCGACGAATAGTGAAAGCTGGTTCCATCATGTGAACCAGCCCACGCATCCAACGGTTTCCCGGTTTGTTTCACAAACCGGGAAACCGAATAGTACTTCACGATTCGCGCGCATAAGACGTCGAATCGTGGGTCGGAGACCAACAACGGGGCCTTGTGTGACGAATTGCACACGACATAATCAAGAAAATGGATCATTTGACACATGTACATCATTATCGGCACCCGTTCACCGTACGGGTGGCAGAAACAAGCCTCTCGTCGTGAACATAAATGCAGGATGTTACTGTTCACGAATGAGAGGCTTGTTTTCGAACCCACACTGGGTTCGAAACCGCGGGTTCTCGCGTTGTTTAACCTAATCACAAACTCATGGCTATCAATTAAACCACCAAGATTTGTTTTCAACAGAATCCCACTGTTACCCACCACAGCACAAGTTTTGTACTTCGAAACGGTGTCGTTTAAACCAGGTTTTAAAACCTTGATAACGTTTACCAAATCTGACATTACATCAGGCTGAAAACGGTGGTTCCGCCACCAGTTTTGCAAAAACCGCCGGAAATTTAACCAGAGCCGGTAAAACTCCGGCGACCGGAGCTGAACCGGGACGCCCCGAGCGGACCTAGCCCGGATATCAATCCGGTTCCGCCCGGACCACAGGAACGAACGGTGGCGACCGGTCGCCAAGCTTCGAAAATCACCGTCCACCAACTGTTCGACGTTTTGCCTCAATGAATCTTCACCCAAATCAACAGCTGCGAATCTCAAAATCGTGTCGTTGAACACCGGTGAAGGGTTTTTCTCCGCCAGAACGTTGCTTCGGTACCCGAATTCCAGTCCCCCGCCGCCGCCGGAGACCATGATTTTGAAACAGAGAGTGGCGGCGGCGGCGGCGAGAAATACGACGCTAAAAATCGGACGAACTGACCTCTTCATATCAAATTAGTGAATTACCACCCACTTGTTTCGAATTCAGTCAAAGACGAGTCAACCCAGATCTAAATCGGAATCAAAATCAAACCTTTTCGATTCTTCTTCATTGTTGCAAAAAACCCCCAAATTAGAAACGAGATTGGATCGGGGAATTTGAAGATTTGGGGAATCTAGCAAGTGGGTAATGAGGGATTGAAGATGTGGTAGAAATAGGGGCAGAAAACCAGGAGGTATGAAGTAGATAGATCATCAGTTGGATGTTGTTTATTACATTTGGGATTGAATTGGGGATTTATGGTGAAAAGGGTGTGATTTTGATTAGGTGTTTAATTGTCACCATCTTTTCGGTTGTTGTTATGTAGTAAAGATTGATTGTGATTTTGTCAGGATTTTGATTGGGGAAGAGATGAAGAAGATGACAGAGACAACGTGCATTTAACATGTGATCAAAGAATCATATTCTATGCGGTAAATTAAATTGGTAGGAGTTTTTGGAGACTTAGAATAATTGTGCGGAATTTCTAGAAAACTTTCGTTCTCGAGTTTACCTAGAGAGGAAAAAGAAGAGAATGAAAATGAAGAGAAGAGAAATGAAAGGAAGAGAAGGGGAATGATTCTTTCTTTTTGAATCTTTCCAAATCGAAAGGAAAGAAAAACACTAAAAATTGACTTAACTTTCCTTTCATTTCTCTCGCTTTCTCTCCTTAAATGAACTCTGGAACACGATTTTTTTATTTTCCTTTGCTTTCTCTCCTTAAGTGAAACTCAGGAACACAAATTTTTTTTACATTTCTTTCTCTTTCCCTTCTTTTACTAAGTGAACAATTGGGAACACAGTGTTTTGAGTGATGAATTAGAAATCATATTTGAGTGATGAAAATTGTAATACAAATAAGAGGTTGGGAAACATCTGCTACTTACATGAAGAGTTGAATATATCTGGTCCTTAGACTCTTTGAAACATACTCCCATTGACGATGATGAAACGGACAAGACCAGATAACCTCGCTAGAGATTAACCGAGTAAACATCGAGTAGTTATCTCCAACCGGATTTATCTACATATTCGGTATTCTACAAGTAATTAGTTGCCTCAAAGATTGGAGGTTATATATATACATGTTTTTAATATCTGGGAGAACATGAGCTACTCATTCTATGTCAAAGATAAAACCATGTCTCTTTTCCAAATGTCTTCAATGTCTTGCACTACACAAAAAGCTCATGTGTTAGTGTGGGCAATGCTTGAATGCGGGTATATTATTTAGTTTGTGATTATTTATTTATGTTTTCTTAATTTTTATCTTGAAAGTGTTTTTCTTTATTATCATATACTTTTTAATTTGTGTAGGTTAGAAGTTGATCACCACCATCATGAATCTAAGCATAAAGAAAATGACAAGGACATTGAAATAGCCGAAAGACCAAATGAGACTGAATCTCATAGCACAACAAGTGAGTCATGTCTGTTTAATGTTCCTTTTGATATTTTGGAAAATATTATGAAGCACTGTGTTGGTGTCGAATACATGAACTTCCGTGCTACATGTAGACGTTGTTATTTAGCAGCGCCTCAGATTCAATGGAGCAACAAGACAACATTGAGGAGACTGCAGATGTATTCTGTAATTTCACCATGGTTGATGGTGCAAGACAATTTTTAAGGTCTAAGTACTTACATAGATCCGATATCTGGTAACAAGTATCTTTGATATTTTTATTGAATGATTGAAATATGGTCATAGGAGTAGGATGACTCCCAGTTAGAGATGTACAAAATCGGTTTCAAACCCAACTGAACCCGGTTTTTCAAACTATTCAATCCGGTTTAACCCGACTCGACCAGTAGATATAAGATCAGTTCCTAACCCTCTACCCGTTTAATTTGCTTTGTGAACTGGTTTAGAATCGTCCATTCGATGTGAACCGGTCTATTTTAATGAGATTTCTAATGGTCTTCTCTTATAACAACTCTCTTTGAATAAATTTAAAAAAAAAAGATATTACATACAAACATTATAGGGTGTTAAAATCAATCAACAAACGATACATTAGGTTAGAAAACAACAGGTATACCTACAAAAGACAATAACCAATGTTCCGCGCGTATACCAGGCTGTGCGGTTGCCTGTCAAAGTCACCGGTCCGCCTGTATTGAGAGGCTGTAGCAGATGATGGTGTGGAACTGTGGATGGTTGGTTGTATGACCGATCAACTGATGCAGGACGGTAGGCCGTTTCCGCACCACCTCGTTTTGACGATGGTGCTAACACGTCCGGCTCCGCACATCGTTTGACGACGGTGCTGGCACGTCTGACACTGCACATGATGATGTTGGCACGTCCGGCGTCATACACGACGAAATTGGCGTAAACGCCACCGCACCTGGCGGAGATGATGATGCTGAGGAGATGCTGGTGGGCTAGATATGTTATTTATATAGAGTTGTAAGTTTTGGTTTATGTGTATAAACTCATTTTATTATATATGCACTTTGGTTGTTTGGTTGTATTGGTGATTTGTTTGTTTGGTTGTATGTTCGTGTTCCCGATAGAACTTTATAAATTTATAGTTACGAATGTAAAAATGTTAACGTTTTAATATTTATAAATTATTAAAAAGTTGACCGAGTTATTAAAAATAAATAGATAAAAAACTTATAGTATACAACCATACGATCGTTTATATTCGTGTTCCCAAAAGAACTTTATAAATTTATAATTACAAATGTAAAAAATTAACGTTTTAATATTTGTAAGTTATTGAAAAGTTGAATGAGTTATTAAAAACAAATACATAAAAACTTATAGTATACGACCATACGATTGTTTATATTCGTGTTCCCGAGAGAACATTATAAACTTATAATTACGAATGTAAAAGAATTTGTAAGTTATTAAAAAGTTGAATATTAAAACAAATAGAGAAAAAACTTATACTATACGACTATACGATCGTTTATATTTGTAAGTTATTAAAAAGTTAAACAAATTTTATAAACTTTTATAAAATACTTTTTTATTTAAAAAAAATATAAGTTAAAATCAAAAGAGGGTCAAAAACAAGTTGTAAAATTTCTAGGTTCTTAAACGCCCCATTTAGGGCTTAACCGGGCAGTTAGATCAACTTCTACTCCAATCATTAGTAACGATCCCTATGAAACGGGGGTTAAACGAGGTGTCTGGTTTAAACACGTACGCCGTTCAGGGCATAAGTGGCATTTAGGTTAAGGGCGGTGTCCAGAAAAGAAAAAAAATTGATGTCTCTAACATCACACTTAATTAAAGCTTTTCATAGTATATGGTTTTAAGATGAATCGAATTTATGAAAAAGGAACTAAAAAAGGAAACGATTAATTAAACTAAAGAGTAAATTACTATTTGCATCCCTGACGTTTGGCCAGTTTTGCCACCTGCATCCGATTTTCAAACTTTTAACATATCATTCCCTAATGTTTGCATTTCGTTGCCATTTGAGTCCTTCTGACTAACAGGGGTTAGTTTTTTCTGTTATGTGGAAGGGCATTTCAGTCATTTTACAGCTTTAATTTGTAAATGGGTGTTTTTATAACTTGAATAATAAGAGGGGTTGTTTTGTAATTTAATTAAAATGATTTAAAACTTAAAAAAAAAAAATGCAAAAGAAATTAAGAAAAGGGGCGGCTGTATTCCCCTTCCCCCGCCTACTGTCTAATCGGAAAACTAACTTCCGACATTTGTAATCTCCGGCGAAACCAAACCACCCGGAGACCTTCACCCTTCCATCCTCCGTTCGTAATCTTCGAGGAAACCAGCAGCGGTGGCTCTCCGCCCCCTTCTTCTCCTTCGGCGAACCTCTGCGTTCGAGCACCCAGCGATCCGACGACCTAGTTCTTCGGAGAGAGAAAAGAGTTCGTCATTTTCTGAATGAAGAGACGGTGAAGAGACGTAGCGGCCGCCGTCGAAGATGACACTGGTGGTACACCGTACATCGCCCATCATCGGCGGTACACCACCCAGTCAACTCTGCTGGGATGAAAGCGAAGGGGGCATGTGGTGGCGGTGATGGGATGAGATGGTGGTGCGTGGCAGGCGAAGGTTGCGGAGGTGGTGGTGGCGGAGCGGTGGCAGTCGCCGGAGGTGAGGTGGTGGTTTGACGGAGAAAATTTTTAGGTCAAAGGAAGATGATGGTTGCAACTGATGGGTTTTTTCTTTTTTGTTATTTTTAAGTTTTTAATTATTTTAATTGAATTATAAAATTAGCCCCTTATCTTTTTAGTAACATGTAAATTTATAGAACTAGTCCCTCATTCGTAAAATTACTGAAATATCCTTTCACTTAACAGAATAATTAACTCCCGTTAGTCTCAAGGACTCAGATGGCAACGAAATGCAAACGTCAGGGAATGATATGTTAAAAATTTAAAAATCGGATGCAGGTGACAAAACTGACGAAACCTCAAGGATGCAAATAGTAATTTACTCTAAACTAAATTTGGATTTGCTTTAAGGGAAACAAAGCAGCCACAATTTTTTGGTTATTTAACCTAATTTCATGCCTTCGATCTCCACCAAACCAAAAACCCCTTCTCCATATCAACTGCCGTCCAGGTATCTCGTTACTCTTTAACTATATATGATCTTATGATCTTTTTTGAATATGTGTCTTTTTATGATTACAAATTAACAGTACTACGTGCTTTTTGAATATGTGTTTTTGAATATGTGTCTTTTTATGATTACAAATTAACAGTACTACGTGCTTTAATGAAGTTTAAATTCTTGAACATGCATGTTAGATGGATGCAAGATACGAGTCGTTTATCGCGCAGAATCTGGAATCTCATAATCGACTTGGAGTATTTGAGTTTCGGAGGAGACGAGTCAAAGCATGCTTCCATGGCTGGGTGATTCTCTCTAACCATTCAGAGAGGAAACTGTCTCTTTGGAACCCACTCACCTCTAAGTTTATCGGTCTCCCAACTTTGACTCGTAAAGAAAAAGAAACTTACGAATACTGTTTGTCATCATCTCCTAATGATCAATGTTCGGTTTTACTGTTGTTCTCAAAAACAGTTCAAACCATTGTTTTCTGTCGACTAGGTTGTAAAACATTAAAATGGACTGAAATATCATATGAGGAACAGATCACGAGCATAAGCCCGATCAAGAGCTTACGGGTTCGATATGACTGTTTTTTACAACATCCAACATGTTGCAACGGTAAAGTATATGCCATGATTAAGAATAAAGGTTATCAGTTTGTCGTACGGGTTGACATTGTGGTTAAAGATAAAGAATCCGTTATAAGTCTACTGCCATTTGTGGAAGTCCCTAATGCTTTATTTAATCGCTTTCCTACTCGTAATAGTTTTTCCAAGTTTCGGTCTTTTCTGAAAGGATCTGGTACAGAATTGTTCTACATTGAAGTATGTTTTAAAGATAAAACAAGGATTAGTGCTGTGAGTTTGCTTAAACTTGATGTAACTAATATGATGTGGGAGAAAATAGATGACCTCAAAGATGCCTTGTTTTTCATAGATTTTTCTACCTCTTTGGTATTCTATAAGTCATTAGTTCCCTCAAAGGTAGGAGGTTATGTACATGTTTTTGATGACATTGGCAACATAAGCTACTCATTCTATATCAAAGATAAAACCATGTATCTTTCTTCAATGTCTTGGAGTGCACAAAAAGCTCAAGTGTTAGTGTGGGCAATGCTTGAATGCAGGTATATTTATTATTTTATTTTGTGATTATTAACAATTAATTTTAGCTCGAAAGAGTTTTTCTTCATTATCATACTAAATTTGTGTAGGTTAGAAGTTGATCACCATCATGAATCTAAGCAAGAAGAAAATGAAAAGGACATCGAGATAGCCATAAGACCAACTGAGACTGAATCTGATAGCACAACAAGTGAGTCATGTCTGCTCAATGTTCCTTTTGATATTTTGGAAAAGATTATGGAGCATTGTGTTGGTGTCGAGTACATGAACTTCCGTGCTACATGTAAACATTGTTCTTTAGTAGCGCCTCATATTCAATGGAGCAACAAAACAACATTGAGGAGATTGGAGATGTATTCTGTAATTTCACCATGGTTGGTGGTGCAAGACAATTTTCAAGGCATAATCACTTTCATAGATCCGATATATGGTGACAAGTATTTTATCAAAACACCTCAAGAACTGAAAGATAACTACAAGATACATTGTTCCAAGTATGGTTGGTTGTTGTGTCATACACTTCCTAGTCTCCAATTGTGGTTCTATAACCCATTTACAAGGAATGTTCGTAAGCTTCCAGCAACACCTTGTTTTTTATACAGCTTTTGCTTTTCAGCACCACCTGATTCCCTTAATTGTATGGTTGTTGGATTTACGCATATGCATCTCTACTACATCCACTTTGGATCTCAACAACCATTATGGCGTAGCTATGAATTGGATTTTTATCTAGGTTCTTATGCCATTCGAACATTTATTGGCAGTGATTTGTATGTCATGTTAAACAAAGAAAGAATTGTAGCCTTTAAAGACATGGGTAAAGAAGATTTCTCTAGGATGGTGGTTGTAGACAAAGTCCCAAGAAGTTCCTGCACTTTTCAGAGGGAGTACTTTCTATCAAATTGTGATCAACAACTTTTCCTTATCATCTTGGTTAAAAGCAAATTTGTTGAGGTGTTCAAACTAAATGATTCTACAAAAGAGTGGGAGAAAATAGATACTATAGGGAAATACATGATTTATATTTCTGATTCATCATGTATTTGTCTTGAAGCCCAATTGCCGGAAATGGAGAACAAGATCTACTTTCCAAGATCATTGCACAATAAGGACACAAAGATAGAGTTCTATTCTCTGGAGACATGCATGTTTCACACATTCAATGACAAATATATCAAAGAAAGTTTCGGTGCCGATTTATTAGATACGGAAAGTTTTTGTTGCCCTCAGACATGGATTGAACCAAGTTGGTCCTAACATAAGAGTACTATGTGGCACATTAGACATGTTGCAATTTTCTAGTTCTTTATCTTTGCTTTAAATCATGCTTATGACCACCCTTTTTTCCATTTTACTTGTTGAGTGATTGTAGTCAAAACATACCAGAATAACTAATATAGAACCTAATAACCATATGGATTTAGTATTTTTACTAAATGATTAAAATATGCTCATAGTAGTAGGGATGATTCTCATTTAGAGATGAAAAAAAAAGGTTTCAAACCCAACTCAACCTAGTTTTTCAAGCTGGTTTCACTTCAAACCGTAGATTTGAGATCGGTTCCTAACCATCTGCTCGTAAATTGATTTCTATCCGGTATAACCAGATTGATTTTGCTTTGTGAACTGGTTTAAAATCGTCTACTATCAATGTGAACATGTCTTTTTAATGAGCACTATCAATGTGAACATGTCTTTTTAATGAGCTATAAACTCAACGGTCTCTTTGTAAATAAAGGGGTATATATGACAAACAAACATTATAGGGTACCAAATGGTTGCGTCTAATTGTTAAATTAATCATCAAAGTATTAATAAGGTTAGTAAACGTACAACTTATATAAATGTTTAGCGTAAAAGTTGTTAGAATACACTTGTGGTTATTGAATTAGTCTGTTATCAATTTGTATTCTTGAATTAGAGGTGTACAAATCATTTTCTTTCCATCCAAACCTGTCTGGGTTGTAATCCGGTTTGGTTTGAGTTAGCAATAGTCAAAACCGGTTTTAATGAAATCGGTTCGGGCTGTAACCTAGTTTTTAGGATATGAATAATCGTGTCATAATTTCTCACTAGCCCCTAAGGCATATATAGCGCCCTTTTCACGCCCAAACACCACTACATACCATCATTTATAGCGCCTCGGCCCCTTTTGGTGTTAACACACCACACCCTCCCGCTTTTCTGATTGGCCAGATTTTCTTTATTAATTTCTAACTGGCTGCAACTTCTTTTCAAAATAAAATAAAGCCAAAACATCACTACACACCTTAAGGCTATAAAACTCTTTGCTGACTAGACTGTCACGTGACCCCCACTACACATCGCCTAATTGGAAAATCCACAAATTAACGGTCCAACTTATTGTGGAAGAGAATGTGAATAACCATAAAACCCATATTCAATAATTCAAATAAGTCTAAATTTCAACAATATCCCACTATCCCACTATCCCCTATGTACTGAAAGTTATAAAAGCAAAACATATTTATATTTTGAATATAAAATACAAATACATATTAAAAAACTTTAATGATCACGTTAAAGGGTATAATTGTAATTTTAGATATGTTAATTAAACAAACACAATAGATTAATGTGTCAATGAACAACAACTACTGAGTTACATATTTTCTAGTATTTCATGTTATTAACTTTATAAAGGCCAAACTAACATAGAGGTTGTACATGGGCGAAAACAGATTGGTAGAACCCGACCCGAAACCAAACCCGACACTCAAAAAGTACAAGACCAAAGATCAGACCGGAAGAGACTCGGTCAGGTTGGCCATTGGGTTGTCGCCTGGTCGGTCCTCTAAATTCAATAGCAAGAGAACCAGCAGGAAACCCAAAATTCAAATGACATGAATTCAACTAAACATGATAACACCTAGAATTCAACAAACATCATCATACTACAAACAAACACCAGAAATCAACATATATCTAGCACAGCCCACACAAACTAGGAATTTAGGAAACCGAAGACCACATACTAGGAAGTTCCATCTGTTCCAGTTCAAGGTCATGGAACCGGGGATGAAACCTACCAATAGTATTATCACCAAACCAATCCCGGAAATGAAAATTAGAAAGAGAAAAAAGCAAGGGCAAAGAGACCATATTTGTCGCTGCACAAAATTGGAAACCTTAATGACAAAAGCTTTCTACAAGATACCGTGGTTTACAATGATTGAAGCCAAAATGTATTTCGAACTACTACATATAAACTTAACTGTTTCTTTCGAAAATAACTTTTACCATTGGTGATAGAAGTTGGGACGATAACAAAAATCTTGATACATGCATGTAACTCGTCATCCTCGTCAATGTCCTTCCAAAGAAATATCTTAACCTTCTCTAGCACCAGTGATTTGCCCAAGATAAGTTTCACGAAATCTAACTCAAGATTCTCATTGCTTAAATTAAAAACCTCTAATACCTTCAGACGCCCCAACCAAATAGGGCTGGCAATTTTTGACAAGGACCTGTTAACACGACACGATACGACACGGAGTTAAACATGTTTGAGTTTAATTTAAACAGGTTTCGTGTCTTAAACAGGTCGACACGTTTATGACACGATTAAAATCGTGTCTAAACAGGTTTCACATCGTCTAACCTGTTTATGACACGATTAAACACGTTTATAATTTTAATAATATTTTAAAATAATTATATACATATTAAAAGTCAAAATCATTTTATAATCTAAGATTTCCACCATAACCTTGTGAGAAAGTTCGGCCGGGCCTCTTCCCTGCTGACATTAGCAGACCCACTAAGGGGGTGAAACTCCTTGGTGGGGCTGTTAGTCGGGATGGCCAGTTTATTCAGGGGCTGGCTGCGAGGAGGGCCTCTAATGCTGCTGATCTTATGCGCCTCCTCCCCGCACTTGACGACCCACAATGCGAACTCCTTCGTTCGTGCATGGGGCTCGCCAAGCTTCTCTTTGGCCTAAGAACTTGCCCCCCCACTCATATGATGACGGCAGCAGTTGGTTTTGATAAGGATTTACGGACGACCATCGAGGACATTGTTGTGTGTGGGGGTCTCTTCTTTGGGGACTTGCAATGGCGTCTTGCCTCTTTGCCGACTCGGCATGGGGGTCTTGGGGTTTATTCGGCGGTCGAGGCGACGTCGTACGCCTTTGTGGCTTCGCGTGCCCAAAATTGGACTCTACAAGACCATATTCTACGGGAGTGCGGGGGTTGTGGTATGAGCCCTGACTACGAGAATGCTCTGGCTGGTCTCCATAACATTATTCCGGGCTTTGATCTGAGCGGTTTCACCAATAAGCAC